>OY294065.1:17478820-18678820 GCA_958510865.1 Myrrha octodecimguttata | reverse complement strand
AAATGTTCATGATAGGTTTGGATTCTAAATATCTCGGTCAAGTACGTTAATGAACTGAATGAGACGAACAGTTCCAGTGTAATAGCCATCTGAAGTTTTGGTTTTTCAATAACTAAAAAAATATTCACCCGATCGAATTAAACTTCATGTCTAGATGCATTGTATCAACATAAAGATTCATACAGAATTTCATAACGATCGAATCAAAAAAAAAAAAATTCAAAAAATAATTCTGAATTTTTTACATTTCGGAAACTATCAGTGCGATTTTACTCTAATCTTTTCGAATGCACTCTCAATATTTCTGGTGATAACTCGTTCATTTGAAAATCTTGCACTGAATTAATATGAGCCCTTTATATTAATCCATGTTATTATCCAATTATTTGGAATAGACTTGGGAGGCACAATTTCAACGGCATCGACTGAATTCATTATATTCAATGATTTTTCTATGACTACTATGGTACAAAATCTAGAAAAGCACTGACGTGAAGTCAGCAGCTTTTACGCGCTTTTTCACATTGCGAAATGATGACTTGGAAATATCAATGAAATATAAAATTAAAAAAAAAATTTTTTTTCCAATTTTCCATGGATAATTCTTTTTATTGACACTGTTCATGTTCCAACCAAGTTTCATTTCGATCAGATAAATATTTTTCGAGTTGTCAGAAAATCAAAATTTCAAATGGCTGTAGAACAAAAACCATTCGGCAGATTTGGCCCATTAACGAATTTATCCGAGATATCCAGGATCTTAACCTAACCTGAAAATTTCAAGACTCTACGTCCTTCTTTTCGAAAGTTAAAGCGCACACGGCTGGACGGACAGAATCAATTTTGACCACGGATTTGTCATCAGTGAGTCCAACCTTGTCGTTTGAGACTAATTTCGGCTCAAAATTCGAAAATTACAAACATGGTGAAGAAATGATAATGCGCTGTTTCCCAGAACAAGCGCGTAAAAATAGAAATGATTAAAAGTAATTAAATTTCAGAATATTGAATATTTTATATTGAAAATTATCCCATATTTGTGCGCTGTATCCAAAAGGAACATGGTAACCAGTCGTTTTCATTTGAGATCTGTCAACCCTTGAGAACACTGATGGAAAAATTCAGACGGGGTTCTATTTGAAATGAGGAAATAGATATGTGTTACTGTAACAACCAAAAAAGTCACTTCATTCTTGAAATTTTAGTGGGCCATGCGGTCCCTGAAACTTTACATATATAGCTTCACGTTCGATCTTCGGTTTTTCGACCTTTTCTTTATCGATCAAAATATTTTCCTCAGCGGCAATGAACAGTGAAATGAGAATTTCATTCCCATTCAGGTCTATTCATGTTACGAGGTAATCCCGGAGATGAAAATTGAAACTATATTGCCTCAAAGTTCTAATCATGAACATCTTGTAGAAAATTTAATATTTCTATAGGTTCATATCACTTGAAGCAGAAATAAAAATGTGAAGTAAATTCAAATTTTCCAGATATATCAACTTGATAACGGATAAACCG
Source organism: Myrrha octodecimguttata (assembly GCA_958510865.1). Classification (NCBI taxonomy): domain Eukaryota; kingdom Metazoa; phylum Arthropoda; class Insecta; order Coleoptera; family Coccinellidae; genus Myrrha; species Myrrha octodecimguttata. The sequence goes on along the minus strand of OY294065.1, from coordinate 18,677,296 downwards.
ATAAAGAAACCGAAATATCAAGAACAAGCTTCTTCAAAAGAAAAGAAATCTATGTTTCTTGGATAACAGTGGTTCTGAAAAATTCATACCAGTACGTTATTGATTTTGAAACTTTTCAAAATTCGGTAAAAATTTAATATCATAAATTTATAGTCTTGCGTAACCAATCACGATAAACATACGATGGCAGCTGATCCGTTTTTCCTGCCCCTTCGCCATTTTTCACCGTTCAAAACCTTGAGTTATTCTTGGACCTGAAATGAATATTGCACATCCATATATTTTTCGAAGTCATATTCCAGACATCTTTCGCAATGCTTTAGTTCTCGGTATCTTTAGGCATTGGAAAGTTCAGATATTGAATACATATGATATAATGTGCACATACCACCAATCACAAACATTTGAATTTGTTACAGCTGTTTTTTTTAAGACAAAAGTTTGATCAAATGATTCAAAAAGAAGGAAGAATTGTTGGACATTGTCCTTGATGGACATGAAATTTATATGAATCACAAAAATGATAACTGCTTCATCAAAAAATCAGAGTAATTGCCAAAAAAGATTCGGCAAATAATACAATGTAATCCACAAGGGCGTTTCCTATATTTGATCATTTTCATTTAATATTTCATAATTCTATCCCAGATGTTGCTAGTGAAAAACCAGAAAATACCTTTGAACGCCTTTAAACATCGTTTTCCAGCTTGCTGAGTATGCTAATCTCTAAGTGGTAGGAAACAACTTTGAAGGCATAAAAATAATTGAACAAATAACGGATATCTACATCCTTTTTCCAATTGAATCCATTAAGATTTAAGTGTACTCAATAATTTCCTTCCATTTTTTCGAATGAATACATGAAAGAACTCGATCTACCCTAGGTTTCCACGAATCTGTACTTTACTTTGATATTGAAACTAATTTCCTAGTAGGACTCCTATTCTGTAGCATTTAATATGGAATGGAATTGGGTATAATACAGATTAGGTTCATGATTAATAATTCAGATTCATGCAATTCTGGCAGATAGTCTGAGCTTCAACTAGAATTTATACCTACCACAAAAGGATGTTTCCGACTGAATCAGAATATATACATTTGTCAACATGAGAAGCATATGTTCCACATCATGCATTTATTGTTTATTATATCATACATACAGCAACATACATCTCCGCATAATTTCCCAATATGATTTCTCATATTAATTATTACTATGAAGGTAATGCAAATCGGCTTTTTGCTAACCACTATTTAACAAACCTGAAATTATTTTAAGTTTCTAATTAGAATGTAATGATATGATGGTTTTGGATTCTAAAGTCAAAATAAGTGTTGTTCTAAATTCATTGATTCTTCTTATTTTACTCATTCAATTCTACGTATAAGTACATCACAATGTTGAACTGAATTTCAATACCATAAAATCTGTATTTATCGAGAAAGTAAAATTTCAGTTCCTTTAACACAAAGGGACTGTGCGTCGTCACCGCTTGAAGTGTTGGAATTCGAAATTCAATAATTCTTCTTATTTTACTCATTGAACTCTTCGTGTCGGTACATCACAATTTTCCACGGAATTTCAATTCGATAAGATCGGTATTTATCGAGAAAACAAAATTTCAGATAGTTGAACACAAGGTGACTGTGCGTTGACTCCGCTTGATGAGCACCTACAAATAAATGCGACGAACTTTTATATTTGATTCCTCGAAGAAATTTTGTAGGAGAATTTAATAGCATAATTCCTTTTCTGAAACTACCACTCTTCCGAGATTTTAAATTTTTTGTTTTGGAAAGGAGTCTTTCTATGGTGAATTTTGGACTGTTCCGGAATTTTGAAGTCAGACATTATGCTAAGAACATCTTCATAGTGTTTTCCAATATGTAAAGGCAGTGTTCTTTCAGAAAAATATCAATAAAACAGTCAGATCGACTATCCCCCATATTTTCTTAGACAATAGGTGATTTTGATAAATTATAGGAACACTCCCTCTAATTTTCATCGAGGAATTAAGTCCCAGTGTCCATTGTATTTCTTTAAAGACACCTTGTGTGTCGACAAATCTTTTCACTCACATAATATCTAATTAAGATTTCAACGAATGTTTTGAGAAAATGGTTCTCTGAACCAAACAATAATCAGAGGTGATCGTAACCCCAAGTCTGATTCAACTTTAAATGAGCAAATTCAATATCATTCATTAAATCATAGGATTATATAGAAAATCAAATTTTCTGAACGAAAGGTATTTTTTCCTGATTTCAAACAATTTCCATGAGGAAATGAAAAACAAATTATACTCACACAGACTATCTCTCGAAATACGAATTTTTCTCGATCGAAAAACGTAAAGGTATCTGGTGATATATTCGATTTTATTCATCTCTCCGATCTTCTCCGGAATAACCGAAAGAAAAACAATCGAATCACCCCAATCTCCGAATATTTTCCTTGATGGCTTATCAGATCCGTAAAACTTTATCTTAATTGAAATTAAACAGAAGTGAAGCTGATTCTCATGAAACCCATTTTATGAATGCCTCATATTTTCACACGAAATTCCAGTAATATTTGGCGAATACTCTGGGATACTCAGAGATAAAAAATTTCATCGAACAATTTTTTCTATCTGTCGGTATTTCTCAAATGAAAACACTCTCGTTTCGTAGAAAACAGGCTCAAGAATAACTGATTATCTTGTCTATTTGAAAAAACAATTCGTCTTGCATGTCCACTTTATAGAAATTTTGTTCGATTTCCACCTGCGATAATCAGGTTTCCATCCTAATAACTAATTTAATATGGGCTCATTCGCCATTTTGCATATAAATCTAACTGCCGAGCCTTACCCCAATTGAACTGTCAAAAAAAAGGAATCTTTCGCTAAAAAGACTCGATTGCCTACATTTGTCATTTCTCACCTAACTCTTACTCCCCACGAACTGTCGATAAATCCCTTGATTTTCTGCATTTTCAGTTCTTTCATGCATATTCTGTGAAGAATTTTAGATTCCTGAATTTCATCGGACATTATAGTAAATGACATTTCTTGGCGTATACAATTTGAGGTTTTTTTCTGAGGGCGGAAATCGTTTATGGATCTCTTCACTGATTTCATTGGTAGTGGAATAAGGATATGCAATTTTTGATTACAATCCCTACAATACCCACTCAATTGTACATGTATGAATAAATAAAACAATCATTCAAAAATACAGATTTTTCTGTTAAACATCTACATAATATCTTTCGTTATTTAAATACTTGGAATAAATAAAAGAAACACAGGCTGAAGGACTTCGGTCGATGGAATTTTCGGACAGAATAAAGAACGGTGATATTATTATTATTAAAAGGAAAAAATAGATGGTTTCCACACCAAACACAGCTGGGAAATTCATTCATGGTATTCGGATACAACTCACAGATATATTATGTACTCCGTCATAAACATAACCCCATAAATTTCAGTACAGCCAACATACATATATCAACTGACCTAATGTAATGGCATCAGCAGAATATTGCTCTGCTCGGAGGTGGCTCTTGATGATGCATAACCGCATGCGGTGAGGGTTAGGAGAATCCTAGTGATATATTCGACGTTCATATAATCTCCAGCAAACAAGGACCTCAATATTCACATGAACTTTTCTTGGTGAATTCAGGAGATATTCAGATTAGTTTATGAGGTGAGATTGATTACTCCTTCAGCTAAACCAAAAGACGTGGATGGAATAATTTCGCCCATATGCTCTATTCAGGGTGTTTCACCATAAACTGGACAAACATATATAGCCTTGTAGATGAAATTGGGAAAGTCATTTTTGCCTTATGACATATACCCCTGAATTTTGTGGTAAGTTCTGCGTGACCTTCGGAATAAAAGTTTTTGGTCACATACTAGTATTTTTTGGTGGTCAATTAAATTGTTGTGTAGGATTCTGGAAAAAATCCAAAATGGCGGAAAACATACGAAGCTGGAATTTTTATTTTCGATTGCCAAATTGGATAACCTCATTTCAATATACTCAATTTTCTGAGAATTTGCGTGAAAAATTTTTCAAAAATTCAAACTCAATTTTTTTTTAGATGTCTACAGTAGAAAAAATTCATCAAAATCAAATATTTCGAGGTTCGACAGAGGCTGAACAATGGTGTGAAAACAGAATAAAAAATATTCATTGGTGTTCATCTTGTAGCCTTCAACAAGAAAGTATATTTTCAGAAACACTTCGGTGGGAATCGAACTCTCTCCACATTCGGACATTAGGGTCAAATAAGATGACTGTTGCTTAGTAATGGACATAATTATGATCAGAATAAATTTATTATCGAGTGGTAAAGTGACCCTGCTGTCCTAAAGTGGAGCGAATTCGATTCCACCACAGTTTTTTTTGGAAAAAAAATTTTTTGATCAATTCATATTTCTATTCAGGTCATTCTACAGGCCAATAAGCACAATTCTGGCCTTTGTAAGGCCGCCCAGGTTTTTGAATAAAATTATTGAAGTACTCCGAGCGGAATCTTTGGAAGGCTACAAGATGAAAACTAATAGATATGTTTTTATTCTGTTTTTACACCACAGTGTTCATAATGAAGGTTAGTTCAACCTCGAGAGATTCCAACAAGTCTGGGTGAACTTTTTCAACTGTAGACATGTGAAAAAAGTTCAGGTTGAATTTTGGAAACATTTTATCACGGAAAATCTTAGAAAATCGAGTACACTGGAATGACCGCTGCAAATTTTACGCAAAGGTTTATTATTTTGTCAGTTAAATAACCCAATGCCATTGATATCTCAGATAAAACCTTTATACTCGTATTATTCATAAATCATTGGTTCTTCACACGAAAATTTGCACCAGGGACCACTGGTCGGAAATCATCCGGGTGAAAATTTTTAGGTTGAGTTATGCAACACCCGATATAATTTTGAATATACTACAGAAATGTACGAATATAACAAAATAAACGACAACTAAATGGTGAAAAATATTCAAAATTGATTTGAATACAACAGAAATTATAGGTGTATGAAATAAAATAATTCAAGAAGCGGGTCCTTCGCCATTTTGCAACACCGGAAATCCAGCTATGGAGTCTTGGCTGCATTGAATCTGTTGGAGAATATTCGATGGCATACACTAGTTCATTCACCTGAAATTTCATTAATACAGAGCAGAACAAACAGGAAAACGATGAAAAGTATTCAACTGAGAAAATAATGAACTCCTCGTGTAAAATTTGCAGCGTTTTTTCTTCTTAGTTCATTCTACATCAACATACAAAATGTAAACTGTGAAAATTTCAGGGGCGGTAATTTTTTTTTGATCGATCACTAAGGTTTATCTTATCTGAGGAATATCTTTTTTTTTTAATTTTTCATTCTTGTCGCATAAACCAGACATTTCAATATTCTCTATACCTCAATATTGCGGTTTTAAAGATATGTTATAAGTATGAATTGTGGCATTCTTTGAATCATCTCAAGTATTAATACAGAGCAGAACAAACAGGAAAACGATGAAAAGTATTCAACTGAGAAAATAATGAACTCCTCGTGTAAAATTTGCAGCGTTTTTTCTTCTTAGTTCATTCTACATCAACATACAAAATGTAAACTGTGAAAATTTCAGGGGCGGTAATTTTTTTTTGATCGATCACTAAGGTTTATCTTATCTGAGGAATATCTTTTTTTTTAATTTTTCATTCTTGTCGCATAAACCAGACATTTCAATATTCTCTATACCTCAATATTGCGGTTTTAAAGATATGTTATAAGTATGAATTGTGGCATTCTTTGAATCATCTCAAGTATTATGAAAATATGAAATGAATGAAATATGAAAATCATGGAACTCTTTTGGCTTCATCAAACATCGATAAATCGGTTTCTCAATAATATTTCTCAAGTATATCAAAATTTTAATATCATTTCGCAGATATTGTCACTTTTTGTATTCTCTCTATTCATGAATTTCGCGGAAAAACGATAATTACTGAAAACCTTCTGGATATACTTGATGGTCGTTCTATATTTAACCATTAGGTACAGAATTTGTCAATTTTCGAGAATTTGAATATAAAAGCTTCATTTATACTTGAATCCATACTATGACCAACAGTCAATCCCAATTTTTTTCTAATAATATGTCATTTTGAAAATATGAGCTGTTACCTATTTGGAATACTAGTCTTATGGGGTGTTGAAATGTTAATCAGATAGTTTGAATTATTTTTTTTTGCCGTAATACAATCCCCTCGCTTGTGAATTCATTCGGTATAGAATGTATAAGGCAATCAACAAATAAGTCTACGTCACAATTTTGGGACTGAGTGCGAACAGAGCTCTCCTTATGGTTCTGCCCCACCATCAAGAATCGGTTCTGTCCCACAATCGGGAACATATTCCCCAAGGTGGTATTTACCAACAAAACGGATAGGCTAACACAATTTCCCTTCCGAAGTTCAGTTGCGAAGGTTTCGGGTGATCGATTTTGTGAATCATCCATGCATTTTGAGAAGCCGCATCTATAAACGTTTGTAACAATTGGCCATCACTATTCCCAACAAACACAAAATACAGTAATTGCAAGTGCCACCGGAATGCAGTATATAAAATGTTATATTGAAACTGCACAATCTCTGCATTGATGATACTGCTTTCCTAAAAATGCAGTCTTTTAAATACAGCTGCTGTACAGCTTTTGTACAACAAAATCGAAATGCTGTATGAGACAACGCTGTCTCTGTCTTTGATGCTATACTACAGACCTACTGTGCCGGTTGAGCCGTTGTCAATCGTCCTCGTCGGCCATGCTGTTTTGTAACGGAAATTTGTTCTTTGTGTCATTTTTGATTCAAGCTATTTGAACTGACTGTTTGTTTCAAGTTGACTGTGTTGCAAGTGCGAAAAACAAGTGTATCGACATGATAAATTCCCGAAAAAATGAAATAATGCAAATTAGGTGTGTGGCTAAGTCAGTTTAGATGATGCCGTTTCTCTGTGAACTGGAATAAATAGACAATAGTAGAAAACATATGCGTCTCTACCTGAACTGGATAGGGCCAACTGAGAAACAGAATTTCGAAGTACTAACATCAATGAAGGACTTTTAGGTATTTTATTCACACAAGGTAAAACTTTTTTTGTTTATTAACTCATTTTTTTCACTTAAAGTTGCTGTACGCAAAAACAAAGAGAGCAAAAATGATTCACCAACCGATATTGAAACAACCATCACGGTATGATTGAGAAATATGTACTCATTTTAGAGGTATCAGAAAGGAACGAGAGAGAGTCACCCAATAATATATTATATTTATAATGTTCGATATCGCTGGAATTTCTGTAAATGCTAGTTTTTTCTATTAAAGTCATGTTCCTAGTGAAATATTTCTTTTATTCAGTTGACTTTGCTATGAATCACATTCCTTAATATGCTCAACATGAACTAGGTTAACCCGACTCCTGAGACAGCCAGTATGTTTTAGGAATCAGGCTCACCTCCGAAAAACCTATATTTTCCAAGTAATCGCATTGAAATTCTGAGCATGCATACAACAGACTGTCTTTCATCGACTGAGGGTAAATAGAAAATGTTATTTTTTTTCGCTTCAACCGGAAATGGCGTAACGATTTTTTCAAAGAATGTTGTGTATATTTTTATATATTTGAATTCGATGAGTTTTCGGTGAAATGTCGTGAAAAATTCAATAATTTGAATATTTTTTTTTAAGTAATCAATATCTAGATACAGAAAAAATTTCCGAATTTTTTCTACCGTAAAGCATAGATGTCGAATATGCAAAAATATATACATCACATCATATAAAAATTCAAAATTATTCGGCGATTTCCGAATAAACTGGAAGTCGTAGACCATCTTTTTTCACATCTGTCGATGGTAAATAATTAAGTATCAATGGGCAAAGTTTCAATTCAATCTCTTAAAAAATAAATATTTTTTCGCAGTGTCTTATTCCTGTGAGTCTCGTTATACAGCCGAGCTTCTGCTGCAATGTTGCTGCTTAGAAACTTCATATCGAAGTAGCACAGTTGGTGCATTATTTATTACTACGTACGAACTGCATTACAACGAAGCATAGCTCCTCCACAACTGCTGTACAGTGGCTGTACTTCGAACGCAGTTTGAGCTGTACAGTTTCGATGCAATTCCGCGGGACATATACGGTCCGTTTCGATACAGTTACTGCACCACCATCGCAGCACTTCAAGTGCAGCAACGCTGTACAGTTTTTGTACTCTTGCTGCGTTTTAGTGTTTGCTGGGTTTTCTAATCCTAACATATATTCTGTGAAAATTCATATTCGCATTCATCTCGTTCGTTTTTGAGCAGCTCAATAGCTCTACGCTTGATAGTTGGTAAGGGGTTACATTCCACTGCAAACTTAAGGTCAATTGTGCCTCCTCTGCCAGAGCTGTTTTTCACACCGCGCTGCCAACAGCTCTACCTCCAACTCTAGAGCTCGAATAAACTCAAATATCTGTGAGGGCTTCAGCGAGGCTTGGTTCTCATTCCTCCTATAGTTATCCTGTCCAAGATATTTCTTTCGCAGGCTTTCAATGGCGAGGCATTCTGTAATCAGGTGAACAGGAATTTCCTCCACTTTCCCACAGAATCTGCACTCGTCAGTTTCTGATAAGCCCATTCTCATCATGTGCTTCGTTAGGCGACAGTGTCCTGTGAGGAAGTCGGTGAGGAGGCGTAACTTGTTTTTGCTGGGATCCGAATAATTTTTGGACCTTACAATTTCGAAGTTCCGAAGGAACTTTTTGGAATGATCCATTCCTGCAGGATTCCTCCAGTGTGTTCATTTGCCTATACCACAGAAAGGTTCTGATCCATTAGATGATGTTTGTGCTACCTTTCTGGCTAGTGTGTTAGCCCCTTCATTTCCTAAGTGCCCAGGAACCTAGACAAGGAGACCTTGTTGTTCTTGCCTACTTCATTGAGTTTCCTTCGGCACTTCCATATCAGCTCTGAGTCGATGATGTGAGAATTCAGTGCTTTGATAGCAGCTTGACTATCGGAATGGATCACTATGTCACACCCTTGATATTTTCTTTCCAGGTTAATATCTATGCATCTTTCGATTGCAAGTATTTCTACCTGAAACACACTCGAGTAGGAGCCATCTCAATATGCTTCGAATAAATGATTTACTGAGCTTTTGGACGATGACACAGTTACAAATGGATTATCCATCCAAATATAGCAACTACAATTGATTCATCATCATAGATACATGAATGAGATATGATCTAAGTTACCACGTTTTTTCATTCCCTTGACATGTTGGTGGTCCAATATACATAACTGGAACATTATCATGGATATTGCAATAATATACCAAACTTCTCTACGATCTAGATCTGCCATTTGCAGAAATGACAACACGAACAAGATGCAAAGCAACGTATGTTAGGAGATACCCTAGAGACTAGCGTTCCATATATGAAACGCTATAGAAATCACCAAATCTAAAGAAATATAAAATATTATCATCATCCTCCATCACAGGAAAAACAATACATATTATATGAACTCTTCAAAACATTGGCTATTTACAGTCACAGCTCATGTATTCGAATAGAATTTGTTCCTACATTTTACGACTCGGTATTTTACTTATCCACAGAAACAGCATATCTAAAATAATGATCTATTACGAGCAGGAAATATTTGTTTTCGACTGGAGTTTCGTTATTCAGCGGCTGCTGTAAAAACTACGGAACCTGAAAATGTATTCCAAGAACAAATTCATCGAATGAAAAAATTTTGGATCCATTTCTAGCAGGTGATCTTTGATGTACCATATATGGAACGCTAGTACCTAAAGGGTTAAGTGGACTTAACATTCCAAATTCGTGAAAATATATAGGATGTTCCATCTGAAGTCAGAAGGAAGAAATATGTTATTCTTCAATAATATGTCTTTCCGACAGTTGAGCACATAAAACATTTCAGGAATGTCCGACCATATAGGCAAATAATCATTCAGTAGAATCCCGATTATCCGTACCTGAACACGTTTTCGTTTATACGTTCAACCGAGCTTATATCGGCTCGTTTATTCGCGATGCATTGCATTACGACTGCGCGATTCAGATAATCGAGCGTCAGGGAAGTCCCGACAGAAACGTTACATGTGTTTCCTGGGACTAGGACAGAATGCAAAGTTTTCAAATGACATGTCCAATTCGGTGAATCAGTTAGAATAATTCCAATTTATATATGGTGCGATAATGGAGAATCTCAAAAATTCTACACCATATTCAAAGGTTACCTACACATAATTCGCCACACTGAACAAAATATTCTTCATGGTGACTTTAAACATCCGAATGCATTTGTTTCTAATTTCTACACTTAATATGGAAGTGGATGGTGAAATATTGCAATCGAACGAGAGAGTAATCACTATGGGCGTTCCACAGGGAAGTATCCCAGGACCTCCACTTTTCATTATCTACATTAATGGTTTACCTAAGGCCAAAATTCCAATCAAGCACAATATGGGTATGTTTGCTGATGATACTAACTACATTCTCGAATCCCCTTGTATTGCAACAGCTATAGAAGACTCAAAAAGTGTACTGAAGTCAGTGGGTGACTGGTTGGGAGCTCACAATCTTGTTTTGAATGTTGATAAAACGCAGTGTTTATTTTTCTATACTGAAAGATCTAAATTGCACTTTCCTTTGTCAATTAACTTTTCAGGTAATGATGTCATGGTGAGAGAGAGTGTTACTTTTTTGGGAATTGTAGTGGATAGACACCTTAAATGGGGACCTCATATTGAACATCTTAGAGGTAGACTCAATTCTGTAAACTACATGCTTTTTATGTTGAGGAAGCAAATCGATTTTGATCTGCTTAAAGTTGTATATTTTGCCAGCTTTCAATCTATCCTGTCATATGGAATAATTTTCTGGGGTAATTCTTCTTATGTGAGCGATTTATTTGTCATTCAAAAACAAGCTTTAAGAACAATGTTAAATTTAGGATATAGAGAATCTTGTAGGGGATTCTTTAAAGGCAATAATATTCTAACTATCTATGGTTTATATATATTTAGATTAATGATTTTTTTCTGTAAACACAAACATTATTTCGAGCCTTACAAAAATTTAAATGCTACTAGAAGAATATTTCCTTATACTGTACCTGCACACAAGACCACTTTAAGAGAAAAAAACGCAGAATATATGGCAGTGAGTATTTTCAACATGTTGCCACCTAAAATAAGAAATATTTCTGACCCTTTAAAATTTAAGAAAGCTTTGTATCCTGTGATTTTGAACTGTGAGCCCTACAATATAGGTGATTTCAAAGAATTTTGTAAAGGTTAACCATTTTTCTATTCCATGTTTCTGACCTATTCCAATTTTACGTTGTATATGTAATCTAATGGAATCAATAAATATTATTATTATTATTATTATTATTATTATGTGTTTTTTGAGATATTTCGAGTATCCGTGTCTTTCGATTATCCAAAAACCGTTTCCCTTCTATTAGGCCGGTTGACCAAGATTCTACTGTATTAATTTCTTCTAGTCGGGCCGCATAGAAATATATTCTATATATATATTCTCAAAAGAATATATATTTATGCGTCCGACTATTGGTTTTCGAGACAACGATATATAGAGTTCTTGGTGGGACACACCATCAGATTACTGAGAATCTTCGTAATCTGTGCTGTAGATCATAGCTTTATATTGTAAAGAGGAGATCAAAGGTATTCTCTCCTAAACTATTATAAGCAAATAGGTCAAGTAGGATATCTTTCCAGACCGTCTACGAAAAAGGAGGAATATGACAATTATTATCTGGTTAGTGTATTGCCAACCTTTTCTGGGATCTTTGATCATTATTGTATGTTTAGAAGTTGACAGAATTAATTGTTAATTTTAGTAAAACTTGGAAGTGAAGGCAAGGTCTATAAATGCTTTGAGTGTTATCTTACGAATAGAAAACAAAAGGTACTTATTGAAAAGGATGGTCGTAAGATCGAATCTTCTGTACGTATTTGTGATCAAGCGGTGGCACACGGAAACATCTTGGGCCCAAAATTATTTCTCATGTTTTTGAATGATCCATATGATTGTCTTGAACTAGACAAAATGTCAGTCATAGTTTATGTTGATCACACAAAGGACGCAAAGGACAGGTCAAGGTATTGCAAGTAATGTCTCTATTATCTATGCAGCAATTAAACAAGGCTAGCTATGGACAAACTTATTACCAACGAGAAGAAAACTATAGGGATAGTATTCACAACAGAAATATCGAAAAAATTCGAAATTGATGAGCTGAATATTGAAAGCGTGAATATTTTTTCAGAACATTCTTTAATATTTTTGGGACTCTATATAGATGAATTTCTCAAATGGTCTCATCACCTAGGAAAAAAAGGAGCAAAGCAAAAGTTGCAATAGAGCACTAGCAGCACTCTATGGTTCAGCAAGTTGAAACGTCAAAATCAGCTGCTGGGGGGACAAACAAAGAGATTTCCCATAAGAGCTAATGTTAACGTTTGGTGTATTATATGAGTGAAAAAACATTTTGAGACTGTTTTTTTCAGTTAATTTTGATCATTGAACCTTTTTGAATACCTTCAGGTAAGAGAATAGTTTGCAAGGGTGATTTGAATAAAGATTTTTCCAGTTTAAATATACCCACTCCTGTTTGTTACATACATTGTTATGTCTCCTTTTTCAGATTAAATTCAACTATGAAAGTTTTTTCAGCTGTGAGCTGTAGTCATCGGTCCAATAATGATAATCATAATTAGATTTGTGTAGTTGAAAACTAAATAGAAGCAGGTAGAACCTGCCAAGGTGGAAAGAGGAAGTATGCTTGCTTTTATCTCTACATGGGGATGATTTCCCCGATTCTAAAGGGAAAAATTCTTTTATTTTCTACATTATCTTTAACAGGTAATGAACTAACAAAGTTACTTAACATATTTATGGATAAATATCATTTCAGGACAACCTTTAAACAAACTTGGCATTAGAATGATATTCAAGATACAATAACAATTATAAGTTTATATAGTTACCATTAGCCTGGCATTATGGAATCATAAACAGAAGATAGATGGTAATAGAAGTAAAACACACAACTGTGAACATTTTTGGCATTATTTTCTTGTTGAGAATATGTCTTCCTACAGGAGGCTCACTTTGAATCTATAAATCCTAATATAATTCCAGTATTCTCTAGGAAGATCCTAGATCCTCATACTTTATTGAATGAAAATATTGACTACAGTTCCTTTTATTGTATCACAACCATTGTGAAAATAAATTCATATTCATCTCATGTTATTATTCAAATATAAAACTCTCAACAACAAATTGTGTTTAATCAAAATTCAGTACTTGAAGATGTGAAATCATCTATTCTCCTGGATTATGTTAATCTCAAGCCTCCAAAGTTTGCCAACAACTTAAATTTCACAGGCAAACAACCCAAACTCATAAAATGGACAATAATCTGCAGCAGCATAACAAATGTCAGTTTACAATAACAATAACAAACTCTTTGTTTGTCCCCCCAGCGGCCATGTTGTGACGTCACCTGCTAGTGCTCTATTGGAAATAATTTGCAAATTCTTAATTTATTGCAAGATATGAAATTATATTCTGTGAAGCCAGCCCAGGAGTATATGGTATATTTCTCATTCAAAAAAGAGTTATAAGAATAACTGTCGAGATTCATGTGGAGGAGTATTCAGGAAGAATGAAATGTTGACTTTGAGTGGTCTATATAAACCTGATTGATTGGAATTTCTGTACAAAAATAGATCTCGTTTTCGATGCTATGTGAATAATAGATATCCTGCAAGGTCTATGAATATTCAATATCCACAAAATCATTTAACACTTACGGAAAAACCCTGACTATATGTGACAAAAAACGTTTCAATAATTTACCACCACAGCAAAAGGTTTCAAGGTCATATAAATCATATGTAAGAAATATAAGAGAATTTTTCTTGGAATAAAAAACCTTATTCTCTAAAAAAATTTTTCGCTACAAACAGGAAGAAATATGTTTTTTTTGGACGTCAATATTTTGCATTACTTATGATGTAAGATTTTGCTACAGAAATGAAGGTTTATTTATTTATTTACACTTGGTACTTACCCTTGAATATCGGTGCAATCTTGAATACTCCAAGTCCTCCAATGGTCAACATTTGGCCAAGCGCAAGCTCCATGAAAAACATAGGGATACCTGCCAATATGAGCGTGATGAAGTACGGTATGAGAAAAGCACCACCTCCATTTTTATAACACAGATAGGGAAACCGCCAAACGTTTCCTAAACCTATGGCTAGGCCCACAACCGATAATATAAAGTCTAATTTACTACCCCAAGACCCTCTCTCGGGCATACTGCTATTTTTCGATACAGGTAGTTGATTTGAAGAATTTGGCGCATTTGTAAGTGTTGGTAGTTCGATTTCTTCGTGTCGGTTCAGACGGAGGGTGTTGTCCAGGCAGTCTTGCATTTCTTCGTTTTCTTCGACCATATTTATACCGAAGACTGTTGTATTGATCCGAAATGTCAGCTCATTAATTCACCTAAAATAGAAAACTTCGGTAAAAACTAAGTATTGGATTCTCCTTAACATTTTTTATTTTCAGTCTGTTATGAACAAGTGACAAGGAGCAGGCTCAATGCAAGGCTTTGAAACCTCCGGAGCGGCCAGCATATGCCACTTGAACCTTTGATTAATGATACCAGATTAAAAGATCCAATACCCCTAGTTCAGATCCTCACAGCAAATTGCTGTCAAAACTCATTTTGATTGATGAGTTTCAGAAGAAAAAGTTATTAGGCATATTCGATAAGAGAAGCAGGTACTCCATTGAAAAGTTTTCTCGAAAGAGGGCAAGTGTATCTGCAAAAAAATACATATTGCGTCAAATAACATCGAATGGTGAAATCCAATGCATTTTCGGAGTTTCATCGAAATTAAACGTCAGAAGTTGACTAAACATACACAAAATTCAGGAGCTTCTACTCGCTCAAATTCGGAGCAATTTCCTCATTGGGTGGATTTTAACATTTCCAAAATTCAACCTTCGCAATCAAGCCTTCAACCAACTATAAGAATATCGTGTCTCTTAGTCGTTTCTTTCGGAATTCATTGTGTTTTCGATCTGTTAAACGACCGACCGTTAACACAAATCAGAGGCCGAATTCGTGAATGGATGAAATCCACGCATTGATTCCGCAATTATATCGATTCGAAATTTTATCTTTTCATTAGGTATTTCGAAAAAAATAGATTCGATCCAATTGGAATTAAGTATTTGGTCAAAAAATGAAGGCGTGGAGTTCATACAAATTTCGTAAGAATCATATCTATGGCTTCATCGGACGAATTCAACCCATCGATGAAGTCTTCGTAATCAATCCCCAAGGTTCTCTACAGATATCGAGATCCTATGGTGTGATTCCTTTCACCAGTTATTGTGTTTACCGTCAACCTCGCGGCAGATAGTGAACACATATCTTCGAAACTATCAACAAGTAGGTTCAAAATAATTAGTTCACGATTATAGCTTGAAAAGAATTTGGTGTTCATGGAGATAAAATACACAAAAAATATCCATTTCTGAGTACCTGAAATTCGGTGCACTGAAATGAATATCTGCTCAATTATGTATCTAATTCTCATCAAGATCTGACTAGGTATTGCCAAGAATTATATAATTTTTCAACTATATAAAATCCCCATGAAATTTTACACATGTTTGACCATCGGCATTCTACAACTAAATAAAAAGATTAAATGCATCCAGATCAGTAGGTACTCTTGGGATATAAAGGACCTCGAAATTTGAAATGGTAGAAAAGATGTTGATTGTCTTGAGGTGATTAGGATGCTTTTCCTGGATGACAAGAGCATTATCATTGTGCCAAAATATCTGTTTTTTCGGAATTTTCAGCCAAACATGTTCCTAAGCGAATTGATTGGACTCACTGAAGAATTGGTGGTCAAATTCATTTCTGTTTGGCCGACCATCTGTTCCCCTGTAAGTGAAACTTTTGCAAAATCGGCCAAACCATTCAGGGTTATACAGATTTGAATTTTTGAGATTATTTCCTCAATATCTCAAGTAGTGCTAATACAGATGGAAACTTCGTAATTAGTAAAAGTAGGATCGCTATCTAATGAGCAATTTCGTAAGGATCGCATTGTTTGAATTTCTTCAATAGTTTACCAAGTTTCAGCTCGGTCTAATCATTTTCATTTTCGGAAATATGGGAAAGAATATCTCAAATGCTATTGATATTTCCTCAATGTTGTCATTTCCCTAATAACTCAAGTATTATAGCTTTGACAACGAATTTGGACAAGCTCCTGAGCCAACGTCAGTGCTTTTCTAGAATTCATTGAATGCACGAAAAGCAACAGCTTTTCTGAAGGAGAAAAGAGTACAAGAAGTACAGGTTAAGCAAACCAGAGGTATCCTTTCTGAACCTTGCAGTAGCTATGAACGATAAAATACAGATGAAAAAAAAAGGCAATTTTACGCTGAATACCCAACAATCGATCCCAAGGAAAACGAATGAAATGAAAGGATATGATGAATGAATCTATCATGCATCAAGATTTGAGGCAAAGAAAATGGTATAAATAAAGGAAAATAAAAGAAGAAGAGAAAGAATGAACACAGGAGAAATATAAATTCTCTGCCATTTCCGATCTTTGGGATTTTGCCTCATGACAGAAGGACCAAGAACATTCTCGGTGTGGAACGACTTCTTGGGAATCGTGGAAGTTATATGATAAGAAAATTCGTGAAAGCCAGCAGGGAATGTGGGCAAGGATTGTGGGAAATCCTGGAAAAGGAAGGGAATGTCATGCTTGGATAGAGATGAATCGTTGTAACTTGGAACATGTATAAGTATAGATAATTTTGTTCGGTCTCAGCAATTATATCCGAACTCAAGGTTATTTAATAGCTCTCTTATCTAGATTATCATTGAATACAGCCGAAAAATGTAGGAGTAGAAAACATTCTTCTACAGAGTGATATTCCAGGAATACATTGTCATATATACACATCTCAAGAAAAGATATTCCTTCGTCACGAATATATCTAGAAGTCCATGTAGATACAGTTAATACTGACTATTGATTATGATTTAAGGGAAAAATAGCCTCAGCTTGGATTGGAAGCATTCTTCATCTAAATCTTTACTTGCAATGTACCTACCCCTTGATTAGTTTGGATTCTTGAGAATCACAATCAATTGCTCAGAGCTAAACTCTGGACTCATCAAGTTGTTTACTAACTTGAAAAGCTATTCATTTCAGCTCATATAGAAAATTATAACTAAAACTATGATAAAAAATGATTGAACACTGGATACATCTGAGAGTCTACTAAAAGGAAAAAGATTGAAGCGGCTGAAGACAGTTTTTATGCATAATAGGAATAAGATAATAGATTTTTGGCCATACCTAATCAAAATACTGGAAAAAAATCTCAAATCTAATCTATAAAAACATCTTAAACGTAATATAAATTTGCAATTTGCCTCTCTTTAAATTTGGATTTTTTCGGTGTTCAAAAGCATGAATAGGTATTTCGTTTCATTCGGAATAATTGCACCTTTATTCCATATCAGAGTTGAGGGTTCCAAAATTGCAGTGATCATTTTCCAGATCTGATTAATTCTGTAGTTTTATATTAAATGAAAAGCTCTCCCACATATTTTGGTGAAGAGTTAGGCTGCTCAAAAAAAATCATTGTATAGCTTCAAAACAAAAGAAAAACACCGATTTGCGGATATCCTGTGACGACGCTGCTCATCCTAGAAATTATTATTGAAACATTTAAAAGTTGTTAACGTTTTTATTAGATCCCAACGATATACTAGGACATTGAGATGGATAGAATTACATGCATCACTATTTAAATCTCAGTCCCTACGCTATCATTTTCATTTTAAATTTGTCATCCTATAAAGGGTACTGGCAGTCAGACGATATATCTAACTTGTAGACGGATATGCCCAGTTATATAATATTGAATGGACTAGATTCAATATATGCATAGTGTCAGACCCACGCTTCATTAAGAAATTATTCGATATCGTTTATATCCAACAGCAATGGTTTCTGCACCATAAGTACTTAGATATCACCTCATGAACCTAATCATTTCTCAAACAAATTGCATTATTTTCGATTAATGTCGAGAATAACCTTATATCATTACAGCGTATGTATAAGATAACGATATAATGTCATTCTCATTTGGTTTCTCAATTTTTCCATCTACGATCCATACCATAAAATTCGAATTTTCTCTGGAAAATTCCTGATTGCGAAAGCAATAAGGCGGAAGGAAAACTCTTATAAATGGGGAATGAGAATTCTTTCTGTATGCTTATCGAAGCAGTAAAGAAAATACTGACTGAACAAAATTGAAACATCGCTTTGATAATGTGTTTGTGTATTTTTGATGAGATGTCATAAAGAGAATTTGCCGTTTATTCATTTTCAGTCATAATTTATGCACCTTCACCAAAGACTTAACTGAAATCTGACATATTCATTCATATGATGGAAACTCCAATGCATTAATGAATATATAATCGATGTGCCCTCAAGCTTTGGGTTAGTTATCATAATGAAAACTGATGAGGATTTTGAAGCATAAGCAAGCATTTGAACGGGACGATATTGAAAATTTGAGGAGTACTGCAAACATGAATGTATACTCCAGAGCAAATTCATGGAACCCGGACTGAAACTAAACTCAAAATCAATGATATATTCTCATCATTAATAATCAACAATCATGATCCCTGTTCATTTTTGAATACTATACGTTTTCAATTCCAATCACTACATAGCTATTAATACAGATACAAAATTATCATACAGCTCGCGAAAGAACATAAGAACACTAAATGGATTACAAATGAAATATTAAATGAGAAAATACAAAACATTAACAGGTATTGTAGGTATCGCATGCCAAAAACAGCTCCGACGAGGGGGCACAATAGACCTTAAGGTCGCAGTGGAATGTAACCCCTTACCAAACTATAACTATAACTATATAACAGGTATTGAAATAAAAACTTCTGTTCGCGTCGATAATTTTAGAGAAATAAATAATGTAATTTTCAACGCATTGTTGTATTATACGTTTTTACCTATACTAATTGCCTAGTAATTAATCAAAACAAATTGTAGAACTACTCCATTCATAATTTGCTCTGCAAGAAAATGTTTTGCTATAATCTTTCCCTTCAGTTTCCCTCCAGAATGTATCCTTCACCATTGTTTTGCTACATGACAAACATGATTCAATTCACATTGAACTGACCAACTTCTCAACAAAACGCTAAATTATTTTCAACAAAGGATTAAAGTGATAAGTTTTTCTTCGGTTGCGGGAAATTTCGTTAGATGGCGTCGCCATCGGAATCGACAATCAATGTTGAAAGAGGCTTCAGGCTTTCAGAGTCGCAGCGAACACATTCAACAGTGATATCCCTCCACATGAAATAAAGAAAACTTCCTGTTTAGTTTGTTTAAGTTTGTTTCCTATGAATGTTTTAGTACTGTATTGGTTTCAATGAAAAGACATGAACTATTTTTCATTGTTTTGAAAAAACATTTGAGCTAAGAATATTGTGAATTTATATATTTGTGTTCTGTATGAGATGTATCTCTCTAAGTTGAGAATTCCTAATGAAATCATCTTGTTTTTTTTTCTATTCAGGAAAGTCGGGAGAGATTTGAAGTTGGAAAATTGCAGTGACGGTTTGTTTGCATTCAAGAATTGTTGAAAATAGAATTTGTGTAGTTCAGAATGGAAATTTTGGAGGGGAAAATAATGTTATTTTTGTCGTAAGGTGAGTTGAGAATAACAACAGTTTCATGGCGAGTATTTCACAAATACAACGGTAAACTGTTAAACTTTCAAATCGGCGGGAAATTTTCAGAATTGAACAAATGTAACACCTTCACACATTTGCTAGGGGACGAGGATTGAACCTTTCAATGAATATATATTTATTTCATTCTTATAGGCGAAGAATTAATAACGAAGATTATTTACCGAAAAAATTAATCCACGTGCTTCACCCACAATCACAAACACTCGCGAACACCCCAGTGTGAACTCGGCTTGATCGGATGACGCTGAACTACTGATTCAACTGCTTCTGGCTGGAGATGATTGCCTCCTCTTCGTATCCCCTTTTCTACCAATCTTCTCCAAACTGGAGAGGGGGTTTGATATCTTCTATTGCTATGTACAGAATGATTTGGCCAAAATGAACCAGCAAATTAGAAACCGAGGGTCAAAACATTTTGGAGGTGATTCACTTCTTCGGTAACCTTATATTAGCCCAATCCTGGGTTAGGATATCCAATGTTTGCCCCCCCTTAATTCTGAGAGCTTGTTGGTTTTTGTTGCATAAAATTGTGAAATAGTATATTATGTATTTTATATAAAAAAAGAAAAAGAATATTAGGGTTTCTAGACGCATGTAATGTACAATGTTTTTTCGACGCGATTTTATGGAATATATTTATTTTGACTCCTCAGTTCTCACTCATGCATTTTCTGGCTGCAGTTTGTACCTATCGTTTTCAAATGCACCAAGGATGTAAGACGTAAATTTTGGACTTTTCACTAAATCGTTCATATAACAAGCTACTATACAAATAATACTTCATTCGGAGTACAAAACTTATTTGAAATAATTTCGATCGATGAGTCGTATCGGCTCCGTCCATACCGAAGCCTTGAAACCATTAAAGATAACCAGAGTTTTTCTTTATTTCATTGCATCTCCTGAGGAATAGGCAAGCACAAAGACCAAAGTTTTGAAAATGGCGAAATACAAGTAGCAATTACTCAATTTTCTGATGAGCAATTCCAAATTGTACTACTTTGTGGCGTATAATTTTTACAAGCCTTCTGCCGCTGTCGTAAATATGTCAATGTAACGCATTCAATAATTGTACAGAGGAAGTAGTTTTACTACAGAACACATTCTAGGAAGCAGAGTGAACTACGATGACGTCATATTGATGTTATTCCAGGGCCCCTTTATGTTTTTCCGGGCCTAGGGCTAAGAAAACCGAAAGACCCCCTTATCAGCCCTGATACCGGAAATAATGTTTAGTTCTAGGTCTTTCCGGGCTCCTGTCCAAAGCGCCCAGTGGATAAATCAGCACTGTGTTATTCCATCGTTTCTGTTCTTCAATGTCTCTCAGCAATATAGGACGCAGTTCGGACATCTTTTTTCATGATGACTTCATCTATATTTCGTTTTCGACAACAATGAATTATATTTTTCACATACCTATTTTGGATAAAGATCGATCCCTAATTCGTTTCTTCCATGGGAACTATAACTACAACAATCTAAGTATTGAAATGATAAATATAGAACCACAGCAGCATATTTATCAGGTGAAATATATTTTCAATAAACCTTCATGTGAAAAATGAATTTTCTGATGTGTTCTTCAGTTTTGAGAGAGAAATTAGAAAGTTGATTTTACGAATGTGCTTCTTCAATACCGGAGAACGTTCAAGCACAATAGGGATTTTTACTCGCTTGTTCTAGAGAACATAGCGAGTTATCGAATCGTCATAATTATCTGTAATTTTCGAATTTTAAGCTGAAATTGGTCTCAAACGACTAGGTTAGACTCGCTGATGAAGAATCAGTGGTCGGGCCGGCCAGTCGTGTGCGCTCTAACTTTCGAAAGAAAGGAACTTTAGTCTTGAAATCAAGATTATGTTGATATCCTAAATATTCCTGAATATCTCGGTTGAACTCGTTAGTGATCAAAACCGGCCAGACAGTTTTTGATTTATAATCAGTTCTTGAATATCAACGCAAAAGTTTGCATGAATCCAGTTTTCAGGAAGTTTAAAAAATGATTATTCGAAAAATTTTTAAATTTCTATTGCAAATCTTTTTTTTCTCAAGTATAAATCAGATTTGAACGAAATTTGGTACAGATCTTAGAATTAGTTTTCGACAACGATATTTCATATTTCAATTCGATACTATATTCACTTCTGGAGATATATGGAAAAAAATATGCCAAATTTCGTTGTTCGAAATTTTGACGTTATTTCCTCAATATCTCAAGAAGCACAGATGCGATCGAATTGAAACTTGATAAATTGTTTGGAGAATATCAACGCAAAACTCACTGCAAAATTTCGTATGAATACATAGTAGTTAGAAAAAAATATTTGAAATTTCTGTGGACTTTTTTTTCTCTCGGAAAATATCGATAGGATTTCAACGAAATTCACCACAGGCCCTAGAATTAGTATCCAACAGCAATGTTTCAAATTTCAATTCGATACAATATTTACTTTCGGAGACACATGGAAGAAAATATGGCAAATTTCGTTTTTCCTCGAAATTTTAAGGTTATTTCTTCAATTTCTAAAGAAGTACTGATGCGATCACATCACATCATCTTCGTTGATATTTGAAGAATATCAACGTGCAACTACGAAAAAATTGTTTCCCGAAAATTATCCACTATCGAAAAAAAATAGTTTTTTCTGATTCATTGACCAGATTTGGATTAAATTCAGCACAGACCTTGAAGTTAGTATACACAACAGTTTTCCAAATTTCAATTCGATCTGACATTTGTTTATTTCCGGAGATATTGGAAAACATTATGTCCGATTGAAACATGGTATATACCTCGAAGTCAATACTTGAAAATAGTGCTTTGAAATTCAGGTTGATCCGACATTCTGTTTAGGAGATATTGAAAGATTGTGTTTATTAAATTCACGGATTATTTGTGATTATCTGTCGTTATAATATTTTGTTGTCCTTTGATTATCTTAATAAACATCATTATTATATTATTATTATTATTTCCTCAATATCTCAAGAAGAATAGAAGCGATCAGATTTAAACTATGTAGTAAGTTGAAGAATACCAACGAAAAACTTTCGTGAGGATCGTTGGGGTAGAAAACTGTGAAAAAGTATTCGAAAATTTCTTGAATTTCTGTTTGAAAACTTTTACCGGAAACTATTCATCAGATTTCAATGAAAGAGGCAAAAACATCGAGTCAGTGTTTCAGAGTTCAGTTTCATCCGATTTTTATCTTCGGAGATATTGGGAAAAGATGATTCAAATTTCTCGAATATTTCCACGATATTATTGTTATTCACAGAGTAGCTCAAAAATACTGAAATAATGAAAATATACAATGCGGGATCATTGAATGATTTTACAAATTCGCTAATTCGACTTTCGTTATTAAACCTATTCAACAAATATCAAGTGTCTAAATGGATTCTCATTTAACGATTGGCAGCTAGGTCGTGCTTAACCATAATAACATCCGAAAAAAACGACTAAGACTCGATATTTTCATAGCTGGTTTGGGGGTTTAATTAAGAAGGTCGAATCAGTGAAAACTTAGAATTCCGCTAATGATTTTCTAGATATATTCATTCGAAATTTCATGTTTAAACTATTGCCACTAACGCACAAATGATCGAATCGAAATTCTGCATTTGGTTAAAAAACGACGGCGTAAAATTCCGGCAGAATGTCTTTGGGAAATGGCTTCGAATGTGAACAAGCGTAAAAAAGCTCCTGACCTCACGGCAGTGGTTTTCTAGGTTTTTTTATCATCCATTGAGTGCTTCTCGAATATCATTGTAACTTCTGCTTAACTTTTCTAAGCAAGTAATTGTAAAGTTTTAGTCTATAAAGTATTGAATATAAAAGTGAAATCTTCGATCTGATTAATTGTACCCTGTTTGTAAGCGAGTGGGTATATTGGATTCGGTAAGACTTCTCTTAGTTGTCTGGTAATTGACAAGCTATATCCGAGACAAGTTACTCTAGGTTCACATAGACGGCTCTCCTCGTGAAATGTAGTAACATATAGTGTTCCCCAAGGATGTACGTTGGGATCATTTTTTTATCATATTTTTTGATATCGTATCACTATTGATATTCGTTTGATACATTTTTATGTGGAAGATTTTCACTGGCACCTATTATGTAGGGCTCTTACAGTTGATAATACCATCTTAGTATAGATATAAAAAAAATATTTTAAACTATACTGAAGGTCATAGTTCGAGATTGAATACGGAAAAAAACAGGAGTGGTATTTTTGGCAATGTGAAATAGCGAAATAATTATAATATTTCTAGAAAACTGAAATTGATTGCTCGCTCAACACTTGGTGAAACATCGTAATTAATATTAAAACAAATAAAAACACTTGACTACGTTCACAATTTTTAATTTAAAATGTCTTGTTGACATGCATGTTTCGGGTTTTAACCCCATTATCAAAAATTAAAAATTGTGAACGTAGTCAAGTGTTTTTATTTGTTTTAATATTTCTAGAAAAATTACGCGAATTTATTAGCACAATAATCGGTTTTGAAATAGAATTCTTCATCAGTGAATCCAACTTAGTCATGAAGGATTATTTTCGGCAAAAAAAATTAAAACAACAGAAATTTGCGCAAAACGATAACGAAACGTCCGTGCAAAAATAGTGAATCCATTAATGATGATGTTATATTGTTGATGTATATAAAAACTGGAAAATTGGATGGAAAAGTATGCACTTTTTCATCCAATATGAATTTAAAAATCCACATCCTATAACACTGAAGGAGTTGAAGAACGAACGAACAGAAAAATATCTTCTGAATAAATTTGTGCAAAAAATGATTATATGACATTCGATTAACAAGATCTGAAGTTCTCACGATGAATTTTGATTCAACTCCTCTTCTATAAGTCAACATCTCTAATTGAGTATATCTTTGGAAGAAATACTAAATGGACGATCTCGAAACATCATTGAGAAATCGGATGAATAAATTGAATTATACATTATATGTTGAACATAGGAAGAGATCTGCACTGATTACTGATAACTGAATTGGAGAGGGGCTCAGATAGTAAAAATTATTGAAAATGTCCAAAATAATGATGAATTTTCATGAAGAGCATGATACAAATCTGGTACAAATAAGCTGAGTTACTGTTCAAAAAACTTAAAAGAAAAAAAAGGAATAATCTGTCCAGTCCTTTTTGATCTTTGATTGTAGTTTTATTTCAGAGCTCAGGACTGCTTTAAAAAAAACAAATCAACGTTATACCAAATATATGAAGATATTATTCGAATTCGATTCAATGGAAGAAAAAGATAATACAGAAGAATGGTCCCCTTCACAATCCCCAAAATTATGGACCTTTATCAGTGCGATCAAAATTATTAAAGTTCTTCGAAATTGTAATGAAGAACAGAATGGTAAAATTATTATTTAAATATATCGTGAAATATTCTGTTGACTTGATGGCTTGCAACTTGAAAGTTCGTTAGTTTTTTCGATAATACGCATAATATGATTTCAAGATACGGGGTCCAAGTAGTGACGTCAATATTTTTTTCAGATTCCTTACACCTGGAGGTATCCAAAAATATCCCATGAATCCCCCATGAATATTACGCGATTTTTTTTTAGTTTTCGGGTAATATTTTTTTTGTGTTTTTTTTCAATTTAGTATGCCAGCGAAGTCTCAAAAATTCATATTGTTTATGTAGAAGGTATGTTGTTTTAATAACAAAATTAACTCGGCTTCCTGAAATTACTTCAAGTTTTCCGAAAAAGGCTTGAAAGATAGAACTTTAGTTTTCAGGAGGATTCACTCAAACATTCAACTTCAATTCGAAAATGGAAAAAGGAGCTTTCAAAGCTTCTGGCTGAGTTTTAATTTTGCACGGTCCTAAACAACCAAAGTTATAGGGAAAAATATTAGTGTATGAGCCTTTTTTGTTGTAATCGCCCTTCGAAGGGCTAAGAATCATTGAAACACGATTGGAGTTATTTTTCTTCTTTTATTATCATCGACGGAAAACAGCAACGAAACAGAATCAAGATAAAAACTTTCAGAAGCAGAAAGTGGAAAGAACAAAATATTCAAGTAGCTTCAGGCAATTGGAATATAACTTCTTAAAACATTGACGATTACGTATTCATGTTGGAGGAAGGGATTTTGCAGATTTATCGTAGTGCATAGTACTTTTTTTATGCTTTTTATTTCTTATCCAAAAGCAAGTTATTTCACAACTACCAATTTCGAAATATTTTCAATCAGTGGTGAGACCAAAAATGAATTTTATCGTGTTTCAATGATTTTTAGCCTATCCACCTTCGAAGCCTGATTACAATAAAAAAGTCTAATAAGGTACTATTTTTTCTTATGATTTTGGTAGTTAGGTACCATGCAAAGTTTGCAAAGTCAGCCCGAAACTATGAAAAACCTTTTTGTATTTTTAAATTCGAGTTGAATGCTTGAGTGAATCCTACTGAAAACTAAAGTTGTAAATTTAAGCCTTTTTTGGGTAACTTCGAGTAATTTCAGGAAGCTGGGTTATTTTTGTTAGTGGAAAAATATTCATGGCAATCATTTCACGAAAAAAAATTTGCAAAATAACCACTACATAAAAAGATATGAATTTTTGAAGCTTCGCTGGCATAATGAATAAAAAAACACAAAAAAAGTTTATCTCGAGAACTACCAAAAATCGCGGGTATTTTTGAATACCCCCAGATATGAGGAATCTGAAGAAAATTTATTGGCGTCACTACTTGGAGCACCCTGTATATTTCATTATCTTAAATACGGATAGTAACACAAAATTGAATTCACGAGTAACCTCTGTGAGAGGCGAATACTCGGAAAAAAATCATTTGGACGAAATTATTGCACCCCGAAACAAGCACTGGAAGAGGTTGCATGAGTGTTCAATTAAAAATAAATTGAAAATTTGTCCTTCTACTAGTTCCGTCATTTATTATTAGTTCAGATCTCTTCGTAATTGGTAATATCCTCGATACCAGAACTCAATGTGCTTGATGGTTTCAGTGTGGGATAGTTTGTTTGAGTTTATTGAATAAACAATTATTATCAAGTTTCACATCGTTGGTGGGCAGTGAATTCCAGTTCGAGTGTTATAATTCTTTCGTATTTTCTATTCCAACGTTCTGAAGATCCCTTTTCAAATTACAGCTTTGTAAGTAATTGGCAGAACCTCTGAATCCCAAATCCTAGATAAAGTTGAATATACGAGTATGCAGAGCCCGAGCGATTAAGTGGAATCCATCTAATTTAGAGCTTTCAGGGAAACGCAATTCTTTGTTTGTACTACGAAGCTATGGATTATTGGGCAATTTTCTGTGATTCTGTCAAAGTTGGCATGTGTTTCGCACGAATATACCATTTTCCCCTTTCGTGGGAAAGATTTACAGGGTGTCTAACAACTAAGTAACAAAATAGAGCAACTCGAAAGGTATGGTAGCATTTGGTATTACTTAAGAAAATTGATAGAAACATAAAACATAAATATTGTGCTCAAACAATCAGAACAAGTGACATCAATAGATTCCAGCCTTTTTACGCGCTTGTTCTGGGGAACAGCGCGTTATCATTTTGTCACGATGTCTGTAATTTTCGAATTTTGAGCCGAAATCGGTCTCAAACGACTAAGTTGGACTCACTGATGAAGAATCGATGGTCGAATTCCATTCTGTACGCCCGTCCGTCCGTTCGGCCGTCCGTATGTCCTATAACTCTCGAAGGAAGAGACTTAGCGACTTGAAATTGTCAGATTAGGTTGAGAGTCTAAATTTCTCGGTTGAGTTCGTTAACGGGTGAAATCGGTAAATAGTGTCGGAGCCCGTTTGAAATTTTAGTTGATTCCTCCATATCTCATGCAGTAATGCCTCGATCAGATTGGAACTTTGTACATAGTTTTGAAATACCAACGCGCAACTAAGTGTGGATATGAGCGTTAGGAAATTTAAAAAAATATATTCAGTCGAAAATTTTGTGAATTTTTGTTGAAAAATTTGTTCTTCCATAAATATTGCCTAGATGTCAACGAAATTTGGCACAAATCTTAAAATCAGTATTTTACAACAACGTTTCAAATTTCAATCCTATCCAATAATGTTTACTTTCGGAGATATAAGGAAAATAATATGCCAAATTTTGTCCTCATTTGGAATTTCAACGTTATATCCGCAATAGCTCAAGAAGAACTAATGCAATCAGATTGAAACTCCGTAACCAGTTGAAGAATACCAACGGGCTACAAAGACCTGATACCTCAAGTAATTGCCCCTCAAGAATTTCATTTAGATTCTAAATTCATCAGTGTCTACCGATACGGCCTACAACTTAGACTCTGTTTCATTATGATCGGATCAGTAATTTTTTATTTCACCCGTAAATAAGAATGATAACGAGGAAGAACCAGAGACTTTGACATATTTTTTCCCAATATCTCCGAAGATAATTATCGGATCAAACAGAAATTCAACACCGTTGTTGAACACTGATTTTATTCTATTACGTTTTGACAGAATACTTATTCCTCATAATCTGGTATAGTCAACATCATCATAATTCTATGATACACTTATTTGAAACGAATTCGACCACTTCATGATCAGACATTATTTGGGCTCTAGAGAAAGAATGTACTAGAGTGCCAGAGAGAAGGAGACGCGCTGCTGTCTTACAAGATCTTGAGAAGATCACGAGGTGCAGCATGAGCTCTAGCATCCCCTGCACGGGGCAGTAATAAGTAGGGTACTCCCGAGGTAAGTATTAAAGTAGAACGTGAGTGTTCTACGGGCCGGTATTATAAAACTTAACTAGAAGTTATCTTTTACTTTAACTGACAGTTTTGACAGTTATGTCCCAATACAACTTTCAAAACTGTCAGTTAAAGTTAAAGATAACTTCCAGTTGAGTTTTATAATACCGGCCCTAAGTAGGGGCTGAGAGATCGCGTTCGCTACAGAAGAATAAAAACGCGCAACTTAGAGCAGTATTTCTTGACATACAACTGTTAAAACTCACAAAAATTTTTCACGAAATGTTGTCTGAACAAATTGCTTTCTTCGAAGACTATTGATTACATTTCCATGAAATAAGTAACAGATCTTTGAGTGAATATTTGACAACTGCATTCGAAATTTCAATTCGATGTTAATCATTGGAGATGTTGGAAAAATAATATGTTGAATTTCGGTCTTATTTGAAATTTTGAGATTATTTCCTTTATATTTCGATAAGTACTGACGCGATAAGATTAAAACTTGTTGAAGAATTCGGAGGGGCCACTGTATACAAAATTTTTTGGATTCCGTTTCGATAAATAAACCAGAAGCAAATATTTCTTCGAAAAAATATTTCTTCGAAAAAATTGGTTTTTCGGAAATTATTCATCATATTTCAATGAGATTTGGCAGACTGCTTTGAACTCGAGTTTGATACGCCATTTATTCTCATTCATGGCATTCTAAAATTTTCAGGTTATTCTTTCAATATCAATGTCTATGTCGCAATGACATCAGATTGTTGTCGAGTTGTATTGTATTTTGCCAGTTTGAGGAATAATTTGACGGATTAACACCTCATACCAACCCTGAAAATTTAAAAGAAAGTTGATTGCGCAAAACGACGGGAGTCCATATACAAAGTGGGTAACGAGAAACAAAACAACTTTATTTTCAGAAACTGCGCTGAAAAAGTTCTAAAAAAACATTCTCGAAAATCACAGCAACGTTCAAATAGTATGAATCTCGCAATCCACTGGGGCGATTTCATAAATAATAATTTTTATTTGATTTTTAATAGTTCTTTCGCATATCTTTCATTTGGTGCAAAAATCTAAAAAAATCTGAAAAATCCTTACAAAATATCGTTTAATCTATATTCTGATAACTCTCTTCACAAAAGTCTCTTTTAGATCTCACATTACTGCGAAATTCTAGAAAAATGATCACATTTTATTATTCAAAATAGGTTTAGTTGTGGTTCCTAGTTTGAACTGATGATATATTTCCTCGGATGTCAAACCATATTCAAAACTCAAAACTAAGGTTCTGGTATAGTGTTCAGCTGAATATATTTTGAGGTAATTAATACCGTCGCTTAGGGGTAAAAGTAACAGTAATAGTTCCACGGATTTCGGATAATAAAAAAACACGATCTTTCGAATTGAAACTATTAACTCATTTGTAGATTAACGGAAACATTGTTCGATTTCGTGATTATCAGATGATCAGAACATTGAATTCCCACATGGAAGACAAGCACCCTTGGGCGTGGTCAATATCTAGGTGGGTGACTGCTCGAAAAAACCTATCATATTGAAAGGAATAAGCTTAAATTTTCAGGGTAGATTCAAATTGTGTGCTGGCGAATTTGTAACTGAAAAGTCTTGAAACATCCATGTTTTGACTAAATGTTGGCCGCCTAGAGAGAGCCCACAATACTGAATTTCGGTAGGTGAAATAAAAATCCTGCTAATCATCTAAAACCTATTGAAGAAGAAGGCTTATCGCTAGAAATCCCACTTGGATAGTTCACATAGATATCCGGTCATGTGACATGTATCCTGCCATTGCTACTTCCTTTCCCGTCACCCTAAAAGGATGTACCTAACCGAGTAATCATTTCTACACTGTTCTCTATGAGCCACATACATATATTACGGTTTTAATTGTCTGACACTAACTTATAGCAGCAATTATTATAAAATATCGAGCAGAATTGAGGGGCCATAATGCCTATACTGGTTCGACTTTTGAAAACCAGAATTTCAGAATCACCGGTGGTCATACTAGATGAGAGTTACTGGTTTTTGCGCGCATGTTCTAGGGGAACAGCGTGCTATCGTTTTGTCCAAATGTCTGTAATTTTGAATGATTGAGCAGAAAATGGTCTCAATCGACTATGTTGGACTCACTGATGACGAATCCGGTGTCAAAATCGATTCTGTCCGGCCGGCCGTCCGTCCGGCCGAGGACACGATAACTGTCGAACGAAGTGAGCTAGCAACTTTCAGGGTAGGTCTCGCATTGGAATGCCGCCGTAAAGCTCGTTAATGGGCCAAATCGGTCCAATAGTTTCGGAGTTATAGCCACTTGAAATTTTGAAGTTATTTCTTTTTTATTTCAGAAACTACTGGAGCGATTGGATTCAAACTTGGCAGTTGTGTGGAGTATAACGACGCGCAACTTTGAGCAAAATTTTGTTAGGATCATATATTCAGTAAATAAAAAAAAAAAATTTGTACGAGATTTTTTTCCAAAAATTTTTTTTTCCGGAAACCATACAAAAAAAAATCCACTCACACTTTGAACCTCATATTTCACAGCAGTGTCCCATATTTCAGTTCGATACGATCATAAGTTTCGGAGATATCGGGAAAAAATATTTCAAATTTCGAGGTTTTCTTCTCGGTATCGTTGTTTTTTCAGTATAACTCGAGAAATACTTATTCAATCCTGATAAAACTTCGCAGCTAGTTTGAAAATGCTGAAAGACACCTCTATGCAGAATTTCGTGATAATCGTGTCATTAGAACAATTAAAAAAAAAAATGTCTGTGATTTTCTTATCGTATCATCCTCATTAAACTCCGTATGAACCTTCCAACTGTAATTTTTCGATGGAGTACTGGATTTCAATTCGATCTGATCTGTTTTTTTGGAAATATTGGGAAAATAAAATTTTGAATGGGTATATCTGCGAAATCATTTGGTGGATTTTACCCATTCACGAACTCGGCCTTCGTAATTAAGGTCCAAACCTTCTCAAAAAATATCGAGATTCTAAGTTGTTTCTTTCGGAAGTTATTGTGTTCACGCAGTCGGCCGTTAGTCCGACCGTAAACACAATAACGTCCGGAAGAAACGACTAAGAAACTCGATATTTGTAGAGTAGGTTTGGGGCTTAATTACGAAGGTCAAACACGTGAACGGGTGAGATCCACCCAATGATTCCGTAGATACACCCATTCAAAATTTTATTGTTCCAATATTTCCAGTAATTTATCAAAAAAAAATTTAAAGAGCACTGCCGTGAAGGCGGCGGCTTTTGCGTCCATGTTCAAATTCGTTGCTGAAGTGGTCATCTACATTGAACATGCGCTCAAAAGCTGCTGCCTTCACGGCAGTGCTTTTCTAGATTTAAGAACGTTATTCTGGATTGTGAAGAGGAGTGAGTGATTGATGTAAATTTCAGTCGAATCAGCCAGGTGGTTCGAGAGTAAGTATAGCTGCCATTCGAAGAAATACACCCTGTATCTCAGTTGTTTCGGATATTAGACTGTTCATTTTTCGAACGTTATTCTGGATTGTAATGAGGAGTGATTGACCCAAATTTCAGTCGAATCAGCAAAGTGGTTCGAGAGTTAGTATAGCTGCCATTTGAAGAAAAATACCCTGTATCTCGGTTGTTTCGAATGTTAGACTGTTTATTTTTGAAACGTTATTCTGGATTGTGAAGACGAGTGATTGATGTAAATTTCAGTCGAATTAGCCCAGTGGTTCGAGAGTTACTATACCTGCCATTTGAAGAAGAACACCCTGTATCTCTGTTGTTTCGAATGTTAGACTGTTTATTTTCGAATCGTTATTCTGGTTTGTGAATAGAGGTGATTGATGTAAATTTCAGTCGAATCAGCCCAGTGGTTCGAGAGTAAGAGTAAGTCTGTTCATTTTTAGAACGTTATTCTGGATTGTGAAGGGGAATGATTGACCAAAACTTCAGTCGAATCAGCTAAGTGGTTCGAGAGTTAGTATAGCTGCCATTTGAAGCATCAAACCCTGTATCTCAGTTGTTTCGGATGTTAGACTGTTTATTTTCAGAACTTTATTCTGGATTGTAAAGAGGAGTGATTGACCCAAATTTCAGTCGAATCAGCTAAGTAGTTCGAGAGTTAGTATAGCTGCCATTTGAAGAAAAACACCCTGTACCTCAGTTGTTTCGGATGTTAGACTGTTGATTCATAGAACGTTATTCTGGATTGTGAAGAGGAGTGACTGACTCAAATTTCAGTCGAATCAGCCAAGTGGTTCGAGAGTTAGTATAGCTGCCATTTGAAGAAAAACACCCTGTATCTCAGTTGTATCGGTTGTAAGACTGTTCATTTTCAGAACGTTATTCTGGATTGTAAAGAGGAGTGATTGACCCAAATTTCAGTCGAATCAGTCAAGTGGTTCCAGAGTTAGTATAGCTGCCATTTGAAGAAAAACACCCTGTATCACAGTTGTTTCGGATGTTAGATTGTTCATTTTTAGAACGTTATTCTGGATTGTAAAGAGGAGTGATTGACCAAAATTTCAGTCGAATCAGCCAAGTGGTTCGAGAGTTAGTATAGCTGCCATTTGAAAAAAAACACGCTGTATCTCAGTTGTTTCAGAAGTTAAACTGTTCATTTTAGGAGCGTTATTCTGGATTGTAAAGAGGAGTGATTGACCCAAATTTCAGTCGAATCATCCAAGTGGTTCGAGAGTTAGTATAGCTGCCATTTGAAGAAAAACACCCCGTACCTCAGTTGTTTCGTTGGTTAGATTGTTCATTTTCAGAACGTTATTCTGTATTGTAAAGAGGAGTGATTGACCCAAATTTCAATCGGATCAGTCAAGTTGTTCGAGAGTTAGTTTAGCTGCCATTTGAAGAAAAACACCCTGTATCTCAGTTGTGTCGGATGTTAGCCTGTTCATTTTCAGAACGTTATTCTAGATTGTAAAGAGGAGTGATTGACCCAAATTTCAGTCGAATCAGCAAAGTGGTTCGAGAGTTACTATACCTGCCATTTGAAGAAGAACACCCTGTATCTCAGTTGTCTCGAATGTTAGACTGTTTATTTTCGAAAAGTTATTCTCGATTGTGAAGAGGAGTGATCGATGTAAATTTCAGTCGAATCAGCGTAGTGGTTCGAGAGTTACTATACCTGCCCTTTGAAGAAGAACACCTGTATCTCAGTTGTCTCGAATGATAGACTGTTTATTTTCGAAACGTTATTCTCGATTGTGAAAAGGAGTGATCGATGTAAATTTCAGTCGAATCAGCGTATTGGTTCGAGAGTTACTATACCTGCCATTTGAAGAAGAACACCTTTATCTCAGTTGTCTCGAATCTAAGACTGTTTATTTTTGAAACGTAATTCTCGATTGTGAAGAGGAGTGATTGATGTAAATTTCAGTCGAATCCGCCCAGTGGTTCGAGAGTTACTATACCTGCCATTTGGAGAAGAACACCTGTATCTCAGTTGTCTCGAATGTTAGACTGTTTATTTTTGGAACGTAATTCTGGATTGTGAAGAGGAGTGATTGATGTCCATTTCAGTCGAATCAGCGAAGTGGTTCGAGAATTACTTTACCTGCCATTTGAAGAAGAACACCCTGTATCTCAGTTGTTTCGAATGTAAGACTGTTTATTCTTGAAATGTTATTCTGTATTGTGAAGAGGACTGATTGATGTAAATTTCAGTCGAATCAGCCTAGTGGTTCGAGAGACATGTATACAAATGGTCCAACATTCGTTGCATGGGATTAGGGAAAACCCAGAAAAACCTAACCCGACCATTTCATTTAATACTACCATAATATCATATAATCGATTAGTTTTTAATCTATTCCATCGCTCAGCTCCAAGAATTTGGCAGCTAGTAATGTTTCTGCGGAGATATCTGCAAACTGACAACCTATAGGAATAAAATTTGATTTTCTTACATTCTTCTCAACTGATCACCTAAAAAGAAATCATATTTTGTATCGATATGTTTCGACACTTAATGACTGATACCAACACAACCAATTCATTTATGAATTATAGTCGGTATTGTAATTTCAGAATTCATAGTAGTATTGGTACTCTACAAATATCCATATATCCTCTTCCATGACCTCAAAGAGGATCATCCACATATTAAGCTTCTGTTCAAGAAGCCGTCAGATATAATTATCATTAAGTATCATTGTACTTTACAACTGTGCAATTTTCTAATAATTCGAACACATAACTAGTTTCTATCTGTTTCGATATTTCTCCCCCAATCGGAATCATTATGACTACTCAAAATTTTATCATTATCATTTCGGATATGTTTCACTGAAGATCATTCGGGCCTTTCATATTAGTACTATTTTCAAACATTTCAAAATTTATATGTTATATTTTTATTCAGATATCTGGGATCTTATGAAATTCACAGTTATACCTGTATCTCAACTTGTACAAATCATTGAGTACATTGAACATCGCATTAATTGCGATCTGGTGTACCATATTTTTCATATTAATTTAATTCACAGTCTTGTTTTTATTGGCAGTTATAGGTTACAGTCATGCTTATTAAACTTATCCAAAATGTTTTAGCGGAGCATGCACATTGATGTGAAGATATTTTATTATCATTTCTAGTGATTCCTAACTTGAAAAAATCTGTGATATTTTTGGGGACCAGCATATAAAAAAAAATTACTCTCATATTTCATAATAATGTAACATAGTTGAAAGTATCGACACTTGCAGTTATACTTATAAGATCATAAACATAAAGTATATATATTTTGTTTACTAATGTTTTTTCTGTCTGGAAATTATATACACATTTCTGCGGGGATAATCTCAAAACCCCTTTCCTTGCATTTTATTTTTTTCAAATTCTTCAAGCCAGCATCTCGCTGTTTATTCAATCCATACAACGATTTATGCAATTTTCATCACTGTTTATTCCTTCATTATCTTTAACATTATTACTGTTAATTCTTTCAAGAACTTCCATATACTGGATTTTCAGTCACCTATTCACGATTCAAGCATTCAGTATTCATATTCCATGGATTTTTTTTATTTTTTTTAGTTAAATAAGAAAATAATATATTGGTTTTCAAATGCTGTCATGAGTCTAGATCTTGAGATTTTTGCGACTTTCATATTTTTCATTATGATCTATTCAATATTTTGACTGAAACCATTTTTAACAAGAAGAGATTCATGAATTTATGAATCTACCATTTTATATTTCTCAGTAAAAACCGTTTACATTCTACAATTCTTCTATTACGACAAAGCTCAGAAACTCATGTCCAAGCTCTGTTTATTTTCCAAAATGCAATCGCATTTTCAATGGCTCGTTATCATCTCTTTGAATATCACCATTTTTTTTTAAATTTCTCTATGGTTCATTCAATTCCATACAAATTTTCCTTTCCCTTTCAATTCTTCTTCAATAAATTGAATTTCATTCAAAATAGACAGAGCACACAATGAACTATTATCTGTTATATTATTTTCTTCGCATCGAGGAATTTGAAATTCCCTTTCAATTTGACTACATCTTTCCATATCGAAACATTTTCGTTTATGATTTTCAATCTCTTGAGACATAGTTTTTGCATTGTCTAAATACTACCTATACCCTTTTAAATTCACCACTAGAAATTTCTAGATTTTCGGATTATTTCTTTTTTTTATTTGACGTTTCTTATCCGATTTATCGAGACAAGGTATTTCAAAGACTCAATAACTAATTAGAAAAAAATCAGCAGATCATATCTGATTCATCAATATCAGATCTCTTTCAACTCAGTTACCTATTAATTCTTAAAATACATCAGAAAATCAGTTTTATATCTGATTAAGGTATCAATATCAAATTTCTTAGATATAATTACCTATGGATTTGACTTCATATTAAGAGAGGAAGAATAGCTCCATTTGAAAAAAACACCCTGTATCTCAGTTGTTTCGGAAGTTAGACGGTTCATTTTTAGAACTTTATTCTGGATTGTAAAGATGAGTGATTGACCCAAATTTCAGTCGAATCAGCTGAGTGGTTGGAGAGTTAATATAGCTGCCATTTGAAGAAAAACACCCTGTATCTCAGTTGTTTCGGATGTGAGACTGTTTATTTTCAGAACGTTATTCTGGATTGTAAAGAGGAGATATTGACCAAAATTTCAGTCGAATCAGCCAAGTGGTTCGAGAGTTAGTATAGCTGCCATTTGAAGAAAAACACCCTGTATCTCAGTTGTTTCGGATGTGAGACTGTTTATTTTCAGAACGTTATTCTGGATTGTAAAGAGGAGTTATTGACCCAAATTTCAGTCAAGTGGTTCGAGAGTAAGTATAGCTGCCATTTGAAGAAAAACACCCTGTATCTCAGTTGCTTCGGATGTTTGACTGATGTTCATTTTCAGCACGTTATCCTGGATTGTAAAGGGGAGTGATTGAACGAAATTTCAGTCGATTCAGCAAAGCGGTTCGAGAGTTAGTATAGCTGCAATTTGAAGAAGAACACCCTGTATCTCAGTTGTTTCGGATGTTGGACTGTTTATTTTATAACGTTATTCTTGTTTGTGAAGAGGAATGATTGATGTAAATTTCAGTAGAATCAGCCCAGTGGTTCGAGAGTTACTATACCTGCCATTTGAAGAAGAACACCCTGTATCTCAGTTGTTTCGAATGTTAGACTGTTTATTTTTGAAACGTTATTCTGGATTGTGAAGGAGAGTGATTGATGTAAATTTCAGTCGAATCAGCCTAGTGGTTCGAGAGTTACTATACCTGCCCTTTGAAGAAGAACACCCTGTATCTCAGTTGTTTCGAATGTTAAACTGTTTATTTTTGAAATTTTATTCTGGATTGTAAAGAGGAGAGATCGATGTAAATTTCAGTCGAATCTGCCCAGTGGTTCGAGTGTTCCTATACCTGCCATTTGAAGAAGAACACCCTGTATCTCAGTTGTTTCGAATGTAAGGCTGTTTATTTTTAGAACGTTATTCTGGATTGTGAAGAGGAGTGATTGATGTAAATTCCAGTCGAATCAGCGTAGTGGTTTGAGAGTTACTATACCTGCCCTTTGAAGAAGAACACCTGTATCCCAGTTGTCTCGAATGTTAGACTGTTATGTTAATTTCAGTCGAATCAGCGTAGTGGTTCGAGAGTTACTATACCTGCCATTTGAAGAAGAACGCCCTGTATCTCGGATGTTTCGAATGTAAGACTGTTTATTTTTGAAACGTTATTCTGGATTGTGAAGAGGAGTGATCGATGTAAATTTCAGTCGAATCAGCGTAGTGGTTCGAGAGTTACTATACCTGCCATTTGAAGAAGAACACCCTGTATCTCAGTTCTCTCGAATGTTAAACTGTTTATTTTTGAAACGTTATTCTGGATTGTGAAGAGGAGTGATTGATGTAAATTTCAGTCGAATCAGCGTAGTGGTTTGAGAGTTACTATACCTGCCCTTTGAAGAAGAACACCTGTATCCCAGTTGTCTCGAATGTTAGACTGTTTATTTTTGAAACGTTATTCTCGATTGTGAAGAGGAGCGATCGATGTTAATTTCAGTCGAATCAGCCCAGTGGTTCGAGAGTAACTATACCTGCCATTTGAAGAAGATCACCCTGTATCTCAGTTATTTCGAATGTAAGACTGTTTATTTTTGAAACGTTTTTCTCGATTGTGAAGAGGAGTGATCGATGTAATTTTCAGTCGAATCAGCGTAGTGGTTCGAGAGTTACTATACCTGCCATTTGAAGAAGAACACCCTGTATCTCAGTTGTCTCGAATGTTAGACTGTTTATTTTTGAAAAGTTATTCTCGATTGTGAAGAGGAGTGATCGATGTAAATTTCAGTCGAATCAGCGTAGTGGTTCGAGAGTTACTATACCTGCCCTTTGAAGAAGAACACCTGTATCTCAGTTGTCTCGAATGATAGACTGTTTATTTTCGAAACGTTATTCTCGATTGTGAAAAGGAGTGATCGATGTAAATTTCAGTCGAATCAGCGTATTGGTTCGAGAGTTACTATACCTGCCATTTGAAGAAGAACACCTTTATCTCAGTTGTCTCGAATCTAAGACTGTTTATTTTTGAAACGTAATTCTCGATTGTGAAGAGGAGTGATTGATGTAAATTTCAGTCGAATCCGCCCAGTAGTTCGAGAGTTACTATACCTGCCATTTGAAGAAGAACACCTGTATCTCAGTTGTCTCGAATGTTAGACTGTTTATTTTTGGAACGTAATTCTGGATTGTGAAGAGGAGTGATTGATGTCCATTTCAGTCGAATCAGCGAAGTGGTTCGAGAATTACTTTACCTGCCATTTGAAGAAGAACACCCTGTATTTCAGTTGTTTCGAATGTAAGACTGTTTATTCTTGAAATGTTATTCTGTATTGTGAAGAGGACTGATTGATGTAAATTTCAGTCGAATCAGCCTAGTGGTTCGAGAGTTACTATACCTGCCATTTGAAGAAGAACACCCTGTATCTCAGTTGTTTTGCAATGTTAGACTGTTTATTTTTGAGACGTTATTCTGGTTTGTGAAGAGGAGTGATTGCTGTAAATTTCAGTCGAATCAGCCCAGTGGTTCGAGAGTTACTATACCTGCCATTTGAATAAGAACACCCTGTATCTCAGTTGTTTCGAATGTTAGACTGTTTATTTTTGAAACGTTATTCTGGATTGTGAAGAGGAGTGATTGATGTAAATTTCAGTCTAATAAGCCTAGTGGTTCGAGAGTTACTTTACCTGCCATTTGGAGAAGAACAACCTGTATCTCAGTTGTTTCGAATGTTAGACTGTTTATTTTTGAAACGTTATTCTGGTTTGAGAAGTGGAGTGATTGATGTTAATTTCAGTCGAATCAGCCCAGTGGTTCGAGAGTTACTATACCTGCCATTTGAAGAAGAACACCCTGTATTTCAGTTATTTCGAATGTTAGACTGTTTATTTTTGAAACGTTAATCTGGTTTGTGAAGACGAGTGATTGATGTAAATTTCAGTCGAATCAGCCAGTGGTTCGAGAGTTACTATACCTGCCATTTGAAGAAGAACACCCTGTATCTCAGTTGTTTCGAATGTTAGACTGTTTATGTTTGAAACTTTATTCTGGATTGTGAAGAGGAGTGATTGATGTAAATCTCAGTCGAATCAGCGTAGTGGTTCGAGAGTTACTATACCTGCCCTTTGAAGAAGAACACCTGTATCCCAGTTGTTTCGAATGTTAGACTGTTTGTTTTTGAAACGTTATTCTGGTTTGTGAAGAGGAGTGATTGCTGTTAATTTCAGTCGAATCAGCCCCGTGGTTCGAGAGTTACTATACCTGCCATTTGAAGAAGAACACCCTGTATCTCAATTGTTTCGAATGTTAGACTGTTTATTTTTGAAACGTTATTCTGGATTGTGAAAAGGACTGATTGATGTAAATTTCAGTTCGAAGAAGAACACCCTGTATCTCTGTTGTTTCGAATGTTAGACTGTTTATTTTCGAAACGTTATTTTGTTTTGTGAAGAGGGGTGATTGATGTAAATTTCAGTCGAATCAGCCCAGTGGTTCGAAAGTTACTATACCTGCCATTTGAAGAAGAACACCCTGTATCTCAGTTGTTTCGAATGTTAGACTATTTATTTTTGAAACGTTATTCTGGATTGTGAAGGCGAGTGATGGATATAAATGTCAGTCGAATCAGTCCAGTGGTTCGAGAGTTACTATACCTGCCATTTGAGGAAGATCACCCTGTATCTCAGTTATTTCGAATGTTAGACTGTTTACTTTTAAAACGTTATTCTGGATTGTGAAGACGAGTGATTGATGTTAATTTCAGTCTAATCAGCCTAGTGGTTCGAGAGTTACTTTACATGCCATTTGAAGAAGAACACCCTGTTTCTCAGTTATTTCGAATGTAAGACTGTTTATTTTTGAAAAAAGTTATTCTGGATTGTGAGGAGGAGTGATTGATGTAAATTTCAGTCGAATCAGCGTAGTGGTTCGAGAGTTACTATACCTGCCCTTCGAAGAAGAACACCTGTATCTCAGTTGTCTCGAATGTTAGACTGTTTATTTTTTAAACGTTATTCTGGTTTGTGAAGGCGAGTGATGTTTGTTTCAGTCGAATCAGCCTGGTGGTTCGAGAGTTACTATACCTGCTATATGAAGAAGAACACCCTGTATCTCAGTTGTTTCGGATGTTAGACTGATCAATTTTGAAACTTCATTCTGGTTTGTGAAGAGGAGTGATTGATGGTAATTTCA
The DNA here is from genome assembly GCA_958510865.1 of Myrrha octodecimguttata. NCBI lineage: Eukaryota > Metazoa > Arthropoda > Insecta > Coleoptera > Coccinellidae > Myrrha > Myrrha octodecimguttata. Next base: position 18,636,313 of record OY294065.1, on the reverse strand, counting down.
GTCGAATCAGCATTGTGGTTCGAGAGTTACTATACCTGCCATTTGAAGAAGAACACCCTGTATCTCAGTTGTTTCGAATGTTAGACTGTTCAATTTTGAAACATTATTCTGGTTTGTGAAGAGGAGTGATTGATGGTAATTTCAGTCGAATCAGCATAGTGGTTCGAGAGTTACTATACCTGCCATTTGAAGAAGAACGCCCTGTATCTCAGTTGTTTCGAATGTTAGACTGTTTATTCTTGAAACTTCATTCTGGATTGTGAAGAGGAGTGATTGATGTAAATTTCAGTCGAATCAGCTTAGTGGTTCGAGCATTACTATACCTGCCATTTGAAGAAGAACAGCCCTGTATCTCAGTTGTTTCGAATGTTAGACTGTTCAATTTTGAAACGTTATTCTGGTTTGTAAAGAGGAGTGATTGATGGTAATTTCAGTCGAATCAGCATTGTGGTTCGAGAGTTACTATACCTGCCATTTGAAGAAGAACACCCTGTATCTCAGTTGTTTCGAATTTTAGACTGTTCAATTTTGAAACATTATTCTGGTTTGTGAAGAGGAGTGATTGATGGTAATTTCAGTCGAATCAGCATTGTGGTTCGCGAGTTACTATACCTGCCATTTGAAGAAGAACGCCCTGTATCTCAGTTGTTCCGAATGTTAGAATGTTTATTTTTGAAACGTTATTCTGGTTTGTGAAGAGGAGTGATTGATGTTAATTTCAGTCGAATCAGCTCAGTGGTTCGAGAGTTACTATACCTGCCATCTGAAAAAGAACACCCTGTATCTCAGTTATTTCGAATGTTATACTGTTTATTTTTGAAATGTTATTCTGGATTGTGAAGGGGAGTGATTGATGTAAATTTCAGTCGAATCAGCTTCGTGGTTCGAGAGTTACTATACCTGCCATTTGAAGAACAACACCCTGTATCTCAGTTGTTTCGAATGTTAGGCTGTTTATTTTTAAAACGTTATTCTGGATTGTGAAGAGCAGTGATTGATGTATATTTCAGTCGAATCAGCCTAGTGGTTCGAGAGTTACTATACCTGCCATTTGAAGAACAACACCCTGTATCTCAGTTGTTTCGAATGTTAGACTGTTTATTTTTCAAAAGTTATTCTGGATTGTGAAGAGGAGTGATTGATGTAAATTTCAGTCCAATCAGCCGCGTGGTTCGAGAGTTACTATACCTGCCATTTGAAGAAGAACACCCTGTATCTCAGTTGTTTCGAATGTTAGACTGTTTATTTTCAAAACGTTATTCTGGATTCGGAAGAGGAGTGATTGATGTCAATTTCAGTCGAATCAGCGTAGTGGTTCGAGAGTTACTATACCTGCCATTTGAAGAAGAACACCCTGTATCTCAGTTGTTTCGAATGTTAGACTGTTTATTTTCAAAACGTTATTCTGGATTCGGAAGAGGAGTGATTGATGTCAATTTCAGTCGAATCAGCGTAGTGGTTCGATAGTTACTATACCTGCCATATGAAGAAGAACACCCTGTATCTCAGTTGTTTCGAATGTAAGACTGTTTATTCTTGAAACGTTATTCTGTATTGTGAAGAGGACTGATTGATGTTAATTTCAGTCGAATCAGCCTAGTGGATCGAGAGTTACTATACCTGCCATTTGAATAAGAACAGCCTTTTTCTCAGTTGTTTCGAATGTTAGACTGTTTATTTTTGAAACGTTATTCTGGATTGTGAAGGGGAGTGATTGATGTAAATTTCAGTCGAATCAGCCTAGTGGTTCGAGAGTGCTTTGAGGAAGAAAACCCTGTATCTCAGTTATTTCGAATGTTAGACTGTTCATTTTTAAAACGTTATTCTGGTTCGTGAAGAGTATTGATTGATGCTAATTTCAGTCGAATCAGCCCAGTGGTTTGAGAGTTACTATACCTGCCATTTGAAGAAGATCACCCTGTATCTCAGTTGTTTCGAATGTTAGACTGTTTATTTTTGAAACGTTATTCTGGATTCGGAAGAGGAGTGATTGATATAAATTTCAGTCGAATCAGCGTAGTGGTTCGAGGGTTACTATACTTGCCATTTGAAGAAGAACACCCTGTATCTCAGTTGTTTCGAATGTTAGACTGTTTATTTTTGGAAGGTTATTCTGGATTGTGAAGAGGACTGATTGATGTAAATTTCAGTCCAATCAGCCGCGTGGTTCGAGAGTTACTATACCTGCCATTTGAAGAAGAACACCCTGTATCTCTGTTGTTTCGAATGTTAGACTGTTTATTATCGAAAATTTATTCTGGTTTGTGAAGAGGGGTGATTGATGTAAATTTCAGTCGAATCAGCCCAGTGGTTCGAGAGTTACTATACCTGCCATTTGAAGAAGAACACCCTGTATCTCAGTTGTTTCGAATGTTAGACTGTTCATTTTTGAAACGTTATTCTGGTTTGTGAAGAGGAGTGATTGATGGTAATTTCAGTCGAATCAGCCCAGTGGTTTGAGAGTTACTATACCTGCCAAATGAAGAAGATCACCCTGTATCTCAGTTGTTTCAAATGTAAGACTGTTTATTTTTGAAACGTTATTCTGGATTGTGAAGACGAGTGATTGATGTAAATTTCAGTCTAATCAGCCCAGTGATTCGAGAGTTACTATACCTGCCTTTTGAAGAAGAACCCCCTGTATCTCCATTGTTTCGAACGTTAGACAATTTATTTTTGATACTTTATTCTGGATTGCGAAGAGGAGTGATTGATGTAAATTTCAGTCGAATCAGCGTAGTGGTTCGAGAGTCACTATACCTGCCCTTTGAAGAAGAACACCTGTATCTCAGTTGTTTCGAACGTTAGACTGTTTATTTTTGAAACGTTATTCTGGATTGAGAAGAGGAGTGATTGATGTATATTTCAGTCGAATCAGCGTAGTGGTTCGAGAGTTACTATACCTGCCATTTGAAGAAGAACACCCTGTATCTCAATTGTTTCGAATGTTAGATTGTTTTTTTTTGAAACGTTATTCTGGATTGTGAAGAGGACTGATTGATGTAAATTTCAGTTTGAAGAAGAACACCCTGTATCTCTGTTGTTTCGAATGTTAGACTGTTTATTTTCGAAACTTAATTCTGTATTGTGAAGGGGGGTGATTGATGTAAATTTCAGTCGAATCAGCCCAGTGGTTCGAGAGTTACTATACCTGCCATTTGAAGAAAAACACCCTGTATCTCAGTTGTTTCGAATGTTAGACTTTTTATTTTTGAAACGTTATTCTGGATTGTGAAGAAGAGTAATTGATGTGAATTTCAGTCGAATCAGCCAAGCGGTTCGAGAGTTACTATACCTGCCATTTGAAGAAGAACACCCTGTATCTCAGTTGTTTCGAATGTTAGACTGTTCATTTTTGAAACGATATTTTGGTTTGTGAAGAGGAGTGATTGATGGTAATTTCAGTCGAATCAGCCCAGTGGTTTGAGAGTTACTATACCTGCCATTTGAAGAGGAACACCCTGTATCTCAGTTGATTCAAATGTTAGACTGTTTATTTTTGAAACGTTATTCTGGATTGTGAGGGTGAGTGATGGATGTAAATGTCATTCGAATCAGCCCAGTGGTTCGAGAGTTACTATACCTGCCATTTGAAGAAGAACACCCTGTATCTCAGTTGTTTCGAATGTTAGACTGTTTATTCTTGAAACGTTATTCTGTATTGTGAAGAGGACTGATTGATGTTAATTTCAGTCGAATCAGCCTAGTGGATCGAGAGTTACTATACCTGCCATTTGAATAAGAACAGCCTTTATCTCAGTTGTTTCGAATGTTAGACTGTTTATTTTTGAAACGTTATTCTGGATTGTGAAGGGGAGTGATTGATGTAAATTTCAGTCGAATCAGCCTAGTGGTTCGAGAGTGGTTTGAAGAAGAAAACCCTGTATCTCAGTTATTTCGAATGTTAGACTGTTCATTTTTAAAACGTTATTCTGGTTCGTGAAGAGTATTGATTGATGCTAATTTCAGTCGAATCAGTCCAGTGGTATGAGAGTTACTATACCTGCCATTTGAAGAAGATCACCCTGTATCTCAGTTGTTTCGAATGTTAGACTGTTTATTTTCGAAACGTTATTCTGGATTCGGAAGAGGAGTGATTGATATAAATTTCAGTCGAATCAGCGTAGTGGTTCGAGGGTTACTATACTTGCCATTTGAAGAAGAACACCCTGTATCTCAGTTGTTTCGAATGTTAGACTGTTTATTTTTGGAAGGTTATTCTGGATTGTGAAGAGGACTGATTGATGTAAATTTCAGTCCAATCAGCCGCGTGGTTCGAGAGTTACTATACCTGCCATTTGAAGAAGAACACCCTGTATCTCTGTTGTTTCGAATGTTAGACTGTTTATTTTCGAAAATTTATTCTGGTTTGTGAAGAGGGGTGATTGATGTAAATTTCAGTCGAATCAGCCCAGTGGTTCGAGAGTTACTATACCTGCCATTTGAAGAAGAACACCCTGTATCTCAGTTGTTTCGAATGTTAGACTGTTCAATTTTGAAACGTTATTCTGGTTTGTGAAGAGGAGTGATTGATGGTAATTTCAGTCGAATCAGCATTGTGGTTCGAGAGTTACTATACCTGCCATTTGAAGAAGAACACCCTGTATCTCAGTTGTTTCGAATGTTAGACTGTTCAATTTTGAAACATTATTCTGGTTTGTGAAGAGGAGTGATTGATGGTAATTTCAGTCGAATCAGCATTGTGGTTCAAGAGTTACTATACCTGCCATTTGAAGAAGAACGCCCTGTATCTCAGTTGTTCCGAATGTTAGACTGTTTATTTTTGAAACGTTATTCTGGTTTGTGAAGAGGAGTGATTGATGTTAATTTCAGTCGGATCAGCTCAGTGGTTCGAGAGTTACTATACCTGCCATCTGAAAAAGAACACCCTGTATCTCAGTTATTTCGAATGTTATACTGTTTATTTTTGAAATGTTATTCTGGATTGTGAAGGGGAGTGATTGATGTAAATTTCAGTCGAATCAGCTTAGTGGTTCGAGAGTTACTATACCTGCCATTTGAAGAACAACACCCTGTATCTCAGTTGTTTCGAATGTTAGGCTGTTTATTTTTAAAACGTTATTCTGGATTGTGAAGAGCAGTGATTGATGTATATTTCAGTCGAATCAGCCTAGTGGTTCGAGAGTTACTATACCTGCCATTTGTAGAAGAACACCCTGTATCTCAGTTGTTTCGAATGTTAGACTGTTTATTTTTCAAACGTAATTCTGGATTGTGAAGAGGAGTGATTGATGTAAATTTCAGTCGAATCAGCGTTGTGGTTCGAGAGTTACTATACCTGCCATTTGAAGAAGAACACCCTGTATCTCAGTTGTTTCGAATGTTAGACTGTTTATTTTCAAAACGTTATTCTGGATTCGGAAGAGGAGTGATTGATGTCAATTTCAGTCGAATCAGCGTAGTGGTTCGAGAGTTACTATACCTGCCATTTGAAGAAGAACACCCTGTATCTCAGTTGTTTCGAATGTTAGACTGTTTATTTTCAAAACGTTATTCTGCATTCGGAAGAGGAGTGATTGATGTCAATTTTAGTCGAATCAGCGTAGTGGTTCGATAGTTACTATACCTGCCATATGAAGAAGAACACCCTGTATCTCAGTTGTTTCGAATGTAAGACTGTTTATTCTTGAAACGTTATTCTGTATTGTGAAGAGGACTGATTGATGTTAATTTCAGTCGAATCAGCCTAGTGGATCGAGAGTTACTATACCTGCCATTTGAATAAGAACAGCCTTTATCTCAGTTGTTTCGAATGTTAGACTGTTTATTTTTGAAACGTTATTCTGGATTGTGAAGGGGAGTGATTGATGTAAATTTCAGTCGAATCAGCCTAGTGGTTCGAGAGTGCTTTGAGGAAGAAAACCCTGTATCTCAGTTATTTCGAATGTTAGACTGTTCATTTTTAAAACGTTATTCTGGTTCGTGAAGAGTATTGATTTATGCTAATTTCAGTCGAATCAGCCCAGTGGTTTGAGAGTTACTATACCTGCCATTTGAAGAAGATCACCCTGTATCTCAGTTGTTTCGAATGTTAGACTGTTTATTTTTGAAACGTTATTCTGGATTCGGAAGAGGAGTGATTGATATAAATTTCAGTCGAATCAGCGTAGTGATTCGAGGGTTACTATACTTGCCATTTGAAGAAGAACACCCTGTATCTCAGTTGTTTCGAATGTTAGACTGTTTATTTTTGGAAGGTTATTCTGGATTGTGAAGAGGACTGATTGATGTGAATTTCAGTCCAATCAGCCGCGTGGTTCGAGAGTTACTATACCTGCCATTTGAAGAAGAACACCCTGTATCTCTGTTGTTTCGAATGTTAGACTGTTTATTTTCGAAAATTTATTCTGGTTTGTGAAGAGGGGTGATTGATGTAAATTTCAGTCGAATCAGCCCAGTGGTTCGAGAGTTACTATACCTGCCATTTGAAGAAGAACACCCTGTATCTCAGTTGTTTCGAATGTTAGACTGTTCATTTTTGAAACGTTATTCTGGTTTGTGAAGAGGAGTGATTGATTGTAATTTCAGTCGAATCAGCCCAGTGGTTTGAGAGTTACTATACCGGCCAAATGAAGAAGATCACCCTGTATCTCAGTTGTTTCGAATGTAAGACTGTTTATTTTTGAAACGTTATTCTGGATTGTCAAGACGAGTGATTGATGTAAATTTCAGTCTAATCAGCTCAGTGATTCGAGAGTTACTATACCTGCCATTTGAAGAAGAACCCCCTGTATCTCCGTTGTTTCGAACGTTAGACAATTTATTTTTGATACTTTATTCTGGATTGCGAAGAGGAGTGATTGATGTAAATTTCAGTCGAATCAGCGTAGTGGTTCGAGAGTTACTATACCTGCCCTTTGAAGAAGAACACCTGTATCTCAGTTGTTTCGAACGTTAGACTGTTTATTTTTGAAACGTTATTCTGGATTGAGAAGAGGAGTGATTGATGTATATTTCAGTCGAATCAGCGTAGTGGTTCGAGAGTTACTATACCTGCCATTTGAAGAAGAACACCCTGTATCTCAATTGTTTCGAATGTTAGATTGTTTTTTTTTGAAACGTTATTCTGGATTGTGAAGAGGACTGATTGATGTAAATTTCAGTTTGAAGAAGAACACCCTGTATCTCTGTTGTTTCGAATGTTAGACTGTTTATTTTCGAAACTTAATTCTGTATTGTGAAGAGGGGTGATTGATGTAAATTTCAGTCGAATCAGCCCAGTGGCTCGAGAGTTACTATACCTGCCATTTGAAGAAAAACACCCTGTATCTCAGTTGTTTCGTATGTTAGACTGTTTATTTTTGAAACGTTATTCTGGATTGTGAAGAAGAGTAATTGATGTGAATTTCAGTCGAATCAGCCAAGCGGTTCGAGAGTTACTATACCTGCCATTTGAAGAAGAACACCCTGTATCTCAGTTGTTTCGAATGTTAGACTGTTCATTTTTGAAACGTTATTTTGGTTTGTGAAGAGGAGTGATTGATGGTAATTTCAGTCGAATCAGCCCAGTGGTTTGAGAGTTACTATACCTGCCATTTGAAGAGGAACACCCTGTATCTCAGTTGTTTCAAATGTTAGACTGTTTATTTTTGAAACGTTATTCTGGATTGTGAAGACGAGTGATTGATGTGAATTTCAGTATAATCAGCCCAGTGATTCGAGAGTTACTATACCTGCCATTTGAAGAAGAACCCCCCGTATCTCCGTTGTTTCGAACGTTAGACAATTTATTTTTGATACTTTATTCTGGATTGCGAAGAGGAGTGATTGATGTAAATTTCAGTCGAATCAGCGTAGTGGTTCGAGAGTTACTATACCTGCCATTTGAAGAAGATTACCCTGTATCTCAATTGTTTCGAATGTTAGATTGTTTTTTTTGAAACGTTATTCTGGATTGTGAAGAGGACTGATTGATGTAAATTTCAGTTTGAAGAAGAACACCCTGTATCTCTGTTGTTTCGAATGTTAGACTGTTTATTTTCGAAACTTAATTCTGTATTGTGAAGAGGGGTGATTGATGTAAATTTCAGTCGAATCAGCCCAGTGGTTCGAGAGTTACTATACCTGCTATTTGAAGAAAAACACCCTGTATCTCAGTTGTTTCGAATGTTAGACTGTTTATTTTTGAAACGTTATTCTGGATTGTGAAGAAGAGTAATTGATGTGAATTTCAGTCGAATCAGCCAAGCGGTTCGAGAGTTACTATACCTGCCATTTGAAGAAGAACACCCTGTATCTCAGTTGTTTCGAATGTTAGACTGTTCAGTTTTGAAACGTTATTTTGGTTTCTGAAGAGGAGTGATTGATGGTAATTTCAGTCGAATCAGCCCAGTGGTTTGAGAGTTACTATACCTGCCATTTGAAGAGGAACACCCTGCATCTCAGTTGTTTCAAATGTTAGACTGTTTATTTTTGAAACGTTATTCTGGATTGTGATTGTGAGTGATGGATGTAAATGTCAGTCGAATCAGCCCAGTGGTTCGAGAGTTACTATACCTGCCATTTGAAGAAGAACACCCTGTATCTCAGTTGTTTCGAATGTTAGACTGTTTATTCTTGAAACTTCATTCTGGATTGTGAAGAGGATTGATTGATGTAAATTACAGTCGAATCAGCTTAGTGATTCGAGAGTTACTATACCTGCCATTTGAAGAAGATCACCCTGTATCTCAGTTGTTTCGAATGTTAGACTGTTCAATTTTGAAACGTTATTCTGGTTTGTGAAGAGGAGTGATTGATGGTCATTTCGGTCGAATCAGCATTGTGGTTCGAGATTTACTATACCTGCCATTTGAAGAAGAACGCCCTGTATCTCAGTTGTTTCGGATGTTAGACTGTTTATTTTTGAAACTTTATTCTGGTTTGTGAAGAGGAGTGATTGATGTTAATTTTAGTAGAATCAGCTCAGTGGTTCGAGAGTTACTATACCTGCCATCTGAAAAAGAACACCCTGTATCTCAGTTATTTCGAATGTTAGACTGTTTATTTTTGAAACGTTATTCTGGATTGTGAAGAGGAGTGATTGATGTAAATTTCAGTCGAATCAGCCTAGTGGTTCGAGAGTTACTATACCTGCCATTTGAAGAGGAACACCCTGTATCTCAGTTGTTTCGAATGTTAGACTGTTTATTTTTGAAACGTTATTCTGGATTGTGAAGGTGAGTGATGGATGTAAATGTCAGTCGAATCAGCCTAGTGGTTCGAGAGTAAATAAACCTGCCATTTGAAGAAGAACACCCTGTATCTCAGTTGTTTCGAATGTTAGACTGTTTATTCTTGAAACTTCAGTCTGGATTGTGAAGAGGAGTGATTGATGTAAATTTCAGTCGAATCAGCTAAGTGGTTCGAGAGTTACTATAACTGCCATTTGAAGAAGATCACCCTGTATCTCAGTTCTTTCGAATGTAAGACTGTTTATTTTTTAAAAGTAATTCTGGTTTGTGAAGGCGAGTGATTGATGTAAATTTCAGTCGAATCAGCCTAGTGGTTCGAGAGTTACTATACCTGCCATTTGAAGAAGAACACCCTGTATATCAGTTGTTTCGATTGTTAGACTGTTTATTTTTTAAACGTTATTCTGGTTTGTGAAGGCGAGTGATTGATGTTTATTTCAGTCGAATCAGCCTGGTGGTTCGAGAGTTACTATACCTGCTATATGAAGAAGAACACCCTGTATCTACGTTGTTTCGAATGTTAGACTGTTCAATTTTGAAACGTCATTCTGGATTGTGAAGAGGGGTGATTGATGTAAATTTCAGTCGAATCAGCTTAGTGGTTCGAGAGTTACTATACCTGCCATTTGAAGAAGAACGCCCTGTATCTCAGTTGTTTCGAATGTTAGACTGTTTATTTTTGAAACGTTATTCTGGATTGTGAAGAGGGGTGATTGATGTAAATTTCAGTCGAATCAGCTGAGTGGTTCGAGAGTTACTATACCTGCCATTTGAAGAAGAACACCCTGTATCTCAGTTGTTTCGAATGTTAGACTGTTTATTTTGGAAGCGTTATTCTGGATTGCGAAGAGGAGTGATTGATGTAAATTTCAGTCGAATCAGCGTAGTGGTTCGAGAGTTACTATACCTGCCCTTTGAAGAAGAACACCTGTATCCCAGTTGTTTCGAACGTTAGACTGTTTATTTTTGAAACGTTATTCTGGATTGAGAAGAGGAGTGATTGATGTATATTTCAGTCGAATCAGCGTAGTGGTTCGAGAGTTACTATACCTGCCATTTGAAGAAGAACACCCTGTATCTCAATTGTTTCGAATGTTAGATTGTTTATTTTTGAAACGTTATTCTGGATTGTGAAGAGGACTGATTGATGTAAATTTCAGTTTGAAGAAGAACACCCTGTATCTCTGTTGTTTCGAATGTTAGACTGTTTATTTTCGAAACTTAATTCTGTATTGTGAAGAGGGGTGATTGATGTAAATTTCAGTCGAATCAGCCCAGTGGTTTGAGAGTTACTATACCTGCCATTTGAAGAAAAACACCCTGTATCTCAGTTGTTTCGAATGTTAGACTGTTTATTTTTGAAACGTTATTCTGGATTGTGAAGAAGAGTAATTGATGTGAATTTCAGTCGAATCAGCCGAGCGGTTCGAGAGTTACTATACCTGCCATTTGAAGAAGAACACCCTGTATCTCAGTTGTTTCGAATGTTAGACTGTTCATTTTTGAAACGTTATTTTGTTTTGTGAAGAGGAGTGATTGATGGTAATTTCAGTCGAATCAGCCCAGTGGTTTGAGAGTTACTATACCTGCCATTTGAAGAGGAACACCCTGTATCTCAGTTGTTCCAAATGTAAGTCTGTTTATTTTTTAAACGTTATTCTGGTTTGTGAAGGCGAGTGATTGATGTAAATTTCAGTCGAATCAGCCTAGTGGTTCGAGAGTTACTATACCTGCCATTTGAAGAAGAACACCCTGTATCTCAGTTGTTTCGAATGTTAGACTGTTCAATTTTGAAACGTTATTCTGGTTTGTGAAGAGAGTGATTGATGTAAATTTCAGTCGAATCAGCTTAGTGGTTCGAGAGTTACTATACCTGCCATTTGAAGAAGATCACCCTGTATCTCAGTTCTTTCGAATGTAAGACTGTTTATTTTTTAAACTTTATTCTGGTTTGTGAAGGTGAGTGATGGATGTAAATGTCAGTCGAATCAGCCTAGTGGTTCGAGAGTTAATATACCTGCCATTTGAAGAAGAACACCCTGTATCTCAGTTGTTTCGAATGTTAGACTGTTTATTCTTGAAACTTCAGTCTGGATTGTGAAGAGGAGTGATTGATGTAAATTTCAGTCGAATCAGCTTAGTGGTTCGAGAGTTACTATAACTGCCATCTGAAGAAGATCACCCTGTATCTCAGTTCTTTCGAATGTAAGACTGTTTATTTTTTAAAAGTTATTCTGGTTTGTGAAGGCGAGTGATTGATGTAAATTTCAGTCGAATCAGCCTAGTGGTTCGAGAGTTACTATACCTGCCATTTGAAGAAGAACACCCTGTATCTCAGTTGTTTCGAATGTTAGACTGTTCAATTTTGAAACGTTATTCTGGTTTCTGAAGAGGAGTGATTGATGTAAATTTCAGTCGAATCAGCTTAGTGGTTCGAGAGTTACTATACCTGCCATTTGAAGAAGATCACCCTGTATCTCAGTTCTTTCGAATGTAAGACTGTTTATTTTTTAAACTTTATTCTGGTTTGTGAAGGTGAGTGATGGATGTAAATGTCAGTCGAATCAGCCTAGTGGTTCGAGAGTTAATATACCTGCCATTTGAAGAAGAACACCCTGTATCTCAGTTGTTTCGAATGTTAGACTGTTTATTCTTGAAACTTCAGTCTGGATTGTGGAGAGGAGTGATTGATGTAAATTTCGGTCGAATCAGCTTAGTGGTTCGAGAGTTACTATAACTGCCATCTGAAGAAGATCACCCTGTATCTCAGTTCTTTCGAATGTAAGACTGTTTATTTTTTAAAAGTTATTCTGGTTTGTGAAGGCGAGTGATTGATGTAAATTTCAGTCGAATCAGCCTAGTGGTTCGAGAGTTACTATACCTGCCATTTGAAGAAGAACACCCTGTATCTCAGTTGTTTCGATTGTTAGACTGTTCAATTTTGAAACGTTATTCTGGTTTGTGAAGAGGAGTGATTGATGGATGGTAATTTCAGTCGAATCAGCATTGTGGTTCGAGAGTTACTATACCTGCCATTTGAAGAAGAACACCCTGTATCTCAGTTATTTCGAATGTTAGACTGTTTATTTTTGAAACGTTATTCTGGATTGTGAAGAGGAGTGATTGATGTAAATTTCAGTCGAATCAGCTAAGTGGTTCGAGAGTTACTATACCTGCCCTTTGAAGAAGAACACCTGTATCTCAGTTGTTTCGAACGTTAGACTGTTTATTTTTGAAAAGTTATTCTGGATTGAGAAGAGGAGTGATTGATGTATATTTCAGTCGAATCAGCGTAGTGGTTCGAGAGTTACTATACCTGCCATTTGAAGAAGAACACCCTGTATCTCTGTTGTCTCGAATGTTAGACTGTTTATTTTCGAAACGTTATTCTGGTTTATGAAGAGGGGTGATCTCAATTGTTTCGATTGTTAGATTGTTTATTTTTGAAACGTTATTCTGGATTGTGAAGAGGACTGATTGATGTAAATTTCAGTTTGAAGAAGAACACCCTTTATCTCTGTTGTTTCGAATGTTAGACTGTTTAATTTCGAAACGTAATTCTGTATTGTGAAGAGGGGTGATTGATGTAAATGTCAGTCGAATCAGCCCAGTGGTTCGAGAGTTACTATACCTGCCATTTGAAGAAAACCACCCTGTATCTCAGTTGTTTCGAATGTTAGACTATTTATTTTTGAAACGTTATTCTGGATTGTGAAGAAGGGTAATTGATGTAAATTTCAGTCGAATCAGCCAAGTGGTTCGAGAGTTACTATACCTGCCATTTGAAGAAGATTACCCTGTATCTCAGTTGTTTCGAATGTTAGACTGTTCATTACTGAAACATTATTTTGGTTTGTGAAGAGGAGTGATTGATGTTAATTTCAGTGGTTTGAGAGTTACTATACCTGCCATTTGAAGAGGAACACCCTGTATCTCAGTTGTTTCGAATGTTAGACTGTTCATTTTTGAAACGTTATTCTGGATTGTGAAGGTGAGTGATGGATATAAATGTCAGTCGAATCAGCCCAGTGGTTCGAGAGTTACTATACCTGCCATTTGAAGAAGAACACCCTGTATCTCAGTTGTTTCGAATGTTAGACTGTTTATTCTTGAAACTTCATTCTGGATTGTGAAGAGGAGTGATTGATGTAAATTTCAGTCGAATCAGCTTAGTGGTTCGAGAGTTACTATACCTGCCATTTGAAGAAGATCACCCTGTATCTCAGTTGTTTCGAATGTAAGACTGTTTATTTTTTAAACATTATTCTGGTTTGTGAAGGCGAGTGATTGATGTAAATTTCAGTCGAATCAGCCTAGTGGTTCGAGAGGTACTATACCTGCCATTTGATGAAGAACGCCCTGTATCTCAGTTGTTTCGGATGTTAGACTGTTTATTTTTGAAACGTTATTCTGGATTGTGAAGAGGAGTGATTGATGTTAATTTCAGTCGAATAAGCTCAGTGGTTCGAGAGTTACTATACCTGCCATCTGAAAAAGATCACCCTGTATCTCAGTTATTTCGAATGTTAGACTGTTTATTTTTGAAACGTTATTCTGGATTGTGAAGAGGAGTGATTGATGTAAATTTCAGTCGAATCAGCTTAGTGGTTCGAGAGTTACTATGCCTGCCATTTGAAGAAGAACACCCTGTATCCCAGTTGTTTCGAATGTTAGGCTGTTTATTTTTGAAACGTCATTCTGGATTGTGAAGAGCAGTGATTGGTGTAAATTTCAGTCGAATCAGCCTAGTGGTTCGAAAGTTACTATACCGGCCATTTGAAGAAGAACACCCTGTATCTCAGTTGTTTCGAATGTTAGACTGTTTATTTTTCAAACGTAATTCTGGATTGTGAAGAGGAGTGATTGATGTAAATTTCAGTCGAATCAGCGTTGTGGTTCGAGAGTTACTATACCTGCCATTTGAAGAAGAACACCCTGTATCTCAGTTGTTTCCAATGTTAAACTGTTTATTCTTGAAAGGTTATTCTGGATTGTGAGGAGGACTGATTGATGTGAATTTCAGTCCAATCAGCCGCGTGGTTCGAGAGTTACTATACCTGCCATTTGAAGAAGAACACCCTGTATCTCTGTTGTCTCGAATGTTAGACTGTTTATTTTCGAAACGTTATTCTGGTTTATGAAGAGGGTTGATTGATGTAAATTTCAGTCGAATCAGCCTAGTGGTTCGAGAGTTACTATACCTGCCATTTGAAGAAGAACACCCTGTATCTCAGTTGTTTCGAATGTTAGGCTGTTTATTTTTGGAACGTTATTCTGGATTGTGAAGAGGAGTGATTGATGTCAATTTCAGTCGAATCAGCGTAGTGGTTCGAGAGTTACTATACCTGCCATTTGAAGAAGAACACCTGTATCTCAGTTGTCTCGAATGTTAGACTGTTTATTTTTGGAACGTAGTTCTGGATTGTGAAGAGGAGTGATTGATGTCCATTTCAGTCGAATCAGCGTAGTTGTTCGAGAATTACTTTACCTGCCATTTGAAGAAGAACAGCCTGTATCTCAGTTGTTTCGAATGTAGGACTGTTTATTCTTGAAACGTTATTCTGTATTGTGAAGAGGACTGATTGATGTAAATTTCAGTCGAATCAGCCTAGTGGTCGAGAGTTACTATACCTGCCATTTGAAGAAAAACACCCTGTTTCTCAGTTGTTTCGAATATTAGACTGTTTATTTTTGAAACGTTATTCTGGATTTTGAGGAGGAGTGATTGATGTAAATTTCAGTCGGATCAGCGTAGTGGTTCGAGAGTTACTATACCTGCCATTTGAAGAAGAACACCCTGTATCTCAGTTGTTTTGAAATGTAAGACTGTTTATTTTTGAAACATTATTCTGGTTTGTTAAGAGGAGTGATTGTTGTAAATTTCAGTCGAATCAGCCCAGTGGTTCGAGAGTTAGTATACCTGCCATTTGAATAAGAACACCCTGTATCTCAGTTGTTTCGAATGTTAGACTGTTTATTTTTGAAACGATATTCTGGGTTGTGCAGAGGAGAGATTTATGTAAATTTCAGTCGAATCAGCCTAATGGTTCGAGAGTTACTTCACCTGCCATTTGAAGAAGAACAACATGTATCTAAGTTGTATCGAATGTTAGACTGTTTATTTTTGAAACGTTATTCTGGTTTGAGGAGTGGAGTGATTGATGTTAATTTCAGTCGAATCAGCCCAGTGGTTCGAGAGTAACTATACCTGCCATTTGAAGAAGAACACCCTGTATCTCAGTTGTTTCGAATGTTTGACTGTTTATTCTTGAAACTTCAGTCTGGATTGTGAAGAGGAGTGATTGATGTAAATTTCAGTCGAATCAGCTTAGTGGTTCGAGAGTTACTATAACTGCCATCTGAAGAAGATCACCCTGTATCTCAGTTCTTTCGAATGTAAGACTGTTTATTTTTTAAAAGTTATTCTGGTTTGTGAAGGCGAGTGATTGATGTAAATTTCAGTCGAATCAGCCTAGTGGTTCGAGAGTTACTATACCTGCCATTTGAAGAAGAACACCCTGTATCTCAGTTGTTTCGAATGTTAGACTGTTCAATTTTGAAACGTTATTCTGGTTTGTGAAGAGGAGTGATTGATGTAAATTTCAGTCGAATCAGCTTAGTGGTTCGAGAGTTACAATACCTGCCATTTGAAGAAGATCACCCTGTATCTCAGTTCTTTCGAATGTAAGACTGTTTATTTTTTAAACTTTATTCTGGTTTGTGAAGGTGAGTGATGGATGTAAATGTCAGTCGAATCAGCCTAGTGGTTCGAGAGTTAATATACCTGCCATTTGAAGAAGAACACCCTGTATCTCAGTTGTTTCGAATGTTAGACTGTTTATTCTTGAAACTTCAGTCTGGATTGTGGAGAGGAGTGATTGATGTAAATTTCAGTCGAATCAGCTTAGTGGTTCGAGAGTTACTATAACTGCCATCTGAAGAAGATCACCCAGTATCTCAGTTCTTTCGAATGTAAGACTGTTTATTTTTTAAAAGTTATTCTGGTTTGTGAAGGCGAGTGATTGATGTAAATTTCAGTCGAATCAGCCTAGTGGTTCGAGAGTTACTATACCTGCCATTTGAAGAAGAACACCCTGTATCTCAGTTGTTTCGATTGTTAGACTGTTCAATTTTGAAACGTTATTCTGGTTTGTGAAGAGGAGTGATTGATGGTAATTTCAGTCGAATCAGCATTGTGGTTCGAGAGTTACTATACCTGCCATTTGAAGAAGAACACCCTGTATCTCAGTTATTTCGAATGTTAGACTGTTTATTTTTGAAACGTTATTCTGGATTGTGAAGAGGAGTGATTGATGTAAATTTCAGTCGAATCAGCTAAGTGGTTCGAGAGTAACTATACCTGCCCTTTGAAGAAGAACACCTGTATCTCAGTTGTTTCGAACGTTAGACTGTTTATTTTTGAAAAGTTATTCTGGATTGAGAAGAGGAGTGATTGATGTATATTTCAGTCAAATCAGCGTAGTGGTTCGAGAGTTACTATACCTGCCATTTGAAGAAGAACACCCTGTATCTCAATTGTTTCGAATGTTAGATTGTTTATTTTTGAAACGTTATTCTGGATTGTGAAGAGGACTGATTGATGTAAATTTCAGTTTGAAGAAGAACACCCTTTATCTCTGTTGTTTCGAATGTTAGACTGTTTAATTTCGAAACGTAATTCTGTATTGTGAAGAGGGGTGATTGATGTAAATGTCAGTCGAATCAGCCCAGTGGTTCGAGAGTTACTATACCTGCCATTTGAAGAAGATTACCCTGTATCACAGTTGTTTCGAATGTTAGACTATTTATTTTTGAAACGTTATTCTGGATTGTGAAGAAGGGTAATTGATGTAAATTTCAGTCGAATCAGCCAAGTGGTTCGAGAGTTACTATACCTGCCATTTGAAGAAGATTACCCTGTATCTCAGTTGTTTCGAATGTTAGACTGTTCATTTTTGAAACATTATTTTGGTTTGTGAAGAGGAGTGATTGATGTTAATTTCAGTCGAATAAGCCCAGTGGTTTGAGAGTTACTATACCTGCCATTTGAAGAGGAACACCCTGTATCTCAGTTGTTTCGAATGTTAGACTGTTCATTTTTGAAACGTTATTCTGGATTGTGAAGGTGAGTGATGGATATAAATGTCAGTCGAATCAGCCCAGTGGTTCGAGAGTTACTATACCTGCCATTTGAAGAAGAACACCCTGTATCTCAGTTGTTTCGAATGTTAGAATGTTTATTCTTGCAACTTCATTCTGGATTGTGAAGAGGAGTGATTGATGTAAATTTCAGTCGAATCAGCTTAGTGGTTCGAGAGTTACTATACCTGCCATTTGAAGAAGATCACCCTGTATCTCAGTTGTTTCGAATGTAAGACTGTTTATTTTTTAAACATTATTCTGGTTTGTGAAGGCGAGTGATTGATGTAAATTTCAGTCGAATCAGCCTAGTGGTTCGAGAGTTTCTATACCTGCCATTTGAAGAAGAACACCCTGTATCTCAGTTGTTTCGAATGTTAGACTGTTCAATTTTGAAACGTTACTCTGGTTTGTGAAGAGGATTGATTGATGGTAATTTCAGTCGATTCAGCATTGTGGTTCGAGAGGTACTATACCTGCCATTTGATGAAGAACGCCCTGTATCTCAGTTGTTTCGGATGTTAGACTGTTTATTTTTGAAACGTTATTCTGGTTTGTGAAGAGGAGTGATTGATGTTAATTTCAGTCGAATAAGCTCAGTGGTTCGAGAGTTACTATACCTGTCATCTGAAAAAGATCACCCTGTATCTCAGTTATTTCGAATGTTAGACTGTTTATTTTTGAAACGTTATTCTGGATTGTGAAGAGGAGTGATTGATGTAAATTTCAGTCGAATCAGCTTAGTGGTTCGAGAGTTACTATGCCTGCCATTTGAAGAAGAACACCCTGTATCTCAGTTGTTTCGAATGTTAGGCTGTTTATTTTTGAAACCTTATTCTGGATTGTGAAGAGCAGTGATTGGTGTAAATTTCAGTCGAATCAGCCTAGTGGTTCGAAAGTTACTATACCGGCCATTTGAAGAAGAATACCCTGTATCTCAGTTGTTTCGAATGTTAGACTGTTTATTTTTCAAACGTAATTCTGGATTGTGAAGAGAAGTGATTGATGTAAATTTCAGTCGAATCAGCGTTGTGGTTCGAGAGTTACAATACCTTCCATTTGAAGAAAAACACCCTGTATCTCAGTTGTTTCCAATGTTAGACTGTTTATTCCTGAAAGGTTATTCTGGATTGTGAAGAGGACTGATTGATGTAAATTTCAGTCGAATCAGCCTAGTGGTTCGAGAGTTACTATACCTGCCATTTGAAGAAGAACACCCTGTATCTCAGTTGTTTCGAATGTTAGGCTGTTTATTTTTGGAACGTTATTCTGGATTGTGAAGAGGAGTGATTGATGTCAATTTCAGTCGAATCAGCGTAGTGGTTCGAGAGTTACTATACCTGCCATTTGAAGAAGAACACCTGTATCTCAGTTGTCTCGAATGTTAGACTGTTTATTTTTGGAACGTAGTTCTGGATTGTGAAGAGGAGTGATTGATGTCCATTTCAGTCGAATCAGCGTAGTTGTTCGAGAATTACTTTACCTGCCATTTGAAGAAGAACAGCCTGTATCTCAGTTGTTTCGAATGTAGGACTGTTTATTCTTGAAACGTTATTCTGTATTGTGAAGAGGACTGATTGATGTAAATTTCAGTCGAATCAGCCTAGTGGTTCGAGAGTTACTATACCTGCCATTTGAAGAAAAACACCCTGTTTCTCAGTTGTTTCGAATATAAGACTGTTTATTTTTGAAACGTTATTCTGGATTTTGAGGAGGAGTGATTGATGTAAATTTCAGTCGGATCAGCGTAGTGGTTCGAGAGTTACTATACCTGCCATTTGAAGAAGAACACCCTGTATCTCAGTTGTTTTGAAATGTAAGACTGTTTATTTTTGAAACATTATTCTGGTTTGTTAAGAGGAGTGATTGTTGTAAATTTCAGTCGAATCAGCCCAGTGGTTCGAGAGTTACTATACCTGCCATTTGAATAAGAACACCCTGTATCTCAGTTGTTTCGAATGTTAGACTGTTTATTTTTGAAACGATATTCTGGGTTGTGAAGAGGAGTGATTGATGTAAATTTCAGTCGAATCAGCCTAGTGGTTCGAGAGTTACTTCACCTGTCATTTGAAGAAGAACAACCTGTATCTCAGTTGTTTCGAATGTTAGACTGTTTATTTTTGAAACGTTATTCTGGTTTGAGGAGTGGAGTGATTGATGTTAATTTCAGTCGAATCAGCCCAGTGGTTCGAGAGTAACTATACCTGCCATTTGAAGAAGAACACCCTATATCTCAGTTATTTCGAATGTTAGACTATTTATTTTTGAAACGTTAATCTGGTTTGTGAAGACGAGTGATTGATGTAAATTTCAGTCGAATCAGCCAGTGGTTCGAAAGTTACTATACCTGCCATTTGAAGAAGAACACCCTGTATCTCAGTTGTTTCGAATGTTAGACTGTTTATTTTTGAAACTTTATTCTGGATTGTGAAGAGGAGTGATTGATGTAAATCTCAGTCGAATAAGCGTAGTGGTTCGAGAGTTACTTTACCTGCACTTTGAAGAAGAACACCTGTATCCCAGTTGTTTTGAATGTTAGACTGTTTGTTTTTGAAACGTTACTCTGGATTGTGAAGAGGACTGATTGATGTGAATTTCAGTTCGAAGAAGAACACCCTGTATCTCTGTTGTTTCGAATGTTAGACTGTTTTTTTTTTAAACGTTATTTTGTTTTGTGAAGAGGGGTGATTGATGTAAATTTCAGTCGAATCAGCCCAGTGGTTCGAGAGTTACTATACCTGCCATTTGAAGAAGAACACCCTGTATCTTAGTTGTTTCGAATGATAGACTGTTTATTTTTGAAACGTAATTCTGGATTGAGAAGAGGAGTGATTCATGTATATTTCAGTCGAATCAGCGTAGTGGTTCGAGAGTTACTATACCTGCCATTTGAAGAAGAACACCCTGTTTCTCAATTGTTTCGAATGTTAGACTGTTTATTTTTGAAACGTTATTCTGGATTGTGAAGAGGACTGATTGATGTGAATTTCAGTTCGAAGAAGAACACCCTGTATCTCTGTTGTTTCGAATGTTAGACTGTTTATTTTCGAAACGTTATTTTGTTTTGTGAAGAGGGGTGATTGATGTAAATTTCAGTCGAATCATCCCAGTGGTTCGAGAGTTACTATACCTGCCATTTGAAGAAGAACACCCTGTATCTCAGTTGTTTCGACTGTTAGACTGTTTATTTTTGAAACGATATTCTGGGTTGTGAAGAGGAGTGATTGATGTAAATTTCAGTCGAATCAGCCTAGTGGTTCGAGAGTTACTTCACCTGTCATTTGAAGAAGAACAACCTGTATCTCAGTTGTTTCGAATGTTAGACTGTTTATTTTTGAAACGTTATTCTGGTTTGAGGAGTGGAGTGATTGATGTTAATTTCAGTCGAATCAGCCCAGTGGTTCGAGAGTAACTATACCTGCCATTTGAAGAAGAACACCCTATATCTCAGTTATTTCGAATGTTAGACTATTTATTTTTGAAACGTTAATCTGGTTTGTGAAGACGAGTGATTGATGTAAATTTCAGTCGAATCAGCCAGTGGTTCGAGAGTTACTATACCTGCCATTTGAAGAAGAGCACCCTGTATCTCAGTTGTTTCGAATGTTAGACTGTTTATTTCTGAAACTTTATTCTGGATTGTGAAGAGGAGTGATTGATGTAAATCTCAGTCGAATAAGCGTAGTGGTTCGAGAGTTACTTTACCTGCACTTTGAAGAAGAACACCTGTATCCCAGTTGTTTCGAATGTTAGACTGTTTGTTTTTGAAACGTTACTCTGGATTGTGAAGAGAACTGATTGATGTGAATTTCAGTTCGAAGAAGAACACCCTGTATCTCTGTTGTTTCGAATGTTAGACTGTTTTTTTTAAACGTTATTTTGTTTTGTGAAGAGGGGTGATTGATGTAAATTTCAGTCGAATCAGCCCAGTGGTTCGAGAGTTACTATACCTGCCATTTGAAGAAGAACACCCTGTATCTTAGTTGTTTCGAATGATAGACTGTTTATTTTTGAAACGTAATTCTGGATTGAGAAGAGGAGTGATTCATGTATATTTCAGTCGAATCAGCGTAGTGGTTCGAGAGTTACTATACCTGCCATTTGAAGAAGAACACCCTGTTTCTCAATTGTTTCGAATGTTAGACTGTTTATTTTTGAAACGTTATTCTGGATTGTGAAGAGGACTGATTGATGTGAATTTCAGTTCGAAGAAGAACACCCTGTATCTCTGTTGTTTCGAATGTTAGACTGTTTATTTTCGAAACGTTATTTTGTTTTGTGAAGAGGGGTGATTGATGTAAATTTCAGTCGAATCATCCCAGTGGTTCGAGAGTTACTATACCTGCCATTTGAAGAAGAACACCCTGTATCTCAGTTGTTTCGACTGTTAGACTGTTTATTTTTGAAACGTTATTCTGGATTGTGAAGAAGAGTGATTGATGTAAATTTCAGTCGAATCAGCCTAGTGGTTCGAGAGTTACTATACCTGCCATTTGAAGAAGAACACCCTGTATCTCAGTTGTTTCGAATGTAAGACTGTTCATTTTTGAAACGTTATTCTGGTTTGTGAAGAGGAGTGATTGATGGTTATTTCAGTCGAATCAGCCCAGTGGTTTGAGGTTACTATACCTGCCATTTGAAGAGGAACACTGAAATTAAATTAACTCCTGAATGTATCCCTAGTCGTTAATCAGGTGGTAATGATGCAACCTCTTACTCCCTTTCTATTGATTTCAACTTTACAATTAAAATTGCCATTTACAAACACAAATTTAGGTACAGTGAATCTGAGATCCGGGATTCGAAGAAGCACTTATCTTAATAGTAAGGATCCGGCGGTATGATCCTTCAAAATACAGGTATTATGCAGGTAGTCCGGTTTCAAGAGATTCCATCCAGAATAAAGTCCAGAATTAAGATATTCCAGTAATAATCAGCTTCGGTATAAAGGTATTCCAGTCATAATCAGCTCCAGTACTAAGATAATCCAAAAATGATTGCCTCTAGTTCCAAGATGATCCAGTTAAACCCCGGGTCCGGTAGTAGGACATTCAAATGGGCATCAGTCCCAGTAAAAAGATAATGCAGTAGTCGGTAGCTCGGTGAAAAGATGGTTCAGTGGGCGATAGCCCCGGTATAAAGATAATTCAGTGGGCGACAGCCCCGGTACAAAGATGTTTCAGTGGGCGATAGCCCCGGTACAAAGATGTTTCAGTGGGCGATAGCCCCGGTACAAAGACGCCTTTTGAATAGACGTCTTATAAGAAACAATAAAACTTCAAAATTCCACGATGTTAATGGATTACGAAGTTCGTTTATTCGTTAAACTCTAGCAAGGTGTTGAATCTTCAATTTCTTGCGCACCAAAAAAAAGAATTTTCCATCGCCTGGACCGAGTTGAAATGGTCGCGCATGCGAAACACACACTCAACCGTCAAAGCGAAGAGCGTTTTTTGGCGACCGATCATATAATTTCAGTAAGGCGTTTTTTCTTGCGATTGGAATTTAAATTATTACTATGACGTATTTTCGCGATGGAAACTGAAATCGACAGTGGAGCGTTTTGTAATGTTACAACACCCTGTATCTCAGTTGTTTCGAATGTTAGACTATTTATTTTTGAAACGTTATTCTGGATTGTGAAGGCGAGTGATGGATATAAATGTCAGTCGAATCAGTCCAGTGGTTCGAGAGTTACTATACCTGCCATTTGAAGAAGAACACCCTGTATCTCAGTTGTTTCGAATGTTAGACCGTTTATTTTTTAAACGTTATTCTGGTTTGTAAAGGCGAGAGATTGATGTTAATTTCAGTCGAATCAGCCCAGTGGTTTGAGAGTTACTATACCTGCCATTTGAAGAGGAACACCCTGTATCTCAGTTGTTTCGAATGTTAAACTGTTTATTTTTGAAACGTTATTCTGGATTGTGAAGGTGAGTGATGGATGTAAATGTCAGTCGAATCAGCCCAGTGGTTCTAGAGTTACTATACCTGCCATTTGAAGAAGAACACCCTGTATCTCAGTTGTTCCGAATGCTAGACTGTTTATTCTTGAAGCTTCAGTCTGGATTGTGTAGAGGAGTGATTGATGTAAATTTCAGTCGAATCAGCTAAGTGGTTCGAGAGTTACTATACCTGCCATTTGAAGAAGCTCACCCTGTATCTCAGTTGTTTCGAATGTTAGACTGTTTATTTTTTAAACGTTATTCTGGTTTGTGAAGGCGAGTGATTGATGTAAATTTCAGTCGAATCAGCCTTGTGGTTCGAGAGTTACTATACCTGCCATTTGAAGAAGAACACCCTGTATCTCAGTTGTTTCGAATGTTAGACTATTCAATTTTGAAACGTTATTCTGGTTTGTGAAGAGGAGTGATTGATGGTAATTTCAGTCGAATCAGCATTGTGGTTCGAGAGTTACTATACCTGCCATTTGAAGAAGAACGCCCTGCTGTATCTCAGTTGTTTCGAATGTTAGACTGATTATTTTTGAAACGTTATTCTGGTTTGTGAAGAGGAGTGATTGATGTTAATTTCAGTCGAATCAGCTCAGTGGTTCGAGAGTTACTATACCTGCCATCTGAAAAAGAACACCCTGTATCTCAGTTATTTCGAATGTAGACTGTTTATTTTTGAAACGTTATTCTGGATTGTGAAGAGGAGTGATTGATGTAAATTTCAGTCGAATCAGCTTAGTGGTTCGAGAGTTACTATACCTGCCATTAGAAGAAGAATTTACTCAGTTGTTTCGAATGTTAGGCTGTTTATTTTTAAAACGTTATTCTGGATTGTGAAGAGCAGTGATTGATGTAAATTTCAGTCGAATCAGCTTAGTGGTTCGAGAGTTACTATACCTGTCATTTGAAGAAGAACACCCTGTATCTCAGTTGTTTCGAATGTTAGACTGTTTATTTTTCAAATGTAATTCTGGATTGTGAAGAGGAGTGATTGATGTAAATTTCAGTCGAATCAGCGTTGTGGTTCGAGAGTTACTATACCTGCCATTTGAAGAAGAACACCCTGTATCTCAGTTGTTCCGAATGTTAGACTGTTTATTCTTGAAAGGTTATTCTGGATTGTGAAGAGGACTGATTGATGTAAATTTCAGTCCAATCAGCCGCGTGATTCGAGAGTTACTATACCTGCCATTTGAAGAAGAACAGCCTGTACCTCTGTTGTTTCGAATGTTAGACTGTTTATTTTCGAAACGTTATTCTGGTTTGTGAAGAGGGGTGATTGATGTAAATTTCAGTCGAATCAGCGTAGTGGTTCGAGAGTTACTATACCTGCCATTTGAAGAAGAACACATGTGTCTCTGTTGTCTCGAATGTTAGACTGTTTATTTTTGAAACGTAATTCTCGATTGTGAAGAGGAGTGATTGATGCAAATTTCAGTCGAATCCGCCCAGTGGTTCGAGAGTTACTATACCTGCCATTTTAAGAAGAACACCTGTATCTCAGTTGTCTCGAATGTTAGACTGTTTATTTTTCAAATGTAATTCTGGATTGTGAAGAGGAGTGATTGATGTAAATTTCAGTCGAATCAGCGTTGTGGTTCGAGAGTTACTATACCTGCCATTTGAAGAAGAACACCCTGTATCTCAGTTGTTCCGAATGTTAGACTAGTTATTCGTGAAATGTTATTCTGTATTGTGAAGAGGACTGATTGATGTAAATTTCAGTCGAATCAGCCTAGTGGTTCGAGGGTTACTATACCTGCCATTTGAAGAAAAACACCCTGTTTCTCAGTTGTTTCGAATATTAGACTGTTAATTTTTGAAACGTTATTCTGGATTGTGAGGAGGAGTGATTGATGTGAATTTCAGTCGAATCAGCGTAGTGGTTCGAGAGTTACTATACCTGCCATTTGAAGAAGAACACCCTGTATCTCAGTTGTTTTGCAATGTTAGACTGTTTATTTTTGAAACGTTATTCTGGTTTGTGAAGAGGAGTGATTGTTGTAAATTTCAGTCGAATCAGCCCAGTGGTTCGAGAGTTACTATACCTGCCATTTGAATAAGAACACCCTGTATCTCAGTTGTTTCGAATGTTAGACTGTTTATTTTTGAAACGTTATTCTGGATTGTGAAGAGAAGTGGATTGATGTTAATTTCAGTCGAATCAGCCTATTGGTTCGAGAGTTACTTTACCTGCCATTTGAAGAAGAACAACCTGTATCTCAGTGGTTTCGAATGTTAGACTGTTTATTTTTGAAACGTTATTCTGGTTTGAGGAGTGGAGTGATTGATGTTAATTTCAGTCGAATCAGCCCAGTGGTTCGAGAGTAACTATACCTGCCATTTGAAGAAGAACACCCTGTATTTCAGTTATTTCGAATGTTAGACTGTTTATTTTTGAAACGTTAATCTGGTTTGTGAAGACGAGTGATTCATGTAAATTTCAGTCGAATCAGCCAGTGGTTCGAGAGATACTATACCTGCCATTTGAAGAAGAACACCCTGTATCTCAGTTGTTTCGAATGTTAGACTGTTTATTTTTGAAACTTTATTCTGGATTGTGAAGAGGAGTGATTGATGTAAATCTCAGTCGAATCAGCGTAGTGGTTCGAGAGTTACTATACCTGCCCTTTGAAGAAGAACACCTGTATCTCAGTTGTTTCGAATGTTAGACTGTTTGTTTTTGAAACGTTATTCTGGTTTGTGAAGAGGAGTGATTGATGTTAATTTCAGTCGAATCAGCCCCGTGGTTCGAGAGTTACTATACCTGCCATTTGAAGAAGAACACCCTGTATCTCAATTGTTTCGAATGTTAGACTGTTTATTTTTGAAACGTTATTCTGGATTGTGAAGAGGACTGATTGATGTAAATTTCAGTTCGAAGATGAACACCCTGTATCTCTGTTGTTTCGAATGTTAGACTGTTTATTTTCGAAACGTTATTTTGTTTTGTGAAGAGGGGTGATTGATGTAAATTTCAGTCAAATCAGCCCAGTGGTTCGAAAGTTACTATACCTGCCATTTGAAGAAGAACACCCTGTATCTCAGTTGTTTCGAATGTAAGACTGTTTATTTCTGAAACGTCATTCTGGATTGTGAAGAAGAGTGATTGATGTAAATTTTAGTCGAATCAGCCTAGTGGTTCGAGAGTTACTATACCTGCCATTTTTAGAAGAACACCCTGTATCTCAGTTGTTTCGAATGTTAGACTGTTCATTTTTGAAACGTTATTCTGGTTTGTGAAGAGGAGTGATTGATGGTAATTTCAGTCGAATCAGCCCAGTGGTTTGAGAGTTACTATACCTGCCATTTGAAGAAGAACACCCTGTATCTCAGTTGTTTCGAATGTTAGACTATTTATTTTTGAAACGTTATTCTGGATTGTGAAGGCGAGTGATGGATATAAATGTCAGTCGAATCAATCCAGTGGTTCGAGAGTTACTATACCTGCCATTTAAAGAAGAACACCCTGTATCTCAGTTGTATCGAATGTTAGACTGTTCAATTTTGAAACGCTATTCTGGATTGTGAAGAGGGGTGATTGATGAAAATTTCAGTCGAATCAGCCTAGTGGTTCGAGAGTTACTATACCTGCCATTTGAAGAGGAACACGCTGTATCTCAGTTGTTTTGAATGTTAGACTGTTTATTTTTGGAACGTAATTCTGGATTGTGAAGAGGAGTGATTGATATCCATTTCAGTCGAATCAGCGTAGTGGATCGAGAATTACTTTACCTGCCATTTGAAGAAGAACACCCTGTATCTCAGTTGTTTCGAATGTAAGACTGTTTATTCTTGAAACGTTATTCTGTATTGTGAAGAGGACTGATTGATGTAAATTTCAGTCGAATCAGCCTAGTGGTTCGAGAGTTACTATACCTGCCATTTGAAGAAAAACACCCTGTTTCTCAGTTGTTCCGAATATTAGACTGTTTATTTTTGAAACGTTATTCTGGATTGTGAAGAGCTGTGATTGATGTAAATTTCAGTCGAATCAGCCAAGTGGTTCGAGAGTTACTATACCTGCCATTTGAAAAAGAACACCCTGTATCTCAGTTGTTTCGAATGTTAGACTGTTTATTTTTCAAATGTAATTCTGGATTGTGAAGAGGAGTGATTGATGTAAATTTCAGTCGAATCAGCGTTGTGGTTCGAGAGTTACTATACCTGCCATTTGAAGAAGAACACCCTGTATCTCAGTTGTTCCGAATGTTAGACTGTTTATTCTTGAAAGGTTATTCTGGATTGTGAAGAGGACTGATTGATGTAAATTTCAGTCCAATCAGCCGCGTGGTTCGAGAGTTACTTTACCTGCCATTTGAAGAAGAACAACCTGTATCTCTGTTGTTTCGAATGTTAGACTGTTTATTTTTGAAACGTTATTCTGGTTTGTGAAGAGGGGTGATTGATGTAAATTTCAGTCGTATCAGCGTAGTGGTTCGAGAGTTACTATACCTGCCATTTGAAGAAGAACACTTGTATCTCAGTTGTCTCGATGTTAGACTGTTTATTTTTGAAACGTTATTCTCGATTGTGAAGAGGAGTGATTGATGTAAATTTCAGTCGAATCCGCCCAGTGGTTCGAGAGTTACTATACCTGCCATTTGAAGAAGAACACCTGTATCTCAGTTGTCTCGAATGTTAGACTGTTTATTTTTGGAACGTAATTCTGGATTGTGAAGAGGAGTGATTGATGTCCATTTCAGTCGAATCAGCGAAGTGGTTCGAGAATTACTTTACCTGCCATTTGAAGAAGAACACCCTGTATCTCAGTTGTTTCGAATGTAAGACTGTTTATTCTTGAAATGTTATTCTGTATTGTGAAGAGGACTGATTGATGTAAATTTCAGTCGAATCAGCCTAGTGGTTCGAGAGTTACTATACCTGCCATTTGAAGAAAAACACCCTGTTTCTCAGTTGTTTCGAATACTAGACTGTTTATTTTTGAAACGTTATTCTGGATTGTGAGGAGGAGTGATTGGTGTAAATTTCAGTCGAATCAGCGTAGTGGTTCGAGAGTTACTATACCTGCCATTTGAAGAAGAACACCCTGTATCTCAGTTGTTTTGCAATGTTAGACTGTTTATTTTTGAAACGTTATTCTGGATTGTGAAGAGGAGTGATTGATGTAAATTTCAGTCGAATCAGCCTAGTGGTTCGAGAGTTACTTTACCTGCCATTTGAAGAAGAACAACCTGTATCTCAGTTGTTTCGAATGTTAGACTGTTTATTTTTGAAACGTTATTCTGGTTTGAGGAGTGGAGTGATTGATGTTAATTTCAGTCGAATCAGCCCAGTGGTTCGAGAGTTACTATACCTGCCATTTGAAGAAGAACACCCTGTATTTCAGTTATTTCGAATGTTAGACTGTTTATTTCAGAAACGTTAATCGGGTTTGTGAAGACGAGTGATTGATGTAAATTTCAGTCGAATCAGCCAGTGGTTCGGGAGTTACTATACCTGCCATTTGAAGAAGAACACCCTGTATCTCAGTTGTTTCGAATGTTAGACTGTTTATTTTTGAAACTTTATTCTGGATTGTGAAGAGGAGTGATTGATTTAAATCTCAGTCGAATCAGCGTAGTGGTTCGAGAGTTACTATACCTGCCATTTGAAGAAGAACACCCTGTATCTCAATTGTTTCGAATGTTAGACTGTTTATTTTTCAAATGTAATTCTGGATTGTGAAGAGGAGTGATTGATGTAAATTTCAGTCGAATCAGCGTTGTGGTTCGAGAGTTACTATACCTGCCATTTGAAGAAGAACACGCTGTATCTCAGTTGTTTTGAATGTTAGACTGTTTATTTTTGGAACGTAATTCTGGATTGTGAAGAGGAGTGATTGATGTCCATTTCAGTCGATACAGCGTAGTGGTTCGAGAATTACTTTACCTGCCATTTGAAGAAGAACACCCTGTATCTCAGTTGTTTCGAATGTAAGAATGTTTATTCTTGAAACGTTATTCTGTATTGTGAAGAGGACTGATTGATGTAAATTTCAGTCGAATCAGCCTAGTGGTTCGAGAGTTACTATACCTGCCATTTGAAGAAAAACACCCTGTTTCTCAGTTGTTCCGAATATTAGACTGTTTATTTTTGAAACGTTATTCTGGATTGTGAAGAGCTGTGATTGATGTAAATTTCAGTCGAATCAGCCAAGTGGTTCGAGAGTTACTATACCTGCCATTTGAAGAAGAACACCCTGTATCTCAGTTGTTTCGAATGTTAGACTGTTTATTTTTCAAATGTAATTCTGGATTGTGAAGAGGAGTGATTGATGTAAATTTCAGTCGAATCAGCGTTGTGGTTCGAGAGTTACTATACCTGCCATTTGAAGAAGAACACCCTGTATCTCAGTTGTTCCGAATGTTAGACTGTTTATTCTTGAAAGGTTATTCTGGATTGTGAAGAGGACTGATTGATGTAAATTTCAGTCCAATCAGCCGCGTGGTTCGAGAGTTACTTTACCTGCCATTTGAAGAAGAACAACCTGTATCTCTGTTGTTTCGAATCTTAGACTGTTTATTTTTGAAACGTTATTCTGGTTTGTGAAGAGGGGTCATTGATGTAAATTTCAGTCGTATCAGCGTAGTGGTTCGAGAGTTACTATACCTGCCATTTGAAGCAGAACACCTGTGTCTCAGTTGTCTCGATGTTAGACTGTTTATTTTTGAAACGTTATTCTCGATTGTGAAGAGGAGTGATTGATGTAAATTTCAGTCGAATCCGCCCAGTGGTTCGAGAGTTACTATACCTGCCATTTGAAGAAGAACACCTGTATCTCAGTTGTCTCGAATGTTAGACTGTTTATTTTTGGAACGTAATTCTGGATTGTGAAGAGGAGTGATTGATGTCCATTTCAGTCGAATCAGCGAAGTGGTTCGAGAATTACTTTACCTGCCATTTGAAGAAGAACACCCTGTATCTCAGTTGTTTCGAATGTAAGACTGTTTATTCTTGAAATGTTATTCTGTATTGTGAAGAGGACTAATTGATGTAAATTTCAGTCGAATCAGCCTAGTGGTTCGAGAGTTACTATACCTGCCATTTGAAGAAAAACACCCTGTTTCTCAGTTGTTTCGAATACTAGACTGTTTATTTTTGAAACGTTATTCTGGATTGTGAGGAGGAGTGATTGGTGTAAATTTCAGTCGAATCAGCGTAGTGGTTCGAGAGTTACTATACCTGCCATTTGAAGAAGAACACCCTGTATCTCAGTTGTTTTGCAATGTTAGACTGTTTATTTTTGAAACGTTATTCTGGATTGTGAAGAGGAGTGATTGATGTAAATTTCAGTCGAATCAGCCTAGTGGTTCGAGAGTTACTTTACCTGCCATTTGAAGAAGAACAACCTGTATCTCAGTTGTTTCGAATGTTAGACTGTTTATTTTTGAAACGTTATTCTGGTTTGAGGAGTGGAGTGATTGATGTTAATTTCAGTTGAATCAGCCCAGTGGTTCGAGAGATACTATACCTGCCATTTGAAGAAGAACACCCTGTATTTCAGTTATTTCGAATGTTAGACTGTTTATTTCAGAAACGTTAATCTGGTATGTGAAGACGAGTGATTGATGTAAATTTCAGTCGAATCAGCCAGTGGTTCGGGAGTTACTATACCTGCCATTTGAAGAAGAACACCCTGTATCTCAGTTGTTTCGAATGTTAGACTGTTTATTTTTGAAACTTTATTCTGGATTGTGAAGAGGAGTGATTGATTTCAATCTCAGTCGAATCAGCGTAGTGGTTCGAGAGTTACTATACCTGCCATTTGAAGAAGAACACCCTGTATCTCAATTGTTTCGAATGTTAGACTGTTTATTTTTCAAATGTAATTCTGGATTGTGAAGAGGAGTGATTGATGTAAATTTGAGTCGAATCAGCGTTGTGGTTCGAGAGTTACTATACCTGCCATTTGAAGAAGAACACCCTGTATCTCAGTTGTTCCGAATGTTAGACTGTTTATTCTTGAATGGTTATTCTGGATTGTGAAGAGGACTGATTGATGTAAATTTCAGTCCAATCAGCCGCGTGGTTCGAGAGTTACTTTACCTGCCATTTGAAGAAGAACAACCTGTATCTCTGTTGTTTCGAATGTTAGACTGTTTATTTTTGAAACGTTATTCTGGATTGTGAAGAGGACTGATTGATGTAAATTTCAGTCGAATCAGCCTAGTGGTTCGAGAGTTACTATACCTGCCATTTGAAGAAGAACACCCTGTATCTCTGTTGTTTCGAATGTTAGACTGTTTATTTTCGAAACGTTATTTTGTTTTGTGAAGAGGGGTGATTGATGTGAATTTCAGTCGAATCAGCCCAGTGGTTCGAAAGTTACTATACCTGCCATTTGAAGAAGAACACCCTGTATCTCAGTTGTTTCGAATGTTAGACTGTTAATTTTTGAAACGTTATTCTGGATTGTGAAGAAGAGTGATTGATGTAAATTTCAGTCGAATCAGCCTAGTGGTTCGAGAGTTACTATACCTGCCATTTGAAGAAGAACACCCTGTATCTCAGTTGTTTCGAATGTTAGACTGTTCATTTTTGAAACATTCTGGTTTGTGAAGAGGAGTGATTGATGGTAATTTCAGTCGAATCAGCCCAGTGGTTTGAGAGTTACTATACCTGCCATTTGAAGAAGAACACCCTGTATCTCAGTTGTTTCGAATGTTAGACTATTTATTTTTGAAACGTTATTCTGGTTTGTGAAGGCGAGTGATTGATGTTTATTTCAGTCGAATCAGCCTGGTGGTTCGAGAGTTACTATACCTGCTATATGAAGAAGAACACCCTGTATCTCAGTTGTTTCGAATGTTAGACTGTTCAATTTTGAAACGTCATTCTGGTTTGTGAAGAGGAGTGATTGATGGTAATTTCAGTCGAATCAGCCTAGTGGTTCGAGAGTTATTATACCTGCCATTTGAAGAAGAACGCCCTGTATCTCAGTTGTTTCGAATGTTAGACCGTTTATTTTTGAAACGTTATTCTGGATTGTGAAGAGGGGTGATTGATGTAAATTTCAGTCGAATCAGCTCAGTGGTTCGAGAGTTACTATACCTGCCATTTGAAGAAGAACACCCTGTATGTCAAATGTTTCGAATGTTAGACTGTTTATTTTTGAAGCGTTATTCTGGATTGTGAAGAGGAGTGATTGATGTAAATTTCAGTCGAATCCGCCCAGTGGTTCGAGAGTTACTATACCTACCATTCGAAGAAGAACACCCTGTATCTCAGTTGTTTTGAATGTTAGACTGTTTATTTTTGGAACGTTATTCTGGATTGTGAAGAGGAGTGATTGATGTCCATTTCAGTCGAATCAGCTTAGTGGTTCGAGAGTTACTATACCCGCCATTTAAAGAAGATCACCCTGTATCTCAGTTGTTTCGAATGTAAGACTTTTTATTTTTGAAACGTTATTCTGGTTTGTGAAGGCGAGTGATTGATGTAAATTTCAGTCGAATCAGCCTAGTGGTTCGAGAGTTACTATACCTGCCATTTGAAGAAGAACACCCTGTATCTCAGTTGTTTCGAATGTTAGACTGTTCAATTTTGAAACGTTATTCTGGTTTGTGAAGAGG
Organism: Myrrha octodecimguttata; assembly: GCA_958510865.1. Lineage (NCBI taxonomy): Eukaryota > Metazoa > Arthropoda > Insecta > Coleoptera > Coccinellidae > Myrrha > Myrrha octodecimguttata. The sequence goes on along the minus strand of OY294065.1, from coordinate 18,603,451 downwards.
AGTGATTGATGGTAATTTCAGTCGATTCAGCATTGTGGTTCGAGAGGTACTATACCTGCCATCTGAAGAAGAACGCCCTGTATCTCAGTTGTTTCGGATGTTAGACTGTTTATTTTTGAAACGTTATTCTGGATTGTGACGAGGAGTGATTGATGTTAATTTCAGTCGAATCAGCTCAGTGGTTCGAGAGTTACTATACCTGCCATCTGAAAAAGATCACCCTGTATCTCAGTTATTTCGAATGTTAGACTGTTTATTTTCGAAACGTTATTCTCGATTGTGAAGAGGAGTGATTGATGTAAATTTCAGTCGAATCAGCTTAGTGGTTCGAGAGTTACTATACCTGCCATTTGAAGAAGAACACCCTGTATCTCAGTTGTTTCGAATGTTAGGCTGTTTATTTTTGCGCGCATGTTCTAGGGGAACAGCGTGCTATCGTTTTGATCAAATGTCTGTAATTTTGGATGATTGAGCCGAAAATGGTCTCAATCGACTAGGTTGGACTCACTGATGACGAATCCGGTGTCAAAATCGATTCTGTCCGGCCGGCCGGCCGGCCGGCCGTAGACACGATAACTGTCGAACGAAGTGAGCTAGCGACTTGAAACTTTCAGGGTAGGTCGCGCATTGGAATGCCACGGTTAAGTTCGTTAATGGGCCAAATCGATCGAATAGTTTCGGAGTTATAGGCATTTGAAGTTTTGAAGTTATTTATTTTTTATTTCAGAAACTACTTGAGCGATTGGATTCAAACTTGGTAGTTTGGTGGAATATAACGACGCGCAACTTTGAGCCAAATTTCGTCAAGATCATATCGTCAATAAATTTAAAAAAAAATTTTTTTCGAAATTTTTTTACAAAAAAATTTTTTTTTCGGAAACCATTCATCATATCCAAAAAAAATTATACTCACACTTTGACCTTCTAATTTCACAGCAGTGTACTAAATTTCAGCGCGATACGATCATAAGTTTTGGAGATATCGGGAAAAAATATGTCAAATTTCGAGGTTTTCTTCTCGATATCGTTGATTTTTTGGTATTACTCGAGAAATACTGATTCAGTCCTGATTAAACTTCACAGCTAGTTTTAAGATGCTGAAAGAGAACTTTGTGCAAAATTTCGTGATAATCGGGTTTTTAGAACAATTTGAAAAAAAAAATTTATATGATTTTTTCATCATATCATCATCATTAAATTCTGTATGTAACTTCGAACTGTTATTTTCGATGAAGTACTGGATTTCAATTCGATCTGGTCTGTATTTTTGGAAATATTGGAAAAATAAAATTTTGATTGGGTATATCTACGGAATCATTGGGTGGATTTTACCCATTCACGAATTCGGCCTTCGTAATTAAGGTCCAAACCTTCTCTACAAATATCGAGTTTCTAAGTTGTTTCTTTCGGAAGTTATTGTGTTTACGCAGTCGGCCGTTAGGCTGACCGTAAACACAATAACTTCCGGAAGAAACGACTTAGAAACTCGATATTTGTAGAGTAGGTTTGGGGCTTAATTACGAAGGTCGAATTCGTGAATGGGTAAAATCCGCCCAATGATTCCGTAGATATACCCAATCAAAATTTTATTTTTCCAATGTTTCCAAAAATACAGATCAGATCGAATTGAAATTCAGTACTTCATCGAAAATAACAGTTCGAAGTTTCATACAGAATTTAATGAGGATGATATGATGAGAAAATCATATAAATTTTTTTTTTCAAATTGTTCTAATAACACGATTATCACGAAATTTTGCATAAAGTTGTCTTTTAGCATCTTAAAACTAGCTGTGAAGTTTAATCAGGACTGAATCAGTATTTCTCGAGTAATACCGAAAAAATCAACGATATCGAGAAGAAAACCTCGAAATTTGACATATTTTTTCCCGATATCTCCAGAACTTATGATCGTATCGAACTGAAATTTGGTACGCGCGCACGTTCAAATTCGTTGCTGAAGCGGTCATCTACATTGGACATGCGCGCAAAAGTTGCTGCCTTCACGGCAGTGCTTTTTGAAATTTTTGAAATGTTATTCTGGATTGTGAAGAGCAGTGATTGGTGTAAATTTCAGTCGAATCAGCCTAGTGGTTCGAGAGTTACTATACCTGCCATTTGAAGAAGAACACCCTGTATCTCAGTTGTTTCGATATTAGACTGTTTATTTTTCAAACGTAATTCTGGATTGTGAAGAGGAGTGATTGATGTAAATTTCAGTCGAATCAGCGTTGTGGTTCGAGAGTTACTATACCTGCCATTTGAAGAAGAACACCCTGTATCTCAGTTGTTTCCAATGTTAGACTGTTTATTCTTGAAAGGTTATTCTGGATTGTGAAGAGGACTGATTGATGTAAATTTCAGTCGAATCAGCCCAGTGGTTCGAGAGTTACTATACCTGCCATTTGAAGAAGAACACCCTGTATCTCAGTTGTTTCGAATGTTAGGCTGTTTATTTTTGAAACGTTATTCTGGATTGTGAAGAGGAGTGATTGATGAATATTTCAGTCGAATCAGCGTAGTGGTTCGAGAGTTACTATACCTGCCATTTGAAGAAGAACACCTGTATCTCAGTTGTCTCGAATGTTAGACTGTTTATTTTTGAAACGTAATTCTTGATTGTGAAGAGGAGTGATTGATGTAAATTTCAGTCGAATCCGCCTAGTGGTTCGAGAGTTACTATACCTGCCATTTGAAGAAGAACACCCTGTATCTCAGTTGTTTTGAATGTTAGACTGTTTATTTTTGGAACGTAATTCTGGATTGTGAAGAGGAGTGATTGATGTCCATTTCAGGCGAATCAGCGTAGTTGTTCGAGAATTACTTTACCTGCCATTTGAAGAAGAACAGCCTGTATCTCAGTTGTTCCGAATGTAGGACTGTTTATTCTTGAAACGTTATTCTGTATTGTGAAGAGGACTGATTGATGTAAATTTCAGTCGAATCAGCCTAGTGGTTCGAGAGTTACTATACCTGCCATTTGAAGAAAAACACCCTGTTTCTCAGTTGTTTCGAATATTAGACTGTTTATTTTTGAAACGTTATTCTGGATTTTGAGGAGGAGTGATTGATGTAAATTTCAGTCGAATCAGCGTAGTGGTTCGAGAGTTACTATACCTGCCATTTGAAGAAGAACACCCTGTATCTCAGTTGTTTTGGAATGTAAGAATGTTTATTTTTGAAACATTATTCTGGTTTGTTAAGAGGAGTGATTGTTGTAAATTTCAGTCGAATCAGCCCAGTGGTTCGAGAGTTACTATACCTGCCATTTGAATAAGAACACCCTGTATCTCAGTTGTTTCGAATGTTAGACTGTTTATTTTTGAAACGTTATTCTGGATTGTGAAGAGGAGTGATTGATGTAAATTTCAGTCGAATCAGCCTAGTGCTTCGAAAGTTACTTTACCTGCCATTTGAAGAAGAACAACATGTATCTCAGTTGTTTCGAATGTTAGACTGTTTATTTTTGAAACGTTATTCTGGTTTGAGGAGTGGAGTGATTGATGTTAATTTCAGTCGAATCAGCCTAGTGGTTCGAGAGTAACTATACCTGTCATTTGAAGAAGAACACCCTGTATCTCAGTTATTTCGAATGTTAGACTGTTTATTTTTGAAACTTTATTCTGGATTGTGAAGAGGAGTGATTGATGTAAATCTCAGTCGAATCAGCGTAGTGGTTCGAGAGTTACTTTACCTGCCATTTGAAGAAGAACAACATGTATGTCAGTTGTTTCGAATGTTAGACTGTTTATTTTTGAAACGTTATTCTGGTTTGAGGAGTGGAGTGATTGATGTTAATTTCAGTCGAATCAGCCTAGTGGTTCGAGAGTAACTATACCTGCCCTTTGAAGAAGAACACCTGTATCTCAGTTGTTTCGAATGTTAGACTGTTTGTTTTTGAAACGTTATTCTGGATTGTGAAGAGGACTGATTGATGTGAATTTCAGTTCGAAGAAGAACACCCTGTATCTCTGTTGTTTCGAATGTTAGACTGTTTATTTTTGAAACTTTATTCTGGATTGTGAAGAGGAGTGATTGATGTAAATCTCAGTCGAATCAGCGTAGTGGTTCGAGAGTTACTTTACCTGCCATTTGAAGAAGAACACCCTGTATCTCAGTTGTTTCGAATGATAGACTGTTTATTTTTGAAACGTAATTCTGGATTGAGAAGAGGAGTGATTCATGTATATTTCAGTCGAATCAGCGTAGTGGTTCGAGAGTTACTATACCTGTCATTTGAAGAAGAACACCCTGTTTCTCAATTGTTTCGAATGTTAGACTGTTTATTTTTGAAACGTTATTCTGGATTGTGAAGATGACTGATTGATGTGAATTTCAGTTCGAAGAAGAACACCCTGTATCTCTGTTGTTTCGAATGTTAGACTGTTTGTTTTTGAAACGTTATTCTGGATTGTGAAGAGGACTGATTGATGTGAATTTCAGTTCGAAGAAGAACACCCTGTATCTCTGTTGTTTCGAATGTTAGACTGTTTATTTTTGAAACTTTATTCTGGATTGTGAAGAGGAGTGATTGATGTAAATCTCAGTCGAATCAGCGTAGTGGTTCGAGAATTACTTTACCTGCCCTTTGAAGAAGAACACCTGTATCTCAGTTGTTTCGAATGTTAGACTGTTTGTTTTTGAAACGTTATTCTGGATTGTGAAGAGGACTGATTGATGTGAATTTCAGTTCGAAGAAGAACACCCTGTATCTCTGTTGTTTCGAATGTTAGACTGTTTTTTTTTAACGTTATTTTGTTTTGTGAAGAGGGGTGATTGATGTGAATTTCAGTCGAATCAGCGTAGTGGTTCGAGAGTTACTATACCTGCCATTTGAAGAAGAACACCCTGTATCTCAGTTGTTTCGAATGATAGACTGTTTATTTTTGAAACGTAATTCTGGATTGAGAAGAGGAGTGATTCATGTATATTTCAGTCGAATCAGCGTAGTGGTTCGAGAGTTACTATACCTGCCATTTGAAGAAGAACACCCTGTATCTCAGTTGTTTCGAATGTTAGACTGTTTATTTTTCAAACGTAATTCTGGATTGTGAAGAGGAGTGATTGATGTAAATTTCAGTCGAATCAGCTTTGTGGTTCGAGAGTTACTATACCTGCCATTTGAAGAAGAACACCCTGTATCTCAGTTGTTTCCAATGTTAGACTGTTTATTCTTGAAAGGTTATTCTGGATTGTGAAGAGGACTGATTGATGTAAATTTCAGTCGAATCAGCCCAGTGGTTCGAGAGTTACTATACCTGCCATTTGAAGAAGAACACCCTGTATCTCAGTTGTTTCGAATGCTAGGCTGTTTATTTTTGAAACGTTATTCTGGATTGTGAAGAGGAGTGATTGATGAATATTTCAGTCGAATCAGCGTAGTGGTTCGAGAGTTACTATACCTGCCATTTGAAGAAGAACACCTGTATCTCAGTTGTCTCGAATGTTAGACTGTTTATTTTTGAAACGTAATCCTTGATTGTGAAGAGGAGTGATTGATGTAAATTTCAGTCGAATCCGCCTAGTGGTTCGAGAGTTACTATACCTGCCATTTGAAGAAGAACACCCTGTATCTCAGTTGTTTTGAATGTTAGACTGTTTATTTTTGGAACGTAATTCTGGATTGTGAAGAGGAGTGATTGATGTCCATTTCAGGCGAATCAGCGTAGTTGTTCGAGAATTACTTTACCTGCCATTTGAAGAAGAACAGCCTGTATCTCAGTTGTTTCGAATGTAGGACTGTTTATTCTTGAAACGTTATTCTGTATTGTGAAGAGGACTGATTGATGTAAATTTCAGTCGAATCAGCCTAGTGGTTCGAGAGTTACTATACCTGCCATTTGAAGAAAAACACCCTGTTTCTCAGTTGTTTCGAATATTAGACTGTTTATTTTTGAAACGTTATTCTGGATTTTGAGGAGGAGTGATTGATGTAAATTTCAGTCGAATCAGCGTTGTGGTTCGAGAGTTACTATACCTGCCATTTGAAGAAGAACACCCTGTATCTCAGTTGTTTCCAATGTTAGACTGTTTATTCTTGAAAGGTTATTCTGGATTGTGAAGAGGACTGATTGATGTAAATTTCAGTCGAATCAGCCCAGTGGTTCGAGAGTTACTATACCTGCCATTTGAAGAAGAACACCCTGTATCTCAGTTGTTTCGAATGTTAGACCGTTTATTTTTCAAACGTAATTCTGGATTGAGAAGAGGAGTGATTCATGTATATTTCAGTCGAATCAGCGTAGTGGTTCGAGAGTTACTATACCTGCCATTTGAAGAAGAACACCCTGTATCTCAGTTGTTTCGAATGTTAGACTATTTATTTTTCAAACGTAATTCTGGATTGCGAAGAGGAGTGATTGATGTAAATTTCAGTCGAATCAGCGTTCTGGTTCGAGAGTTACTATACCTGCCATTTGAAGAAGAACACCCTGTTTCTCAGTTGTTTCGAATATTAGACTGTTTATTTTTGAAACGTTATTCTGGATTTTGAGGAGGAGTGATTGATGTAAATTTCAGTCGAATCAGCGTTGTGGTTCGAGAGTTACTATACCTGCCATTTGAAGAAGAACACCCTGTATCTCAGTTGTTTCCAATGTTAGACTGTTTATTCTTGAAAGGTTATTCTGGATTGTGAAGAGGACTGATTGATGTAAATTTCAGTCGAATCAGCCCAGTGGTTCGAGAGTTACTATACCTGCCATTTGAAGAAGAACACCTGTATCTCAGTTGTCTCGAATGTTAGACTGTTTATTTTTGAAACGTAATTCTTGATTGTGAAGAGGAGTGATTGATGTAAATTTCGGTCGAATCCGCCTAGTGGTTCGAGAGTTACTATACCTGCCATTTGAAGAAGAACACCCTGTATCTCAGTTGTTTTGAATGTTAGACTGTTTATTTTTGGAACGTAATTCTGGATTGTGAAGAGGAGTGATTGATGTCCATTTCAGGCGAATCAGCGTAGTTGTTCGAGAATTACTTTACCTGCCATTTGAAGAAGAACAGCCTGTATCTCAGTTGTTTCGAATGTAGGACTGTTTATTCTTGAAACGTTATTCTGTATTGTGAAGAGGACTGATTGATGTAAATTTCAGTCGAATCAGCCTAGCGGTTCGAGAGTTACTATACCTGCCATTTGAAGAAAAACACCCTGTTTCTCAGTTGTTTCGAATATTAGACTGTTTATTTTTGAAACGTTATTCTGGTTTGTGAAGAGGGGTGATTGATGTAAATTTCAGTCGTATCAGCGTAGTGGTTCGAGAGTTACTATACCTGCCATTTGAAGAAGAACACCTGTATCTCAGTTGTCTCGATGTTAGACTGTTTATTTTTGAAACGTTAATCTCGATTGTGAAGAGGAGTGATTGATGTAAATTTCAGTCGAATCCGCCCAGTGGTTCGAGAGTTACTATACCTGCCATTTGAAGAAGAACACCTGTATCTCAGTTGTCTCGAATGTTAGACTGTTTATTTTTGGAACGTAATTCTGGATTATGAAAAGGAGTGATTGATGTCCATTTCAGTCGAATCAGCGAAGTGGTTCGAGAATTACTTTACCTGCCATTTGAAGAAGAACACCCTGTATCTCAGTTGTTTCGAATGTAAGACTGTTTATTCTTGAAATGTTATTCTGTATTGTGAAGAGGACTGATTGATGTAAATTTCAGTCGAATCAGCCTAGCGGTTCGAGAGTTACTATACCTGCCATTTGAAGAAAAACACCCTGTTTCTCAGTTGTTTCGAATATTAGACTGTTTATTTTTGAAACGTTATTCTGGTTTGTGAAGAGGGGTGATTGATGTAAATTTCAGTCGTATCAGCGTAGTGGTTCGAGAGTTACTATACCTGCCATTTGAAGAAGAACACCTGTATCTCAGTTGTCTCGATGTTAGACTGTTTATTTTTGAAACGTTAATCTCGATTGTGAAGAGGAGTGATTGATGTAAATTTCAGTCGAATCCGCCCAGTGGTTCGAGAGTTACTATACCTGCCATTTGAAGAAGAACACCTGTATCTCAGTTGTCTCGAATGTTAGACTGTTTATTTTTGGAACGTAATTCTGGATTATGAAAAGGAGTGATTGATGTCCATTTCAGTCGAATCAGCGAAGTGGTTCGAGAATTACTTTACCTGCCATTTGAAGAAAAACACCCTGTTTCTCAGTTGTTTCGAATACTAGACTGTTTATTTTTGAAACGTTATTCTGGATTGTGAGGAGGAGTGATTGGTGTAAATTTCAGTCGAATCAGCGTAGTGGTTCGAGAGTTACTATGCCTGCCATTTGAAGAAGAACACCCTGTATCTCAGTTGTTTTGCAATGTTAGACTGTTTATTTTTGAAACGTTATTCTGGATTGTGAAGAGGAGTGATTGATGTAAATTTCAGTCGAATCAGCCTAGTGGTTCGAGAGTTACTTTACCTGCCATTTGAAGAAGAACAACCTGTATCTCAGTTGTTTCGAATGTTAGACTGTTTATTTTTGAAACGTTATTCTGGTTTGAGGAGTGGAGTGATTGATGTTAATTTCAGTCGAATCAGCGCAGTGGTTCGAGAGTTACTATACCTGCCATTTGAAGAAGAACACCCTGTATTTCAGTTATTTCGAATGTTAGACTGTTTATTTCAGAAACGTTAATCTGGTTTGTGAAGACGAGTGATTGATGTAAATTTCAGTCGAATCAGCCAGTGGTTCGGGAGTTACTATACCTGCCATTTGAAGAAGAACACCCTGTATCTCAGTTGTTTCGAATGTTAGACTGTTTATTTTTGAAACTTTATTCTGGATTGTGAAGAGGAGTGATTGATTTAAATCTCAGTCGAATCAGCGTAGTGGTTCGAGAGTTACTATACCTGCCATTTGAAGAAGAACACCCTGTATCTCAATTGTTTCGAATGTTAGACTGTTTATTTTTCAAATGTAATTCTGGATTGTGAAGAGGAGTGATTGATGTAAATTTCAGTCAAATCAGCGTTGTGGTTCGAGAGTTACTATACCTGCCATTTGAAGAAGAACACGCTGTATCTCAGTTGTTTTGAATGTTAGACTGTTTATTTTTGGAACGTAATTCTGGATTGTGAAGAGGAGTGATTGATGTCCATTTCAGTCGAATCAGCGTAGTGGTTCGAGAATTACTTTACCTGCCATTTGAAGAAGAACACCCTGTATCTCTGTTGTTTCGAATGTAAGACTGTTTATTCTTGAAACGTTATTCTGTATTGTGAAGAGGTCTGATTGATGTAAATTTCAGTCGAATCAGCCTAGTGGTTCGAGAGTTACTATACCTGCCATTTGAAGAAAAACACCCTGTTTCTCAGTTGTTCCGAATACTAGACTGTTTATTTTTGAAACGTTATTCTGGATTGTGAAGAGCTGTGATTGATGTAAATTTCAGTCGAATCAGCCAAGTGGTTCGAGAGTTACTATACCTGCCATTTGAAGAAGAACACCCTGTATCTCAGTTGTTTCGAATGTTAGACTGTTTATTTTTCAAATGTAATTCTGGATTGTGAAGAGGAGTGGTTGATGTAAATTTCAGTCGAATCAGCGTTGTGGTTCGAGAGTTACTATACCTGCCATTTGAAGAAGAACACCCTGTATCTCAGTTGTTCCGAATGTTAGACTGTTTATTCTTGAAAGGTTATTCTGGATTGTGAAGAGGACTGATTGATGTAAATTTCAGTCCAATCAGCCGCGTGGTTCGAGAGTTACTTTACCTGCCATTTGAAGAAGAACAACCTGTATCTCTGTTGTTTCGAATGTTAGACTGTTTATTTTTGAAACGTTATTCTGGTTTGTGAAGAGGGGTGATTGATGTAAATTTCAGTCGTATCAGCGTAGTGGTTCGAGAGTTACTATACCTGCCATTTGAAGAAGAACACCTGTATCTCAGTTGTCTCGATGTTAGACTGTTTAATTTTGAAACGTTATTCTCGATTGTGAAGAGGAGTGATTGATGTAAATTTCAGTCGAATCCGCCCAGTGGTTCGAGAGTTACTATACCTGCCATTTGAAGAAGAACACCTGTATCTCAGTTGTCTCGAATGTTAGACTGTTTATTTTTGGAACGTAATTCTGGATTGTGAAGAGGAGTGCTTGATGTCCATTTCAGTCGAATCAGCGAAGTGGTTCGAGAATTACTTTACCTGCCATTTGAAGAAGAACACCCTGTATCTCAGTTGTTTCGAATGTAAGACTGTTTATTCTTGAAATGTTATTCTGTATTGTGAAGAGGACTGATTGATGTAAATTTCAGTCGAGTCAGCCTAGTGGTTCGAGAGTTACTATACCTGCCATTTGAAGAAAAACACCCTGTTTCTCAGTTGTTTCGAATACTAGACTGTTTATTTTTGAAACGTTATTCTGGATTGTGAGGAGGAGTGATTGGTGTAAATTTCAGTCGAATCAGCGTAGTGGTTCGAGAGTTACTATACCTGCCATTTGAAGAAGAACACCGTGTATCTCAGTTGTTTTGCAATGTTAGACTGTTTATTTTTGAAACGTTATTCTGGATTGTGAAGAGGAGTGATTGATGTAAATTTCAGTCGAATCAGCCTAGTGGTTCGAGAGTTACTTTACCTGCCATTTGAGGAAGAACAACCTGTATCTCAGTTGTTTCGAATGTTAGACTGTTTATTTTTGAAACGTTATTCTGGTTTGAGGAGTGGAGTGATTGATGTTAATTTCAGTCGAATCAGCCCAGTGGTTCGAGAGTTACTATACCTGCCATTTGAAGAAGAACACCCTGTATTTCAGTTATTTCGAATGTTAGACTGTTTATTTCAGAAACGTTAATCTGGTTTGTGAAGACGAGTGATTGATGTAAATTTCAGTCGAATCAGCCAGTGGTTCGGGAGTTACTATACCTGCCATTTGAAGAAGAACACCCTGTATCTCAGTTGTTTCGAATGTTAGACTGTTTATTTTTGAAACTTTATTCTGGATTGTGAAGAGGAGTGATTGATTTAAATCTCAGTCGAATCAGCGTAGTGGTTCGAGAGTTACTATACCTGCCATTTGAAGAAGAACACCCTGTATCTCAATTGTTTCGAATGTTAGACTGTTTATTTTTCAAATGTAATTCTGGATTGTGAAGAGGAGTGATTGATGTAAATTTCAGTCGAATCAGCGTTGTGGTTCGAGAGTACCTGCCATTTGAAGAAGAACACCCTGTATCTCAGTTGTTCCGAATGTTAGACTGTTTATTCTTGAATGGTTATTCTGGATTGTGAAGAGGACTGATTGATGTAAATTTCAGTCCAATCAGCCGCGTGGTTCTAGAGTTACTTTACCTGCCATTTGAAGAAGAACAACCTGTATCTCTGTTGTTTCGAATGTTAGACTGTTTATTTTTGAAACGTTATTCTGGATTGTGAAGAGGACTGATATATGTAAATTTCAGTCGAATCAGCCTAGTGGTTCGAGAGTTACTTTACCTGCCATTCGAAGAAGAACACCCTGTATCTCTGTTGTTTCGAATGTTAGACTGTTTATTTTCGAAATGTTATTTTGTTTTGTGAAGAGGGGTGATTGATGTGAATTTCAGTCGAATCAGCCCAGTGGTTCGAATGTTACTATACCTGCCATTTGAAGAAGAACACCCTGTATCTCAGTTGTTTCGAATGTTAGACTGTTAATTTTTGAAACGTTATTCTGGATTGTGAAGAAGAGTGATTGATGTAAATTTCAGTCGAATCAGCCTAGTGGTTCGAGAGTTACAATACCTGCCATTTGAAGAAGAATACCCTGTATCTCAGTTGTTTCGAATGTTAGACTGTTCATTTTTGAAACGTTATTCTGGTTTGTGAAGAGGAGTGATTGATGGTAATTTCAGTCGAATCAGCCCAGTGGTTTGAGAGTTACTATACCTGCCATTTGAAGAAGAACACCCTGTATCTCAGTTGTTTCGAATGTTAGACTATTTATTTTTGAAACGTTATTCTGGTTTGTGAAGGCGAGTGATTGATGTTTATTTCAGTCGAATCAGCCTGGTGGTTCGAGAGTTACTATACCTGCTATATGAAGAAGAACACCCTGTATCTCAGTTGTTTCGAATGTTAGACTGTTCAATTTTGAAACGTCATTCTGGTTTGTGAAGAGGAGTGATTGATGGTAATTTCAGTCGAATCAGCCTAGTGGTTCGAGAGTTATTATACCTGCCATTTGAAGAAGAACGCCCTGTATCTCAGTTGTTTCGAATGTTAGACTGTTTATTTTTGAAACGTTATTCTGGATTGTGAAGAGGGGTGATTGATGTAAATTTCAGTCGAATCAGCTCAGTGGTTCGAGAGTTACTATACCTGCCATTTTAAGAAGAACACCCTGTATCTCAAATGTTTCGAATGTTAGACTGTTTATTTTTGAAGCGTTATTCTGGATTGTGAAGAGGAGTGATTGATGTAAATTTCAGTCGAATCCGCCCAGTGGTTCGAGAGTTACTATACCTGCCATTTGAAGAAGAACACCCTGTATCTCAGTTGTTTTGAATGTTAGACTGTTTATTTTTGGAACGTTATTCTGGATTGTGAAGAGGAGTGATTGATGTCCATTTCAGTCGAATCAGCTTAGTGGTTCGAGAGTTACTATACCCGCCATTTGAAGAAGATCACCCTGTATCTCAGTTGTTTCGAATGTAAGACTTTTTATTTTTGAAACGTTATTCTGGTTTGTGAAGGCGAGTGATTGATGTAAATTTCAGTCGAATCAGCCTAGTGGTTCGAGAGTTACTATACCTGCCATTTGAAGAAGAACACCCTGTATCTCAGTTGTTTCGAATGTTAGACTGTTCAATTTTGAAACGTTATTCTGGTTTGTGAAGAGGAGTGATTGATGGTAATTTCAGTCGATTCAGCATTGTGGTTCGAGAGGTACTATACCTGCCATTTGAAGAAGAACGCCCTGTATCTCAGTTGTTTCGGATGTTAGACTGTTTATTTTTGAAACGTTATTCTGGATTGTGACGAGGAGTGATTGATGTTAATTTCAGTCGAATCAGCTCAGTGGTTCGAGAGTTACTATACCTGCCATCTGAAAAAGATCACCCTGTATCTCAGTTATTTCGAATGTTAGACTGTTTATTTTCGAAACGTTATTCTCGATTGTGAAGAGGAGTGATTGATGTAAATTTCAGTCGAATCAGCTTAGTGGTTCGAGAGTTACTATACCTGCCATTTGAAGAAGAACACCCTGTATCTCAGTTGTTTCGAATGTTAGGCTGTTTATTTTTGAAATGTTATTCTGGATTGTGAAGAGCAGTGATTGGTGTAAATTTCAGTCGAATCAGCCTAGTGGTTCGAGAGTTACTATACCTGCCATTTGAAGAAGAACACCCTGTATCTCAGTTGTCTCGAATGTTAGACTGTTTATTTTTCAATCGTAATTCTGGATTGTGAAGAGGAGTGATTGATGTAAATTTCAGTCGAATCAGCGTTGTGGTTCGAGAGTTACTATACCTGCCATTTGAAGAAGAACACCCTGTATCTCAGTTGTTTCCAATGTTAGACTGTTTATTCTTGAAAGGTTATTCTGGATTGTGAAGAGGACTGATTGATGTAAATTTCAGTCGAATCAGCCCAGTGGTTCGAGAGTTACTATACCTGCCATTTGAAGAAGAACACCCTGTATCTCAGTTGTTTCGAATGTTAGGCTGTTTATTTTTGAAACGTTATTCTGGATTGTGAAGAGGAGTGATTGATGAATATTTCAGTCGAATCAGCGTAGTGGTTCGAGAGTTACTATACCTGCCATTTGAAGAAGAACACCTGTATCTCAGTTGTCTCGAATGTTAGACTGTTTATTTTTGAAACGTAATTCTTGATTGTGAAGAGGAGTGATTGATGTAAATTTCAGTCGAATCCGCCTAGTGGTTCGAGAGTTACTATACCTGCCATTTGAAGAAGAACACCCTGTATTTATTTTTGAAACATTATTCTGGTACGTTAAGAGGAGTGATTGTTGTAAATTTCAGTCGAATCAGCCCAGTGGTTCGAGAGTTACTATACCTGCCATTCGAATAAGAACACCCTGTATCTCAGTTGTTTCGAATGATAGACTGTTTATTTTTGAAACGTTATTCTGGATTGTGAAGAGGAGTGATTGATGTAAATTTCAGTCGAATCAGCCTAGTGCTTCGAAAGTTACTTTACCTGCCATTTGAAGAAGAACAACATGTATCTCAGTTGTTTCGAATGTTAGACTGTTTATTTTTGAAACGTTATTCTGGTTTGAGGAGTGGAGTGATTGATGTTAATTTCAGTCGAATCAGCCTAGTGGTTCGAGAGTAACTATACCTGTCATTTGAAGAAGAACACCCTGTATCTCAGTTATTTCGAATGTTAGACTGTTTATTTTTGAAACTTTATTCTGGATTGTGAAGAGGAGTGATTGATGTAAATCTCAGTCGAATCAGCGTAGTGGTTCGAGAGTTACTTTACCTGCCCTTTGAAGAAGAACACCTGTATCTCAGTTGTTTCGAATGTTAGACTGTTTATTTTTGAAACGTTATTCTGGATTGTGAAGATGACTGATTGATGTGAATTTCAGTTCGAAGAAGAACACCCTGTATCTCTGTTGTTTCGAATGTTAGACTGTTTGTTTTTGAAACGTTATTCTGGATTGTGAAGAGGACTGATTGATGTGAATTTCAGTTCGAAGAAGAACACCCTGTATCTCTGTTGTTTCGAATGTTAGACTGTTTATTTTTGAAACTTTATTCTGGATTGTGAAGAGGAGTGATTGATGTAAATATCAGTCGAATCAGCGTAGTGGTTCGAGAATTACTTTACCTGCCCTTTGAAGAAGAACACCTGTATCTCAGTTGTTTCGAATGTTAGACTGTTTGTTTTTAAAACGTTATTCTGGATTGTGAAGAGGACTGATTGATGTGAATTTCAGTTCGAAGAAGAACACCCTTTATCTCTGTTGTTTCGAATGTTAGACTGTTTTTTTTTTAACGTTATTTTGTTTTGTGAAGAGGGGTGATTGATGTGAATTTCAGTCGAATCAGCCCAGTGGTTCGAGAGTTACTATACCTGCCATTTGAAGAAGAACACCCTGTATCTCAGTTGTTTCGAATGATAGACTGTTTATTTTTGAAACGTAATTCTGGATTGAGAAGAGGAGTCATTCATGTATATTTCAGTCGAATCAGCGTAGTGGTTCGAGAGTTACTATACCTGCCATTTGAAGAAGAACACCCTGTATCTCAGTTGTTTCGAATGTTAGACTGTTTATTTTTCAAACGTAATTCTGGATTGTGAAGAGGAGTGATTGATGTAAAATTCAGTCGAATCAGCGTTGTGGTTCGAGAGTTACTATACCTGCCATTTGAAGAAGAACACCCTGTATCTCAGTTGTTTCCAATGTTAGACTGTTTATTCTTGAAAGGTTATTCTGGATTGTGAAGAGGACTGATTGATGTAAATTTCAGTCGAATCAGCCCAGTGGTTCGAGAGTTACTATACCTGCCATTTGAAGAAGAACACCCTGTATCTCAGTTGTTTCGAATGTTAGGCTGTTCATTATTGAAACGTTATTCTGGATTGTGAAGAGGAGTGATTGATGAATATTTCAGTCGAATCAGCCCAGTGGTTCGAGAGTTACTATACCTGCCATTTGAAGAAGAACACCCTGTATCTCAGTTGTTTCGAATGATAGACTGTTTATTTTTGAAACGTAATTCTGGATTGAGAAGAGGAGTCATTCATGTATATTTCAGTCGAATCAGCGTAGTGGTTCGAGAGTTACTATACCTGCCATTTGAAGAAGAACACCTGTATCTCAGTTGTCTCGAATGTTAGACTGTTTATTTTTCAAACGTAATTCTGGATTGTGAAGAGGAGTGATTGATGTAAATTTCAGTCGAATCAGCGTTGTGGTTCGAGAGTTACTATACCTGCCATTTGAAGAAGAACACCCTGTATCTCAGTTGTTTTGAATGTTAGACTGTTTATTTTTGGAACGTAATTCTGGATTGTGAAGAGGAGTGATTGATGTCCATTTCAGGCGAATCAGCGTAGTTGTTCGAGAATTACTTTACCTGCCATTTGAAGAAGAACAGCCTGTATCTCAGTTGTTTCGAATGTAGGACTGTTTATTCTTGAAACGTTATTCTGTATTGTGAAGAGGACTGATTGATGTAAATTTCAGTCGAATCAGCCTAGTGGTTCGAGAGTTACTATACCTGCCATTTGAAGAAAAACACCCTGTTTCTCAGTTGTTTCGAATATTAGACTGTTTATTTTTGAAACGTTTTTCTGGATTTTGAGGAGGAGTGATTGATGTAAATTTCAGTCGAATCAGCGTTGTGGTTCGAGAGTTACTATACCTGCCATTTGAAGAAGAACACCCTGTATCTCAGTTGTTTCCAATGTTAGACTGTTTATTCTTGAAAGGTTATTCTGGATTGTGAAGAGGACTGATTGATGTAAATTTCAGTCGAATCAGCCCAGTGGTTCGAGAGTTACTATACCTGCCATTTGAAGAAGAACACCCTGTATCTCAGTTGTTTCGAATGTTAGACTGTTTATTTTTCAAACGTAATTCTGGATTGAGAAGAGGAGTGATTCATGTATATTTCAGTCGAATCAGCGTAGTGGTTCGAGAGTTACTATACCTGCCATTTGAAGAAGAACACCCTGTATCTCAGTTGTTTCGAATGTTAGACTGTTTATTTTTCAAACGTAATTCTGGATTGTGAAGAGGAGTGATTGATGTAAATTTCAGTCGAATCAGCGTTGTGGTTCGAGAGTTACTATACCTGCCATTTGAAGAAGAACACCCTGTATCTCAGTTGTTTCCAATGTTAGACTGTTTATTCTTGAAAGGTTATTCTGGATTGTGAAGCGGACTGATTGATGTAAATTTCAGTCGAATCAGCCCAGTGGTTCGAGAGTTACTATACCTGCCATTTGAAGAAGAACACCCTGTATCTCAGTTGTTCCGAATGTTAGGCTGTTTATTTTTGAATCGTTATTCTGGATTGTGAAGAGGAGTGATTGATGAATATTTCAGTCGAATCAGCGTAGTGGTTCGAGAGTTACTATACCTGCCATTTGAAGAAGAACACCTGTATCTCAGTTGTCTCGAATGTTAGACTGTTTATTTTTGAAACGTAATTCTTGATTGTGAAGAGGAGTGATTGATGTAAATTTCAGTCGAATCCGCCTAGTGGTTCGAGAGTTACTATACCTTCCATTTGAAGAAGAACACCCTGTATCTCAGTTGTTTTGAATGTTAGACTGTTTATTTTTGGACCGTAATTCTGGATTGTGAAGAGGAGTGATTGATGTCCATTTCAGGCGAATCAGCGTAGTTGTTCGAGAATTACTTTACCTGCCATTTGAAGAAGAACAGCCTGTATCTCAGTTGTTTCGAATGTAGGACTGTTTATTCTTGAAACGTTATTCTGTATTGTGAAGAGGAGTGATTGATGTAAATTTCAGTCGAATCCGCCTAGTGGTTCGAGAGTTACTATACCTTCCATTTGAAGAAGAACACCCTGTATCTCAGTTGTTTTGAATGTTAGACTGTTTATTTTTGGACCGTAATTCTGGATTGTGAAGAGGAGTGATTGATGTCCATTTCAGGCGAATCAGCGTAGTTGTTCGAGAATTACTTTACCTGCCATTTGAAAAAGAACACCCTGTATCTCAGTTGTTTCGAATGTTAGACTGTGTTTTTTGAAGCGTCATTCTGGTTTGTGAAAAGGAGTGATTTATGTAAATTTCAGTCGATTCAGCCCAGTGGTTCGAGTATTACCATACCTGCCATTTGAAAAAGAACACCCTGTATCTCAGTTGTTTCGAATGTTAGACTGTTCAATTTTGAAACGTTATTCTGGTTTGTGAAGAGGAGTGATTGATGGTAATTTCAGTCGAATCAGCATTGTGGTTCGAGAGTTACTATACCTGCCATTTGAAGAAGAACGCCCTGTATCTCTGTTGTTTCGAATGTAAGACTGTTTATTTTTGAAACGTTATTCTGGTTTGTGAAGAGGAGTGATTGATGTTAATTTCAGTCGAATCAGCTCAGTGGTTCGAGAGTTACTATACCTGCCATTAGAAGAAGAACACCCTGTATCTCAGTTGTTTCGAATGTTAGGCTGTGTATTTTCGAAACGTTATTCTGGATTGTGAAGAGGAGTGATTGATGTAAATTTCAGTCGAATCAGCGTTGTGGTTCGAAAGTTACTATACCTGCCATTTGAAGAAGAACACCCTGTATCTCAGTTGTTCCGATTGTTAGACTGTTTATTCTTGAAAGGTTATTCTGGATTGTGAAGAGGACTGATTGATGTAAATTTCAGTCCAATCAGCCGCGTGGTTCGAGAGTTACTCTACCTGCCATTTGAAAAAGAACACCCTGTATCTCTGTTGTTTCGAATGTTAGACTGTTTATTTTCGAAACGTTATTCTGGTTTGTGAAGAGGGGTGATTGATGTAAATTTCAGTCGAATCAGCGTAGTGGTTCGAGAGTTACTATACCTGCCATTTGAAGAAGAACATTGTGAAGAGGAGTGATTGATGTAAATTTCAGTCGTTTCGGCCTAGTGGTTCGAGAGTTACTATACCTGCCATTTGAAGAAGAACACCTGTATCTCAGTTGTCTCGAATGTTAGACTGTTTATTTTTTGAACGTAATTCTGGATTGTGAAGAGGAGTGATTGATGTCCATTTCAGTCGAATCAGCGTAGTGGTTCGAGAATCACTTTACCCGCCATTTGAAGGAGAACACCCTGTATCTCAGTTGTTTCGAATGTACGACTGTTTATTTTTGAAACGTTATTCTGTATTGTGAAGAGGACTGATTGATGTAAATTTCAGTCGAATCAGCCTAGTGGTTCGAGAGTTACTATACCTGCCATTTGAAGAAAAACACCCCGTTTCTCAGTTGTTTCGAATGTTAGGCTGTTTATTTTTAAAACGTTATTCTGGATTGTGAAGAGCAGTGATTGATGTAAATTTCAGTCGAATCAGCCTAGTGGTTCGAGAGTTACTATACCTGCCATTTTAAGAAGAACACCCTGTATCTCAGTTGTTTCGAATGTTAGATTGTTTATTTTTCAAATGTAATTCTGGATTGTGAAGAGGACTGATTGATGTAAATTTCAGTCCAATCAGCCGCGTGGTTCGAGAGTTACTATACCTGCCATTTGAAGAAGAACACCTGTGTCTCAGTTGTCTCGAATCTTAGACTATTTATTTTTGAAACGTAATTCTCGATTGTGAAGAGGAGTGATTGATGTAAATTTCAGTCGAATCCGCCCAGTGATTCGAGAGTTACTATACCTGCCATTTGAAGAAGAACACCTGTATCTCAGTTGTCTCGAATGTTAGACTGTTTATTTATGGAACGTAATTCTGGATTGTGAAGAGGAGTGATTGATGTCCATTTCAGTCGAATCAGCCTAGTGGTTCGAGAGTTACTATACCTGCCATTTGAAGAAAAACACCCTTTTTCTCAGTTGTTTCGAATATTAGACTGTTTATTTTCGAAACGTTATTCTGGATTGTGAGAAGGAGTGATTGATGTAAATTTTAGTCGAATCAGCGTAGTGGTTCGAGAGTTCTTACCTGCCATTTGAAGAAGAACACCCTGTATCTCAGCTGTTTTGCTATGTTAGAATGTTTATTTTTGAAACGTTATTCTGGTTTGTGAAGAGGAGTGATTGTTGTAAATTTCAGTCGAATCAGCCCAGTGGTTCGAGAGTTACTATACCTGCCATTTGAATAAGAACACCCTGTATCTCAGTTGTTTCGAATGTTAGACTGTTTATTTTTGAAACGTTATTCTGGATTGTGAAGAGGAGTGGATTGATGTAAATTTCAGTCGAATCAGCCTATTGGTTCGAGAGTTACTTTACCTGCCATATGAAGAAGAACAACCTGTATCTCAGCTGTTTCGAATGTTAGACTGTTTATTTTTGAAACGTTATTCTGGTTTGAGGAGTGGAGTGATTGATGTTAATTTCAGTCGAATCAGCCCAGTGGTTCGAGTGAAACTATACCTGCCATTTGAAGAAGAACGCCCTGTATTTCAGTTATTTCGAATGTTAGACTGTTTATTTTTGAAACGTTTATCTGGTTTGTGAAGACGAGTGATTGATGTAAATTTCAGTCGAATCAGCCAGTGGTTCGAGAGATACTATACCTGCCATTTGTTTCGAATGTTAGACTGTTTATTTTTGAAACTTTATTCTGGATTGTGAAGAGGAGTGATTGATGTAAATCTCAGTCGAATCAGCGTAGTGGTTCGAGAGTTACTATACCTGCCCTTTGAAGAAGAACACCTGTATCTCAGTTGTTTCGAATGTCAGACTGTTTGTTTTTGAAACGTTATTCTGGTTTGTGAAGAGGAGTGATTGATGTTAATTTCAGTCGAATCAGCCCCGTGGTTCGAGAGTTACTATACCTGCCATTCGAAGAAGAACACCCTGTATTTCAATTGTTTCGAATGTTAGACTGTTTATTTTTGAAACGTTATTCTGGATTGTGAAGAGGACTGATTGATGTTAATTTCAGTTCGAAGAAGAACACCCTGTATCTCTGTTGTTTCGAATGTTAGACTGTTTATTTTCGAAACGTTATTTTGTTTTGTGAAGAGGGGTGATTGATGTAAATTTCAGTCGAATCAGCCCAGTGGTTCGAAAGTTACTATACCTGCCATTTGGAGAAGAACACCTCGTATCTCAGTTGTTTCGAATGTAAGACTGTTTATTTTTGAAACGTCATTCTGGATTGTGGAGAAGAGTGATTGATGTAAATTTCAGTCGAATCAGCCTAGTGATTCGAGAGTTACTATACCTGCCATTTGAAGAAGAACACCCTGTATCTCAGTTGTTTCGAATGTTAGACTGTTCATTTTTGAAATGTTATTCTGGTTTGTGAAGAGGAGTGATTGATGGTAATTTCAGTCGAATCAGCCCAGTGGTTTGAGAGTTACTATAACTGCCATTTGAAGAAGAACACCCTGTATCTCAGTTGTTTCGAATGTTAGACTATTTATTTTTGAAACGTTATTCTGGATTGTGAAGGCGAGTGATGGATTAAATGTCAGTCGAATCAGTCCAGTGGTTCGAGAGTTACTAAACCTGCCATTTGAAGAAGAACACCCTGTATCTCAGTTGTTTCGAATTTTAGACTGTTTATTTTTTGAACATTATTCTGGTTTGTGAAGGCGAGTGATTGATGTTTATTTCAGTCGAATCAGCCTGGTGGTTCGAGAGTTACTATATCTGCTATATGAAGAAGAACACCCTGTATCTCAGTTGTTTCGAATGTTAGACTGTTCAATTTTGAAACGTCATTCTGGTTTGTGAAGAGGAGTGATTGATGGTAATTTCAGTCGAATCAGCCTAGTGGTGCGAGAGTTACTATACCTGCCATTTGAAGAAGAACACCCTGTATATCAAATGTTTCGAATGTTAGACTGTTTATTTTTGAAGCGTTATTCTGGATTGTGAAGAGGAGTGATTGATGTAAATTTCAGTCGAATCCGCCCAGTGGTTCGAGAGTTACTATACCTGCCATTTGAAGAAGAACACCCTGTATCTCAGTTGTTTTGAATGTGAGACTGTTTATTTCAGGAACGTAATTCTGGATTGTGAAGAGGAGTGATTGATGTCCATTTCAGTCGAATCAGCGTAGTGGTTCGAGAATTACTTTACCTGCCATTTGAAGAAGAACACCCTGTATCTCAGTTGTTTCGAATGTAAGACTGTTTATTCTTGAAACGTTATTCTGTATTGTGAAGAGGACTGATTGATGTAAATTTCAGTCGAATCAGCCTTGTGGTTCGAGAGGTACTATACCTGACATTTGAAGAAAAACACCCTGTTTCTCAGTTGTTTCGAATATTAGACTGTTTATTTTTGAAACGTTATTCTGGATTGTGAGGAGGAGTGATTGATGTAAATTTCAGTCGAATCAGCCTAGTGGTTCGAGAGTTACTATACCTTCCATTTGAAGAAGAACACCCTGTATCTCAGTTGTTTCGAATGTTAGACTGTTTATTTTTCAAATGTAATTCTGGATTGTGAAGAGGAGTGATTGATGTAAATTTCAGTCGAATTAGCGTTGTGGTTCGAGAGTTACTATACCTGCCATTTGAAGAAGAACACCCTGTATTTCAGTTGTTCCGAATGTTAGACTGTTTATTCTTGAAAGGTTATTCTGGATTGTGAAGTGGACTGATTGATGTAAGTTTCAGTCCAATCAGCCGCGTGGTTCGAGAGTTACTATACCTGCCATTTGAAAAAGAACACCCTGTATCTCTGTTGTTTCGAATGTTAGACTGTTTATTTTCGAAACGTTATTCTGGTTTGTGAAGAGGGGTGATTGATGTAAATTTCAGTCGAATCAGCGTAGTGGTTCGAGAGTTACAATACCTGCCATTTGAAGAAGAACACCTGTATCTCAGTTGTCTCGAATGTTAGACTGTTCATTTTTGAAACGTAATTCTCGATTGTGAAGAAGAGTGATTGATGTAAATTTCAGTCGAATCCGCCCAGTGGTTCGAGAGTTACTATACCTGCCATTTGAAGAAGAACACCTGTATCTCAGTTGTCTCGAATGTTAGACTGTTTATTTTTGGAACGTAATTCTGGATTGTGAAGAGGAGTGATTGATGTCCATTTCAGTCGAATCAGCGTAGTGGTTCGAGAATTACTTTACCTGCCATTTGAAGAAGAACAGCCTGTATCTCAGTTGTTTCGAATGTAAGACTGTTTATTCTTGAAACTTTATTCTGTATTGTGAAGAGGACTGATTGATGTAAATTTCAGTCGAATCAGCCTAGTGGTTTGAGAGTTACTATACCTGCCATTTGAAGAAAAACACCCTGTTTCTCAGTTGTTTCGAATGTTAGTCTGTTTATTTTTAAAACGTTATTCTGGATTGTGAAGAGCAGTGATTGATGTAAATTTCAGTCGAATCAGCCTAGTGGTTCGAGAGTTACTATACCTGCCATTTGAAGAAGAACACCCTGTATCTCAGTTGTTTCGAATGTTCGACTGTTCATTTTTCGAATGTAATTCTGGATTGTGAAGAGGAGTGATTGAGGTAAATTTCAGTCGAATCAGCGTTGTGGTTCGAGAGTTACTATACCTGCCATTTGAAGAAGAACACCCTGTATATCAGTTGTTCCGAATGTTAGACTGTTTATTCTTGAAAGGTTATTCTGGATTGTGAAGAGGACTGATTGATGTAAATTTCAGTCCAATCAGCCGCGTGGTTCGAGAGTTACTATACCTGCCATTTGAAGAAGAACAACCTGTATCTCTGTTGTTTCGAATGTTAGACTATTTATTTTTGAAACGTTATTCTGGTTTGTGAGGAAGGGTGATTGATGTAAATTTCAGTAGAATCAGCGTAGTGGTTCGAGAGTTACTATACCTGCCATTTGAAGAAGAACACCTGTATCTCAGTTGTCTCGAATGTTAGACTGTTTATTTTTGAAACGTAATTCTCGATTGTGAAGAGGAGTGATTGATGTGAATTTCAGTCGAATCCGCCTAGTGGTTCGATACCTGCCATTTGAAGAAGAACACCTGTATCTCAGTTGTCTCGAATATTAGACTGTTTATTTTTGGAACGTAATTCTGGATTGTGAAGAGGAGTGATTGATGTCCATTTCAGTCGAATCAGCGAAGTGGTGCGAGAATTACTTTACCTGCCATTTGAAGAAGAACACCCTGTATCTCAGTTGTTTCGAATGTAAGACTGTTTATTCTTGAAATGTTATTCTGTATTGCGAAGAGGACTGATTGATGTAAATTTCAGTCGAATCAGCCTAGTGGTTCGAGAGTTACTATACCTGCCATTTGAAGAAAAACACCCTGTTTCTCAGTTGTTTCGAATATTAGACTGTTTATTTTTGAAACGTTATTCTGGATTGTGAGGAGGAGTGATTGATGTAAATTTCAGTCGAATCAGCGTAGTGGTTCGAGAGTTACTATACCTGCCATTTGAAGAAGAACACCCTGTATCTCAGTTGTTTTGCAATGTTAGACTGTTTATTTTTGAAACATTGGTCTGGTTTGTGAAGAGGAGTGATTGTTGTAAATTTCAGTCGAATCAGTCCAGTGGTTCGAGAGTTACTATACCTGCCATTTGAATAAGAACACCCTGTATCTCAGTTGTTTCGAATGTTAGACTGTTTATTTTTGAAACGTTATTCTGGATTGTGAAGAGGAGTGATTGATGTAAATTTCAGTCGAATCAGATTAGTGGTTCGAGAGTTACTTTACCTGCCATTTGAAGAAGAACAACCTGTATCTCAGTTGTTTCGAATGTTAGACTGTATATTTTTGAAACTTTATTCTGGATTGTGAAGAGGAGTGATTGATGTTAATTTCAGTCGAATCAGCCCCGTGGTTCGAGAGTTACTATACCTGCCATTTGAAGAAGAACACCCTGTATCTCAATTGTTTCGAATGTTAGACTGTTTATTTTTGAAACGTTATTCTGGATTGTGAAGAGGAGTGATTGATGTAAATTTCAGTTCGAAGAGAAACACCCTGTATCTCTGTTGTTTCGAATGTTAGACTGTTTATTTTCGAAACGTTATTCTGGTTTGTGAATGCGAGTGATTGATGTTTATTTCAGTCGAATCAGCCTAGTGGTTCGAGAGTTACTATACCTGCCATTTGAAAAAAAGCGCCCCGTTCCTCAGTTGTTTCGAATATTAGACTGTTTATTTTTGAAACGTTATTCTGGATTGTGAGGAGGAGTAATTGATGTAAACTTCAGTCGAGTCAGCGTAGTGGTTAGAGAGTTACTATACCTGCCATTTGAAGAAGAACACCCTGTATCTCAGTTGTTTTGGAATGTAAGACTGTTTATTTTTGGAACGTTATTCTGGTTTGTGAAGAGGATCGATTGTTGTAAATTTCAGTCGAATCAGCCCAGTGGTTCAAGAGTTACTATACCTGCCATTTGAATAAGAACACCCTCTATCTCAGTTGTTTCGAATGTTAGACTGTTTATTCTTGAAACTTCATTGTGGATTGTGAAGACGAGTGATTGATGTAAATTTCAGTAGAATCAGCGTAGTGGTTCGAGAGTTACTATACCTGCCATTTGAATAAGAACACCCTGTATCTCAGTTGTTTCGAATGTTAGACTGTTTATTTTTGAAACGTTATTCTGGTTTGAGGAGTGGAGTGATTGATGTTAATTTTAGTCGAATCAGCCAGTGGTTCGAGAGTTACTATACTTGCCATTTGAAGAAGAACACCCTGTATCTCAGTTGTTTCGAATGTTAGACTGTTTATTTTTGAAACTTTATTCTGGATTATGAAGAGGAGTGATTGATGTAAATCTCAGTCGAATCAGCGTAGTGGTTCGAGAGTTACTATACCTGCCCTTTGAAGAAGAACACCTGTATCTCAGTTGTTTCGAATGTTAGACTGTTTGTTTTTGAAACGTTATTCTTGTTTGTGAAGAGAAGTGATTGATGTTAATTTCAGTCGAATCAGCCCCGTGGTTCGAGAGTTACTATACCTGCCATTTGAAGAAGAACACCCTGTATCTCAATTGTTTCGAATGTTAGACTGTTTATTTTTGAAACGTTATTCTGGATTGTGAAGAGGACTGACTGATGTAAATTTCAGTTCGAAGAAGAACACCCTGTATCTCTGTTGTTTCGAATGTTAGACTGTTTATTTTCGAAACATTATTTTGTTTTGTGAAGAGGGGTGATTGATGTAAATTTCAGTCGAATCAGCCCAGTGGTTCGAGAGTTACTATACCTGCCATTTGAATAAGAACACCCTGTATCTCAGTTGTTTCGAATGTTAGACTGTTTATTTTTGAAACGTTATTCTGGTTTGAGGAGTGGAGTGATTGATGTTAATTTTAGTCGAATCAGCCAGTGGTTCGAGAGTTACTATACTTGCCATTTGAAGAAGAACACCCTGTATCTCAGTTGTTTCGAATGTTAGACTGTTTATTTTTGAAACTTTATTCTGGATTATGAAGAGGAGTGATTGATGTAAATCTCAGTCGAATCAGCGTAGTGGTTCGAGAGTTACTATACCTGCCCTTTGAAGAAGAACACCTGTATCTCAGTTGTTTCGAATGTTAGACTGTTTGTTTTTGAAACGTTATTCTTGTTTGTGAAGAGGAGTGATTGATGTTAATTTCAGTCGAATCAGCCCCGTGGTTCGAGAGTTACTATACCTGCCATTTGAAGAAGAACACCCTGTATCTCAATTGTTTCGAATGTTAGACTGTTTATTTTTGAAACGTTATTCTGGATTGTGAAGAGGACTGACTGATGTAAATTTCAGTTCGAAGAAGAACACCCTGTATCTCTGTTGTTTCGAATGTTAGACTGTTTATTTTCGAAACATTATTTTGTTTTGTGAAGAGGGGTGATTGATGTAAATTTCAGTCGAATCAGCCCAGTGGGTCGAAAGTTACTATACCTGCCATTTGAAGAAGAACACCCTGTATCTCAGTTGTTTCGAATGTTAGACTGTTTATTTTTGAAACGTTATTCTGGATTGTGAAGAAGAGTGATTGATGTAAATTTCAGTCGAATCAGCCTAGTGGTTCGAGAGTTACTATACCTGCCATTTGAAGAAGAACACCCTGTATCTCAGTTGTTTCGAATGTTAGACTGTTCATTTTTGAAATGTTATTCTGGTTTGTGAAGAGGAGTGATTGATGGTAATTTCAGTCGAATCAGCCCAGTGGTTTGAGAGTTACTATACCTGCCATTTGAAGACGAACACCCTGTATCTCAGTTGTTTCGAATGTTAGACTATTTATTTTTGAAACGTTATTCCGTATTGTGAAGGCTAGTGATGGATATAATAGTCAGTCGAATCAGTCCAGTGGTTCGAGAGTTACTAAACCTGCCATTTGAAGAAGAACATCCTGTATCTCAGTTGTTTCGAATGTAAGACTGTTTATTTTTTAAACGTTATTCTGGTTTGTGAAGGCGAGTGATTGATGTTTATTTCAGTCGAATCAGCCTGGTGGTTCGAGAGTTACTATACCTGCTATATGAAGAAGAACACCCTGCATCTCAGTTGTTTCGAATGTTAGACTGTTCAATTTTGAAACGTCATTCTGGTTTGTGAAGGCGAGTGATTGATGGTAATTTCAGTCGAATCAGCCTAGTGGTTCGAGAGTTACTATACCTGCCATTTGAAGAAGAACGCCCTGTATCTCAGTTGTTTCGAATGTTAGACTGTTTATTTTCGAAACGTTATTCTGGTTTGTGAAGAGGGGTGATTGATGTAAATTTCAGTCGAATCAGCGTAGTGGTTCGAGAGTTACTATACCTGCCATTTGAAGAAGAACATTGTGAAGAGGAGTGATTGATGTAAATTTCAGTCGTTTCGGCCTAGTGGTTCGAGAGTTACTATACCTGCCATTTGAAGAAGAACACCTGTATCTCAGTTGTTTTGAATGTTAGACTGTTTATTTTTGGAACGTAGTTCTGGATTGTGAAGAGGAGTGATTGATGTCCATTTCAGTCGAATCAGCGTAGTGGTTCGAGAATTACTTTACCTGCCATTTGAAGAAGAACACCCTGTATCTCAGTTGTTTCGAATGTAAGACTGTTTATTCTTGAAACGTTATTCTGTATTGTGAAGAGGACTGATTGATGTGAATTTCAGTCGAATCAGCCTAGTGGTTCGAGAGTTACTATACCTGCCATTTGAAGAAAAGCACCCTGTTTCTCAGTTGTTTCGAATATTAGACTGTTTATTTTTGAAATGTTATTCATGATTGTGAGGAGGAGTGATTGATGTAAATTTCAGTCGAATCAGAGTAGTGGTTCGAGAGTTACTATACCTGCCATTTGAATAAGAACACCCTCTATCTCAGTTGTTTCGAATGTTACACTGTTTATTTTTGAATCGTTATTCTGGATTGTGAAGAGGAGTGATTGATGTAAATTTCAGTCGAATCAGCCTAGTGGTTCGAGTGTTACTCTACCTGCCATTTGAAGAAGAACAACCTGTATCTCAGTTGTTTCGAATGTTAGACTGTTTGTTTTTGAAACGTTATTCTGGTTTGTGAAGAGGAGTGATTGATGTAAATTTCAGTTCGAAGAAGAACACCCTGTATCTCTGTTGTTTCGAATGTTAGACTGTTTATTTTCGAAACGTTATTTTGTTTTGTGAAGAGGGGTGATTGATGTAAATTTCAGTCGAATCAGCCCAGTGGTTCGAAAGTTACTATACCTGCCATTTGAAGAAGAACACCCTGTATCTCAGTTGTTTCGAATGTTAGACTGTTTATTTTTGAAACGTTATTCTGGATTGTGAAGAAGAGTGATTGATGTAAATTTCAGTCGAATCAGCCTAGTGGTTCGAGAGTTACTATACCTGCCATTTGAAGAAGAACACCCTGTATCTCAGTTGTTTCGAATGTTAGACTGTTCATTTTTGAAATGTTATTCTGGTTTGTGAAGAGGAGTGATTGATGGTAATTTCAGTCGAATCAGCCCAGTGGTTTGAGAGTTACTATACCTGCCATTTGAAGAAGAACACCCTGTATCTCAGTTGTTTCGAATGTTAGACTATTTATTTTTGAAAAGTTATTCCGGATTGTGAAGGCTGGAGATGGATATAAATGTCAGTCGAATCAGTCCAGTGGTTCGAGAGTTACTAAACCTGCCATTTGAAGAAGAACATCCTGTATCTCAGTTGTTTCGAATGTTAGACTGTTTATTTTTTAAACGTTATTCTGGTTTGTGAAGGCGAGTGATTGATGTTTATTTCAGTCGAATCAGCCTGGTGGTTCGAGAGTTACTATACCTGCTATATGAAGAAGAACACCCTGCATCTCAGTTGTTTCGAATGTTAGACTGTTCAATTTTGAAACGTCATTCTGGTTTGTGAAGGCGAGTGATTGATGGTAATTTCAGTCGAATCAGCCTAGTGGTTCGAGAGTTTCTATACCTGCCATTTGAAGAAGAACGCCCTGTATCTCAGTTGTTTCGAATGTTAGACTGTTTATTTTCGAAACGTTATTCTGGTTTGTGAAGAGGGGTGATTGATGTAAATTTCAGTCGAATCAGCGTAGTGGTTCGAGAGTTACTATACCTGCCATTTGAAGAAGAACATTGTGAAGAGGAGTGATTGATGTAAATTTCAGTCGTTTCGGCCTAGTGGTTCGAGAGTTACTATACCTGCCATTTGAAGAAGAACACCTGTATCTCAGTTGTTTTGAATGTTAGACTGTTTATTTTTGGAACGTAGTTCTGGATTGTGAAGAGGAGTGATTGATGTCCATTTCAGTCGAATCAGCGTAGTGGTTCGAGAATTACTTTACCTGCCATTTGAAGAAGAACACCCTGTATCTCAGTTGTTTCGAATGTAAGACTGTTTATTCTTGAAACGTTATTCTGTATTGTGAAGAGGACTGATTGATGTAAATTTCAGTCGAATCAGCCTAGTGGTTCGAGAGTTACTATACCTGCCATTTGAAGAAAAGCACCCTGTTTCTCAGTTGTTTCGAATATTAGACTGTTTATTTTTGAAACGTTATTCATGATTGTGAGGAGGAGTGATTGATGTAAATTTCAGTCGAATCAGAGTAGTGGTTCGAGAGTTACTATACCTGCCATTTGAATAAGAACACCCTCTATCTCAGTTGTTTCGAATGTTACACTGTTTATTTTTGAATCGTTATTCTGGATTGTGAAGAGGAGTGATTGATGTAAATTTCAGTCGAATCAGCCTAGTGGTTCGAGTGTTACTCTACCTGCCATTTGAAGAAGAACAACCTGTATCTCAGTTGTTTCGAATGTTAGACTGTTTGTTTTTGAAACGTTATTCTGGTTTGTGAAGAGGAGTGATTGATGTTAATTTCAGTCGATTCAGCCCAGTGGTTCGAGAGTAACTATACCTGCCAATTGATGTAAATTTCAGTCGAATCAGCCTAGTGGTTCGAGAGTTACTATACCTGCCATTTGAAGAAGAACACCCTGTATCTCAGTTGTTTCGAATGTTAGACTGTTTATTCTTGAAACTTCATTGTGGATTGTGAAGACGAGTGATTGTTGTATATTTCAGTCGAATCAGCCTAGTGATTCGAGAGTTACTATACCTACCATTTTAAGAAGAACATCCTGTATCTCAGTTGTTTCGAATGTTAGACTGTTTATTTTTAAAATATTATTCTGGATTGTGAAGAGGAGTGATTGATGTAAATTTCAGTCGAATCAGCCTAGTGGTTCGAGAGTTACTATACCTGCCATTTGAAAAAGAACACCCTGTATCTCAGTTGTTTCGAATGTTAGACTGTGTTTTTTGAAGCGTCATTCTGGTTTGTGAAAAGGAGTGATTTATGTAAATTTCAGTCGATTCAGCCCAGTGGTTCGAGTATTACCATACCTGCCATTTGAAGAAGAACACCCTGTATCTCAGTTGTTTCGAATGTTAGACTGTTTATTTTCGAAATGTTATTCTGGATTGTGAAGGCGAGTGATGGATATAAATGTCACTCGAATCAGCCCAGTGGTTCGAGAGTTACTATACCTGCCATTTGAAGAAGAACACCTGTATCTCAGTTGTTTCGAATGTTAGACTGTTTATTTTCGAAACGTTATTCTGGTTTGTGAAGAGGGGTGATTGATGTAAATTTCAGTCGAATCAGCGTAGTGGTTCGAGAGTTACTATACCTGCCATTTGAAGAAGAACATTGTGAAGAGGAGTGATTGATGTAAATTTCAGTCGTTTCGGCCTAGTGGTTCGAGAGTTACTATACCTGCCATTTGAAGAAGAACACCTGTATCTCAGTTGTTTTGAATGTTAGACTGTTTATTTTTGGAACGTAGTTCTGGATTGTGAAGAGGAGTGATTGATGTCCATTTCAGTCGAATCAGTGTAGTGGTTCGAGAATTACTTTACCTGCCATTTGAAGAAGAACACCCTGTATCTCAGTTGTTTCGAATGTAAGACTGTTTATTCTTGAAACGTTATTCTGTATTGTGAAGAGGACTGATTGATGTAAATTTCAGTCGAATCAGCCTAGTGGTTCGAGAGTTACTATACCTGCCATTTGAAGAAAAGCACCCTGTTTCTCAGTTGTTTCGAATATTAGACTGTTTATTTTTGAAACGTTATTCATGATTGTGAGGAGGAGTGATTGATGTAAATTTCAGTCGAATCAGCCTAGTGGTTCGAGAGTTACTATACCTGCCCTTTGAAGAAGAACACCTGTATCTCAGTTGTTTCGAATGTTAGACTGTTTGTTTTTGAAACGTTATTCTGGTTTGTGAAGAGGAGTGATTGATGTTAATTTCAGTCGATTCAGCCCAGTGGTTCGAGAGTTACTATACCTGCCAATTGATGTAAATTTCAGTCGAATCAGCCTAGTGGTTCGAGAGTTACTATACCTGCCATTTGAAGAAGAACACCCTGTATTTCAGTTGTTTCGAATGTTAGACTGTTTATTCTTGAAACTTCATTGTGGATTGTGAAGACGAGTGATTGATGTATATTTCAGTCGAATCAGCCTAGTGATTCGAGAGTTACTATACCTGCCATTTTAAGAAGAACATCCTGTATCTCAGTTGTTTCGAATGTTAGACTGTGTTTTTTTGAAGCGTCATTCTGGTTTGTGAAAAGGAGTGATTTATGTAAATTTCAGTCGATTCAGCCCAGTGGTTCGAGTATTACCATACCGGCCATTTGAAGAAGAACACCCTGTATCTCAGTTGTTTCGAATGTTAGACTGTTTATTTTCGAAATGTTATTCTGGATTGTGAAGAGGAGTGATCGATGTAAATTTCAGTCGAATCAGCGTAGTGGTTCGAGAGTTACTTTACCTGCCATTCGAAGAAGAACACCCTGTATCTCAGTTTTTTCGAATGTTAGTCTATTTATTTTCAAAGCGTTATTCTGGTTTGTGAAGAGGAGTGCTTGATGTAAATTTCAGTCGAATCAGCCCAGTGGTTCGAGAGTTACTATACCTGCCATTTGAAGAAGAACACCTGTATCTCAGTTGTTTCGAATGTTAGACTGTTTATTTTTGAAACGTTATTCTGGATTGTGAAGAGGAGTGATCGATGTAAATTTCAGTCGAATCAGCGTAGTGGTTCGAGAGTTACTTTACCTGCCATTCGAAGAAGAACACCCTGTATCTCAGTTTCTTCGAATGTTAGTCTGTTTATTTTCAAAGCGTTATTCTGGTTTGTGAAGAGGAGTGATTGATGTAAATTTCAGTCGAATCAGCCCAGTGGTTCGAGAGTTACTATACCTGCCATTTGAAGAATAACACCCTCTATCTCAGTTGTTTCGAATGTTAGACTGTTTATTTTTGAAACGTTATTCTGGATTGTGAAGAGGAGTGATTGATGTTAATTTCAGTCGAATCAGCCCAGTGGTTCGAGAGTTACTATACCTGCCATTTGAAGAAGAACACCCTGTATCTCAGTTGTTTCGAATGTTAGACTGTTTATTTTTGAAACGTTATTCTGGTTTGTGAAGAGGAGTGATTGATGTTAATTTCAGTCGAATCAGCCCAGTGGTTCGAGAGTTACTATACCTGCCATTTGAAGAAGAACACCCTCTATCTCAGTTGTTTCGTATGTTAGACTGTTTATTTTTGAAACGTTATTCTGGATTGTGAAGAGGAGTGATTGATGTTAATTTCATTCGAATCAGCAGTGGTTCGAGAGTTACTATACCTGCCATTTGAAGAAGATCACCCTGTATCTCAGTTGTTTCGAATGTTAGACTGTTTATTTTCAAAACGTTATTCTGGATTGTGAAGACGAGTGATTGATGTAAATTTCAGTCGAATCAGCTTAGTGGTTCGAGAGTTACTATACCTGCCATTTGAAGAAGAACACCTTGTATCTCAGTTGTTTCGAATGTTAGACTGTTTATTTTTGAAACGTAATTCTGGATTGAGAAAAGGAGGGATTGATGTAAATTTCAGTCGAATCAGCTTAGTGGTTCGAGAGTTACTATATCTGCCATTTGAAGAAGAACATCCTGTATCTCAGTTGTTTCGAATGTTAGACTGTTTATTTTAAAACATTATTCTGGATTGTGAAGAGGAGTGATTGATGTAAATTTCAGTCGAATCAGCCTAGTGGTTCGAGAGTTACTATACCTGCCATTTGAAGAAGAACACCCTGTATCTCAGTTGTTTCGAATGTTAGACTGTTTATTCTTGAAACTTCATTGTGGATTGTGAAGACGAGTGATTGATGTATATTTCAGTCGAATCAGCCTAGTGATTCGAGAGTTACTATACCTGCCATTTTAAGAAGAACATCCTGTATCTCAGTTGTTTCGAATGTTAGACTGTTTATTTTTAAAATATTATTCTGGATTGTGAAGAGGAGTGATTGATGTAAATTTCAGTCGAATCAGCCTAGTGGTTCGAGAGTTACTATACCTGCCATTTGAAAAAGAACACCCTGTATCTCAGTTGTTTCGAATGTTAGACTGTGTTTTTTTGAACCGTCATTCTGGTTTGTGAAAAGGAGTGATTTATGTAAATTTCAGTCGATTCAGCCCAGTGGTTCGAGTATTACCATACCTGCCATTTGAAGAAGAACACCCTGTATCTCAGTTGTTTCGAATGTTAGACTGTTTATTTTCGAAATGTTATTCTGGATTGTGAAGGCGAGTGATGGATGTAAATGTCAGTCGAATCAGCCCAGTGGTTCGAGAGTTACTATACCTGCCATTTGAAGAAGAACACCTGTATCTCAGTTGTTTCGAATGTTAGACTGTTTATTTTTGAAACGTTATTCTGGATTGTGAAGAGGAGTGATCGATGTAAATTTCAGTCGAATCAGCGTAGTGGTTCGAGAGTTACTATACCTGCGATTTGAAGAAGAACACCCTGTATCTCAGTTGTTTCGAATGTTAGACTGTTTATTTTTGAAACGTAATTCTGGATTGAGAAAAGGAGGGATTGATGTAAATTTCAGTCGAATCAGCTTAGTGGTTCGAGAGTTACTATATCTGCCATTTGAAGAAGAACATCCTGTATCTCAGTTGTTTCGAATGTTAGACTGTTTATTTTCAAAACATTATTCTAGATTGTGAAGAGGAGTGATTGATGTAAATTTCAGTCGAATCAGCCTAGTGGTTCGAGAGTTACTATACCTGCCATTTGAAGAAGAACACCCTGTATCTCAGTTGTTTCGAATGTTAGACTGTT
The DNA here is from genome assembly GCA_958510865.1 of Myrrha octodecimguttata. NCBI lineage: Eukaryota > Metazoa > Arthropoda > Insecta > Coleoptera > Coccinellidae > Myrrha > Myrrha octodecimguttata. The sequence goes on along the minus strand of OY294065.1, from coordinate 18,569,308 downwards.
TATTCTTGAAACTTCATTGTGGATTGTGAAGACGAGTGATTGATGTATATTTCAGTCGAATCAGCCTAGTGATTCGAGAGTTACTATACCTGCCATTTTAAGAAGAACATCCTGTATCTCAGTTGTTTCGAATGTTAGACTGTTTATTTTTAAAATATTATTCTGGATTGTGAAGAGGAGTGATTGATGTAAATTTCAGTCGAATCAGCCTAGTTGTTCGAGAGTTACTATACCTGCCATTTGAAGAAGAACACCCTCTATCTCAGTTGTTTCGAATGTTACACTGTTTATTTTTAAAACGTAATTCTGGATTGTGAAGAGGAGTGATTGATGTAAATTTCAGTCGAATCAGCCTAGTGGTTCGAGAGTTACTATACCTGCCATTTGAAGAAGAACACCCTGTATCTCTGTTTTTTCGAATGTTAGACTGTTTATTTTCGAAACGTTATTCTGGTTTGTGAAGAGGAGTGATTGATGTAAATTTCAGTCGAATCAGCCTAGTGGTTCGAGAGTTACTATACCTGCCATTTGAAGAAGAACACCTTCTATCTCAGTTGTTTCGAATGTTACACTGTTTATTTTTATAACGTTATTCTGGATTGTGAAGAGGAGTGATTGATGTAAATTTCAGTCGAATCAGCCTAGTGGTTCGAGAGTTACTATACCTGCCATTTGAAGAAGAACACCCTGTATCTCTGTTTTTTCGAATGTTAGACTGTTTATTTTCGAAACGTTATTCTGGTTTGTGAAGAGGAGTGATTGATGTAAATTTCAGTCGAATCAGCCTAGTGGTTCGAGAGTTACTATACCTGCCATTTGAAGAAGAACACCCTGTATCTCAGTTGTTTCGAATGTTAGACTGTTTATTTTTGAAACTTCATTGTGGATTGCGAAAACGAGTGATTGATGTAAATTTCAGTCGAATCAGCCTAGTGGTTCGAGAGTTACTATACCTGCCATTTGAAGAAGAACACCCTCTATCTCAGTTGTTTCGAATGTTACACTGTTTATTTTTAAAACGTTATTCTGGATTGTGAAGAGGAGTGATTGATGTAAATTTCAGTCGAATCAGCCTAGTGGTTCGAGAGTTACTATACCTGCCATTTGAAGAAGAACACCCTGTATCTCAGTTGAAATTGCGCGCAAATGCTGCTGCCTTCACGGCAGTACTTTTCTAGGTTTTTTAAATTCATGCTGAAAATGGCATTAAATGACTTGAAACACAACTTTCGAGATTTTGGCCATAACGATACAGCTAGCGACATCTATTGTCACCAACAAATGTCTAATTTTCGAATTTCATGCTGAGAATGGCATCAAACGACTGGAAAACCAATTATCGAAATTTTGGCCAAAACGATGCAGCTATCGACATTCATTGTCACTACATCAAACTATGGAAATGTCCATAATTTTTGAAATTCATGCTGAGAATGTCATTGAATGACTGGAAAAACAATTTTCGAAATTTTTGCCAGCTAGCGGCATCTTTTGTCACTACATCGAACTATAAAAATGTCCCAAATTTTTTTAATTCATGCTGAAAATGGCATCAAACGACTGGAAAACCAATTTTCGAAATTTTGGCCAAAACGATGCAGCTAGCGACATCCATTGTCACTACATCGAATTATGAAAATGTCCATATTTTTTCAAATTTATGCTGAAAATGGCATTAAATGTCATATTGTCACAACGTCGATCTATGAAATGTCTAAGTTTCGAATTTCCTGCTGAGAATGGCATCAAACGACTGCAAAAACAATTTTTGAAGTTTTTGCCGAAACGATACAACTAACGACATCTGTTGTCACTACGTCTTACTATCAAATGTCTAATTTTAGAAGTTCATTCTGAAAATGGCATTAAATGGCTCGAAAAAATTCGAAATATCATCATATCATTTTGGCTAAAATCACGAAAATTGTTCTTCCATTCATGCCATTTCCAGCATAAAATTCGATTTTATAGTTCGACGTAGTGACAATAGATGTCGCTAGCTGTATCATTTTGGCCAAAATTTCGAAAATTGTTTTTGCAGTCCTTTAATGACATTTTCAGCATACATTTCAAAAATTATGGACATGTTCTCAGTTCGACGTAGGGACAGTAGATGTCGCTAGCTGTATAATTTTGGAAAAATTTCGAAAATTGTTTTTGCAGTCGTTTGATGCCATTTTCAGCATGAAATTCGCAAATTAGACATTTGTAGTTCGAGGTAGTGACAATAGATGTCGCTAGCTATATCGTTTTGGCCAAAATTTCGAAAATTGTTTTTCCAGTCATTCAATGCCATTTTCAGCATAAATTTCATAAACTTAGAAAAGGACTGACGAGTATATAGTCAGCAGCTTTTGCGTTTGTGTTCACTTTCGGTGATATCCTTTGAACATGCGCGCAAAAGCTGCTGACTTCACGTCAGTGGTTTTCTAGGTTTTTCTATTTATTGCTATCGTTATGCTGATATCAATTATTCATGCAATATTGAAATTTTTGAGAATTCAAATAACTTATTTCATCATGAAAATGAAAAATATGAATATGATAATTATATCGAAATGTTAATGATCCCATTTCATCTCGTTAGCACAGCAAAGATCGAGATGCTTATTTCACAAACAATTCTGTCGTCAAGAAAAGGAGTCACGGATAGATGAACACAATTGAATTTGAACATGACTTTTTCATGTCCTTTGCGAATTGAGAATATAAAGAATACAGAAAATTACACGAAATGGGATACAGTCCTGATAATAGTAGAAATATTTTATCTTATCGTTTCTATCGACCTCGAAGTACGTTCAGTTCAATTAATATTTGGAATTTAATCGATACAACGTTGTCGAAATTAACCATCCATTCATCACCATTTAGCTGATTTGAGATGAAATAGATGGATATATTTACTATCCCTTAAAACGATTTGACACCCGACGAGACGCGACTTACAAAAGTCTCGTCTCGTCTAGTATGAATAATTTGCGATCTCGTCTCGTTTTCGAGACTCTCTTGGGCATCACTAAGTCTTGGTAATGAAGATCTGCTGAAGTGGGACTAAAAGTGCTGACAGTGTTCCCTTCTGAAGCAAAACAGGTTGAGTACCATCTCCTCCTGGAGATTTGTAGGGTTTAAGGGATTCGAAAGCTCACTTGTGAGAAGTTTGGCAGCTATCTTTCTAGCCCTTCGTCCGAGTGTTGCAACATCCTGACTTCGTTTGCTACTATAGAATGTTTGGGAGCCTGGGAACGGTGTTCCTAGCATTACGACAACCATGCTTTTTCTTTGGCTGTTCAAACCCATTATTATGATCTTTAGGTGAAGCTTTTGGGGAGTTGAGCGCTTGGCCTTTCTGAGCGCTTCACTATACTTAGGTGTCGCCACTCTGTACATAGTATTCTCCTCCATATTCTTTCGTAATATGCCATATGGTATATCTCTGTTGGATATCGTTTTCTTGTTCTTCTAGGGTAACTTGTGAGTTCTTGTAATATGAGTATTACCCTTTTGTCAAACCGAATTTGTCTACGATCGGAGATGCAGGACTGTTCTGAGATATGCCAAATGGAATTTTGTCGTGCTGTGTTCTTCTGATGAGGGTGAAGTCCCTTATAGCACTATGGAATGTAGGCCGACTACTCTGATTCACTAAGGCAGCTCCCTCAGTTGAGAGGCTAAATCGAATAAATTCTCACCTCATTTATTGATTTTGGTGCTCGCCCAAGCAGTTTGGTGTGCGTTGCTGCCACATCAAATAATGTTCTTCTTTATGAAGTAGTTCACAAGATCGAAATCATTGGTGGATGGAGACAAAACGAGAACAGCTCAATTCGCTAAAGGAAGTCCTATGTTTTGGACCGGTATTAAGTCCAATGATCGCAGAGAATTAATTCATATTCAGACAACAATGGTGATAGATACCTCACGGTGATTCTACATCCTCATTAGTCTTTATGTACGTTAATGCCCAACCTCATTGCACCAGAACTAACAATGAATATCTTGAAACTGAAGCCATCAGGCGGTTGGACTAGCTGTCTCCAGACATGAATCCCATAGGACGTCGTTGGTCCGCATCAGCACGCAGGAAACCGCTCAGAAGTTTACAGGAACTTGTTCAAGCTGCCTAGAAGGAATGGCTCAATACCTTGAGCAGCATAACGCTTATCTGGTGTCCAGCATGGGTAGGAGTATTCAAGCATGCATAGATGCTAGAAGGGGTAATACTGGTTATTAGGAAGAATTTTGGATATTAGGACGAATTTCCACTTTTCCGAAAAAGTGTCAATATAATTTGACACAGCAAATAGAAAACATATTCTATATGTTGATTTACAAAAGGCGTACGATAGCGTTCCACTTGCCAAACTTTGGGAATCATTGAAAACGACAAATATAGACACTAATTTGGTCAAAGCAGTGCAGGGACTATACCAAGATTGCAATGTCCGAGTGAAAATCGGTAATAAAATATCAAAAGGATTTTCCCCAAACAAAGGTCTAAAGCAAGGCTGCTGTCTCTCACCGACTCTTTTCAAGATCTTTCTAGAAAAAGTGCTTCGAAATTGGAAACTGAAGTGCAAAAATATGGGGATCCCCTTGAATGATACTGTTCTATATACGCTGAGCTTTGCAGATGACCAAATAGTGATAGCACAAGAGCTCGAAGATTTAGAGTATATGACAAGGAAACTCATAGAAGAGTACAAAAAATGGGGCTTGGAGGTCAATTTGGCGAAGACAGAGTACATGTGTGTAGGCGGGGCACAACAGGATCTGGTGACTGACGACGGACAAAATCTCCAATCTTGCAGAAGCTATAAATACCTTGGTGTTAATATAACCCAGAACGGAACTCTCGATGACGCAATAAAAGAAAGAAATATTCGGGGCAGGAAAGCCATCAAATCCCTCAACAACATTTTATGGGATCAGAAAATCAGCAAAGAGAATAAACACCGAATATACAACACAATAGTTAAGAGTATCGTAACTTATGGCAGAGAAGTATGGCAATTGAAACGAACAATGAAATATCTAGAAGCCACAGAAATGGACTATTGGAGACGAGCGGCGGGAAGATCTAGGTTGGAAAGAATAAAAAATGAGAGAATCCGCGAAATTATGGGTGTAAAACAAACCATAGTCGAAGAAGTGAGAACAAGGCAGCTGAGATGGTATGGACACGTACAAAGAATGACACCAGACAGACTCCCAAAACAAATATTGGAATGGGTACCTGAGGGCAGAAGGAAGAGAGGAAGGCCAAGGAAAAGTTGGAGGGAAGGCATCGATAAAGAAATGCAGGAAAGAGGGCTTGAAGAAGGCCAATGGAATGATCGTGACGAATGGAGACTAGGTATCGGAAGACGTCGGAGAACGTTAGAAAACCGATAGATATATATATAAATAGAAAACTGCTATACCTCTATTCGAATACAAAATTTTCACTGAACTGGTGTTTTCAGGGACTTAATCCTTCCATAAACTTGAACTTCTAGTCAAGCCTCAAATATATAATACAAATCTCTAGTAACTACCTACGAAAATTATGGACCGTATGCAAATAGATCTTGAATTTATCAGCGTGAGTTCTATATAATCATTCAACACCCTTCTCGATTCAAATTTCTGAAAATAAAGATATAAGAACAATACATAGGTGAACCAGCATCTAGGAAGGTTGATAAAACACCGAATTGATAAAATACAGATCACTTTATTATAAACAGGTATTAATCATAACTAAAACATGAAAAAAATTCCTGAACATTGGTACTAAAATAAGGAGAAATATAATATTGAGATGATGAATGAAACATCAAAATTCAAATCATCTGCAGGGTATTATTCAGACTAATACCTGAAGCATATAGAAAAAGAATTATGTTCCAAATTCGTTTAAAACGAATAGCATCGTTTTCAGTTAGTTCATTTCAATGTTGGAACCAACCCAATGAATGCAAATCAGTGACTACTTCATATTTCTCCTTTTTCGTAATATACATATTTGAAATTAATGTTAAAACTCCCACACAACTTCCTTACTAACAATATCTGAAATATTGAGCAAATAAATTCTATAAGAAATCAGAAGCTGATAAAATGGGAAAAAGTAATATAATCACCTGAAATATCTCAACTTCGCATGAATCTATTCCGAATCAACAGATATAGAATACATAGCAAAAACAATCATTTTCTCATCAAGATCAGTTATCTGGTTAAATGTAATCATCATTAAAACCATCATTATTTTGAGTAAAGGTAGTGATGATTCATTTAGCAATATTCATCCCTGCTGAAACAATCTTCTGAGAGAATTATTATCACAATTGAATGAACAGTATTAGATATTTTCAGATATTCTTAGAATGTATGATAAAACTCAATAAACTTTGTTCTTAATTATGCAAATAATAACTTTGTAGATATAGTGCGTCTACGTTTTGTAATATATTCACATAGCTAAGCCATTTTATTAATGATCGATGAATGTAAGGTATTCAATTGATTTGTCCATCTATCTAAAGCACTATATCTTGCAGAATTCACGCTTGTACGGTCTAGAAGTAACACTGAATTCACTTGATCCATTCGTCCCTGAATTGTACTGAAAATAAATGATGGTATATTCATTACTAAAAAGTAGAACATATGAAAAAGTTGGTGAAAGATGCTTACTACAAAGATAATGAGGTAGATTTCTCGGGAACAAAAACCACCCATGCTTTCAATTAGGCAAATCAAGGATGCCAGAAAGGGGGCACCATCAAAGTTTTTGTCGGGCGAGGAAAAAAATGTCTACAAAATTGTTCATATACCACTAATAAAAGTACAGTGTTGTTTTTCACAAAACCTGACGATGATTTCAAAGTAATTTATCCCAATTTCCAAGGAATTTTCCAATGTATTTATATTGAAAATAAATTCATCCTATTAAACCACATTGTATACTTTCAATGTGAACTAAATGTGAAAGTCGGCTTTAGGCAAAATAATAAAAGTGAATGTGCTTGGAGTCCATCAAGCTGGCAAATGAAAGAGCTTTGGTACAGATCCAAGTCAGTATCGCATAATGTACAAAGCTGAATTCTATGCACAAGGTCTACTCGGCTCGAATTAGTCATCACTTCAACTTGAGTAGATCGAGTTGAGAAAAAGCCAACAAAAAAGTGCTTGAGCCATGAAATCATAAAGGATGGAGAAATAGCTGTCGTAAGCTAATATGGTTCATTAGATCTCTAGAACTGGATACAAAGCTGATGCTCGGAATATATCTCAGTCAATTCAAAAAAAGGAGGACACAATAATGATCAGGTAGCTAGTGCCCCTTATACTAGAAGAAATTGATTGACAAGGATGTAAGGTGAATATGAGTAAATCTGATTCTTGGAAATACAACACACTCTCAATTATGACATATCGTGTCCCACAATAATACTTACTTATCTAAAATACAGGATACTAAAAGGTTCTCCACTTCGGTAACATCGATGTTCAATTCTCTAGATATAAAAGGTATTCTTATTCTAGTATAGGGTTTGATTAGCTTTATAAGTACTTGTGTTCTTATATTACGTAAAAGATCTGAAAAAATTGGTCATTTCGAAATTGTTTGTACGACAAATTGAACAACTTACCTTCAATATGTTCCCTAATAAATGGATCGTCCATTATGTTTTGTCTGTTTAATTTCAATATGCTCTCGAAGTCATTTATATCATTTGTTTGGTAAGCATTAACCAAATTAGTCATTGCTAAAATCTCTGGATCATTTTTATATGGTTTAGCCTCCTGAGAGTCAAATGGGTTGATACCAGATTTCATCAACCTAAAAAAAAATTAAATCATGAAAATTCTAGAATTCCAAATAAATCATAAAACTATATAAGATTTAGCAAACCCATATAATGGTTTGTATTATCAGATTGCTTTCTTCATGCACCGGAGGTTTGGATATTCACTTGAGGGTATATCTATTGATCCAAATCATAGTCACAGTTTGAAGTGTAGTGTTAATGTTTCATGTTTGGGACGAAAAGTGAGATTTATCGAAAAGAGCAATCATGAAATTATATTTTTGTTCACAATGGAATAGTTCATTCCAAATTATTTCCCAATAAGGATGAACATAGACATGTAGATGAAATTCAGTTCAAGACAGTAATACAAGCCCAAGCAGGAAAAAAGTCAGCTTAATTCTAACATCATGACATCTACCACAAAATATCAGGACAGATATGAAGAATGTACTAAAAAAAGTGATGACAAGACTACTTACATATTGGCTAATACTAAATATTTGAGGCAAGTGGTGCGTCTTGGACTTCCTGATTCATCATAGTTTTTGAAGGCCTCGAAAAAATCTGTGTGAGCTTTTTCAAATTCCTGTTCACGCAAGTGCATTTTACCTCCACATTCTAGTAAAACAAATAAATTGGAAAAAGTTGATTGTAATATATAAGAAAAGTGAAAAAGAACTCGATTCTGGGCTATGGTTATTTGAATATACCACATTATCAGTATCAGTTGACCAATAGTCAAGGAAGGTACTTCTTTATGAAAACAATAAAAATTATAGAAGTAAATGAAATAAATTTTGTTTTCATCAAAAAGACACATCGACATAGTTTTCCTACACAAAATCTTGATTAACAACATTCAGATCATAGATCTTGAAATGCGTTCACGAACTCAATCAGAGTAGGTAGAGTTTGCCCGGAGGAAGTTCATGAATGCTAAAAGTCACTTTTAACAATCGTAACATTACGACAGTTTTTTTCTCTAGAACTCCTAACATTTTATCGTCTGCCATCTGACATCTTTTCATATCCAATAATATATTGTATTGAATTCAAACCTAAATAGGTTAATATATCACAAAGTAGGACTTACCGCGTATGACACCCATAATTAAAGGATGAGGAATAGCAGACTTAATATGCAGCGACTGTTCATACAATGCTTTCAACTTCTTGTTATTTTTTTGGGCAGTATACATCTGAATTTCTAGAGCATATATTTCCAATAACTGTGTACCCTTTTTCAAATCATCTTCACCATCATCAGTTTGACAAGACTGATGCAATTGTTTCAAAATTTTCGCTAATTTATTAAAGTCTCCTCTATCATAGTATAATTTTCCTAGTTTGGTATTTGTTTTGAACCACAGTCTATCGTTTTTAGCATCTTTCAATGCTTCTAAAGTAGTCTCATAAAAATCCTGCAGCAGCTCCATCTACGAGATAAAATTATATAAAAAAGACAATTGATGCTTTACTGTAATGCTCACATTTTTAGAGGTTGATATATAATCAAGAATGGAATTAATTGATTTTTCACTATGATTTCTTGTTACTGCACTTTTGATGTATGTCAAAAGTTGTTTATATCGAGCCATCATTTGCTCAAAATTTCCCTAAAACATATCAATTAGAAATGCAATGACAATGGTGATGAAAGTTGCCTTTGATTACTAATTTGAAATTAATTTTTATCATTTGTTTGAGAGCTTTGAAGCCCCATTCGCCCTTTTCTCCGCTCTCCAAATCCAAAACTTTCTGAAACGAGAGAAGAGCCGCCTTCGGCTCTTCTTCCTTCAATGATTTACTATTATAATATTGGTTTTCTAAGTCTACATCTGGTTCGGAGTTACTGTCTTCTGAGTATTCCTGAAAAAAAATTAATGTTTCAAGAAAACAATCGACAGATAATGACCCATTTTCATTTTGTGAAGAATGAATCATTCAATACCAAACTTTCATGTTAACATATAAAGGGATATCAAAGTTAACTATTCTTGAAATCTGAGTAGGACCCATTTACAAGTTCGTATAGCAAAACTTTTGTAAATGAAAAGTAAAAACAATCCGTAAACGAGGGTCCCCAAGAATATATCAGCGTAGATTTGCGTGAGCAAAATAAACAACAATTCCGACTATCATTTATCAGTGTTGAAAAGTTGATATCCATGGTAGGTGAAACTTGCCAATCCATAATCCTCTTCATCTTCGCACATAAAATCGTCTTCAGGATCAGACATAATGATTAGTTCTAAGCTTTTCCTTAAATAACTACTAAAAAAATCACAGGCTTTGAGGTGTTAGGCTAAGAAACTTGGATGAAAATTGACACAGAGTATTATTCCGATAAATTGAAAGAACAATCATGGCTGTCCTATATTTCTGTGATTATTTGCTTTCTGTATTTTTGGTCTCCGGTTGATCAATGAATGTTATATTTCTTCATTCTTAAAAGTTGACATTTTCTGATATTCAAGAAGAAAAATCATAATGAAGCTGGATCCACTAAGCATGTGAAACTTTTTCTTATTTATTATATTTGGTGGATCCGCTTTTTCATATCCTAGTGAAATGTTTCCTTTCAAAGAAACACCAACAGACCTGATGTAAGCAATACAGACCACAGATCAGTTGGTCTGTGATACCACAGATCAACCAGATAAACCACTCGCCTCATTTACTTAGGAAATCTATGTCAACGCAGATATGACCCTGAATCGAGCTAATCAGAATTTTAGTAGGCGTTTGGGGTGCTTTGGGGTGCCAATCAGATTGCAGGAATAGGATTACGTCACTCTCGCCGTTTTCGGACTCGCTTGAAGAGGTTATAAACATGTAAACAAACTGAAATGAATTTTTCATCCTATTTATTGATGAATAATTTCGTAACTGTTCCATTATAAAATATAATCCAAACAGTTTTTTTACAACCAAATCGATTGTTTATTCATCTTTGAGGTTCTATTTTATGATGACAGACCTCATTATATGTTTTAATTATACGACAAGAATTGGAATCGAACTTAGGTGGACTCATTCATAATGTTCATTTTATATAATATAAAAGAACCGTAACTGAAGTAAAAGCATTACAACCTCCATTATTCAATTAAAACGATGGGATGTCTAATAAAATTGTATATGATTGCACAAACACTAGGATTGGAATCGAACAAAGTTGGTCTATTCCTAGTTTGGTTTTATATTGAAATGAATCTCATTTGATGTGAAACTACAAAGATTCTCTGATTAAGGTAAACGGGTTTTCCATAACATTTTTCCGAAATTTTCATTTACTCCAACCGAGTTCTTCTACAGGAGTTTTAGATGTGACAAAACACTCGCTTTGGTATTGGAAATTTGCTTTTCAAATGGTTTCATCGAAAAATCTTAGTCTGATTTTGATTTTGTGATTCCTGAATCCCGACAAATCCGTTTTTCCATTTCGATTTTAGATATTCCAAAATCAAGTATTCAATTTGACAGCTGTTTCGAGGAAGAAGAAAGTGTGGTTATGTCTGTTATATTTCTCAAGGTCGTAGAGACGCGATTCCCGCAAACGATGAAGTGATTTGTCTTGTTGGTCTGTGGTGATACAGACATTATGATCCAATAGGTATTGATTGAAATGTTTATCTTTATATCAAAATTTATTCATGAATCATACAATAAAATGGATCAAATTAAAAAGTAATCCATTTTTCAGAGGTAACCAAATCATATTGTGGAGTACTCTCATGGAAAATATTTGCAATAGGAAAAGACATAATTTCAACACTGGAATTCAAAACCTGCATCATCATAGCAATCACTTCTCGGATCTGGGACTGTATCTGAAAAAAGTAGAAAATTTTGTGGGGTCGTATATATCGTCTGAGGGGCCATTTGAGAGATATATTTATCATTTCTATATTAAAGATTGTCAACAGCTGTCCAACTTTGAAAGAGCTTTAAAAAATTGATATTCAGTTCTGATTTTGATATGTTTCGTAAATATTTAGTGTTATTCTTCAAATCTTTGTAATAAGTTTGTTGACGTTGTTGGATAGATCAAAGCAATAAATACATATACATATTCATATAATAACTCGTAAATATATTTTCTGTTTCGTAGAAAAAAATATATCGGAACGAAAAATAAATGTCACAAAAAATAAATATATTGCTGCAACTGATAAATATATATTAACTGGATAATAACTATATTTGTAAACCCAGTTTTGTCCCAAACGATTTCTCTTATAGCATTTATAACTTATAACCGAAAGAAACAACTTAGAAACTCGATATTTGTAGAAAAGGTTTGGACCCTAATTACGAGGGCCGAATTCGTGAATGGGTAAAATCCACCCAATGATTCCGCAGATATACCCATTAAAAATTTTATTTTCCAAATATTTCCAGAAATACAGATTAGATCGAATTGGAATCCAGTTCTTTATTGAAAAAGGACAGTTTGAAGGTTTATACAGAATTCAATGAGGATAATATGATGGGAAGATCACAGAATATTGAATATTTGAAAAAAAAATTCAAATTTTTTTTCAAACCGTTCTTAATGACACGATCATCACGAAATTTTGCACAATGTTATCCTTCAGCGTCTTTGAACTAGCTGCAAAGTTTCATCACGATTGAATCAGTATTTCTTGAGTTATACCGAAAAAAACAACGGCATCGAGAAGAAAACTACGAAATTCTACATATTTTTTCCCAATATCTCCAAAACTAATAGCCGTATCGAGCTGGAATTTGGCACACTGCTGTAAAATATAGAGCTCAAGGTGAAGCTGTAATTGTTATCGGATATGAAAAATGGTTCCCGCAAAAAATTTTTTTTTCGGAAAAAATTTAAAATAATTTTTTTTTTAATTGAGTGACCATAAGATTTCAAAGAAATTTCGCTCAAAGTTGCGCGTCGTTATGCTCCAACAAACTGCCAAGTATTAATCCAATCGCTATATTAGTTTCTGAAATGTGAGAGAAATAACCTTCAAATTTCAAATTGCAATAACTCCCAAACTATTTGGCCGATTTGGCCCATTAACGAACTTAACCGCGGTATTCGGATGCGCGAACAACCCTACAAGTTTCAAGTTGGTTAGACAGAATCGACTTTGACACCGGATTCGTCATCAGAGAGTCCAACCTAGTCGTTTAAGACCATTTTCGGCTCAATCATCGAAAATTACAGACACTTGGACAAAACGATAGCACGTGACGAAAGGATAACGCGCTGTTCCCTAGAAGAAGCGCGTAAACACTTCAATAAGAATAGTTAAATGAGAGTTGATGTAAAAACATGTATAAAATATGTTCAATATGTTTTCCATTTTCTTGAATGTCCATGTTTGAAAGACTGTTCGGCCCTATACGCAAGATAGCTAGCTGGTGTACTTCTGCGAAAAGCATTCATTATTCTATGCCGCATATTTTTGATAGGAATCATATTTTTATGCGTATACCCAATACCATGATGTGAAAAACATGGTGTGCTCATCTGAAAAAAATTGACGTCAGCAAGATTAAAATACGAGGAAATATATTCTCGGTGCTTTGAATTTTAATGGAAAAGTGACGTCATCATTGGTAAATACGATCACAGATGAGCACACCATGTTTTGCTTACATCATGACCCAATACCCATACGAAAGAATTTAGTTTTGTTGAATCAGGTGATCTAGCCGAAAATGGTCTCAAACGACTAGGTTGGACTCACAGATGTCAAAATACTGATTCAATCATGATGAAACCTAGCAGCTAGTTTGAAAATGCTGATGGACAACTTTGTTCGAAATTTCGTGATGATCGAGTCATTTGAAAAATTAATGAAAATTAAAAAAAAAATTACTCTGTGATCTCCTGATATACCCATGCATTCAATATTTTATTTTCCCAATATTTCTAAAAACACAGATAAGATCCAATTAAAATCCAGTACTCTATTGGAAAATCCTAGAAGTAAACTGACGTTAAGTCAGCAGCTTTTGCGCGCATGTTCAAAATCGTTGCCTCTGAATATGCGCGCAAAAGCTGCTGACTTCACGTCAGTGCTTTTCTATGTTTTTTGTAAAAATGAACTGTTTGAAGGAAAACTACCTAGTGAACTTATCAAGAATAAATAAAAACCAAAAAGAAATTTGAAAAACTTTTTTTTGCGGATGGATAAAATATAGGGTGTTCCATTTGAAATAAGGAAGATTCTGCTAATTTTCATTTACAATATGTGGCAGGCTGTTTTTCATATTCATATCCTGTATATCGCAGTTCGATATTGGATAAATAGTTCGAGAGAGTATTCAATGTGAATATTCGATCAAAAATAAATTCCAATGGGACTAAGCACAATGATAATTTCAAATATTCTGAGTGACGACTATTGGACAAAAAGTCATGTTGGGCGGAAAATCTCGGAAACCGTCGTTATTGTCGAACTTCGGGTACCCTCCCAGAAAAAATGAAAAGCCCTGTATAACCGAAAACATTTTAACTTGGTCGAGTTCGTAACATAATAGAAAACTAGATTCATATGTGGATATACGGAACACTGTTGCAGGATCCTGTATATTTACGCCCAAGAGCTTTTGACCATAAAGCTTTTTGATTGATTTGTAGGCCCGTATAGTATTATTCAGGGTTGTAGGGCCAAGTATATTCGAGTGAAAATAGTGAACCTACCTTTTTTTGGGGGACAAGGACTAAAAGAAAAATTGAAAACAGTTTTCTCATCCAAACTATCAACCGGAACTGAACAATAGTCACTAGATTTTTCCATGATTCGAGCACCTAAAGGAAACACTCTGATATCCTGTTGGTTAATAATATATTCAGACTCTGATTTGAATTCTACTTTACAACGGTAATTCACATCTGGATGTCCAAACTTATTTGACCTGCACCTGAAAATTATGCATTTGTTCTCCTCGTCATTTTCACTGGTTATTGAGATGATTTTTCTGTTATTAAGAATAACGACATAAATGTGTTTTTTGGATTTGCTGATTTTAATGTCGCTGAAGCGGATTTGAGATGGTCTGGAGAGAATTTTATCCTTATGGTTTTCCTTTACGTGGGCCACCATTGATTTTCCATCATTATCTTGCCAATCACAATTTTCACCTTCTCCCAGGAACCACCTATTAACTTTCGATACTGGACAGTCAAATATTCTTTTCGAACATTGTATTTCGTGCATTGAGGCTGGACCATTAAAAACTGTGAAGAATTCACAGAATTTACAAGGGAATCTAAGGTATATCCCGATATCCTCATATAATTTTTGTGGTTGCAGTGCTTCGTCATTTTTTAAAAAGTGTTTTCTTTCTTGGTAACAGAATCCACAAATATAACCGCCTAATGGATTGAAATGAACCGGTGGCACAACAATAAACCATTCGCAAATATAGCACATATAAAGTTTTTTGTCATTAGGCGGTATTACCACTCTTTTTGCATTCAATTGCTGGAACGTGATCATATTTTTGAAGGACTCAAACAGGCACAGTTGAAATATAAAATATCGCTAGGTAAACGTCAACAATGAAAATATATCAGCATGTGCTGTGCATTACATTTATGAGTGTCAATAAATTTGAGATAAAACTAAATGAAAAACTGATCAGCCGATTTTCGTATCTGTAAAGAGCCCCATACACTATGCGATAGTCGGCAGAGATTCGCCTCAACAAATGAGACTACACACACTATCAGGCTTTCACCTGTAGACAGTCTTTGTGAACGCATATAGAAGTCTGTGAGTACCATACACTGTGCAATGAGTGCATGAAGGCCTTTCGACTAGTTCAGATAGCAGAACTAGCTCAGAACACAGAAGAACTTTCTTTCCATATTGTTATTCTATGCTCTCTACTTACTGATTCAATAATGTTTTTCTAGTGTGCTCCATTTCGTCGACCTCGATATCACCAGGAGAGAGTCAATGATTGTTTCGTTTCAAAGATATGAGATTTGATGAAAGAAAGAATTATAAGTTTCAGTATTGAAAAATATATCGAATCACATAAAAAAGAGGTAGAGTGTGTTATGGATGATAGTGCCGGTTGAAGTTCTTCTTGGCTTCGCGGCGCAAAAGTCCGACTGGTCTCCTTGACGGCCTTGATCAGAGACAAATAATCTTTATATTAGTTTATCTATGGCCTTGATACTGGAAATTCCGTTTGGGTCTAGGCCTAGTGTTCAGGCCAAGTAAACTTTCGATCCGCGTACGAATTCCCGAACTAACTACTACTGAAATGCGTATGCGCATCGAAAGTCCACTTGTTCAGAATACGGTCCCTGGGCGCCCGCTCTAAGCGCTATGTGGATAAAGGCAAGGCCAACGCTCACTTATCGGCAACAGCCCAGCCCACAGCACACCGGTATTTTATCCTTTCTATATAATTGAATGGAACAGTGCGCACTTGACCGCTACGAAACACGGCAAATTAGTAGTGAAATAAGTTTCCGTTTCGCCGTGGCCCGGGCTGTTGCCGATACGTGACTGTTGGCCTTTAACCGGCACTGATGGATGTATAGTGTAGGTATTAGGGTCTGAATTTAAAATTGCAGCGCCACGGTGGCCAGTTTAAAAACCTTGGATACACAAATAGCGGCTAGGTTTTCAAGTGTTTGCTTGCATATCTGATTGATTAAAATTCGATTTTACATTTTGTTCAAAGATTTTTTTCATTTAGCAGAAGTGATTTCGTGCATACATATTTCATTTTCATGAAGGAGTTATGTATCATCTATTCTTATTCAGATTAGCAATGCTACATTTGCTGTTCGAAGTATTTTGAAATCAACTTATTATTTCTACTCTAAGTGACAAGATTAATTTCAAAATATTCGGAGTATCTTGAAGGCACAGAAGCTAGAAGTGTTCAGAAAGATGCATGTGATATTTTGCATGTTATTTACCAAACTAATAAATTTTGAACCTTTTTATTTACCCAAATTGATCATTGGTTTAATACCTCCTCAGATCTACTGCTCAAAATGTTGAAAAGTAGATAGTATGGTATAACATACTATACCTACATACTCATAACAACTTTTCCATTCATATAAGGAAGGACCAAATTTACACAGTATATTGTGAATAGAATGAATACATTCACATTAATGCTACTTGTACCGTAAGCCTTATTCTTTATGGGTTGACAAACGAATCCTTTAAACATTCATAAGATTGGTCTTGAAGAAGCTGTAATGAGCCTTCTATACCATCGATCTCGTCGGCAGAAGAACTTTGAGCGAAGAGAGACTCCTTTGTTTCAATCGGTCAGTTCGACAGGATACTTGTGGAAGGCATAGCATTCCCCTTATGTAACTTTCTCTGTTTGGATTAGGGGCCTGGAAAACAATTGTCTTCCTGAATGTGATCTAAGATTTCATGAGCAATTTGTGTTTACCTGAATAAATTAACCTTCATCGGTAAAATGCATCAGGTAATAGACTCTCATAAATCTTGTTTGTTGGTTTACCAATTTTAAGTCACAAGTTACCTAGGTTTTTATCGATTCTTCAACACTTTCAGGCCAGACTTCTTAAAGGAAGTTCCTTCTACCCAAACTCGTTTTTTTTAACGGGCTGTGGAAATCTATGGGAAGGGACATTTCAGTTTGCTTTTTCTCAGTAAAAACACTTGTACATCATAAAAACGTCAAGAAAAATTCATAAACTTTACTTAAAATTTTCTGGACATTTCTGCCAACTTGTGAATGGTAATCTGACTATCTCGGGTTACTCTGATAGCCACCAGAGGGAGTAGCGCGTATCTTCATTCGGCAATAGCTTATTTTCATTTCAATTCAACTGCAAAACAACTGGGGAAGGTTTATGTTAGATTAAGTTTCTGCCAATTTCATATAGGTTGAGAATCATCATTTTTGTGCGCTCGTTCTAGCGAACGGGATCATTGTCGCATTTCGTCCCAATATCTCTAATTTACGAATATTGAGCCGAAAAGTAAAAAAAAAATCAGGAGAGTATATGATCGTTTACGTCCGGATTTGGCAAAATCCACCCACTATATAGCAATTGTACTATTTTTCAGTTGTTTTCCAGGTCTAAATGAAAATTATTATTTATAGAAAACGCCCTTACGTATTTTAAGATTGGAACTATTCGTCAAGGGTACTTTCGAGGGAAAAAAATCTCAAAAAATTTAAATAATCAAAAGAAAATAATTCTGCAATCTTTCTGGTTGGTCTGATGAGGGAGTCAGATTCAGATTCTGAAACGTTACAATACACTTTGTTGATAGGTTGCATTGTTCCAATATTGCTCATTAGGCAACTTTTTTCCTGCAAATTATCGGTAACAAATAGTTTCAATCCTGCAATCCGCAAGGGAGTTTTCTATTAATAATAATTTTATTCAATTTTTAATAGTTCTTGTTCAGATATTGGGAGTAAAACTTAGAATTGACCTAAAAAATTATGAAAAATCCTCTCAAAATAAGCTTCAATCGATATAGCTATTGTGATTTCATTTTCTGAAGAACTAAAAATACTGATTTGACCGAACTAAAAACTGTCACGAAGACTCATTCAAAAATTTTATGGGGGAGCATACTACTAGAAAAGTATAAAATCTCAGAAACCATTTGTCAGATTCACCTGATACTGGATAAATATCTAATATTACCTTGAAGCTGTCATCTTTCTGCAACGTACTAGAATAATATTTCTATTCGACGAAATCTGTTATCATGAGGATATTCGGAAAATATAATTTTGAATCGGCATATCTTCGGAATCGTTGGGTATTACCACAGATCAACCAGATAAACCACTAGCGTCATTTACTTAGGAAATCTATGTCAACGCAGATATGACCCTGAATCGAGCTAATCAGAATTTTAGCAGGCGTTTGGGGTGCTTTGGGGTGCCAATCAGATTGCAGGAATAGGATTACGTCACTCTCGTCGTTTTCGGACTCGCTTGAAGAGGTTATAAACATGTAAACAAACTGAAATGAATTTTTCAACCTATTAATTGATGAATAATTTCGTATCTGTTCCATTTAAGAATATAATGCAAACATTTTTTTACAACCAAATCAATTTTTTAGTCATCTTTGAGGTTCTATTTTATGATGACAGGCCTCATTATATGTTTTAATTATACAACAAGAATTGGAATCGAACTTAGGTGGACTCATTCATAATGTTCATTTCATATAATATAAAGGAATCCCAACTGAAGTAAAAGCATTACAATAACCTCCATTATTCAATTAAAACGATGGGATGTCTAATAAAATTGTATATGATTGCACAAACAGTAGGATTGGAATCGAACAAAGTTGGTCTATTCATAGTTTGATTTTATATTGAAATGAATCTCATTTGATGTGAAACTACAAAGATTCTCTGATTTAGGTAAACGGGTTTTCCATGACATTTTTCCAAAATTTTCATTTACTCCAACCGAGTTCTCCTACAGGAGTTTTAGATGTGACAAGACAATCGCTTTGGTATTGGAAATTTGCTTTTCAAATGGTTTCATCGAAAAATCTTAGTCTGATTTTGATTTTGTGATTCCTGAATCCCGACAAATCCGTTTTTACATTTAGATTTTAGATATTCCAAAATCAAGTATTCAATTTGACAGCTGTTTCGAGGAAGAAGAAAGTGTGGTTATGTCTGTTATATTTCTCAAGGTCGGAGAGACGCGATTCCCGCAAACGATGAAGTGATTTGTCTTGTTGGTCTGTGGTATTACCTTCGTTTTTGCGCGCATGTTCTAGGGGAACAGCGTGCTATCGTTTTGTCCAAATGTCTGTAATTTTGGATGATTGAGCCGAAAATGGTCTCAATCGACTAGGTTGGACTCACTGATGACGAATACGGTGTCAAAATCGATTCTGTCCGGCCGGCCGTAGACACGATAACTGTCGACAGAAGCAAGCTAGCAACTTGAAACTTTCAGGATAGGTTGCGCATCAGAATGCCGCGGTTGAGTTCGTTAATGGGTCAAATCGATCGAATAGTTTCGGAGTTATAGGCATTTGAAGTTTTGAAGTTATTTATTTTTTATTTCAGAAACAACCTGAGCGATTGGATTCAAACTTGGCAGTAAGGTGGAGTACAACGACGCGCAACTTTGAGTTGAATTTCGTCAGGATCATATAGTCAGTAATTTAAAAAAAAAAATTTTTTCGAAATTTTTTTTTCGGAAACCATTCATTATATCCTAAAAAAATCATACTCACACTTTGATCTTTCAATTTCACAGCAGTGTACCAAATTTCAGTTCGATACGATCATAAGTTTTGGAGATATCGGGAAAAAATATGTCAAATTTCGAGGTTTTCTTCTCGATATCGTTGATTTTTTCGGTATTACTCGAGAAATACTGATTCAGTCCTGATTAAACTTCACAGCTAGTTTTAAGATGCTGAAAGACAACTTTATGCAAAATTTCGTGATAATCGTGTTATTAGAACAATTTGAAAAAAAAAATTTCTATGATTTTCTCATCATATCATCCTCATTAAATTCTGTATGAAACTTCGAACTGTTATTTTCGATGAAGTACTGGATTTCAATTCGATCTGATCTGTATTTTTGGAAATATTGGAAAAATAAAATTTTGATTGGGTATATCTACGGAATCATTGGGTGGATTTTACTCATTCACGAATTCGGCCTTCGTAATTAAGGTCCAAACCTTCTCTACAAATATCGAGTTTCTAAGTTGTTTCTTTCGGAAGTTATTGTGTTTACGCAGTCGGCCGTTAGACTGACCGTAAACACAATAACTTCCGGAAGAAACGACTTAGAAACTCGATATTTGTAGAGTAGGTTTGGGGCTTAATTACGAAGGTCGAATTCGTGAATGGGTAAAATCCGCCCAATGATTCCGTAGATATACCCATTCAAAATTTTATTTTTACAATATGTCCAAAAATACAGATATGATCGAATTTAAATCCAGTAATTTATCAGAAAAAAATTTCAAAAAGCACT
Source organism: Myrrha octodecimguttata (assembly GCA_958510865.1). Taxonomy (NCBI): domain Eukaryota; kingdom Metazoa; phylum Arthropoda; class Insecta; order Coleoptera; family Coccinellidae; genus Myrrha; species Myrrha octodecimguttata. The sequence continues at coordinate 18,548,529 of OY294065.1, read as the reverse complement.
GCCGTGAAGGCAGCAGCTTTTGCGCGCACGTTCAAATTCGTTGCTGAAGCGGTCATCTACATTGAACATGAACATGAACATAATTATTAAATTGAAATGGACATTTCGATGCAGATCGAATAAAGTAAATTTTTTAGTGTGTAGTGTTAAGTATTGCAGTTTATCGATAATTCTTTTTTAAAATCCAATTTTTTCTGTCGAACTTCATTCAAAATGAACGATTTCGCTATTTTCTTTCATTGGTCGATATTTGATATGATAAAATGTTGTTAACCAATATTAAGCTATTAATCTATTGAAATTATTACACAATTCATTTTTTGCATATGAATATTGGACAGGAATATCAGAGATTGCCCCAAAAGCTTGTTTTTGGATTTCACCCCGTTAACCTGTATCGTCAACTTCGCATTCAAATTCGGTAAGCCGACAAGAATTTTGAGTCTTATATTCTTCCTTGGTCATTGATTCAAATTGAAACATTTCGTATTCAAAACTAGCTCAGTCGTATATTACAGAAAATTCCTTATCTTATCTTAATTATTCGCAAATTAATAGTCAAATGTCATTCAGCGGAAGTTGAAATTAGTAAATATGTCATTTTTTGAGTAGCTATGAGATGTTTGTTTTCCTCAATTGGCGCAATCATTATATGCGTATTACGTGTTCACCTTAGACATTCTTCCATGCTGGAAACTCTCTGGAAGTACCTACTGAATTCGAGGTTGTAAAGTGTTCTTGTTCGTTGGTCCATTACGGAATAATCAAAATTTTTGTTGAATTAGGGGAGATCTGTACAGTTGAAAATATTTTCTGATGACTCTCGGAAACTGCAGTACATATTCATTCATATTTCATACTCAATTAGAATTACCTAACCTAACTGGACCGAAATATACAAGATTATACAAGACGTCCTGTGACCCTCAAACGGAAATACAGCTGGAATGCTGATGATAGAATAGGTCATAACTGTTAAAACTTTTTCAGGTTGAAAATATCACGTTCTTATGATTATGTGCATTCTAAAAATTCCTGGAAAATCACCTCATCTCCGTATTCAGGGTATAATGTCTAGAAATTTAGACTCATTCAAGAAATTTTATATACACTGAGTATACATAAAGAATGCTATTAGATGTATGTAAAAGTTTGAGAAAATTGTATAGTTTTTCAAAAAACGTGGATGCAATGTAATATTCAAATTCCATTTATCTTCATTCTCAAAACTTCGACACAATTCTCTAAGATGAGGTCTTTCCAAGTGGATGTTGAGAAAATATGCACACTTTGTCCAATAAATGTTGTGAAATGTTCAGTATTTTTTTTTTGGAAGGGTACGACCAACATTTTTTCCAAATGTAATGAACACATTCCGAACAAAATTTCTTCAAAATTACTGACAGCACGATCTCAACAAAATGTTGCAAAAAGTTGCAAGTCCTTACGCTCCAACCAACTGCCAAGTTTCAATTCGATCGTTCCAGTAGTTCTCGAATTATCATGGAAATAACCTAATGAATTCAAATGACTATAACTCCGAAACCATTCGATCGGTTCTGCCCATTAACGAATATAACCTTCGCATTTTGAAATGCAACCAACCCTAAAATTTTCAAGTCGATAGATTTCTCCCTACTCCCGTAATCATGCATACGGCCACGCGGCCGGCCGGACAGAATCAATTTTGACACCGGATTCGTTATCAATTGGTCCAACCTAGTCGGTTGAGACCATTTTCGACTCGAAATTCGAAAATTACGGGTAATTTTGACAAAACGATAGCACGCTGTTCCTCTACCACGAAACCACGAAATTTGACTAACTGACAAGTTTCAATTTAATCACTTCAGTAGTTTTCAAAATATCATGGAAATAACCGAAAAACTTCAAATTGCTTCAACTCTAAAATCATTCGACCGATTGTGCCCATTAACGAACGAAGTCGATAGATCCCTCGGTACGCCCGTAATCGCTAATACGGACGCCTGCCGGCCGGCCGGACAGAATCGATTTTGACACCGGATTCGTCATCAGTGAGTCCAACCTAGTCGTTTGGGACCATTTTAGGCTCAAAATTCGAAAATTAACGACATTTGGACAAAGCGATAGCACGCTGTTCTTCTAGAACATGACTGTGTGCAAAAAGAGACACAAAGAGGTATTTATACTTGTCTTAAACACCTGATTATGTGTGTATAGACGTGGCTTATATGTACATATCGTGTATAATGTGACTCTTAGAATCGCGATATCTAGAGAATTGTAACTCTTACTTACCGTTGAGAGAAATCCAAAAAACCTCAAACTTTGACTTTTGAACCTGAATAACTTTGTAGCACACATATAGGATCGATGGGGATTTTTTAAACTTTATTTGTAATGGTAAACCCCAGCTGTTCACCAATATTTGGCTCTCCGAGCATTTTTGTTATTTGACCACCATTTTTATGTCAAAATTGACCGGACTTCAAATCATTCAAACAGTTTTGGAGTTATACTTGTTATACTTTTGAGTCGTATCATCAGTAAACTGAAAAACAAAATCGAAAATTTACCAAAATTTATTCGAATTGAATTTTTTGCGTTTTTTTTCAAATAATAATTTTAAAAAAATCCGTTATAAGTTCTGAAGAGAACTCATTTCACATTTTCATATAAATTTCAACTCTTTCGTATGCTGGGATGATGACTTCTGGTTTTCCATGTAGAGAATTTGGTCCTGATCGTTTCTGTATTTTCATAAATATAAGGATGACGGAATTTCAAATGCGGTTATCTAATAAACCGCAAGGCGGGCTATGTTCATTCTACGCTCGACCTTCGTATTCAAGCTTCAAACCTGCCCTTTACATTTTGTGTCTCTAATTAATTTCGTAAGGTGCTTACAGTCAGCCGCACGGTAACTTTATAAACCTTTTGAAAATTTTGAACCCATGTACTACATAATATTTAATATGTGGCGCTTACATACCGTCTCAGTTGCTCTGCACCATACAACATTTTTTCGTAGCTCTTTCTCCAACGAAATTGTGAATCTAATGAACGAGTTCTCAGGATATTGAACCAGAAGTTGCAAGATGTTCGTTCTGACAATTCTGACCTAAGTTAAGAGTTTTTATCACTAAGCCACTTTGTTCTCCGGGCACAGATTTGTATGAGCTCGAACAATATGTCGATAGAAAACTCTTTTCTATTTAGGACCTACCAAACAAAATTTTTGTTTCTTCTAAGCTCACATCCCAAGAATATGATTCAGTAGTTCACGACCTACAAAAATATTGAATATGCGCTCAATAGTTACTTACCATAATGAAACACAAGCAAATGGTTTCATGCCTCAAGAGAAATATTTTCGAAGCTAACATCCTTTGAATGAAGTATAGCAATTCGCTAGTTATACGTATAATCAGGGCTGGGCAGTATTTCAATTACTTGTAATTGAAATACGTATTTGAAATACAAATACGTATTTTGTATTTGTATTTCAATTACTTCTTGAAAATGTATTTTGTAATTGGTATTTCAAATACCTGACGCTGAAGTATTTTGTATTTTGTATTTCGATACTTTTGTCTTCGAGATACTTTCGAACAAATACATCTAGCGCTGAGCGCTCAACAGAAAATAGTCCCTAAATCTCTCTTCAGATGGCGCGACATTCATCTACTTCATCTAGTTCTTTTGCTAGCAATCATATTTTCGGCAAATGAAAGGAAGAAAAGGTCCGGCGCAATGGTCATTTCATCATGGAGTTAGAGTTAGTCAACTTCTAAAAACGGTAAGAGCAAAGAGCTTACCATCCATGAACATTATGCTAACATAAAAAATCTAGAAAAGCACTGACATGAAGTTAACAGCTTTTACGCGCTTGTTCACATTGCGAAATGGTGACTTGAATATTTCAATGAAATAGGAAAATTAAAAAAAAAAAATTTAAAAAAAAAATATTTTTTTTTCGAATTTTTCCATAGATAATCCTTCTTATTGACACTGTTCACATTCCAACCAAGTTTCATTCCGATCAGATGAATATCTTTCGACTTATTGAAAAATCAAAATTTCAAATGGCTGTAGCACAAAAACCATTCGACAGATTTGGACCATTAACGAACTTTACCGAGATATTCAGGATCTTAACCTAACAGGAAAATTTCAAGACTCTAGGTCCTTCCTTTCGAAAGTTACAGCGCACACGGCCGGGCGGACAGAATCAATTTTGACCACGGATTCTTCATCAGTGAGTCCAACCCAGTCGTTTGAGACCAATTTCGGCTCAAAATTCGAAAATAACAGACATCGTGATGAAATGATAACGCGCTGTTTCCCAGAACAAGCGCGTAAAAATGTGTTCATACAATATAACACAAGTTTCTGTCCATCAGGACCTGTAGAAAGATTGTTTTCTTTAGCAGGTTTTATTCATTCCCCAACAAGAGGCTGTTTGTCTGATACTACATTCTAATCTTGTGTTTCTGAAAGGAAATTCTTTATTTAGCGATAAAATAGCTGAGCTGAATTAGTTGTACTCTTTTCACATTTTACGTAACACCTGAATGTATTTTGTAATTTGTATTTCAAATACAAATAGTTAAAATACTGTATTTTGTATTTTATATTTCAAATACCCGACTTGAAAGTATTTTGTATTTGTATTTCAAATACCTGAGAGAAAGTATTTTTTTAATTTGTATTTCAATTAAGCCAAGCATGTATTTTGCCCAGCCCTGCGTATAATTAATGAAATTGAACATTACTAATACGAACATGTAATCATTCGGTATTCGCGGAAAATTTTATATCGCAATAATAAAACACAAGCAAATGTTTGCCGCTTTCCACAACATTTTTTAATAAATTTCTCCCCTTCATCGCAATTATCACTGATATATTAAACGTAATTGAAAACGATATGTGTGACTGCACCAATCAAGAATAAAAAACTAGAGTGCTAAAATTAAAAATAATTTTAGTTGAGGTTGTGTATGCTACATGTTAATTTTGGAATATAATTCTTTCCTGAATATCTATCGTGCTCAGAAATATGTGAGTGACTTTCTAATTTCAATGAGCTATGTCTGTCTAGTCGATAATGGAATCGATTTTTTACTGATCCAAGAGTCATAATAGATGCAGGTATTCCAGACACAATAAAAGTGACCGAATCGATTTAATTTACCGGATCACTTCTATTATTAGAAGTTTAAAAAACATTGTCCAATTTCTGGGTGTATATTCTGGCCAGAACCGGCTCAGAACGTCATGAGGATATTACAGAATAACTCAGTAATCCCGCAAAATTATGATATTAAGAAGGAGACGATGGGATTTCAGTTTTATTTTTTGTTAGCTAAAAGAAATTATTCATGGTACCTATGAAATGAATATGGCATCTATTTATTTGAGATAGCATAAAATAACTATTTGAGTTCACTGTGGATAGAATACTGATAACAGAACAGTGTGAAACTACTCTCTAATCCACTTACACTTTCTGCGTCCAAGGCACGTTTCGGAAACCAAGTTTCCTTTGTCAAAACTTATCGTTACTGGTTACGTTACAGAGAGAGTAGTTACACACTGTTTTGTTACGAGTTAGCATAACCCTAATTTTTTCCGCAGAGAGAGTCATTTGAGGAATAAATTCGAATACTTAATTCAGATAATTTGAAAGTGTGCGTTTATTCATCACGGATTTTCTTAACCAACTTCATTCAAGCTAGATCCACTTGAACTTCGTACGGTTATTCTGGAAAACAGTTCGCTATCATCTTGCCCAAATGCCTGATATTCTCGATTTTTTCCGAAAATGGCCTCCAACGACTAGGTGTGGGACTCACTGATGGGGAATCCGACTTCAAATTATATTCGGTCCATTGTCACGATTACTTTAGAACGGAACGAGCTAGCTACTTGAAACTTCCAGGGTAGGTTGCCTATCGAAATGCGAGGGTCTAGTTGGAACGCAAAATCGGCCAATCTGTTTTGGAGTAATACCCTTTCGGACTTTGGAGCTATGATGAAGCTATTTCCTGAATACCCCAAGGAGTACTGATAGCATCAGTTTGGAACTTCGCAGCTCTAGGTAAGTAAAATTTTGTGAAGATCATATGGGATACAAATTTTAAAAAAAAACTAGAAAAGCACTGACGTGAAGATAGCAGCTTTTGCGCGCATGTTCAAAGGAGATCACCAAAAGTACGACTGGTGGGGTCAAAACGTAAAATGATGACCACTTTGGCCATCATTTTGAACATGCGAGCAAAAGCTGCTGATTTCACGTCAGTACTTTTCTAGGCTTTATGAGTTATTCCTGAAAAAACAATTACCTATACCGGGGAAAAATCAAGAAACAAAATTTCGCGAAAAGTTGCGCATTTTTATTTTTTAACTAACTGCCAAATTTCAATTTTATCGCATCAGTCGTTTTCGAAATATAAGGTAAATAACCTCAAAGATTCAAAAGCCTTTATTTCCGCAACCGGGCGATTTGACCCATTAACGCATTTTAAAATGCAACGTACCATGAAAATTTCAGGTCGATAGGATTCTCCGTACACCCGTAATCGTGCCTACGGACGGATGGCCGGACGGAATCGATTTTAATACCGGATTTTTCATCAGTGAGACCAACCTAGTTGTTTTAAACCATTTTCGGCTCCAAATTCGAAAATGACAGACATTTGGACACAACGATAGCAAAAAAAGATTGTGAAAAACAGCCGCGTATGTTTAGGAATTTAAGTTTAAAAAATTTTTTGACATTCATCAGATTTCGATGGAATTTGGCAGATCCGAATTTATATTTAACGACAGTGTACACCAATTTTCAACTTGATCGGGATATTTTTTTTGAAAATATTAAGCAATATATGAAATTTCGTTGTTATATTCTCATTTTGATTTCAAAACCAACTACGGAAAAAGATGAAATGGAACAAGAACTCTCACCTAAACGCACATCGGAAGAATTCATTACTGTTAGGTCAAGAAGACATAAGAAACCAAATGTTGGTACAGGACCACTGGAAGATACAACATTTAAATCTATAAAAGCAGACAAGCAAGAGAGGAAATTATGGCTGTTTGTATCCCAAATAAAAGCAAATGTACAGGATGAAGTAATAAAAGACTATGTAAGAGGAAAAGGTAATTTAGAAGAAAATGAAGTAAGTGTAAAACAACTAAACACAAAAAACCAAGAAAATTTAACCTATAAATGTGTTTTAATAAGTGTTCCTCTAAAAATGAAGGAGGATATTTACAAAAATGATTTTTGGCCAACAGGGATAAAATTCTCAAGATTTGACTTCAGAAGAGGGGAGCATTTTTTAGAGAAGAAAAAAGCATTAACAAACTAATGACAATTGATAGCATTCCTACACTCAATAAGGGAAAGGAAATTCAAAAGGAAAAAATCGGCAAGAATTATGAACAGTTCAGTATATTACACCAAAACATATGATTATATGTCCAACATGTAATTCTTATTTTGACACTATTCTATTTCATCTTCATATATGTGTATGAATGTGATCGAGAATAAAGAGCTATTATTATTATTATTATTATTATTTTCTTGTTTGGATAACTCTACAAATACTGATCTGATTGAGATGAAACTCTGAGGGTGATTGTTCAATTTCGAGATGATAGTACCATTGAATAAATGAAAACAATACGTTGTGAAAATGGAATTACCTTAAATAGTTTATAATTCGATTTGATTAACAATAACATGCAAACTTGTTTTTTTTTCGAAAATTTCTCGGAAGTTTTTGTGTATACGGTCGGTCAAATGGTCGAAATGGTCCGAAAATTTGTCAGAATAAGTACTGACAGGGCTTCAAAAGGCGAGGAAAAATTTGTAAAATTGTTCGAAGAATTACAACCCTCTTTATGAGGTCCGAGCGATATAAAAGCAGAGGTTTTCCGAATTTTTTCTCATTTCTATAAAAATTAACGCTTGCAAACCAAATTTCAACTCGCTTGAACTCGGGGAAATGTTCTCGATTCATAAATCTAAAACTAATTTTTTTTTGTTGGTCGATCACTAAGGTTTATTATTTGATTTCATCAAATAATAAACCAAAAACTGAACTCTTTATGCTATGATTTATAGCAGTTTCTGGAAGTTGATGTCAAACAAAAGAAAATCAAAAATTTTATTCCAAAAAATATGACTTTTGATAACCTTGCTGCTGATAGTCCTAGTGAGATTTGTAATTTGTTTGCTTCCTATTTCAAAAGTACATTCCAGGCTCCTCGAACCGTTAGCAATTCTCACATCCAAGATGCGCCGCAATTTCCGTTGGCAGTGGTAACAGAGGACGAAGTTCGTAATCTTTTAAATAATATTTAATTGGATAAATCGGCGGGTCCTGATGGAATTCCACCTCTATTTATAAAGAACTGTATAGAAAACTTTCAATATTCGGTAAAGTTTTGGAGCAAATTGTTTACAACATACTTCTGAGTGAAACTAAAAAACACATCATTTCTCAACAGCACGGATTTTATCCCGGACGGTCAGTGGAGACAAACCTCAGTTTGTATCTTGAGTACATTTCTCAATCAATGGACTCCGGTTGCCAGGTAGACTCGATTTACACGGACTTCAGCAAAGCATTCGACAAAATTGATCACGTGCTACTCATAAACAAACTTGCTGATGTCTGTGAAACTGCGTGTCTGCCTGATTACATTAGATCATACATAAGCGGAAGAACACAAAAAGTAATAATAAATGGACACGAATCGTCCGAGTATGCCAGCACATCCGGCGTTCCACAAGGTAGTCACTTGGGCCCTCTACTATTTTTAAAATTTATAAACGATATTATAACGTGTTTCCAGTATTCATTCGTGTTGTTGTACGCAGATGATGTCAAACTTTTTCGTAGGGTGGAGGTACCGGAGGACTGTTACAAAATTCAAAGCGATCTTGATCGATTGGTGGCATACTGCACACGGAACAATATTTTCATCAACATCAAGAAATGTAGCTCGATAACATTCACTAACAACAAAAACAAAATATCGCACGAATACAATATCGGCACCAACAAAATAAAAAGAGTTCAAAACGTGAAGGACTTAGGAATCGTGATTGATGAAAAACTGAGTTTCAGCGATCACATAAATTTCATAGCAATCGATTGCTCCAAAATGATGGGATTTATCATTAGAAATTGTAAATACTTCTACAACGTTCGATCTTTGTTGCTGCTCTACTACGCATTCATAGACAGTAAGCTATGCCTCCGTAGTATGGAACCCATTATACGGGAAATATATCAATAGACTGCAGAGAGTTCAGAACAAATTCTTAAGGTTCATCGCGCACAAAACTAACCGACCTATACTCAAAAGCGACTACTCAGTGATTCGAAATCAAAACAAAATTCTCAATCTAACCAAACGCAGAAAGCTAAACGATATGATTTTTATATTCAAAATAATTAATTCACATCTTGATTCGCCCGACTTACTATCAATGCTCGAATTTAACATACCCTCCCGTGCAACTGGACAACAAGGAATATTCTCGATTGCTTACAGAAGGACAAATGTAGGTTTTAATTCCCCACTGGTTAGGACACAGAGATTATGTAACTCACACAGTCTGGCTATGAACTTTTACGGAGTTTCTTTGAGTTCTTTCAAGGGACTGATTAAAAATACTTTGATGTGATATGTCTTTGTTGTTGTATTTTTTGTTACGTAAGAAAAATGATATATTAATTTGATTGTGATTGTTAACCAGAATTTATTTTTGTTACCAAGTGGATGCTGTATTGGAATTTAGTCTGTTTGTATCCCATATTTGCTAAATAAATAAATATATACATAAACCTTCCTGCATAGCAAATTTCAGATTTCGGCAACTCCAAGAAATACCCTTGTTTAATTAGATTCATTTCGTAAATGAACCTGCATCTCTTCTGTCAGTTGAATAGAAGGGTTAAAACCAAGGCTTCATATCAAATTTCCGCTCTCTGAGACTTCGAACTATACTCAAGTTCTTTCTCCGGCTCCACATCTTTGGTCCCAACATCTTAGCAAACGTCACTCGTCCAACGTGTGGAAAGGATCTAGAAAACAGAATTGGTCTTGGTCCCAACGTTGTGGCACAGAATAGAGAAGTATTACTACTTCTCTATTCTGTGTTGGTGGTTTGATCAGTCAGACATTCAGAAGAATGTCTTCGCCGTCATCACGGACAAGTCAAAAAGTTATAGAATTTATAGAACATTACCAGGCGCATCCAATAATAGGAAAAACGTCTGAGAAAGATCACAAATATAAAAATCTCACACCATACATTAAATCACGGACAAGTCAAAAAGTTATAGAATTTATAGAACATTACCAGGCGCATCCAATAATAGGAAAAACGTCTGAGAAAGATCACAAATATAAAAATCTCACACCATACATTAAAAAATGGAAATGCCTTACAATTTCAAATATTTAAATCCAACATTAATTTTCATTGTGTTCGTCATAAGTCTTGATCGAGGTTCTATTTATTTGTTTGTTACTTAGTTAGGATGTAGTGTTAGGATGCATGTTACTACCATATAAGGTCTATTTTTGAGTGATAAACACGTCTCTTAATGTTCTCTATTGTGGATAGTGTTCCTGGGTTCCACACCTGTTTGAATCCCAAATTCTCTAATAAATAAGTAAATAAATCTTCTTAATCGAAGAGGTAAAAAAAATCGAAATCACTAATCAGCAGACGGCTTCTTCATTTTCTTCAACAAATATACATTAGGACATACATATATATATAGGACCGGTATTATAAAATTTTGTTGACAGATTACCAGCAGTTAACTTATATGTGGTTCATTAATGAGAGTTGACTGCTCTTTATTGTCGAAATATGTTTTATAATACCAGCCCTCCGTACTCCAACAGCCAACGAGTGGACGCTTCACCAAATTTACCGGTCAACGTTGGAACCGGCGTTAGTACCAACGTGTGGAGCTAAGTAAGACCAGTCAGTTAATAGGGTAGACAGCGGTGACACTAAAAGTTTTCTAAATTTATTGTCCTATCGTTTGTGTAAAATCCCATCCTGAAAAACAAATTTCAACCTTGTAGAACTTCGGGATGTCTACAGACTAACCCCTCTTTTATGGGGTTTCAGGGAGAAAAATACAGATTTACTAATTTGTTTATTATTTATACGCTGATTTGTGCTCGCCTGGAAAATTTCAGCTTTTAAGGACTACGGAAAGTTCCTAGAGGTCTTGATAATTGAGTCAGGCCGTCAATGGCAATAATTATGTATTTCATGTATTTCAGATGTTGATAAAAGCTAGACAACGGAAGCTTGGTGTATATTCAGGGTGCATAAACTTCATCTTATATGGTAAGATTAAGTATTACCGATCACCTAGAGGAAAATGATTTTAAGTTAGTAATTAATTGATATTTCTTCTGAAATCTTTCTTCAATACGAAATCTAAATATTCTGCTAACATAATCAGAACGATTGACATGAATACTATTCAGTATTTTTGTTACAGATAACTTCAAAAAAAAATGAGGCTTTGACCGGTATTGTACTACATGGTGGGCAATACCAGTCACTAGGTAGGCAATATCCATCAAGCTTTGTTCAGGCATGAATCGAAAATAAATCCTCAGGAGAGTCACGAGTCACCTCCTGAGTCACCAGCATGAGTCCAAAGGCACATATCAGATATGTACACCATTGTTCCTTCCGTAACATTTATTTTTCGAGTTACCTTTAGCTCTGAGGATGAGAAAATACGACGAAACGTTTCGAGAAGTAGATAGTGTTTCGCTTGTTTTGGCTCGTCTTGGCAGAAGGCAATTCTTTATCCAGAGATATTGTTCAGGCTGAGGCGTTCAGGAGTACATGTGTAATTTTTTCTCATTGCGCGTTCTGTTTGAATTTAATCCAGAGATTATTCAAAATTTCCATAGTTTTTGGTAGGTCACTCTGTATATTGCCACTTGAAAACCTGCCCGTTTCATTTTTTCAGAATATCACAATAAAAACAAACTTCTGGTGGGAAACTGGGACATCAAAATGTATGAAGATAAATTTTTCATTAAGGTAATATTGGGCGAATCCATAACTGTGCTGGCTTGAATCAATGGTTATAAATAAAAATCAGTACCATCGGAAAATGCAACACTTACTTAACGCTTAATCATTAAGCCTGACATGCGCTTTTGGTTATGTTTAGCAGTGAGTGGTACTCAAACAGTCATGTTTGTGTATAGATTACAAAGTCCTAAGACAATGCTAGACTTCATACCTACCTTCGCACGTCATTTTATTGCTTAGTGGGGGCCATAGGACAAGCAATTCCATTTACTCCAAATAAAGTTCAGGTTATGTGTTGAGTGTGGATAAACATAGCGTGTATAGTAATATGAGTGAATATCCAGATCATTTAAATCCATTCAAGGAAAGTGAAAAGAAAAGACTTGGAAAAACCTTAACGAAGTCGTTCAGAGAACTTAAGGGATTTTTGTAAGTACATATCCTTTTCCAAGATTTACCAGAAAATTATTAGATTTTTTAATGTTTTCTTTCTGAAGTTTAACAAGTATCTGAGGAAGAATATTATACAACTTTTTTCGGATGACATTTTTCATTTATTGAACTAAAATTCAGTTACACTATATTCCCTTAAATTGCTTCCGTTTCGAAATGAATTTCAGTCCCCAGTATCAAATTTGATATGTTGCTCAATAGAGAAGCATTTGCATGATAAAAGAATATTCATTCATTGAATTAATAGGGAAAAATTCATGAATTGCGCGTTCAATGTCGCATATATTTGTTTATTGAGCCAATTTATCCCTATCAAGCGGCTCAACTACATGCAATTCACGGAAACTGCAAAAAGTATGAAGATTTTTTTTATATCAACATGCCTTATAGAATTCGCATTTCAAGTTCTTTTTTGAAGTATTATATAGTGTAACTGGAAATTCTAATGATTGAGTGTTGACTCAATCGAAAATGAAGAAATGAAGTGGTTTCTGAAAAAATAAATAACATATAATCAGGAGAAGTGTTTTTATCAAACACTCGACTGAGTGTATTGTCGGTCATGTTGTGTTAAACACAATAATTATTATTCACAATTCATGGAATCGAAGACAGTTGTGAATTCATGGAACATCAAAATCAACAATATATTCTGCACCAATGAATTTTGTGATATCTTCCAACTAATTTGCGGATAATAATCGAATTTAATTATTATGAGAAAGAATTATGATTTATTATTAACGATGGGCCATTGAAAATAAGTCTCCATGTTCAGCACGAAGTATCAAATAATGAAAATTTCAATATTATTTCATATGTGCAGCTTATTCTGTCAAAAGTGTGTTTCATTCCAACATTTTTGATTTTTCCATACGTATTTCCTTTATGGGGGAAAACGCTGCGAAGTTCGCAGGAAGGCTTACTAATTCGTATGGAAAATTTAAAATTTTCTCTTCTTTGAACTTCTATCATAATTTAATTTTATATTGGATAGGAAATAAACTCTTATTGTAATCAAATGAAATAAGGCACAGACCCTGAAGTTAATATTTAACATAGGTGTATCAAGTTTCAGTTTGACCTGACCCTTATTTTCGGAGATATTGTGAAAATAATATGTCAAGTTCCGTGTTTTTTTCTTTGGTATCGTTATTATTTTCGGGACTCAACAAATACTGATCTGATCGAAATGAAACTATGCAACTAGATGGAAGATGCTGCTGCGCAATTTTGTGCAAAATTTCGTGATAATCGTGTAATAAGAACAATTTAAAAATTTCAAAATTTTTCTCCATCTGGCTGCAAAGCTGCTGATATCAAAATCGACATTTTCAATTGAATCGAACTTGGTACTACAATAACGCTTGTTTATGATGGCATGATTGAATGAAATCCTCTGCTTCACAATTTCGAAGATATTCTCCAAACACCTAAATCAAATAACATCAAGGGGAGATAATGCACATTGGATTCAACTATTGTATATATTTTATATTGCAAAAATTTCGTCGAATTCATGCATACACCCAACAGCTGTCTTTTAATAGTTGAGCACAGGATTTCAATGAGATGAGATACCTATGTGTACCCTTGGAAAGAGTGTAAAAATGAGATGACCGTCCTAGAGGCTTGAAATTTGTAGGAGATTTTGGGCTTGATAACGAAGGTCGAGTTCGTGAATGATTTCAATCCACCAAATGATTCCGTGGAAGGAATTCCAAATTGTAACACAAAATACGTAATACATATCTGATGGAATCGAAATTTGGTACTCATTTTTGAAATGACGTTTTTTAAGTTCATGCCAAATTTCGATTATATAATCAGATAATAGCAGTATTGTTTTTATCTGGACGTCGAACTGTGTTGAGTGGGGTCAGTACCTGGATCTGGTCTCAATCTACGATTTTGAACAAGCGCGCAAAAGCTCCTGACTTCACGGTAGTCTTTTTCTCGAAGATTTTGAGGGCATGTTCTATGAAACGGCATGCTACCATTTCACACAAATGTCTGTTATCTTCGAATCATATGAACCCACTGATGATTTGTCCGATGTCAAATGCAATTCTGTCCGAGGACAAGATAACTGTCGAACGGAAGGAGCTGGCGACTAGATATTTCGAGTACGCTGCGCATCAGAATGTGACGGTTAAGCTCCTATTGGACAAAATCGGTCGAATGATATTGGATCAAAAATTGCTTCAAAAATTTTCCAAATTTTTTTCTTTGATTTTTTTCTTAAAACTATCCCTCAGATTCTTGGAATTTGGTACATACTTTGGGATCAATATCTTACAAAAGTGACCAACTTTCAGAGTTATCTGATGGCCTTTTTCGGATTCCGTCTTGGCAACCAGTTTGAACATGGGCTTAAAAGCTGCTGACTTAAAGTCAGTGCATTCCTAGGATTGATTCTACATGTTATGTCTGTTTTATTTCAAGTGTGACAGATAGTGTATCAATCAATGTATGACTTTATAACTAAGCATATCCATATACCACATTGTCTGCCCATCCTAGATGTTAAAATCAGGCTACATTCATTAATCTTTCTTGAAACTTTGCATGGGATTTCTTCCGATATTTGATGCATCGGACAAGACAATTAAGAGACATTGTTCACAGCCATTGCTGCTACTTTAGGAATAATAATACACTATTTTGTCAGGGGCAATTTCTTGGAACAATGTTGCCGAATAAATAATATTGAACCACAATATAATATAGATTGAAGAATGCAAAAGATTTTTCGGAATGTAGAACAGACTCCTCCATCAGAATATGAAGGAAATATCTTCATTAGCATTTTCTTCAATTTCCTTATTCCAAGAGTTTTTGTGGAATTTGCATTTTTGAAAAACAGAGTTGCTCAGATTCAGTTTACATATCAATATATTTCTTCTGAATAGTTGGAGAAATAAGTTTCCCTATTCAGTGAAATATTAGTTAACTATACTTAATTTTTGCGCGCATGTTCAAGGGCAACAGCGTGCTATCGTTTTGTCCAAATGTCTGTAATTTTGGATGATTGAGCCGAAAATGGTCTCAATCGACTAGGTTGGACTCACTGATGACGAATCCGGTGTCAAAATTGATTCTGTCCGGCCGGCCGGCCGTCCGTAGACACGATAACTGTCGACAGAAGCAAGCTAGGTACTTGAAACTTTCAGGATAGGTTGCGCATCAGAATGCCGCGGTTAAGTTCGTTAATGGGCCAAATCGGTCGAATAGTTTCGGAGTTATAGGCACTTGAAGTTTTGAAGTTATTTATTTTTTATTTCAGAAACTACTTAAGCGATTGGATTCAAACTTGGCAGTTTGGTGGAGTATAACGACGCGCAACTTTGAGCCAAATTTCGTCAAGATCATATTGTCAGTAAATTGAAAAAAAAAATTTTTCAAAATTTTTTTACAAAAAAATTTTTTTTTCGGAAACCATTAATCATATCCAAAAAAATTATACTCACACTTTGACCTTCTAATTTCACAGCAGTGTACTAAATTTCAGTTCGATACGATCATAAGTTTTGGAGATATCGGGAAAAAATATGTCAAATTTCGAGGTTTTCTTCTCGATATCGTTGATTTTTTCGGTATTACTCGAGAAATACTGATTCAGTCCTGATTAAACTTCACAGCTAGTTTAAAGATGCTGAAAGACAACTTTATGCAAAATTTCGTGATAATCGTGTTATTAGAACAATTTGAAAAAAAAAATTTCTATGATTTTCTCATCATATCATTCTCATTAAATTCTGTATGAAACTTCGAACTGTTATTTTCGATGACACGACAAGAAATTCTGCATTAAGTTGCCTTGTTTCGAAGTTAATTCGATTGCCGAACGGCCTATCGTTAACACAACAACTTCCGAAAGAAACAACTTAGAAACTCGATATTTGTAGAGAAGGTTTGGACCTTAATTACGAAGGTCGAATTCGTGAATGGGTAAAATCCGCCCAATGATTCCGTAGATATACCCATTCAAAATTTTATTTTTACAATATTTCCAAAAATACAGAAATGATCGAATTGAAATCCAGTAATTTATCAGAAAAAAATTTCAAAAAGCACTGCCGTGAAGGCAGCAGCTTTTGCGTGCATGTTCAAATTCGTTGCTGAAGCGGTCATCTACATTGAACATGCGCGCAAAAGTTGCTGCCTTCACGGCAGTGCTTTTTGAAATTTTTCTTTCTGAATAATCATCAATCATCAGGATTTTAGTATAATTCCAATCTATCATGTGATTGCCATCGGTGGAACATACATGTTCTGCTTTTTGAAATTAAGGTATGTCTATTGTCTATATGTTGTTATATTTACAATTTTTCGAAATCTGTTATTCCTAAATTATTTAAAGAATATACCGTCAACAAAGAAAATATCCATTTAGATGGTGATTTTACTAGACTACGTTTAAGCTTCATTCGTTGTTTCAGTGTAATTATATGGTAAGATATATTGTAGAATTTTTCTCGACAATATGATCTCATTTCCATGCAATGTGCATGCTCAAATTGATTCAATATGACTCCAACCACTATCTAACTATCGATTTTTTACTGAACAGAAATCCGGAAAACAAATACATCGATCTGAGTTCCATAATTTATATCACTTCAGAAAATGAGTTCATCATCTTGCTAATAATCAATGATTAGATAACCCAACGCAAAAGCAAACAAAATACAAATATCTATGAATTGCCATATTTGAAAATTCATCGAAGATAAATACATCTATACCATTCGAATCGATCATTCAATCACAGGATTATTGATATAATTATCACCTTTTCCGCAGATTCAGATTATACTTCATATTCAGAACTCCTTTGGACTCTTCTGTTCGAAAATATTACAAGTGAATATAATATCTCTACAGTACGAAGGCGTAGAAGGGCCACTCTTTGTCGACAAAAATTTTTTTACCTAATTCCGACTTTAATCTCGGAATTAGTCTAATTCCGAGTTCAAAGTCGGAATTAGTCTATAATTCCGAGTTTAAAGTCGGAATTAGTCTATAATTCCGACTTCGAACTCGGAATTAGTATAATTCCGAGTTCAAAGTAGGAATTATGTATAATTCCGAGTTTGAAGTCGGAATTAGTCTATAATTCCGAGTTCAAAGTCGGAATTAGTCTAATTCCGAGATTAAAGTCGGAATTAGGTGGAAAAATTTTGTCGACAAAGAGTGGCCCTTCTACGCCTTCGTACTACAGGATAAAACACTTTTAGCTTCGAGCGATATTCTGGGAAAGAGCGCGTTATGATTTTGCCCAAATGTCTGTTATGTTCGAATATTGAGACGAAATGTTCTCGAACGATTACGTTCAAAAAACATCACATAGGTTGGTTTCGTTGATGGTCAGAATCAGCTGAACAGGGGTGCGTTTTTTTTTGTTTTCATCGAAATGATAAATCGATTAACCTCTATCTTCCTCTTCTTTGGTGGAGTGCAAAAGAAGAGAGAGAGGGAGATACACTGATTAATCAGTTCGATGAAAATAAAAACGCACCCCAGCTATACCCAATTGAAATTTTGAGGTTACTTCCTCAATATCTCAAGAAATACGGATGGAATCACATTAAAACTTCGGAATTAATTGAAGAATACCAGCTCGTAGCTTAGTGAGAATTTAATCCATAGAAAATTAGAAGAAAAAAACCTCCAAAACTTTCCAGATATTTATTGAAAAAAATCTAGAAAAGCACTGTCGTGAAGGCAGCAGCTTTTGCGCACATGTTCAATGTAGATGACCGCTTCGGCAACGAATTTGAACATGCGCGCAAAAGCTGCTGCCTTCACGGCAGTGCTTTTCTAGTTTTTTTACGATGAATTACTGGATTTTAATTCGATCTAATCTATATTTTTGGAAATATTGGAAAAATAAAATTTTGAATGGGTATATCTACGGAATCATTGGGCGGATTTTACCCATTCACGAATTCGACGAAAGATACGATCGTCACGAAATTTTTCACAATGTGACAACATTGTGAGAAGTTTCATCACGATTGAATCAGTATTTCTTGAGTTGACGGCCGGACCGTAAACACAATAACTTCCGAAACAAACAACTTAGAAACTTGATATTTATAGAGAACGTTTGGATCTTAATTATGAAGGCCGAATTCGTGAATGGGTAAAATCCACCCAATGATTCCGCAGATATACAAATTCAAAATTTCATTTTCCCAATATTTCCAAAAATACAGATTAGATCGAATTGAAATCCAGTACTTTATCGAAAAATGACAGTTTGAAGGTTCATACAGAATTAAATGAGGATAACATGATGAGAATATCACAGAATATTGAATAATTGAATTGAAAATTTTTTTTTCAAATTGTTCTAATTACACGATCATAACGAAATTTTGCACAATGTTGTTCCTCAATATCTTCAAACTAGCTGCGCAATTTCGTCACAATAGAATCAGTTTTTCTTGAGTTATTTAAAAAAAAACGATATCGAGAAGAAAACCACGGAATTCTACAAATTTTTTTCCAATATCTCCAAAACTAATAGCCGTATCGAATTGAAATTTGGTACAATGCTGGGAAATATGAAACTCAAGGTATAACTGCAATTGTTCTCGAATTCGAACAAAATAAAAAAAAAATTTAAATTGAGTGACCATAGGATTTCAACAAAATTTCGCTCAAAGTTGCGCGTCGTTATGATCCAACTAATTGCCAAGTTTCAATCCAATCGCTCTAGTAGTTTCTGAAATATGAGGAAATAACCTCAAAATTTCAAATGGCTATAACTCCGAAACTATTTGGCCGATTCGGCCCATTAACGAACTTAACCGCGGCATTCCGATGCGCAAACTACCCTACTTCAAGTCGCTAGCTGGCTCCGTTCGACAGTTATCGTGTCGTCGGCTGGCCGGACAGAATCGTTTTTGACACCGGATTCGTCATCATTGAGTCCAGCCTAGTCGTTGAGACCATTTTCGGCCCAATCATCGAAAATTCAGACATTTGGAAAAAACGATAGCACGCTGTTCCCCTAGAACATGAGCGCAAAAACTTGGTCTTGCGAAGACTATTTATAAGATTTCCACGATGTTTCGCACATACCTTGGAGTCGATGTTCAACAAGAGTGTTTCGGATTCCAATTCGATCCGATATTTATTTCAGGAGATAACATGGGTGTGTCTACTTCAGTTTTGAAGGGGTTATTTCCCCACTATCTTAAAGAATACCGACTTGATAAAATTGAAACTTCTTAACATGTTGTTGAATACCGACGAACAATTTCCTGCGAGGATCCCATAGGTAGAAAATAAAACAAAGTGTTCGAATATTTATCAAATTTTTTTGAATTTTGTTTGGAAACTGTCAATAAAATTTCAATGAAATCGAAAGTTTTTTTGAGGTCATTATTTACCAATAGGGTTTCGAATTCCAGATAATTTTCGATGATATGACCAATTTCGTGGTTATTTCCGACATGACTCAAAAATATTGATCCAATCCCGTTGGAACTAGACTGTTGGCAATACTAAGGCACTACTTTGTGAAAAATTTTGTGATGGTAATTTCGTAGCATAATCAAAAAAACCAATTATATATTTTGCCATCTATTAATCATATGATACTCTCGAAACTTCAAACTTTAATTTTTATGAGCTTGTTCTGGGAAACAGCTTGTTATCATTTTGCCCGAAAGTCCGGAGAACCCAATGTCAAATTCAATTCTGTCAGGTCGTCCATCCGTGTGTCTGTGCTGTAACTTTCCGAGGAGCAAACCAAGAGTCTCCAAATTTTCAGAAACTCATTCAAACGGTATGTTATTAATATTTAAAATTTTGAGGTTATTTACCCATTACCTCAAGAATTACTGAATTAATCAAATTCTGTAATGAGTTGTATAACATAAACGATTCTTTTTGTGGAAAATTTCATACAGATATGGACATTCACCTTAGCTATCATTGACTGAAACCTGTTCTTTCTTCCTTCTCAAAAGTTTTTATAACTATTGCTTTTAAGGTGATGATGTCAAAATAACAGATCTGGTGACCTGGTGTAACTAACAGTTTTCGTCAAACGTAGTGTGAGCTGCAACACCTTACTACACCATCACGTACAATGAGAATATACTCTTCAGTTTGAAAGGTCTGAATGGGGAATTCTGCCATCTGAAGAGTCGTGGCTCGGCGCTCTCCAATGCATTGATCGAGAGTACGTTTTTCCTTCCTTCTTGAATTTGGACCGGCCATGTACTCGTTACTCCACATGAATCCCTTATTGCTGTCGTCGAGGTCATCAATTCGTGGGTGGCTGTAAGAAGAAATGAAAAAGGACCTACTGTATTAGCCGTCAACTTTACTTGTTGAGTGTTATAGGCTTACGATTATGGTCGTAAATCTCGAAGGGTGGTACTGGTCAATAGGAGTCAGAAGGTGACGGTACGACTTGATGCTGGCTAGCAATAGAATTTGGTCTTGGATTTGTCGAAGTGTAGATAGTCTTCACGGCGTCAAAGGGAAATATTAATTGATTCTTGAGAGCAGGACGAAATACATTTATAGGGTTTTTCGAAGATTTGAATTTAGCGTTTTCACTTCACCTTCTTCTTCTGCTTTTCATGACGTGGATGACTTACATTACATAATATCATATCGTTATTATTCCATAGTTTCTGGTCTGCTGATGGATAAACAAACTATCCTATGAATAACATAGCAGTCGCAGCATCGACGCAAAATATCCGTCAATATTTTGACGACTTACAAACATCTCGTAGGATTTATGCAGTCTGGCATGCAAAGGGTTTTCCTCAATTGAAAGTAAAAATGAAGAGAGGATGTTACTAGGATCCGAAAACGCATAGTTTTTTAGATACAGTGGTTGAAATTTGAATTTTGTCACAGTTTTACCTCAAAGCCTCTGCATTTTTCTAAGACATACAACTAAAATTCGGAAAATAAATTCATATTTAAGTTTCACATAGTATGGAATGTAATTCACCCGTGATAATCTACAACTCATATTTTTCCTGAGAAATTTTCCTCAAAAATATTTTCTGGTGCTCCACTTGAGGGTTAAAGTTTAGAAAAATGATCTCACTTCATCCAAAAAGTTGTTGATCTCTTGCTACCATATCCTGAAAAAAGCCAAACAATTCTCTCGAAGTCGTTATTAAAATCAAAATCTTATATCAGCCCTTATTTGTTCACTATGAAAATTATAATAATAATTGGAGATATTGTGGAAAACGGAAAAGGCTTAATCATCAGTGAATAGAGAGACGTTATCAACATTTTTAATTTTTTTTCGAGAATGGTAGTAGATGAAAACAGAAAGTCCTAGGGAAGCAGTTAACTGAAGTAGACTTACGAGATTGTTGAAGTCAGTTGCGATTGCGCTCACCTATTCACGTATTACCCCGCCCAACGCGAGATTTTCGATTTTCGTCAACCAAGTCCTAGATTTCAATTTGATTCGATCTGCTTTCTTGGAAATATCAATCAAAGTTTGAATGAGCATATCTATGGAATCATTGGATGGATATCAAATATTCACATTCACCACGTTATCTGACGTGTTCTGATGAGCAAGGTGTAAAACCAGCGCATCTGCTTTGGGTTGATACCTCAAGTTTCACAGCTGATTCATCTACAGGTCAAGAAGGATGGTTCTACGACAGACAATCTTCACCATGTATTAATTCCAACCAAGTATTTTATCTGAGAATTCTAGAAGATATTTCACCCCACTAGAGAATGTTTTCACCTCGGCGGTTTGAACCCTTTCTTCGTTTCTTGATGAGATGTACTATAATAACTTTTGAGGGTTCAGAGACACCCCTTAACTGGAACACCACTTATTAATAATGTCCATCCATTATCAAAATGACATCTTATGAATGTAAAATTTTTGAATCCTTCAATGATATCTACTTCAAGAATTTTGACGTAATCATACTGATATTGTCGTTAAGTCTCGCTTCCTACGCAACTCAAGCGATCAATATTATGGATTATATAACACTGGCCTGAACGGATCGGGGGATAATTTCTCAATCGTTATCCGTAAATTTCGTTAATTAAAAATAATTGTCGTATGATAATAACCTAACGATCTTCTTAGCTGAAGACTTCATATATCCTAATTCAATTGATTTGAATTTCCAGACGTCAATCGTTCAGAAAGAAGAAGACCAAAAGCAGCCAGAATCCTGAATCCGAAGATGTTGTTATAAGGAAATTTCATGGTATGCTTTGAACGTTTATTTGTTATAGTTTATGGAAAGTCATACTGAATAAAACTAATCATGACATATGTTGATCTCCACCCAAAACTAAGTGTGAATCACCAAAAAATGTTTTGTTCAATCTCATGTATATTAGATTTCAGAAGTCAACCCGTAATTAATCCGAAATGTTCAGCAATTTTGTGTGAGAAAAATAAGGATGTGATTTGAATTCGCCAAACCTTCCATTTTTCGCAACCAACAATACTGTTTCCTTCACATTTCCATTCGAATGGTGATCACATTCTTATTCTTACTCTAAAATCAAAATGATGTCCCCTCCGGGCAATTTCGGGAAAATATAAATCACAAGTACTCAGAACAGGACTACGGGGGTCGGGGGGATAACAGGAAACATATTGGCGATGAAAATAGCTGTATGGCTTAGGACTGTGATAAAACATCCAGTGGCCTGCAATGTCCGCTCTCTTACCAATCATCCCTTTCCAGAGCGATTTGAGGTTATTTTTGTGAACACTTGGTTGACAGTTTGTTCTGGAAGAACAAATTCTTTACGCACAATTCCGCTATCAAATATGCAGAACAACATTTCCAGCTCTTTCAAGTTGGGGACTTGTCACAGTGTGCCACACTTTTGCGCTTTGTCTCAAGATCGTACCCAAAAACCCATAATGTTCCGGCTACTGGACAATTCGTATGTACTATCAATCTTTCCAAGAATATCAGCGCGTACGTCTCTTCGGATTTGCAAATCATCTATGAAAGTTTGATTTTTAGATCAGGGTTGATAACTTTTTAGACCGAAAAAAATAATAGTAGGATGAGACCCATTGGAAAAGGAAGAGAACAAAAAAGAAAAGAAAAATAATTTAGAAGCGATCTGAGGTCAGTTGTAGGTAATATAAAGATCTACAACTATCGGATTCATACTTTTTCTCATAACCTCAATGTTTATGTGAAACATTGAAATGACCAAGTATTTGCTTTTTTATTTATATCTCACAAAAATTTTTTTTGCGCGACATTCGATGGAAACTTAACCTTTTTATGTTTCAAATGCAGTAACATTTTTTTGATTCAAAATACTTATTTGTTCGCCTTATTTCGACTAAATTCGAAATAGCACCCTAGTTTTCAATCGAAAAGTTTCACTTTTTCGAAAGCGATTGCTTTTTGTTCGTTAAAATCTCTATTTTCATGACCATGGTGAATTTTCTTCGAAAATAACAGTTAGTAGGGCCCAAAACCTCCTAGCCTTTTCCTCGCTTCTCAATGAAATAACTTTCGATGGGCTCAAATTTTCCGTAGGTCACTCAGGTATATAAATTATTTTATTTATAATTTGAAGAAGATTTCACAACCTTCTCGAAATATTGTAGATGTCTTATCAAATATTAACTTCATTAATTTTTTTGGTTTTTAATTAGAGTAGTTTATTTTATTTTTACATTTTAATTTATTACAGTAATAGTTCCTAACATTGATTTTCCGATTATTTTGATTATTCAAACATAAGTTGTGATCAAGATTTATGAGCCAACAGTACCATGAATATAACGGGGTGACATTTGGAGGCCAGAGTTCGTTTTTCTTCAAAAAAATGTTAAGTAAGAATGCGCAATGTTGCCACTTTTTTATATTCAAGAATTTTCAGGAGAATAAAACTGAAATTGATTGTAAATGGAAAATGAATAAATAACATTGCGTATCTCTCGAGAACATTGAGTACATCCCGAAACAAATGTTCAAAAATAATCACTGCAACCTGCAGAACTGTTTGCTGTTAAGTGATAATGCACCATTAATACGGAGATTTCGACGAAATAACAGCGCGCTGTATAAAACGAACAGAATGACGATCGTTCAAGTAACCTGTTTTTGTGTGAAGTTTGACTTTTGAATTTTAGTTTCTTAGATGAGACATTTTCACTTATGATTGAGATTGCAGTATTCTTAGTACTCTGACAAGAAACAATCAATTGAACTGAAGAAGAAATAATAAAATCTTCAATGCCCTGCTTTTCTCGAAATTTTTTATGATAATACCCGTTACAATGTTTTTTCAGATATTCAGTCTTATAATACTCTTCGGAACAATGTTATGTCCCTGCCCTCTCCTCCAACATATAGTGCCTATACATCTCCACCTTTACCAAGATCAAGATTTAAAGAACGACTTTCAAGATCATCGTTGAATGATACCACATACTATGATGAACGATGCAACCCTTTCGCCGAGGATGATGGCTTAAATCCTTTCGAAGATCCTCCGATTCCTTACAGAAGGAGGAGGTCAAAGAAGAAGGCTCCTACTGCTCCTAGTAGCTCTAATCCAGACGTAAGCTTAAATATAGATTGTCTTTATTTTCACACGCTTTTTTCGGAGATGTTCCAAATTTTTGTTCGGGAATTATCTCTCAGATTTCTTTAGAATTCGGCACAATCCTCAAAGCTGATATTTAACAATAGTGTAATAAATTCAATATCCATAGGAAATATATTTTCGGAAATATTGTAAAATTTCGTTGTTCTTTCCTCAGCATCGTTGATATTTCCTCAATAACTCAAGAGCTCGAGGGCATAAAAGGTCCTGACCCGACGTCAATGCTTTTCTAGAATATTTTCATGACCTTTGATCCATGCAAAGTATTTCATCTTCGCAACAAAAAAATTAAAGGTGCAAAATATCAGCAATGGGAAGAAATATTGTTGGTTCGTTGGAATATTACCGCAATTCATCTCTGATTTATGTACCTACCACATTTTAATTCATCAGTGGTGAAAAATTCTAGAAAATCACTGACGTAAGGTCAGTGGCTTTTATGCGCTTTTTTGAATTTGTAACCAAAGCCAAATTTTCTTTCTTTTCTCACCCAATAATCCCGAAAGTAAAGACACTCACTTTTCTATCAGCTGTAATATTGTAGTACAGTGAGTTTCGTCCATAAAAACTCGGAGTGATCTCTTGAAATGGCGAAGTATAGGATTCTGTAGTATTTCGACTGGAACAAAATTTTGGAGACTTTTGGACCCAAGTAGTAATAAGTTATTTGTCCAATGGTTTACTTCATATGTGGTAAAATGAACCTATGTCTGTGCTGAGTACCTATTATAATCAAGTCTCGAAGTAGACAATTCACCTCTTTTCCTATATTGAATAACTCCATATTTTTCTAAAATTTTGAAATTTTTTTCATATTTCCTAATTCGATGTTCTTCACGAAATTTCGTACAGGTATACATCAGCACTTCACAACGGATTACTAGATTAAAATATGATTGCATCATCATATAAGTATTTATTTCGAAATATTGGAAAAAAAATAAAAATATTAAATAGGAGTTGTCAGAAGCTTTGGACGCTTGTTCAAATTTGAAGTCATTTCCTCACGGAAGTTCCCTTCACGTCCACATGATTCAACCAAGCACTAGATTCCATTTGGAATGGAACTGTGTTATTGAAAATATTGAAGAAATGAAATTTCGAATGGATATATCTACGGCATCATAGGGAGTCCGTATATAAGTAAATTATTACGGTCAGCCTGACGAATGATCGTAAACACAATATTCGTAAAGCAGGCTTAGAGTTCAGCAACGAAAGTCGTGAATTATTTTTAAGATATAGGTACCCATTCCAAATTTTATTTTCTCAATATTTTCAAGAATACATTGAATTGAATCGAATTGATATCTAGTTCTTGGCGCTTGCAAAATTTTGTGAGATTGTCTCCGAGTTCAAACAATCGCATCAAAGCTTCAGTATTTCTCATAAATTTTACTTTTACTATTTTTTCAAGAACTCAGTTGTACCGAAAATTGTTGTGTGTACTCATATTTGATTACTGATCGAATTTATCAGCTGGGTACTTGTTCTTCACTGAGTAGTTCTAAGTATACAATACCCATATGACGCAGGTCATCAGCATTGTTTTCTGAAGCTTATGAATTCTTTTTGTCGAATTAGAGCTGAGAGGTTTGAGATATTTTCGGCAACAGCGCCCACAACTGAGTTATCATAAAAGAGGCATTAGGGATGCAAGAGATGCAGCAGCTTATTTAATAATCCAATTCATTTTATGAGGATTAATATCATACTGGGCAATTTCCTTATCTAACAATAATAGCTCGTTTGAATATTGCGAACTTGAAAATAAATTATAATTATAGTCCGCAAAATTGTTATAGCTAGGACATAAAATAGCAATTTGAATCTGCAAATAAATTGAGTTAAAAATAGATCTCTTTATTCATAAACTCTTGGGAAAAGATAATTAGATATGTCCAATTAGGTTTTTCAGAAGAAATCACTTATTGCTTGTAATATTGCTGTACATGCTCTTTCAAATCGAAACTGGTTGATTCATAGTGCACAAGTGGAAATAATTGAGTAGGTTTCAAATTCATATTTATGTTTCTCATTATGAAATTAGGTAGGTACCTATAGGTTCCTTGCCTCTGATATTCTATGAAATCGTAAAAAACTATAATATCCATCAATATAAGTGTCGATTTCATGTAGGGAAATGCTCCAACTTTTCTTCATAGTGGTAGAAAATTGGATCAATATAGTATTCTGTATCCTTAGCAGTGCCGAATTTATATTTTTTATGAGTGTAGGCCACTTTATTCCCGCCGCCCCATATACCTTCCTAAATACATAATTTTCTATTTGTAGTGAGGAAGTTACTTGAGTTAGATAAATGAATGAGTTAGCCGTACGGAAAGAGCATAAAAAAGAAACAAGAATTGGAATTCTAACGGGTTTTCTTGACAATATACACCTATAGGATTGATAATTTTCGAAAGGAATGAGTTTCTGCCGCCCTTAGGACGCTGCTGACCCTATAGGCCCGCCCCGGCCATTGTATCCCTCTTTATACAATGCCCCGGAATTGTATAAGGATATATATATACAATGGCCCCGGTCTATTGACAAATACAGGACTTCTCGTCAGTAAGTTCTCAATTCCGATAAACCTGTGAATTACAATATAAAAAGGAACATTTTTGATTCAACCGAAAATTTCTCTTATTGAAAACATCCACCCTATACAAATATATCAATTTTTTTTTGAATATTTGATCACAGTTACGCATTCAAATTCACATACTCCAACTATTTTTTCAAAGAACTAAAAAGCCTATGCTTCAATCTTTTGTCAGAATAAATAACTGTTTCGTTCTCTCATTGTTCTACAAATAGAGTTCATCCAAAAATAATTCATGAAATTCACCTCTAAAACGCAGGTTGATTGCGTTCTATAAAAGTACACAGGCGAAAAATTTCGACTAATTAAACAATTCGAGATAGAGGAAATATCATTTGAACGGATGCATCCTAGGGCAATTACGACTAGGAATCTAGAAATGTACATAACATCAAAAACATGCTGATTCATAGGAACACACGTTATTATTGCGGTTGGTGATATTTGGCGTAGCTTGTTTCAACCAGTTGAACTATTGGCGTTAATGTATACCTAATACTTGGAATGTTGTAGTTGAATAATGTTCTCGAACGAATCATAAATAAACTATGTTGATTAAGAAGTACAAGGCAGGTTTTTATCGTACAGTTTCCAAGAATTAATTCGGAATGATTTTTGAGTGAGGCAGATCGAATATTTTAGTCAACTCATATTTTTACTTTTCATGTTTTTTGCCGCAAACAGCATCCTATTTTTTTTCCCAAGAATAACAATAACAAGAATAATCCAGATTATTTTCATTTTAAACTTCGCAAAATACACTCTGTCAAAATCTCTTACTAAACCAGATTGAGTTTTTAGTTCAAGTTCTCCAAGTCTTTCCGAATTTAACCAGAATATGAAATTCTCATTGTGGAATCCTAGAGTCCTCAGAAGTCTAACTCATTGCGAGTTTTTCTAGATATCTCGATTGTTACCAGAATGAGAGGTATTTGTTACGAGTTTTAAAGTTATCTCGAACGTAACCAGATCGAGGAGTTCTTATTACTAGTCGCTTCAGTCCTTCTAAATGAAACCAGAGTAAGAAATTATCACTGCGACCTAAAGTAAACTCGAATCCACCAAGATTGAGAAGTACCTATCTCTTGATTTTTACTCGAGTCTTCCGAATTTACCCAGAATAAGAAATACTTTCTGATTTTTCCAAATCGAGTTTTCGGTTAATTGAAACCTGTTTCATAGTTTTTTGGAAATATCCGAAGTTCATCAGAATGTGTTTGATTAATACGAGGTTCACCAAATATACTGATCAAGTCATGAAGTTCGCTATTTTCTGTTCCCACTCCATTAAATTATAAATTATATAGGTACCTGGACAATACTCGAACCCCATTTAATCACCAAATACTCATGACCGTCAAGCCAAGATGGAAATTTCCGAAAACATTTCTGACTTTCTCATCAATCTCAACTAAAATACATAGACCCAGCAACAAGCTATAAAGGATACTTTTTTATTTTTTAGTGAGGATATACAGGGTGTTCTACAAGCTCTATGACAAACTTTGACAGATGGTAACTGTGCTTATTCTGAACATTTTTTCCTATGAACATATATCCGATTCGTTTTTGTTGAGAAGATACAAGCATTTGAAAAATTATATTTTCATGTTCAAATCATAATTATAAATGGAAATTTTGATACCATAAAATTGTTCAAAATGTCCACCTTCGGCTTGAATGCAAGCTTCACATCGACGAACTAAAGATGCCGTTACTCGGTGTATCAGATTTGGGTCGTTTCGTATTTGGTTTGCTGCATCTTGAATTCTATCAAGTAATTGTTGATGAGATTCGATTTCAACATGATAAACAAGCTGCTTCATATGTCCCCATAAATAATTGTATTGGTACTCCTTGACCTTGACTTATCCATTTATACGGCAAATGTTCATTGAGCCAACTGACTACTTGTCTCCCTCTATGTGGTGGTGCACCATCGTGCTGATACCACATATTTCCTACAATGTTTAGCTCTAAATCATCAATGAAGTCAAAAAGGTTGTGCTCCAAAAAATGTTCATACAAATTTGCATTTAAACGGTCATTTATAACATGTACTGGCATCAAATCATTGTTGAAAATCCCAACCCAAACGTTTACACTGAAACGTTGCTGAAATCGTCTTTGTCTAATGGCATATGGATTCTGCAATCACGAATCAGACCTATGCTCATAGGGAAAAAATGTTCAGAATTAGCACAGCTACCATCTATCAAAGTTTGTCATAGAGCTTGTAGAACACCCTGTATAAGGAAAATACTCGCAGGCCACCCCATACTGAGCGGTTCGAAATTTCTACAAACAATATCATTATTAGACCTCTTGGAGAAAATCCCTGGTAGCGGGCATTCGTTGCATATGTGAAGTTCCCTGAGACCATCTTCAGAAGTTTTGTAAATATTACCAATCTCCTGAAAAGATAAAGCCGAGATAAATTTCAGAAACTCGTTATTGCCTGGGTTTTGAGAGTTATTCAGTATGTCACGATCTATTACCTTCAACTGATATGTAGTTTCGAGTATCCATTTAGTAAACTATGCTAGAAGAACTCTATAAATACAAGAATAACTTGCGGTGTATTTCATATATATTCTCATTCATATATTTTCTTTGAACTGCAGGTAAACTTTGTCTACAAAAGGGGGTCCTCGAAATGGAGTCTAACATCCTCAGAAACTGACTATACTATAGACGATAAGAGCGAATACAGTGGCGATGTAACTTATTCACATTCCTTGAGAGAATGCCTCGATAATTTCAATAAGGAAATGGACACCTTGAACAAGGGATCTTTAGAAATGGGTGGTAGCTCCCCGAATATTCTGGCCGGAACGAAAACAAAAATATTAGACGAGACTGACTACACCACAAAATCAGCAGATTTCTTAGGTGCTCCTCCGCATGGCATAGAAATAAATAATAACGTAAGTGGGGAAACGAATGGCTACAAGGATGATTCCGATATTGGAGAAGCGGAAGCAAAAATAGTAGTTTGTGCCGGAAATCAAGAAGAAGCTAGAAGTGACTCTAGTCATGGCGAGATAGAAGAACATAAACAAGGAGATATAATTGATGACCAAACAGATAACCAAAGAAATTGCAGCATTATTGAACATAATGTCGAGCTCAAGCCGGAAGAATGCGTAGAAAGAGAAGAATTGGAAACAGACCAACAGGAAGTTATAGTTTATTCTGAAACGAAGAATATAACCGATAGGGAACAATCATGTTTGAATTCAGTTAAAATCTATATCGACCAAGAAATTAGTACTTCGGAAAATGACGAAACAGAGAATTCCGAAGAACCTAGCCCTATTCCAAAGTCAAGAAGAATAAAGTCAGATGAAGTAGAGTTCTTAGAACAGCCATTACCGTAATAATATTTTGCCATTGTAAATTGTTAGTTATTAATTAATTAGCAGAGTAACCAAGATAACCAATATCTTAAATTGTATGTGATATATTTAGTTATATTTTCGGCAATAACTACTTGTTACAAATATAAAGTTATTTATCTATCTATAACTAAGACTCATTTAGTTGAAATCAGAGTTCCTTTTACTTCTTTGAAAAGCTCTTTTTGTGTTTGATCGAGTTACATGAACACTCCTTGCTTTGAGCATATTTTCAAGCTCCTACCAGATTCGTTAATGATTGATAGACTGATATTGAAATAAAATTGCCTCAATCAGGAAGCCCTCATGATATTTTGAGTTTCATCAAGAAGCAAGTGTGTAGTTTAAAATTTCGTTCGAGATTTTCTTTCAATTCTTAAGGAAACCGATTTTTCAAAACATCGGATTTATACAGTGGGCCTTTCCAAATAAAGTATTTTGGATTATATATTGGACCATGAGTTTGAATCATTGTTCACATTCTTATATCAATTATGTATTTCAGAACCATACAACAGATCAGTTACAGATTAGGACAAGCCTAGAATTTCGAAATTATTTCCTATCACTAAGAAATAAAAGCACAATTTTTCCAATAGGCTAAATCATTTTAATAGAAAATTTGCATAATAATAATCAATTTATACATTATTAAAAGTCTTATTACATATATGCAGTTATTGAAATCCTATGTGGAAATTGATACCACATGAAAAAGTGCAATTTGCAAATAAAGTTTACACATATCAGCATTAAAACTTCAACGAAGGCAGAGGCTACTTTTTGGTTTTACAACTAATCTGTGCCAACCAAATTTTTGTATGCTGTTCAGCACATACATCCTCCCTCAGAGTCTTGTTGGTCATGTTGCAGTTGAGGTTGAGTTTGTAAGTCCACAGCTGGTTTAGAGGTTAAGGAAACCACCCGTATAATTTCGGTTTCGTCGCTGTGGACTTCGACAAATTTCGGTAATAAAACATGCTACAAGGTGTCTACAAGTTTGTTACATGCTGTGTGATTACAGGGGAACAGTTTATTTCATAGAAAAAAGACGTTAATCGAGTACACAATTAGATATATAAAACATGTAAACTGTGTTATAATGTGAACAGATGGCATGAAATTTCAACAGAACGTGGATTGTATTGGTCCTGAAGCATTTATGTCAATGATCATCATTCAATCTAGAGAATAACAAAGCTTATTTTAGTTGAAATATATTGAGTATTCATAACCTTTGAAATATACTGTTCTTGCTTAACTTGATGCATTCGCAATCAAGAAAAAAGGCACATATTTTTTCACTGCAGTGAAAAAGACATGCTTAAAAAGCAACAGGTATGAAAAGTATTCACAACCAGAACAGAGAAGTGCCAGAGACATTATAGCAGTTTCAAAAAAACTTCCATGAATACATCATCAATTATTATGCAAAAAAGCTTTGCATGCCTTTGATCACCTCTTAACAATTCTATGGCATAATGTTAAATGAAAATATTTATGTTAAATATAATATTTATACCTATTTCAGCTGAAAAATTCAACAAACTAGTTTTTGGCAATGTTTATTGAATAAATAAATCTTGAAACAAGTAATAAAATCTTAATTTTATACAAATCAAGGAGTTTAATTAATATATTAATACCAAAAGTAGAAAGTTCGTTCAAAACATTCACGAGCAATAATTGCCTACATCACTGTAGACAATATTGCCATTCAACAAGCGCAACCACCATCTGGGTCTTTCACTTCGTTGGGCGTATCTTTCAACACAACTTCTTGCACTAAAAATCAAATTAAGGAAAATAAAGAACTGAAGAATCGAAAACATGCTGGAGCAGCAATAAAAAAAGGCATATTCATGCAACACTAACAATTTTTCATCGAAAAGGATACTGTCTTCTGGGGGTTTGTTTTCTGTGGAATCCATACCAGGAAGAGCCGCAGCAACTCTTCTAAATAACTGAAAAAAATAATATGAAGTACAGGCTAGATATATACCTTGGTTTGAAAATCATCAAATCTTTGTCATGAAGCAATTGAAACGAAATTCTGAGTTTATTACTGGGATTTGTGGGTTCTTTGGAGGATTTGGTAGAAAAATATGTATTCATTGGTAATTCGGTGAATTTACATGAATGGTTTTACCCACTCAAGGTCAGGACACACTGGTTTTTTCAACAGAGCGAACCTTGTAATGTGTTGTTGTATCATCCAAGCCTTAGATAAGTCATACATAACTGCTTTACAAATTGTACAAGTATCTAGATTCCCACTCAGCGGTTTTATCCAAGGTAAGATGGCCTGACGATCAGTAATAACTGAGAAACAGCTGTAGTCATTCTCCTTGGATCCGCTTTTTCGGTGTAGATGTTTTGGTTGATTGGATGATGCTCTGATCAAGGTGGAATAATTGTTGAGTTCTCGACAGATATTCGTCCTTGTGATTATGTTAGTTTATTATTGTTGGAGCTCTTTCTTCTCCATTAACCCATTTCTATCTTTGTTAGATGTTGGACGTTATCGTCTTGTGGGAATCCACATGAACCGAGTGTTTCCAAACTCGTGACGATGGTTGTAATCTGCAGTATCGCAGATATAGCGACCTGATGCGAGAAAAGGGATGAACGTCATGCACATCGATCAAGGTATTCTGCACTCGGAGGTGGGATTCGCAAGATGCTCCTGGAAGATGGCGCGTTGTACGTAGTTATACTGCCGTATTCCATCTGAAAGATGACAAGTATCTAGATTCCCTCTCAGCAGTTTTACCAAGGGTAAGATGGCCTGACGATCAGTAATAACTATGAAACAGCTGTAGTAATTCTCCTTGGATACGCTCCTTCGGTGAAAATGTTTTGGTTCATTGGATGATTATCTCTGAACAAGGTGGAATATTTGTTGATTTACAGATATTCGTCCTTGTGAATGTGTTAGTTTACAAATTGTATTAGTAAGTAACACAACAACACAAACCACTCATTCACCAAAAGCCAGGCTAATAGGGAAGAGTTGGGAAGTGGATAATGCTCTGCTTGTCAAACCGTCTTGATGAAAATGCCAATGGTGAAAACGCCGAACTGATACTAAAACAATGTCTAGCAGTATAGAAGAATAAAAAACTTGGGTGGCTGTTACACCAAGGATGGCCTGGAATCCGAAGATTTTTTCAACAGGATAATATAAGTAATTTCAAGACATATAGCCCCACTATGACTGAAAAGGCCGGCAGGAAATCTAGATTTGAAGCCTTCAAAATATCCAAGCGCAAAATGAAGGCATGGCAATCAATGAGTGGACACAAATAGTACAATTGAAAAAACAACAACGAAAATTCAATTGAATCTGGGTACTCCCTTCCGATCCTATTCATGATAGATTTTTGTTTCAATTTCTAATGCGCCGATTCAGTAATTCAATGGCCAAAATCTGCCAAATGCTTTGAGTGGTATTAAAAATACAGATACGATCAACTTGAAACCTTGTAACAAAAAAGTCCCAACACGAAATCGTAGGCTTATTTCTTTAGGATCATATGATAAGGCGATAAGGAAATTATATATAGAAGGTTCTACTATTGGGCGAGGTCAGTTCCTAGATAGCTAATTGCTCAGCAGTTCCATATTACTTTCGAAAGGTATAACTAAAAGACTTTAAATTTTCAGAACATAATTGCAGTGCAAACGAGCAAGAGCGTAATAGCTCCAGACGGTCGTCAGTGCTTCCCTTCATTTTGTTTACCTGTTTGACATTATAGCCCGCCTTTGCACTAGTTTCAATAAACATCACATTTAATTCCTTAGCTTTCCTCTCCCCCTCCTCGGTACTAACTTGTCTTTTATCCGACAAATCTGTTTTATTGCCCACGAGCATTATTATTACATCACTACCCCTTTCCGTTCTAACGTCATCAATCCACTTAGATGTTTGGTGAAAGGAATTTGCATCTGCAATCATGAAAATAAAAATATTCAGTTTGAATCCTATGAAAATCTGATGTCTTAGTCAACACAGAAGCCATTATAAACAATTACAGAGATAAGAATACCCGATATCTGCTATTATTCCATTTGAAATAGATATTTTTTCATATTGAAGGTGAGAAGCATATAACCCATACCAAACGCGTTTTGTTCCTGAACTTGAAAATCCAAAACGTATTCATACACAAAAGGTTTGTCTGTGAACAAAATACCCGGAAAAATTTCCTCGTGTAGGTATTCGAAGTGCTATTAATCCCATGATTTTTTAAGATCAATTCAGTTTGAACATTCGGATTCTATTTCGTGGGATGAACTTTAATCTATGGTTTGAACTTTATTCCTAAGATCTTATATAGATTCAGGAAAT
This sequence comes from Myrrha octodecimguttata, assembly GCA_958510865.1. Lineage (NCBI taxonomy): Eukaryota > Metazoa > Arthropoda > Insecta > Coleoptera > Coccinellidae > Myrrha > Myrrha octodecimguttata. The sequence continues at coordinate 18,513,010 of OY294065.1, read as the reverse complement.
ATTATCGAAACTGTCGATAAATTGCTGCAGTTGATAGTTTCACCTCAAATATGAACGAAATTATCATCGTTTAGTTGCCATCGCACCGGCGCATTGAGTCGCTTCTGGTAAATCTGACATAGCTGTCAATTACAAATAGGAATTTTCAGGATATAAATCATATCAAAGTCATACCTGTTTGTAGTATTATTTTTTTCTGATCGATGAAGTAAAATAGAAAAGTACCTAAAGAAAGTATATTCTTCATTCAGGCAGTACCGGTTCCTCTGTATTTTATAGACCATTTTTCCTTCTTTCCTATCAACTATGTTCTCGATCAATAAATCGTTGTGAGTCTGCTGCCAAAAGTTTTTCCAATCTTTCGATGCAATTTCCAGTTTGCCAAAGAACGCATAATAAAAAAATAAATGAAAGATGGCGAAAAATTTTATCGAAAAATTTAAAATATTCAGTTTTTATAGGGATACTAGAAAATATCAGAATCAATACTCCAAAATTCATCTGATCTCATCAAAAAACTTTGGAATCTGTGTAACTTAGACAGATTCGGTACGGCAGACCGTCGCTGGGAGATTTCAGGCTCTGCGCTGTTTGGTCACTATCGCTACAGTGACTGTATTATCATGATAATATAGTCACTGATCTATCGCGTATTGAATGAGCGTGGCTGTCTACAGTACAAAGTACAAATGTTAGAGGTTCTGCCGCGCGTAATCTGTACGCAGTTTAATACCGACAGTTTTCAGGTATTCTTATATCTGCCCTCCGAATAAAAATGTTGTACTTACTAGTTATATCATATACTACAACAGCAACCGTAGAATCCCGAATATAAGATGGTATTAAGGATCTGAATCGCTCCTGACCAGCTGTATCCCACAGCTGAAGCCTTACTGTTCTATCTTCGAGGTACATGGTTTTTGATAAAAAATCGATGCCTATAGTTGCCTGAAACACAAAGTGCATGAAATATTTATTCAATGACTACATAAACCGAACAGGAAGAGGGAGCTACAATCCAGCACAGAAATATAATTCAGACTCAGGCTTGAGAGAAATTTGATTTATATCAGAACTGATTTCTATTCTCTTGAAAAAAACCTTGATTCTTTCATTTCAAGGGAAACCTTAAGTGACTTTGACTTTCGAATTATTGAGAACTATTTCAATTAAATATATTTTTGTTTCAATAACAATACAAAGTTGAAGTTTATGGGTTTAGGGAACACTAAAGAAGATACCACGTTTTGTGATGGCCAACGTTTCGAAAATTTATATTTTCATCATCAGAGCTCTAAAAAAAATAATCAGGTGAAGCAGAAGTACAAATTTCTTCTTGTATGAGTTATTCACATTTTTGGTAAATGAGACCATGTATATTCAATCAACAGTTGAAGATTTGCTCCGCAACATTAAAAAAAATGATTTATTTCTTATAAAGCACAACCTATCTTTCAAAACTATTCAAACTCTAGTATCGGAGGTTGCTGAACCAAGTGAGATGATTTTTTTATTCGACTGAAAAAGAAGACTCACCAATCTGAGCGATTCTTAAAAAAAAATTTGTTTCTTACTTTGTCCTCCAAACTTGAAACATTTTATATTATATATCGCTTGAAGAATAGTTTATGAGGAACTCGCATATTTCTTAAATATTTCATTGGCATTTCTCTCATAATATCTGAAACACCGAGTAATAAAAACTGAAAAAATTATCCAAATACAAATTGCCGCTGTGCTTCTAGTTATGTACTTATTCGAGCAATTTCATGAATCAATCTTGCCTAATACACAAAAAAATTTTTGTCAAATTGTTGTTTCTGAACAACAAAGAAATGCAGATTCACTTCAAATATTTCTGAATTCTGTCTTTTTACAACAATCGTACCGTAGGCGAAATTGTTTTTCGTATTTAGGAGAGTAAAAGTCGACTTCCTTATGTTCATTGTCTGATTTAGGAGTATTTTACTATTTGGAGTTAACAATTTTGCCGACTGTTCGTTAGATAGATCTTTGGGACAACTCTTTAATAAAATAAGGTGGAATTTGGACATTTCCACGAGAAACAGCGTTCCCGTGATTTTAAAAAATGTCAAAATGAAGATTCGAATCCCGAAGATAAGATTTTCTTCGATTGTCCGATGAAGTTACATTGGCATTCTTTTTTTCATTATCATTTATTAAGCAAAACTTAATATTAAAAAAATAGCGGTACTCCTAATGCGTAAGCAATTTCTTTAAAAAATAATCATTAATTTTCATTACTCTTGTGTTTCAGATATTCGGAAGGAAACTCATCAAAATCTTCGAGCATTTCCTCATATCCATAAATTCTGCATTCCTCTATTAATAATTCGTTATCTCAGACCATCCTTAGTACAACTCATTCATAAAACACTATAAACCCACGCGTGATCAGAATGACTCACACCCAGAAGGATTCGACACCTATTTTTGGAATTCCTTCAAGATTACATAACGAATGACTTTGTTGTATTGGTTCCATATTATGGTATGAAATGATGGAGACATTACTTAACGCACTGGAAAATTGGCTTCTGGTTAATTCTATCAAATTTTTTACACACTGTGGAATTCTCGGAAGTGATGAACTAAGTGATTAATTTTTTTTGTATTTTGCGCGTATGTTTTGGGGAACAGCGTGCTATCGTTTTGGCCAAATGTCTGTAATTTTCGAGAATGGTCTTAAACGACTAGGTAAGACTCACTGAATGCGAATCCGGTGTCAAAATCGATTTTGTCCGGCCAGCAGTGCGTATGAACTATTATCTTTTATCCTATCGACTCCAGGGTAGGTTGCAATTCTAACTGCACTGTTGAGTTCGTTAACGGAAAAAATCCTCCAAACGGTACCGGAGTTATAGAGATTCAAAGTTACCAGAACGATTGGGTTGAAACTTGGCAGTAAGTTGGAGCTTAGCGACGCTCAACTTTTTGCGAAATTTTTGTTCAGGTCGTACCTTCAGTGAATTTCAAAAGAAATTTCATTTTTCATATTTGGAAATTATTCAGCCTAAATCTTCAAATTCATAATTCACAGTAGTGTACCGAATTCAAGTTTGATATGACAATAATTAATGGAGATATTCCGGTAAAATAAGTAAAATTTCGTGTATTTTTCTTGGTATCGTTTTTTTTTTCCGGAATAAGTCCAAAATACTGATTCATTCACGATGACCAGTTCGAAAATACTGTTGAACAACTGTGTGGAAATTTTCGTGATGGTCGTGTTGTTAGAACGAATCTGAAAGAAATTCAATTTTTTTTTTCAACTATTCTATATTCTACGATCTTCTGATCATATTTTCCTCACAACGAATCAGTGTAAATTTTGACAGTAGAACAATTCGAATAAAAAATTGCTGTCCCCCCACGAATATTAGTAAACGTTGGAATGGGTTCTTCGAGAAGAAAGCGCCCCAGTAAAAATAAACTAAAATAAACACCATTACACAGTAAGCGTATTCGTTTAGATTCCACTATTTGTTATATCATAAGAAATATCAGGGGTGGCTCCTCCTCATTGGGACACCCTGTATTGTGAGGAAATGGTTTCGGAACGGAACAGGCACGTTAAAGCTCCTGATTTCTTGTCAGTGCTCTTCTGGAATTTCATTTGTTGTTCCTGTGTCCCAAATGAAATCAATGATTAATTCAAACGGATGTATTGATAGTCTAATTATTCTCACCAGAATCAAAGGAGGAAGTACCCCAATTCATATTTCCATTGGGAACGTCATTAACTTCGGAAAATTAATTTTAGTAACACATAAATTATCGGAAGTAGAAGACGATTTATTCCGCTAGGAAATAATATTAACAAACCATCGTGCGATAAAACCACATAAATTTGTCATCAGCACACAGGCATTGAGAAATTTGTCAGAGAATGTAAAACGATGAGTGTGCTACTCATCTAACCAATATGAAATTATAAATTTTTCTTGAATGTTTTTCTGGGTTATCTTATCGTTGCTCAATTCAAAAATTCTTATCAAATTTTTAAAACGCAGATTCACTTCATAAAAAAATTTTGAGTTAGATTTTTTTTAACAAATTTAGCCAATAATGGTCTATTTCTATCTAACAGATACTGAAATTATTCTCCAGAATATGTAAAATACTGGTTGACTTAACTTTTGGATTATTGGGCTCCACTTTCACGAGCTTTGTATGTATGTACTATATATATTTTTGTGTGCACGTTTTTCAACTTCTAACGGCAGTGTTATTCTTTCACACATGCAGGAAAGATTAAATGATTTTTTTTTCTTTAAAGTATTTTCTGGGTTTTCACTCTCAATATCTGAAACAGAACTATTAAAAATTAAATAGAAATTTTTTTTTTATGGAAAAAGCCCTTGCGGATTGCAGGATAGAACTTTTTGTCAAGGGAAGTTTCTTGGAAAACAGATTGTTTAATGAACAATACAGGAATAATATAAAAGATAAACAAAGCGCACTGTGACCTCTCAGAGTACAAATCTGCCTGTTCCATTAGACAAACGAGAAAGTTTTCAGAATTATTACTCCTTTTTGTCAATCTGACAAAAGTCTCGAGAAGGAAAATCGAAAGAAATACCTCTGAAAATTTTCTCGTTCATCTGATGAAAGAGTCTGAAACGTCACAGTTCGCTTTGTTCATCGTTTATATTATTCCTGTATTGTTCATTAGACAATCTGTTTTCCAATAAACTACCCTTAAAGAATAGTTCTATTCTGCAATCCACTAGGGCGTTTTCCATGAAAAAACAATTTTCATTTAATCATTGATAGTTCTGTTTCAGATATTGGGAGTGAAAACCCCGAAAAAACCTAAACAATGATGCAAAATCCTCCCAAAATAAGCTTTAATCGAGATTTGATACTAAATGAATTATTTGGTTTGGTATTGTTAGTGAAGATCTCGAATCATCATGTGTTTTGAAAAATCTTCTTATATTGAACTTGGAACCGATTTTCCTGATTTATCCTGAAAGGAGCAGAAATCAAAGAAATGTATTTATCTATTATATCCCCTTTATTCTTTATCTGTGGAAATATTATCGCGTCCGAAGAAGTAGGACATCGTGAATACAGAAACAACAGAACATTTGGAGATCTCAAATGGTAGATCCTGTAAAATCAACCAGTGAAAGTTATGGTAACAAAATTTTCAGAGTTTGATCATACATATGAAAATCTGTTCGAGATTTCTGTGAGTCTCCTTTCTTTATAAACATGGCACAAGGTGTGTCGTTCTGATGATCGGTAATAACCGTCAAACTGCAGAAAACGAATTGATCATCTCAGATCAAGTTGGAGTATTTAATGATTTATTGACAGATATTTGTCATTGTATCATGTTAATTGGAGTTTTTATTCTCTATGTACCATTCCTTTCTCTATTCTTCATGCTTTGTAAACATATTAACAAAGGTCTCAATGAGAGAACCATTATTATTTTACTGAGTAGAAAAAATAATTCTTTAAATTGTTGGATGAAAGTAGACCATATTTGGCTTTGTGAAAAAAAGAAGTAGAATTTTGAAATTTCCTTATGAAGTGAATGTGCGTTTATATAACTTGACAAAAATGAAACAGCTCAAGAGAATAGATTCTTTTTTTATTTAAGTTTCGCATGAAATATTTTTTATGTTTATTACACGTGTTTAAGATATTGGGAGAGAAAACCTCTAATATCTTCAAAGACATAATTCTAGGACAGCACTAACGTGAGTTCAGCAACTTTCACGAACTTGTATAAATTCGATACCACAGCGGTATTTTTAGAGTTATTCGAAAATTATCAACGATACTAAGGAAATATTAAAGTTTGACATATTTTTCCCCAATACTTTCGAAAATGCATATTGGATGGAGCCGAATACTGTTGTTTGATATCGACAACAAGGTTTTTGCCGAATTTTATGGAAATATGATATGATATGATACCTTTCAGAAAACGTTTCTAAATTTCTGAAAAATATTTGTTTTATTTTATGTCGATCCCTTCGAAGTTTTGTACGATGTTGCGCGTCGGTATTCTACAACTGATAACGGAGTTTCCATCCGATAGCATCAGTTCTTGAGGAGTTAACCTCGAAATTTCAAATGGGTGTAACCCCGAAACCTTTTAGTCCATTAACGAAACCAATTCTAGATATTTTGGCTCTAAACCTCTGCAAATCACAAGGCTCTAGGTATGTTCCCTTCGAAAGTTACAGCACACACCTACAGACGTACAAAAATTGACCACGTAGTCTTCTCGAACCTTCTTCGAAAAAAATTGAAAATTACATACAATAGGCAAAATGATAAAGCACTTTTCCCAGAAACCAAAGGCGAATAACTAATTCAAATCATTTGAGATCAATAAGAATAAAAATATTGATTTGGAAGAAATCACTCCAAATGTTCACCTCCTTTAAATATGCAAGCCTAATAACAAATTCCCGAGTAACTATTTCAAATACTGCTATATGGATAAGTTCACATTTATTGATGATTCTTGTCTGGAGAGGTGAATTAATTCTTCATTTCTACAGATCTTTCGTGATTAGCCCAGTATGTACAATTCGAAATAATAACATGTACAGAATAAAGTGTTTTATTCGACTAAAAAAGTTGAGGGTTGAGGGGGCTCAGAACATAATAACTTTATCAAAAAAATCTAGAGAAGTACTGACGTCAGGTCAAGAGATTTATCGCGCTTGTTCCGAATTTGTTACCAAAGCAGTCACCTGTTCACGTATTGACCCCGCCCGCTTCACTTCCGGTTGGGGATATCTGGCGATCTTTCATATGGCCCACACGAAATTCTGCAAGAATCTCGAGCTACCATTGCCAACTAGTTACCAACTTTCATAATCATCATCGGGTCAGAATTTCTTGAGGTATTTCCGAAACCCCAACGATATAAAGGGTGACAATTTGAAAACTTGCCAGGTCAAATTTTATTCGGAGAGGGACATATAATGAGCACAATTGTAGGCCAAAATCTCCAACCCAAGGCGTAGGGGTTGTCAGTCCTAAATTCTTAATAGGGAGCAGGGGGTGAGCTATACACCAAATGAAAGACAACTTGTCTACATGAATACTACAGTTTGCAAATTTTTATTGAGTCCTTGAAGTAGTTACAGGGTGTTCATACTTATTGTACTAATCAAATGAGATGCTCGAAATGATTTCCATTACTAGCCAAACAATAATACAGTCTGGTCTCAAATGTTTGTCTCACATTGGCAACAGTTTCGCGGGAAAATTGACCTGTTCCGGCATTTTCTCTCCGTAGATCCCTATCTTTGCATAATTGGCCTGGTAAGTTTTCAAATTGACAGCCTTCAAAGGAAATCACCAAGAAATTTGCCAATTTATTTTCGTATATTTCTCCGAAGATTAATATACCATCAAACTGAAATATTTAACACTGCTGCTGAATAGTGACTTCAAAGTCGGCGCTAAATTTCGGTGAAATCTGATGAATAGTTCGTGAAAAAATTAGTTTTTTAGATGAAATTGGAAAATTTCCGAAAAGAAATAATTTTTTCAATTATCTGCATAAACGATCCCCAGGATATTTCGCCAAAAATTGTGCATTGGTATACTACAACTATCTACGAAGTTTGAAATCGGGATGAAAATTGTTTACTATAGTAACCAATCAAATTACTTAATTTTGAGTCATGTGTCAAATTTCATCCAATCACCTATGGATTACAGCGATGATACCCTACATGTGGTGTTTTCAGTTTGGTGTTTTCGACAAAGAGGATCATCAAGTTTGAATCGAACGTCAGATTGACAATCAATTTTTGGAAATCTACAAAGTAACAAATTATCTTATCGAATACCCCCTCGGGCCTTGATAAATCCTCAAAATTTTTTCATAGAGAATCCTTTAAGCGTGTTGCTTAAGGAAAATATCTACTATCAAGCAACACGCTTTCAGTATTCTCTATGCCAAAATTATCTAGGTATTATCAAGGACCTAGGAGTATTACTACTGATCAACAAAAAAGTCAATAATACACAGGGTCCATTTGGAATTTTTTTTAAATCTGTACCAGTACAGCATTGTACTTCATGGAGATACGCCGAACAGACCTCATACGTATCCGGGCGAGTTCATAAATTCTCAAATTCAGTAATTACGTGGACGGCTATAAAATCTGGCAAATTTAAACCTTTTGCAATTCGTTGGGTTACCGCAGTGCGCGTATAACTTTTTTATATCCGGCATTTGTTGAGTCCAATGGTCCGATAGTGTTGGTTTGTTTCTATAGTATTCTGAGAATTCTTAAGTTTCTACTTTGCTCATTCGTAAATGTCCGGAAGAAATCGTCAAAATTCTAAAGCCGATTGTTTTTCGCTACCTAATAGTTCAATCAATTGAAAATGTTTTTTGTCGAATAATTCAAGGAAAAAAGACCGATCAGAATGAATTTAGACACAAAGTACTAGTACCGATTAAAGCTCATTTTGGGAGGATTTCGTATCATTTTTTTCTCTCCCAATATCAAACAGAGCTATTAAAAATTAAATAATTTTTTTTTTCATGAAAAACGCCCTTGCGGGTTGCAGTATCAAACTATTTGTCAAGGGCAGTTTCTTGCAAAAACAGATTGACTTTTGTCAAATTGACAGTTTTGAGAAAACTGTCAATTTGACAAAAGTCAGAAGATATCAAGTCAGAAGAATTTTCTGCTTTGTCTGATGAAAGAGTCAGATTTGTACTCTGAAACGTCACAGTTCGCTTTATTTATCGTTTGTATTGTTCTTGTACTGTTCATTAGGCAATCTGTTCCTGCAAGAAACTTCGCTTGACAAACAGTTTGATACTGCAATCCGCAAGGGCGTTTTTCATGAAAAAAAATTTTCATTTAGTTTTTAATAGTCCTGTTTCACATATTGGGAGTGAAAACCCATTAAAAACCTAAAAAATGATACAAAGGACTAGTGTATGCCATCGAATCTTCTTACCAATAGATTTGTCATTTTCAATATGTCAGTTGAGTCGAGACCCTTATTGAATTAGTATACCGGGTGTCACAGGAATCCGATTCAGCCCCACAAAAATCTCCAGTTTACAAAATATCAGAATGAAAGTTTGGAAATTGATACTACAGATTATTTTCCATCTACTGAAGTGAACAAGGTTTGTCTGTGATCTCCGGTTTAGCTGGAAATGGTTGTAACTTTTGATTTTCTCATATGATCTGGTGCTTATTTTTGTATACTAAAATAATACTCTGAATTTTGAGTGGAATTATGTCAAAACAAAAATAAAACGAAGAAGAAAGTAATCGAACATAAAATTCTACAACAATTTACCACTTAACATACAGAAAATAGAAAACCACAAACTGATCAAAAATGAACTATTAAAAATTCTGGTTAGCATGGAACCATACACATTAAAAGATTATGGTCTAGATAACTGAAATCTTTGGCGACTGACATTGTTTCATTTCTCTTTGTGATCATACTGTAACATAGAGTGATTTGAAATGAAGATTATTGTTAATATTATTAACATTTATTATTTTTGACATCGGATCAATTGGAATTCTAAAAACAAAAATAAAACGAAGAAAAAATGTTATCGAACATATTTTGTTTTTGACATCGGATCAATTCGAATTCTGAATATATTTAGTCTCACCTTCATTACAAATCCTCGAAACATTTTTCTACGGAAAAATCTCCATTTGGATAGAAGTTACAGGTAATTTGTTTCAGCCTCTTGCGAGGGGTGAGCCTTCTGGTCTTAACATTAATTATACTGCGTATAGGTTCATCTTGCACTCATACTCTCCGATCATGCAGTAATTGGACAAAAAAATAATTTGAGTGATTTTCGAATTATTTTTTCGTGACAAGAGGTAAGAAAATGAACGCTACATCGAGATGTGAATAAATGTCATCTACAATACTGCTCTATACCCGGAGAAAAAGTGCAATTATTTCTTTATTCAGAGACTGTTTGACCAGAGAACATGCGTGCAAAACTTCATGATCCTAAACTCAGTATAATGAGAGTTAGAGCAGAAGGCTTACCCCTTACATGGGACTAATACAAAATACGTGTAACTTCTGCCCAAAAGGTCAATTTCAAGTGTAACTAAATTTTAATGATTTGTCATAACGACAAAAATTAATCTATCCAGCATTACAATCGAACTCAAGTCAAAAACAAACGAAAGATTCTGATAAAAATATTTTTTCTCAATTTTATTTTTTTTTGACCGAATTTCACTCAAAATTCAACGTTAATTCGAATATGCAAAGATATATATCAGTTCATATGAGAAAATGATTTTGTCCAAAAATTAAATCCGATATCTTGAAGAATGTAGATTTTATTGGGGTAGAAACTGATTCTTTTGACACCCAGTATACGTATATAGTATAGATAAACAAGAAAGCTTCATTAAAAAACCCAAAGGTTAGTTGAACACACTACTTCTGAAACTTGTTTTGATATCATCATCTGTGGAAAGTGCTAGTATAGAAAACTGATCCTTTCAAAATATCCCAAAAGAGCATTGACGTGAAGTCGTCAGATTTTGCATGCATGTTCGAATTCGTGGGCGGAAAAAAATTATTATTTGAATTGTTCCAATAACAAGATCATCACGAAATTCTGCACAAAATTGTGCACCAGCTCTTGCCTACTAGTTAACCAAGTTTGATTATGATCAGAACTGAAATTTGGTACAAATGTAAAATGACTCGGAGGTATATGCAGAGTTCCATTGAAATCTGATGGATAGTTTCCGGAAAAAAAATTCAACGAAAATTGGGAAAAAAATTTTTTTTTATTCAGTAACGATACAATCTCAACGAAATTTCGCAAGCAGTTACGGGTAATCCCCAACTAATCACCAAGTTTCAAACCGATCGAGTAGTTCCTGATATATTGAGGAAATAACCTCAAACATTCAAATGAGTGAAACTCCAAATTCGTTTGGCCGATTTGACCGATTATCGAACTTATCCGGCGCCTTTTGATATGCAACCACACTGAAAGTTTCAAGTCGCTAACTTCGTTCTTAAGTTATCAGTGTCGGTTTAAGGCCTTTTTGAACCCAGGGCGCAGAAGACCGACGGGCCCTCTTGAACGCCTTGATACTAGAAATTCTGTTTGGCTCGAGTCCTTTCCGTGCCTTGGGCCTTCGGGCGCCCGCCCTAAGGGACCAGTGGCTAAACCAGTGCCCGTATTCTCGACAAGTGAACTTTCGTATACGAATTGCCAAACTAATTACTACCAAATTCGTATGCGCATCGAATGTACACTTGTCAAGAATATGGGGCCAGAACTGTGGCAGCGGTCGGATTCTTTATCAATGTGTCCAACCTAGTCGTTTGAGACCATATTCGGGAAAAATTCAGGCAAAACGATAGCACGCTGTTCCAACTTTCTTTGGAAGTTTCAAGTCGCCAGCTCTATCCTCTCACAAGATATCGTGACAACGGACCGGCGTCCAGACATATTCGATTTCGAAATCGTATACGTGATCAGTGAGTTCGACCTAGTCTTTTGGGGCCATTTTCGGGGAAAAATTCGAGAATTAGATATTTGGGCCAAACTATAGCACGCTGTTTCCTAGAACATGCGAGCAAAAAGGAAAAATATCGACTGATATCCCGTGTTGAAATCATAAAAGTTACTGAAGCCGACTTTGGGTTGCATTTAGTTTACACGAAAAATAGGCTTGCTGGTATTGGTGGTAAAGTTTATTCTCCACGTCTACACTTAGTTGGTTTGCTCATTTCTGCAAATTATCTCTATACTTATGTACCTATTTCATGCGAGGTAAGTTCGCCATTTCACGCGATCATCAATATATAAGTTAGATTTAGGTACCACTGAAGAGTATGGAATTTACAAACGTATAAGGTATGTATAGTGTTATATTTAGTATGTTGACTGTTTCTCAAACTTTTTCATCTCAATTAATATACGCCATTATTGACATAAATATTTCTACCTTTCGTCTTCGTCGGTTTTGACTAAAAGGTTGCATGCACTTTTAAGGTGTCATTGGGTATTTGTACAAAATCATCGGGCAGATTTCATTCATTCACAATTTCAACCTTCCAAGATCCAAACGTTCACTACGATTTGGCGAAAGAAAATAAGCGCCACTCAATCTGGTGGCTAATCGAGAAACCCAATATAGTCAGATTATCATAGAAAAGTTAGAAGAAATGTCTAGATAGTAGAGAAACTTTATGAATTTTCCTTGGCGTTTGTGTGATTTAACAAGTGTTTTTACTGAGAAAAAGCAAATTCAAATGTCCCTTTCGATAGATTTTCACAGCCCTGTGAAGAATTTCGACTTTGGGTGGAAGGAACTTCTTTGAAGACGTCAGGCCTGAAAGTATTGAAGACTCGAAAAAAACCTTGGCAACTAGGAACTCATTATTGGTGAACCAATAACGGACAAGATTTATGAGAGTCTTCTTCCTACATTTCAACAATGATAATCATTTTTGCGCGCATGTTCTAGGGGAACAGCGTGCTATCGTTTTGTCCAAATGTCTGTAATTTTCGATGATTGAGACGAATATGGTCTCAAACGACTAGATTGGACTCACTGATGACGAATCCGGTGTCAAAATCGATTCTGTCCGGCCGGCCGGCCGTGGACACGATAACTGTCGAACGGAGTGAGACAGCAACTTGAAACTTTCAGGGCGAGTCGCGTATTGGAAAGCCGCGGTTAAGTTCGTTAATGGGCCAAAACGGTCGAATAGTTTCGGAGTTATAGCCACTTGAAATTTTGAAGTAATTTATTTGTTATTTCAGAAACTACTTGAACGATTGAATTCAAACTTGGCAATTAGGTGGAGTATAACAACGCGCAACTTTGAGCCAAATTTCGTCGGGATCATACTGTCAGCAAATTTAAAAAAAAAATTTTTTCAAAATTTTTTTACAAAAAATTTTTATTTTCGAAAACCGTTTATCATGTCCAGCAAAAAATTCCACTCGGACTTTGAGCTTTATATTTCACAGCAGTGAACCAAATTTCAGTTCGATACGATTATAAGTTCTGGAGTTATCGGGAAAAATTCTGTCAAATTTCGAGGTTTTTTTTCTCGATATCGTTGCTTTTTAGGTATAACTCGAAAAATACTGATTCAATCCTGATAAAACTTCGCAGCTAGTTCGAAGATGCTGAAAGACAACTGTATGCAAAACTTCGAGATGATCGTGTCATTAGAACAATTTGAAAAAAAAAATTTCTGTAATTTTCTTATCATATCATCCTCATTAAATTCTGTATGAACATTCGAACTGTTATTTTTTTTATTTGGGAAAATAAAATTTTGAATGGGTATATCTATCTGCTCAATCAATGGTTGGATTTTACCCATTAACGAATTCGGCCTTCGTAATTAAGGTCCAAACCTTCTCTACAAATATCGAGTTTCTAAGTTGTTTCTTCCGAAAGTTATTGTGTTTACGCAGTCGGCCGTTAGGCCGACCGTAAACACAATAACTTTCGGAAGAAACAACTCAGAAACTCGATATTTTTAGAGAAGGTTTGGGGCTTAATTACGAGGGTCGAATTCGTGAATGGGTAAAAACCGCCCAATGATTCCGTAGATATTCCCATTCCCATTCAAAATTTTATTTTTCCAATATTTCCAAAAATACAGATTAGATCGAATTGAAATCCAGTAATTTATCGAAAAAAAATCTAGAGAGGCACATCTCACTACATTGAACATGCGCGCAAAAGCTGCTGCCTTCACGGCAGTGCTTTTCTAAATTTTTGTAGAGATAAGCACGAACTGCATATGAAATATTAGATCACATTCATGGCTATTTACAGGTCCCTAATTCAAGAAGAGAAAGTTGCATAAGAGGAATGCGATGCCTTCCAGAAATCTTCCTGTTGAACAGATCATAAAGGAACAACGTAAATGTTCTGGTAGTAGAACTAGCAATATCTGGATACTCTTTACAAAAAGGGCTTCTGCCGATGAACTCAAAGCTATTTTATTTGTCAATCCATAAATAATTAGGCTTACGGTACCAATAAAATTGTTTAATATAAATGTATTCAATTTATTCACAAGATTTTGTGTGAATTGAGTCCTTTTCTATACAGTGCGAGTCAAAATTATGGAACAAATTCGTTTTCTCAGAAGAAAAATATTTGGCAACAAAATACTAAAACAGGTCAATTTTTGTTTCAGTTTGACCAAATTTAAATGAATTTTTGAAGGATTTTTGTTGCACCCTGTGCCATTCCCATCAACCCTCTAAATTTTGTGAATAGGGAAAGTGGGTCATGTGGTACTTTTTCGGCAAAGTCTCTGTATCTTCTCCATAGGCGTGCGAAATTTTCAAGAAAAAAATTTTTTTTCAAAAATTAGTTACTTCAAAGAGGTTTTCAGTATGTGCACTTTGTCATGGCTCATATACTTTGAGACGATGGTACCTTATGAAATTTGTCACCGAATGAAAGTCGACCATTACAGTTTTGTTCATGCACAACTTTCAACCCCTTTCAACCCCCTCACGTAAATTTTTTTTTTCTCCATTAAAGGGTTCGTAGGGGTTGAAAGTTGTGCATGAACAAAACTGTAATGGTCGACTTTCATTCGGTGACAAATTTCATCAGGTACCATCGTCTCAAAGTAAATGAATCATGACAAAGTGCACATACTAAAAACCTCTTTGAAGTAACAAATTTTTCAAAAAAAAATTTTTTTCTTGAAAATTTCTGCACGCATGTGGAGAAGATACAGAGACTTTGCGAAAAAAGTACCACATGACCCACTTTCCCTATTCAAAAAATTTAGAGGGTTGATGGGGATGCGCAGGGTGAAACAAAAATCCTTCAAAAATGCATAAAATTAGGTAAAAGTGAAACAAAAATTGACCTGTTTCAGGATTATGTTGCCAAATATTTTTCTTCTGAGAAAATGAATTTGTTTCATAATAAAATAATACTTAGTGTCCTCCAAGATTTAATAATGAAAATTTTTTTGTGGGAATAGGACAACTTATAATATGTCAGATTGTTTAGTACATATATTCGGCGACGTTTCGCAAATTCACATTTGCTTCCTCAGGCCTACAAAATTAAAATATATCAGCAATATTTTTCTTTACACAGATACACAAAGTGACAGAAAATTACATACCTCAATATGAAGGTTGCAAATTCTGACCATATAATATAGAAAAATTTTTAAATACAGGTTAAAATATAAAATTAAAATCAAGGAAGAATGAAATTTCACACCAGATACAAAGACGTTCAAAACAACAAACCATAACCTATAAATGAGACGTCACAAAACAAGTCGTGTTTTGGTTGTTAAATATTGAACTATTTCACGTTTGAACTACCTAGTTTATCTTTTTGTCAAATTCTTATATTTAGACAATATTGGATTATTTATAAACAACTAAGATGACTAGTATCAGATCTAAAATTGACAGACTTGTTTAAATTAATGTGAATCATCTCTAAGATATTTCTTTTTGTATATTGTTTTTCTTTTTCAAGAATTTTCACATTCGGAAAATCGAACCTGTGATTCTCCACGAAGAAATGGGAGCACAGTGCCGTCTTTTCTCTGTTTTCACAAATATGACTTGAAAGACGTAAAAAACAGAGAAAAGACGGCACTGTGCTCCCATTTCTTCGTGGAGAATCACAGGTTCGATTTTCCGAATGTGAAAATTCTTGAAAAAGAAAAACAATATACAAAAAGAAATATCTTAGAGATGATTCACATTAATTTAAACAAGTCTGTCAATTTTAGATCTGATACTAGTCATCTTAGTTGTTTATATAATCCAATATTGTCTAAATATAAGAATTTGACAAAAAGATAAACTAGGTAGTTCAAACGTGAAATAGTTCAATATTTAACAACCAAAACACGACTTGTTTTGTGACGTCTCATTTATAGGTTATGGTTTGTTGTTTTGAACGTCTTTGTATCTGGTGTGAAATTTCATTCTTCCTTGATTTTAATTTTATATTTTAACCTGTATTTAAAAATTTTTCTATATTATATGGTCAGAATTTGCAACCTTCATATTGAGGTATGTAATTTTCTGTCACTTTGTGTATCTGTGTAAAGAAAAATATTGCTGATATATTTTAATTTTGTAGGCCTGAGGAAGCAAATGTGAATTTGCGAAACGTCGCCGAATATATGTACTAAACAATCTGACATATTATAATTTGTCCTATTCCCACAAAAAAATTTTCATTATTGTTTCATAATTTTGACGCGCACTGTATAACTAGAAAAAATATGTTATGTCATTATTTCAAAAAGTATGTTGTACAATATATCTGTTATATAACTTTTTGAGCTGCAGAATTGAGGGGGTATGTGATCAATGACCAATTCGGGTAAGTAAAAAGGTTGCAAATTAATTAGTTTTGCAAATAACATGCAACATGAAATCACATGCATCTTCCCGAATACTTCAGAAATTTTTGAGGTTGTTTCCTCGATATTTCAGGAAATGATGTTGGTTTATAGAATGAAGGTCAGGTTTCAGAACTCACCCACTTCATAAAACCAGTCCTACTAGTTTCAGTTTTATTCTTAAATCATAATCAGGGCCCTTCAATGAAAACTACAGAATTTGTAACAATATAGCACAATTGAAAATAGTTCTCTCGATATTTTGTGAGCTGTATTTGTTCACGATTCAATGAATGACATGACTCAGAGCACTTCAAAACTGTGAGTGAATTCCCTATAATTGAGAAATTTGTTTATGACCTATATTCAAATACGATTGAATATGTCTGTAATCAAAGTTTGAACCTATAACAAATTCAATTTTCTTGAAAGGGATTGTACCCAAACAATTTAAATCGTCTGCAGTTACTCCAATTCATAAATGGGGAGAAAAATAAAAAAATTCAAATTATATACCAATTAATGTAATAGGTAATTTTGCGAAGATTTTTGAAAAGAGTATGAAAAGTAGAAATGATAGATTTTTTGACAAGAATAATATACTACATGAGCAGCAGTTTGGTTTTCGCGTTGGCAAATCGACGAGTGATGTTATGAGCTCAGTTGTTAAGGACATTATAGAGGGTTTTGACGAGAATAAAAGTGTATAGCGGTTTTTCTGGATTTAGCTGAAGCATTCGACACTGTCAATCACTAGAGATCGCTGCACATTTTGGAGTGTTGTGGTATAGGTGGCATAGTTTTGGATGTTTTTAAAACTTACGTCTCAGATCGTGAAGAGTGCGTAAAGGTGAATGATACAGTAAGTCAACCCGAAACTGTGAAAATGGGTGTGCCCCAAGGTACTGTTCTTGGCCCTGTGTTGTTTCTGGTGTATATGAACTCTCTCATTCTTGATAACGTATGCGAAGATTATACACCTATCCTTTGCGGATGATACGGTAGTAATATTTTGTGAAAACTCTTGGGTTGAAGCCAAAACGGCGGTTCAACTCGGTCTTCACAAGGTGGCAAAATGATTAAGTATGTGCCAACTATCACTAAATGTTGAGAAGACGAATTATCTAGCCTTCAACATAACAGAAACACATAGACCAGATTTTACCAGTATAAAAGTCAATGATGTGCAGGATGAAATTGAGAAGAGTAATGAAGTCAAGAACTTGGGTATGACTATCGATAGAAATTTTGGGGTTCGTTCCAAAATCAATTGATGCGATCAGATTATTTTATTACAGTTATTCACTCTCATAACGCTCTTGTTCTAGAGAACAAAATCGTTACCGTTTGGCCCAGTGTCTGTGATTTTTAAGTTTTGAGCCAAAAATGGTCTTTATCGATTAAAAAACCATTCGATTTTTTCCGAAAAATATTCATCAGAATGCAATGAGAGTTGGCACAGACCTTGAAGTCAAAATGTTACAATAGTGCTTCAAATTTCAGTTCTAGCGAATATTTGAGGTGAGGTGGTCAAAATTGAACTTCTTTAAAAGTTATGCCAACGCATAACGAGATTTATGTTGAAGAAAATTGTTTTTTCGAAAACTATAACCTTACCTTGGAGTTTGGAAGAGACCATGAGGTCACTTTTTAATAACAGTACTGATTTCATCGATATCATTGTTAATTATTTCCGAAATAACTCGAAAAATATCTATATCTGATCATCTATCTATTGCAAGGGTATTATGTATATCTGAGGGATCACAGGATGGATTCGTGAAATTGAAAAAGCGCGTAAAAACTGCTGACTTCACGTCAGTTGTTTTCTGGGTTTTTTCAGGTTGGTTACTTCCGGAATAACTCATGAAATAGTTTTGTTGAGATCGTTATGTCAGTAAATTAGAAACAATTTTTTTTGAAAGACATTTTTTCTTCAAAAATGATACATTATATTTGAAAAAAATTATACTAGGACATTGAAATCTATATTTCATAACAGCGTACCGAGTTTTAGTTTGATAGGATTATAATTTTGGGAGATATTCGGAAAAAATTCGTCAAATTTCCTGTCTCGGTCTCGTTGTTTTTTAGGAATATCTCAATAATAACTTATTCTGACAAAACTTGGTAACTATTTTGAAAATGCTGATGCACAACTTTGTGCACAATTTCGTTCTCATATGTGTTTTTGGAATTATTGGAAAAATAAAATTTTGAATGGGTATATCTGCAGAATCATTGGTTGGATTTACCCATTCACGAATTCGGCCTTCGTAATTAAAGTCCAAATCTGCTCTACTCTAGATTTTATTTACGTTTCAAAGTTTGGAAGCACTGAAGGGGAAAAATTTTGATGGATAAAAACATCAATAAAAAACCTAGGAAAGCACTGAATTGAGGTCAGGAGCTTTCACGCGCTCGTTCCGTAGACAAAGCGGTCATCTATACACGTATCGACCTCGCCAAACGCAGATATTCTTTTCAAATGTTGCTCACGAAATTCTGCATGAACCTCAAGCTATAATTTCCGATCAATTACTAGATTGCAATACGACCCAAATTTTTGAATGGGTATAACTATCTGAGGAATAATTAGCGATCAACCCATTCAAGCATTCGACCTTAATTAAACTGAAAACCTACTCTACAAATATATTTCCTATGTAGATTCTTCCTTGAGTTGATGTGTTTACGGCCGGCCTAACCACTGATAGTAAACAAAATAAATGAAGATTTCGGTGAAATTTGAATGAAATTTGAAAATTTTCGAAAACATTTTTTTTTCAGATTTTTCTATGGATAACTCTTCTTATTGATACTTCTGATCTACCAACCAAGTTTCATTTCGATCGAATGAATATTTTTCGAGTTATTGAAAAATCAAAATTTCAAATGGATCTAACACAAAAACCATTCGGTAGATTTGGCTCATTAACGTAATTAACCCATATATTCTGGATCCTAACCTAACCTGAGAATTTCAAGACTCTAGGTCTTCACTTTCGGACAGAAATTTGACCACGGATTCTTCATCAGTGAGTCCAACCTAGTCTTTGAGACTAATTTCGGCTCAATATTCGAACTACAGAGCCCTTGACGAAATAATAACGCGTTGTTCCCCAGAACAAGCGTTCACTGAAATACTCATCAGGATTCAAGCTTCCAGGTGAAACTTAAATCAATGCGAAAAAAGGCAATGATTTTGATGTATATTCCAAACAGTTGGCCAGCACTCTTCTATTTCATCAAAATATGTGCCCCTTTAAACTAGATTTTACGTGTTCATTTCCATTTGCAGGTTTTCTTCGAGATACATCAAGTCTGGGCAGAATGGATTAAAGAGAATCTGAGAATATTCAGAAGAAGACAGTTAATTTTCCCAAGAAAATTAAGATCTCTGGAATTTGAATCACAATACCCATTATTACACTCAATCTAACCAAACTACAATAGCATTGTTTAATGAAGAATCATAAAACCTATCTTTTAAAGCCGCTATTTTTTGAATATGTATGTGGGACAGAAATTTATGGGTGAATTAATTGAGTAGGTGGTATAATTTCAACGAATTCGATATCGGAAAATTCTGATTTAGATTTTTTATTACAAAATTAAAGTAGAAAGATTTTAATTTCCTTTTTCATTGATTGAAGCTTATATAGAATATCTGTCGTTTGTATAAAATTTCGAGCTCTCTCTCCATGTCAGTTCATTTAATGCGAAACAGTATTATGTATAAATTAATAAGCAAGTACCTATACTAGGGGATTAAATCAATTGCTATTTGTTTATTCCAAGAACTCACCTGATAAGTGTTGTCAAAGCTATCATACATGAACCTCGTTATAAGGGATGTTTTTCCTACTGCAAATACAAGAATACACATTTATAAAATCCAAAGAGAAATTCAGGAGTATTTGCACGACAAATCTGATTGAAATTTAACGGTTCTACTCAACCTAGTCTCTTATGGAAGAATTCAAAAGAATCTTCATACTCATTGGAAATGGGTGGAACAATATGTAACAGGCTAATTATAATGGAAAGGAAAAAAGGCTAACAAGAGATCTAATGAATAAACAAATAGGTAGATAAGACTGAGAAACAGGGTTCCCATACGAATATTTCATCATTGAACCTGATTCTCAGAATTGTAATGAAAAATGATACTGATTATAAATTAGGACATGTAGATTACGACAGGATTGGAATTTAATTCGAATTCAGCAGAATATTCGAAGTTCAGCAAAACATAACCTCAAACAACTGTCAAAGTGCAATGTTTGAAGACATCATACTAGTTTGTATATAATCAAATTGAAGAATCCCGTCAACATTTTTGCCATTATGAGTTTTTGAAAATTAGAACAAAGAATTATTGTTTCGAATCGAATTTTTTAAGTATTGATCTATTGCCTACGCCTGTAACTGGTTAACAACTCATCACAAAATGTCAAACTTACCACTTTGTTCTCCTAAGAAAACTAACTTAAATTTACGAAGAGGATTTCCAAAATCCCCTGACGTCGACATTTTGGTTGGTAGTGACTGACTCCTTCCGAAAAACTCAGCAAATTTAATTCACAAATTCAATTATCACAGGAAAAACTCATTTACTTTCTAAAACTGACAGAAGTCAGTGACACAAGCCACGATCGCTAGCAACAAATATCACAGCGTTGCCAGTGCCAGCGCAAGTGCTAAGCTAACCAACAAAACGAACCCATCCAACTATAATCCTTTGAGATAACTGCGCATGCTCACCCCATAAAACACGTTTGGATCACCATTTGAACAATCTTGGTTTGGGTCTTGGCTCATGGAAAATTGGAGCAGGGCAATCGGCAATTCGGTCTGCAAAAAATAATTAAAATATTGAAGCTTGCGCCCCTAGGGAAGATATTTCTCATAGGTATACAACCCAGAGTTTTGCGATTAGCTGTGGGGTGCAAAACCTCATTTCCGCGTAACTTATGAATTGGGAAAATGT
The DNA here is from genome assembly GCA_958510865.1 of Myrrha octodecimguttata. Taxonomy (NCBI): domain Eukaryota; kingdom Metazoa; phylum Arthropoda; class Insecta; order Coleoptera; family Coccinellidae; genus Myrrha; species Myrrha octodecimguttata. The sequence continues at coordinate 18,491,601 of OY294065.1, read as the reverse complement.
AATTTACGTTTCATTCGATTTCTGTATCCTTGTAGTTTGTGGGAAATTCCCGCATATAGCGTTCCATGGAAAATTCTCGTAAAAAGCAATGTGAAAATTCATTTCTTGCGAACTTCGGTTTCAATTCCAGTTATAAAATATGACTCTTACAAGTCAGAATGAAATGCGAGTTCTTCAAGTTATTCTGAATTAGCCATGGAGCTACTGGTTTCAATGGATCACCGAAAATATGTTACGATTGATTCCTATTTCATGAAACATTCAATAGGTATATAACAAATGTAATTGATTTAAAGCAGTGCCTGTGAAGGTCTCAATATCAGCCTTTTCTTTTTAATTCCATAGGAAACCTTCACCTGAAACCTGAAAGTTTATTATAGCATTGTTTAAGGAGACAATGATTATAGTATTCGAATCTCAGGTTCTTTTGGAGAACAAGAATTCTACAAGTATTCTTCATGACAATACATAGTTCTCGTAGATATACCTAGATGGCAATACTTCGGTTAAGTAGCAAATATTCCTGACGTCGACATTTTATTGGGAAAACTTCAGTCTTTAAACGCGAAAGAAACGATACTGTTTAATAAATAGTAATGGCAACTATGAATCTTTAGAATCTTTTACATAAAATTGAAAACTTGTCTAAGTTTATCCTGAATACTGAAAACCAAATTCGAGGTAGCAAATATTCCTGGCGTGGACATTCTATTGAAACAACTTAAGTCTTAATACCTGATAGAAACCATACTGTTTGATAAATAAATAGTAATGGTAACGATGAATCTTATACATAAAATTGAAAAACTTGTCCAACTTTCTCCTAAATACTGAAAACCAAATTCTAGGGGTCATATCATATTCTAAAACAAGCTGCCTTCAAATATGTACTTTTGGTATTTTTTTAAATTATAGCTGAGTAATATAAAATTCAAACCTCTAACTTCGTCTCAATTTTCAACATTTGATACCACGAAATGAAAAAGTATATGGTTCTATGTTCGCATGAAAATCAACATCAACAGGAAAAATGTATTCGGTATAAACTGCATATTAATTCGATGTATGTACTTATGAACTAGGATAAGGTGGATGCGCTAAATGCCCTTCGTCGATGGGTCTCCAACGAGTCAAAAGACAATCTAGAAAAGCCGTGACGTGAAGTCAGCAGCTTTTGTGCGCACGTTCACTCTTGGTGATATATTTCGAATATGCGCACAAAAGCTGCTAACTTCTCGTCAGTGCTTTTCTAGTTTTTTTCTCGATAACATACTGGGTTTCAACACGATATAATCTGTATTTTTGGAATATTGGGAAAATAAATTTTGAATGAGTATAACTACGGAATCATTGGGTTGATTTCACCCATTCACAAATTCGGCCTTTGTTATTAAAGTCCAAACCTACTCTACAAATATCAAATTTCTGAGTTGTTTCTTTCGGAGGATATGATCAGCCAATGATCTCAACAAAATTTCGCTAGAAGTTGCGCGCCGTTATGCTTCAACTAACTGCCAAGTTTCAACCCAACCGCTCTAGTAGTTCTCAAAATATCAGGGAAAAAACCTCAAAATTTCAAGTGGCTATAACTCCGAAACCATTTGGCCGATTTTGCCTCTTAACGAAATTAACCGCGGCATACCGATACGCGAATAAGCCTAAAAGTTTTAAGTCGCTAGCTTGCTCCGTTCGACAGTTATCTTGTCCACGGCCGGACGGACATTTTGACAAAACGATATAGCAGGCAGTTTTCCTAGAACATGCGCGCAAAAATGGGAAAAGCGCGACGCATAGTTAATAGATTTTGCGTGTCTACTCACGGTCTCAAGAAAATTATTTTGACCGGTTCAAAAAAATTACTCAGTGTTATTAATTGCTAGTAATGGTGCAGTACGTTTCATTTATACTTGAAAGACTTCATCATCAGTCGCTCAGTTTTTATGATATGTCCAACAAGCTGTCACACAAAGTTCGATTCATCACTGTGACGATCTGTAAGCCTAGCTCTGATATCGCTTGCCACCGCCACAGATCGCTTCTTCACAAATTTGGAGAAAGCCTTTGGGGGACAAATATTGTGGAATATTGGCGAATGAAGATAAGCGCTACTCCCTCTGGTGACTATCCGAGTAACCCGAGGTACAGACATTATCATTGACAAGTTAAAAGAAATGTTAAGAAAATAAGAAAGTTTATGCATTTTTCTTGGCGTTTGTGTGATTTTACAAGTGCTTCTACTGAGGAAAAGCAAACTCAAATGTCCCTTCCCATAGATTTCTACAGCCCAGTAAAAAATTTGAAGTTAGGGTGAAAGAAACTTCTTATAAGAAGTCGGGCCTGAAAGTGTTGAAGAATCGATAAAAACCAACAAACAAAATTTATGAGAGTCTGTTACCTGCATTTTACCGATGATGATCATTTTTATGAAGGTAAGCACGAATTGCTCATGAAATATCAGATCACATTCACGAAGACAATTTTTTTCCAGGCCCATAATCCAAGCAGAGAAATTTACTTAAGAGGAATACTATGCCTTCCAGAAATCAGCGTGTTGAACTGATCATTAAGGAACACCGTAAATGTTCTAGTGATAGAACTGACTATTGAAAAAAAAGAGTCTCAACAAGGAAATATCTAGTGATGAATACTGTTCGCTCAAAGTGCTTCTGCCGATGGAAGCAAAGTTGTACAAGGCTTATTTATTACAGCTTTTTCAAGACCAATCATATTAGTGTTGGAAAATTTATTGGTCAATCCATAATGAATAAGGCTTACGATAGAAGTAGCATTAATTTCATGTGAATGTATTAATTTCATTCACAACATATTGACTATTTGGTTTAGTTATGATATTTGTCTATTATTCCAAAAAGTATTAGGTGCGCAACTAAGTTCTCGCTGTTTGTCAGTAGATGGCTCTAGCAGTAAGAGCTAGTCGATTTTGACATATCCAAAACGTCATGAACCAAGCTTAGACATATGGTAAACAAACCGCCGCGACACATAAGTGATTTTGTTTTCGCATTATATACTTCTGGTTAAGTGAAAATGTCGAATTTCGTGCCAAACAATCGTCATTTGCGGGAAGTGTTGATTTTCTTTTTTCATTCGAAAAAAACGGCAGCTCAAGCGCATCGAGAGCTCCAAAAAGTGTACGGAAACGCTGCTCTAAGCGAAACAACATGCCGTGATTGGTTCCGTCGCTTCAAAGACGGTGATTTCGATGTTGACGACCGTCCACGTGAAGGAAGACCCAAAACCTTCGAAGACGCTGAATTGGAGGCATTGCTCGATGAGGATTCGTGCCAAACTCAAGAAGAGCTTGCTGCAGAATTAGGAGTTACCCGTCAAGCCATTTCCAAGCGATTGCATGCATTGGGGATGATTCAGAAGCAAGGAACTTGGGTTCCTTATGAGTTGAAGCCAAGAGACGTTGAGCGTCGTTTTTTCGCCTGTGAACAACTGCTCCAGCGGCAAGAAAGGAAGGGTTTTCTTCATCGCATCGTGACGGGTGATGAAAAATGGATTCATTACAGCAACCCAAAGAGGAGAAAATCTTGGGGACTACCCGGGCATGCTTCTACGTCGTCGGCTCGGCCGAACATTCACGCTGCGAAGGTTATGCTGTGCATTTGGTGGGACCAGGTCGGTGTTATTTATTATGAGCTGTTGAAACCGAGCGAAACCATCACTGGGGAACGTTATCGAACTCAATTGATGAGATTGAGCCGAGCACTGCGCGAAAAACGGCCACAATACGAGCAAAGGCACGAAAAAGTGATTTTACTGCATGACAACGCTCGGCCTCACGTTGCCAAACCTGTTAAAACCTACTTGGGCACGCTCAAATGGGAAGTTCTACCCCACCCGCCATATTCCCCAGATATTGCGCCGTCCGATTTTTACTTGTTCCGTTCGATGGCACATGGCCTGGCTGATCAACAGTTCCACTCATATGAAGACATCAAAAAATGGCTTGATTCGTGGATAGCCTCAAAAGACGAACACTTCTGGCGTCAAGGTATTCGAGCTCTACCAGAAAGATGGGAAAAAGTTGTGTCTAGCGATGGGCAATACTTTGAATGATTCATTTGTAACCATTTTTTTATAATAAAGTTATATTTTCATCGAAAAAACAGCGAGAACTTAGTTGCGCACCTAATATGTTTTACAATACTATCTGTTTCTCAACTTTTAAGACAGCCCAAGAAATCCACCAAAGTCAATATTGCCATTCGGATCTGAAAATAAATAATATTTAAATACTGTCTAACCTTGGAGATATCCCCGTAACTTTAGAGTTGCTACAATCAATTAGATTGAAGGATGATACATACCTACTTTATAAGAATGGAATATGTACTCTCAGTAATACTCTCGTCAACTTCAAAAGTTTAAAAAGACTTTGAATAAATCGTGAAATCAAAAATTATCAAACCGAACAGTACAAAATCGACTATCAAAACAAAATCTATATGTCTGTATGTAGAGTTCTAAAACTGACCACCGTGGCGCTGCAATCTTAAATTCAGACGGCAATTGTTTGTATTCAAAACAGAGACATCTTCGTCTGTGATTCACATGTCTTTCATTTTGGTTCTCGCCTTTGAATTTAATGTAGCAGAAAAGAATTGCTGCGAGTTGAGCTTAGTGAATTATTTACATAGACCGATTTCTGAATCTGCAATCCTAGACCAAACCGAAAATAATAATATATGCGATTCAAAATAAAATCTAGAAAAGCACTGACGTGAAGTCAGCAGCTTTTATGCGCTTGTTCACATTGCGAAATGGTGACTTGGAAAGTTCAGTGGAATTTCAAAAAAATATAAAATTTTCAAAAAAAATTTTTTTTACAATTTTTCCATGGATAATTTTCTCCTTATTGACACTGTCCATATTCCAACCAAGTTTCATTTCGATCAGATGAATATTTTTCGAAATTTCAAATGGCTGTAGCACAAAAACCATTCGGCTGATTTGGCCCATTGACGAACTCAACCGAGATATTCAGGATCTTAACCTAACCTGAAAATATCAAGACTCTAGGTCTTCCCTTCGAAAGCTACAGCGCACACGGCCGGACGGACGGACGGACAGAATCAATTTTGACCTCGGATTCTTCATCAGTGAGTCCCACCTAGTCATTTGAGACCAATTCCGGCTCAAAATTCGAAAATTACAGACATCGTGACGAAATGATAACGCGCTGTTCCCCAGAACAAGCGCGTAAAAAATATGTTTCGGATAGTTTGATATTCAGATTCGAAAGTAGGAAAAGGATCCTAATTCAGTTTTCATAAGAAATTGCTAGCCGTTACTGACACACATGCTTCTTTTCACCGTCTGCAGAAGCGCTACTCGAATTCAACGCAATGATATTTTTCTGTTCTACCTACGTGATTACTTGCCAGAGTGTTCGTGTAGAATTGAATTGAATAAATCAAAGTAAAATAGGAACAATTAAAATTAAAGAATGCAATGTAACATTCTTGTGTAGAAAGACTTGTCGTAGATGGGAAGCCTTAGCGGATCGCAGCGAGGAACATAGAACAGACTTGCGCAAAAGTACACTACTGAAACTGGCTACAATACGTTTTTCACTGCATGTATCCCTTCCTACTCGATTCTTTCTTGATGTATTTCTATTTAGTATTTTGTACTCCACGCCGAGGTGTGTATAAGTGATCGAAGAAAGGTTAATATAAGTATATCGTGAAAGTATTTGTATAGGGCATGGATAAAACATGGTGTATTTGCTTCTTAGTATGAACTGAGGTTACGTTTTATCAGCAATTTCTTCAGATACTTGGACAGCCGGACAAAATTTGGGCTAAACCAAAGCTGGAGACAGGCAGAACGTTTACGTTCAAGAAATTCGGAGAAAATTTCACACTTGTAAGTAGATATGATTCATCATTTATCTTCCTATGTGACAAGATTTCTTCCACATTATGCTTTATGTTTCAAACGATATTGTCTTGGGATATATGAGCTAACCTGAAAACACCGGAATCTCAATTCGTCCTGAATGTGGGAAACCTACTAATTTCAAGACTGATATTCTCGCATTGACCAGAAATATTCAGTTAAATCAGTTCGCAAGTTATTGTGGATCTTTGTTTTGTATACAATAGGCTTCATTCCAATAGCAGTTGTCATTTCCTATGTACACTAATTCATCCTTAGTGTGGCCTGGTTTGAATGGGGTTCATTAAATGCTCTTTAGGTATTATTGAGAGCGGGAGGAAATTCAGGTGACATATTCTTAATAGAATTTCATTGTGCCGTTATATTCATTAATTTAGGGTATGAATATTTATCTGGGGTAGCATTTTCAACTAAACACAGAGTTATACTCTCGATCAGTTTCAGAATTTGTTCATTACCTTGACAAATGATATGCTGAAGTAACAATTATGGTCATCAAGTGACAGGGACTTGTCGAAAGAATCCTTGTTTCATATTATTTTGCAGCACTATCTCCGACTTTTGAAACATTATGTTAACCATGAAATAGACATCAGTTTCGATTATTCTATCCAAGATCTGTACATAATCACATTATGTATATGCACCGCTTAATTTATATTTTCCCAACTTATGAATTAAGTGACATGAAAGGCATACTAAGAAAACTATGTGATGCTGTATATGCCATGAAAAAACTTTCCAAAGCAGTATATTCGAATTCTAGAAAATTCAGACTGAAAAAGGTGGAATAATAAAGTATAAAATGAGATTATATTTGGGTTATTGAGATGATTTTTTCAATGTAATATATTTATCACGATATCAGTTTCAAATCTATTTTAATGAATTGTTCCCAGTATTGTTGCCTTGTACAAACAAAGTCAATACCTGCGGCTTATTCGAACGATAAATATGGTGGATGCGATTAATATTTCGTGGACTGGGAGACGAATGTCTCCACAGACATCATTTATTGTGCATGTTTGATTTACTCCGAATAAAGAGGGGTTGCGATTCATTCCAAATATTCCCCGGAAAGTATGGCCCAAGTGCATTGGGATGTAAATAGGAGCTTTCTAGTGTTATGATCTGAATTGACAGATAAATTGAGAGACGTATACTTATTCTTATAGGAATGAACTGCGCCCTTCTGAAAATTAGACTATCGCTAAGGTTTCCTTCTGCGTACTGAAAGAACTGCCGTGAAGAATGCTTTTAATTAGTATCTGAAACGTAGCCTGAAAATTTCACACAGTTACATGTGTTAAAGAGCGGTTAGCCATCCAGATAGCACCAACGGGTATGTATACGAGAATTCCTTATATTTTTTTACAATCTTCCATTTATGACGTCGGATGAACATCCGAGTCATCATTTCACGAATGACCACAGAACACTATACAAACCGAATTTTTCGAAATATTATTGCAAAATTGAAATTTCAAATGAAGATATTTCTGGAATTATAAGACGGAAGAAGCGAACATAACCTACTCTAAAAATTCAATACTCTAAAATGAATATAGAAAGTTATTGTGTAGTTTTATCACTCATTTGATACCATTCCGGCTCAAATTGAGACGTCAACTAGAAAAGCACTGACGATAATTCAGCAGCTTTTGCGCGCATGTTCAAAGGAGATCACCAAAAGTGCGTTTGTTGGGGTCAATACGTGAAAAGATCACTGCTTTAGCAACGAATTTGAACGCAAAAGCTGCTGACTTCACGTCATTGCTCCTCTAGGTTTCTTTTTCAGTCAAGTAGGTACTAGATTTCAATTCGATTTTATCTGTATTTTCGGAAATATTGGGAAAATAAAATTTTGGATGAGTATATCTACTGTATCATTGGGCGGACTCTACCCATTCACGAACTCGACCTTTGTAATTAAGCATCAAACCTACTCTACAAATATCGAATTTCCAAGTTGTTTCTTTGGGAAGTTATTATGTTAACGATCGGTTTTTAGGCTTCCGAAGAACACAATTTAGAGAGTCGATATATAAAGAGTAGGTTTGGACCTTAATAACAAAGGCAGAATTCGTGAATGGGTAAAATCCACCCAATGAATCCGCTGACAGCTCGAAGGTTCATACAGAATTTCGTAAGGATAATATGATCGCAGAATATCAAATAATTGAAGAAAAAATTTTTTTTTTCAAATTGTTCTGATGACACGATCATCACGAAATTAGCATTTTCGAACTGATCACCAAGTTGCATCATGATTGAATCAGAATTTTCTGAGAAATTCTGAAAAAAACCACTATACCGAGGAAAAATACACGAAATTTTACAGTTTTTTTACAATATCTCTGAGAATAATACTATACAAAACTGAAATTTGGTTTACTGCTGTCAAATATGGAGTTCAAAATTCTTTCGAATATGGAAAATAGTTTCTGCAAGAAAAAAATATTCTCGAGAAAAGTTTTGAGAGGAAACTTTTTCAAATCGAGTAACAATACGATCTCAACAATATTTGCAAAAACTTGTTCGTCCTCATGATTCAACTAACTGCCAAGTTTCAATCAAATCGCTCGGGTAGTTTCTGAAATATTAACTTTTGAATTTCAAATGGCTATAACTTCGAAACCATTCGGCCGATTTGGCCCATTAACGAACCTAACCCTTGGAGTTCAAAATTCTTTCGAATATGGAAAATAGTTTCTGCAAAAAAAAAATATTCTCGAGAAAAGTTTTTAGAGGAAACTTTTTCAAATCGAGTAACAATACGATCTCAACAATATTTTGCAAAAACTTGTTCGTCCTCATGATTCAACTAACTGCCAAGTTTCAATCAAATCGCTCGGGTAGTTTCTGAAATATTAACTTTTGAATTTCAAATGGCTATAACTTCGAAACCATTCGGCCGATTTGGCCCATTAACGAACCTAACCCTCGACAGTCTAATGCGCGACCTACCCTGAGAGTTTTAAGTCGCTAGCTTGCTCCGTTTTACAGTAATCGTGTCCATGGACGGACGGACAGTCGTTTCCAGAACAATTTCGGGACAAAATTCGAGAAATATAGACATTTGGACAAAACGATAGCACGCTGTTCCCCTAGAACATGCGCGCAAAAACCATTGAACCATTTCGCATTATTGAAAACAATTAGAATGAAAGGTTACGAGTCTTTTGAATTGAAAATTAATATTACTCCGAATCAATCAACGGGAGTTCGGTTCAAGGTAGAATATACGAAGCATTGACGCAGATGCTCGAGTTGAGAAAACAGGAACACACATTTGGTAATTACGTTTAGAATGTTGATAAAACAAATTCAGATAAACAATACCCACTTTTTTCAGATAAGCAACCTCGAACTATTTTCGTATCTGTTTGGATGAAGAAATAATTTCAGACTTTTCCCTGTGGAAATACTTTAGAACCAAGTGTTTGGGTGTTAATTGGAGTTTCGTTTCAAGCTTTTCGATCGAAAGGAGTGAAAGTGTCTCCATCTTGTTAAGGATTTGGAATAGCTAGCTTGATTTTTACGCGCTTGTTCTGGAGAACAGCGCGTTATCATTTCGTCACGATGTCTGTAATTTTCTAATTTTGAGCCGAAATTGGTCTCACACTAGGTTGGACTCACTGATGAAGAATCCGAGGTCAAAATTGATTCTGTCCGTTCGGCCGGCCGTCCGGCCGTGTGCTTTGTAACTTTCGAAAGGAAGGACCTAGAGTCTTGAAATTTCCAGGTTAGGTTAAGATCCTGAATATCTCAGTTAACTTATTTCGTTAATGGGCCAAATCTGCCGAACGGTTTTTGTGCTACAGCCATTTGAAATTTTGATTTTTCAATAACTCGAAAAATATTTATCTGATCGAAATGTAACTTGGTTGGAATACGAACCGTGTCAATAAGAAGAAGTATCCTTGGAAAAATTAGAAAAAAAAATTTTTTTTTTTGGAAAATTTTTTTTGAAAATTTTTATATTCCATTGAAATTTCACTGAAATTTCCAAGTCGCCATTTCGCAATGTGAACAAGCGAGTAAAAGCTGCTGACTTCACGTGAGTGCTTTTCTAGATTTTCCAAACTCCTTCATTACACTTTACTGGGTGCGCGCATCTTCTGGGGAACAGCGTACTTTCGTATTGTCCAAATATTTGTAATTTTCGGATTTTGAGCCGAAATTATCTCGAACGACTGTATTGAACTCACTGATGACGAATCTGTCTGGTCGTTTGACGGTCCGACCGAAGACACGTTAACTGTCTGTAGGTTGCCCATCAGAGTGCTGCGGTTATGTGTGTTAATGGGCCTAATCGGCGAATTAATTTCAGAGTATAAGTCATTTGAAATTTCGAGGTTATTTAAGAAACTACTGCTGAAGGGATCGTATTGAAACTTATTGGTTAGTTGAACATAGAACTACTTCACAACAGTGTGCCAAATTTATTTTCGATCAGTCCTCAACTTTCGAAGGTATTGGAAAAACGTGCAATTTCATTGCTTTTGTCTCGGTATTGTAGTTTTTCCCGGAATAATTCAGAAAAACATGATCATGTCATTACTACAGCTTGAGAAAAAGAAATTTCAAATTTTTTTTTCTGATATTCTAGATGTTCTGCGAGCTTCTACATATAATCCTCATGAAATTCCGCAGGAACCGTCAAGTTGTCAATTTTCGATAAAGAACTGGATTTCAATTGGATCCAATCTGTATTTTTGAGAATATTCAGAACATATCATTTTGAACGGGTATATAGAATTTTAAGTTGTTTCTTTCGGGAGTTATCGTGTTTACGATTGGCGTTGGTATTGATTACATCGAATTGAAATCTTGTACTCGATTTAAAAATGATTGATCGAAAAATTAGGAATTTCAAACATGCGCGCAAATGCTGGTAATTTCCGACAGTGCTTGTCTAGAATTTTTTCATGTCCATTTTTGCCCATATTTTCATGGGTATTTGTTGGCCGAATAACTTCCAACTTACACAACTCTTTCTCCGCGGTCGGTGTGCTCTTACTTTCGAAAGAAAGAACCTAGAGTCTTGAAATTTTTAGGGTAGGTTTCGATCTTGAATATCTCAGACAAGTTCGTTAGTGGACATAATCAGCCTAACAGTTTCGGAGTTATGCCCATACGAAATTCGGAGGTAAATTCCTCGATATCTCATGAAGTAATGATTCGATCGGATTGAAACTTTGTAATTAGTTCTTGCATACCAACACGCAACCCAATGCGGAGGATTTTCGTATGGATCCCGTTGTTAAAAATTAAAAAAAAATTATTATTTGAAAATTTTTGAAATTTTTGTTGCAAATTTTTTTCTCGGAAAGTGTTGATCAGATTTCAACTAAATTTGGTACATACCTTAGAATCATTCTTCAACAACAATATTTCAAGTTTCAATTCGATACGATATTTACTTTCGGAGATGTATGGAAAAAAATATGTAAAATTCCGTTGTTGTTTGATATTTTGTCGTGATGTCCTCAATATCTCAAGAAGTACAAATGCTATTCGATCGAAACTTCGTAGTTATCTGAAATATATCAAGGCGAAACTTATTGCAGAATTTCGTGTGGACCCAATGGTTAGAAAATTTAAAAAAGTTTGAAGAATTTGGCACATACCTTAAAATCATTATTCTACAACGATGTTACAAATTCCAATTCGATACGAATTTACTCCCGGAGATATATGAGAAATCAATGTCAAATTTCGTTGTTTGGAGTTTTGAGGTTATTTCCTCAATATCTCAAGAAGTATTGATGCGAACACATCGAATCTTCGTAATTATTGGGAGAATATCAACACGCAACAACGAAATTTTTTTTTTCGCAAATTATCCACATCTTTATGGAAAAAAAATAGTTTTTCTGATTTATTGGCCAGATTTCGATGAAATTCGGCACAGACCTTGCAGATACTATTCTACAACAGTTTTTTTAATTTCAATTTGATCTGATGTTCATTTTCGGAGATATGGGGGAAAAAATATGTCGTGTTAACCAGAATAACATCATCCAAAAGAAACGACTATAAGAGATTCCATATTTTCATAGGTTTGGGGGTTAATTGAGAAGGTCGAACTCGTGAAAACTTAAAATCCCTTCAATAATTTCGTAGATATATCCATTCGAAATTTTATTTTCCTAATATTACCAATAATGCAGATATGATCGAATCGAACTTCTGCACTTCGTTGAAAAATGGCGGTCTTAAAGTTCATGCAAAATGTCTTGAGGAAATGACTTCGAATGTGAACAAGCGCTTAAACGCTCCCGACCTCACGTCAGTGCTTTTCTAGGTTTTTTTCATCAGGTTGAAATCACCGATGAACAATCCTGATCAAATTCAGCGGCTGATAGTTATCACAATAACTTCTGATCTAAACAACTTATAGATTCGAATTTTGTGGAACACGTTTGCAGTTTGATAAGGAAGTTCAGGTTCATGCATTGGTAACATCAATCTAAAAACTACGTCATTCGAAATATTAATTGACCAATATATCCGAAAATAGGTATCCTTATATATATTACGTCGACATTGGAATTTGGTATGCCCTTGTTATGTCAGCTTGAAGATTAGTGCAATACTCTACGGGATCTGAATATATTATCCGGATTATTAAATTTTCCAAGCAGAAAAAAATGTTTGAATTTTCAAAAATATTTATTTTAGATTCTCCTTCCAATGAAGCGATACTCAAGATGTTAGTTCGAAAATTTTTCAAATTCTACTGAGAATTTTTTTTTTTTTGGAAATATTGATTAGATTTCAACGAAATCCCGCACAAACCTTAGAGTCAGTATTTAACAACAATGTTCCACATTTAAATTCGATCCGATGTTTGCTTTCGGAGGTATAAAGAAAAAAATATGCCAAATTTCGCTGTTATTTGGAATTTGATTGATATTTCGTATGATCTAAAGAAGTACAAATGCAATCAGATTGAACTGACGTCAGAATTGGACTTACACCAATGCCGAATTTCGTTTGCGTATTCAGGCTCCAAACCGTCTGATAAATATTGAGTCTTCAAGAAACTACTCAGAAAATTGAAGTTGTTACGAACGTTTGGGACCTGATTACGAAGGTTGAGAGCCTAAATGGACGGAATCCGCCGAATGGATCCGTAGATACCTCCATTCAAAATTTAATTTTCCTAATATTCCCAAAATATAAATATCGCATTGAGAACTTGCTCTTGGTTGAAAATGACGGCTTGATGGTTCAAGAGAAATTCCACGTTTCATAATATGATTGGATGATCGCAAAACCAATTTGCCACAGCTGCGTTGTGCGGGTAATATACCTGGATGGGTGTCCAATCCTACTACGAGTTCGTTTTTTTCAAAAAATTTTTTTGGTGCAAATGGTTGAAAAACATCGTAAGAATGCGCAATGTTGGCACTTTTTTATATTCAAGAATTTTCGGGAAAATAAAAACTGAAAAATGAAGTGAAAAATGGAAAAATAACTAACATTGCGCATTCTCGCTAAAGAATTAAGAACATCCCAAAAAAAATTTCTCAAAAAATACTCATTGAAGCCTGCAGAACGACACCCCGTTTTTGCGCGCATGTTCTAGGGGAACAGCGTGCTATCGTTTTGTCCAAATGTCTGTAATTTTGGATGATTGAGCCGAAAATGGTCTCAATCGACTAGGTTGGACTCACTGATGACGAATCCGTGTGCCAAAATCGATTCTGTCCGGCCGAGCGGCCAACGACACGATAACTGTCGACAGAAGCAAGTTAGCAACTTGAAACTTTCAGGGTAGGTCGCCCATCAGAATGCCGCGGTTAAGTTCATTAATGGGCCAAATCGGTCGAATAGTTTCGGAGTTATAGGCACTTGAAATTTTGAAGTTATTTATTTTTTATTTCAGAAACTACTTGAGCGATTGATTTCAAACTTGGCAGTTAGGTGGAGTATAACGACGCGCAACTTTGAGCCAAATTTCGTCAGGATCATATTGTCAGTAGATTTAAAAAAAATTCTTTTTCGAAATTTTTTTCCCAAAATTTTTTTTTTTTCGAAAACCATTCATCATATTCAAAAAAAATTCCACTCACACTTTGAGCTTCATATTTCACAGCAGTGTACCAAATTTCAGTTCGATACGATCATAAGTTTTGGAGATATCGGGAAAAAATATGTCAAATTTCGAGGTTTTCTTCTCGATATCGTTGTTTTTTTCGGTATAACTCGAGAAATACCGATTCAGTCCTGATAAAGCTAGTTTGAAGATGCTGAAAGACAACTTTATGCAAAATTTCGTGATGATCGTGTCATTAGAACAATTTGAAAAAAAAAATTTCTGTGATTTTCTTATCATATCATCCTCATTAAATTCTGTATGAACCTTCGAACTGTAATTTTTCGATGAAGTTCTGGATTTCAATTCGATCTGATCTGTATTTTTGGAAATATTGGAAAAATAAAATTTTTAATGGGTATATCTGCGGAATCATTGGGTGGATTTTACCCATTCACGAATTCGGCCTTCGTAATTAAGGTCCAAATCTTCTCTACAAATATCGAGTTTCTCAAGTTGTTTCTTTCGTAAGTTATTGTGCCTACGCAGTCGGCCGTTAGGCTGACCGTAAACAGTAATTACGAAGGTCGAATTCATGAATGGGTAAAATCTGCCCAATGATTCCGTAGATATACCCATTGAAAATTTTATTTTTTCAATATTTCGGAAAACACTGATAAGATCGAATTGAAATCCAGTAATTTATCAAAAAAAAATTTCAAAAAGCACTGCCGGAAGGCAGCAGCTTTAGCGTGCATGTTCAAATTCGTTGCTGAAGCGGTCATCTACATTGAACATGCGCGCAAAAGCTGCTGCCTTCACGACAGTGCTTTTTGTAATTTCTTCTATAAACGTCGAAATTTCTCCGAATTCTAATATTTCACGCGCCTATAGGCAACGTTTGATCATGTAGACCGGGTACAGCGGCCTGACCTTGAGATATAAGCGATGACATTTAAATGTGGCTGTGTTGGCTAGCTGTAATTTACTACCACGTGGTATTGTTTCCTCTTGAGAAGCTTGGAAGAAATCTTAGCGGACGATTCGCCAATGCATGAGCGCGACTTCTTACTTAAGCGGAGTCATGATAAAATCTTCTGAAAGGTGACATCTTGCATTCCTTCAGTATCATGTAAAATGTCATATTCAGGAAAAATGTCAGGGTCGGGTTTTTGTGCAGAAGGAATACTATATTTATTGATTTCCATGAAAAGGTATTCGGAGAACATTAAAGAAGAAGTTATAAAAGTGATGAAGAAAGATATTATTGGCCTTGTCGATCGCCGCGTTTATTGCAGATTCACCTGCCATTAAATTGCGGATTGATTACCCAAATATTATTTCATTGTTTGTACCACACGAACGTTTCAAAGAAGCACTGACTATTGGAGCTTCAGCTTTTATTAATGCTTCGCGCGTCATTTGTGGTTTCAAAAGAATGGATTATGGACACATTTCACAATAGACAATATTGCAACACCATGCACTATCACTATCCTGTGTTATATACATGCTGTTCGGGTAAGTGGTGACAAGACTTTCGGGTTATTTTCACTGGTCGATTTCATACACAAAAAAAAACTAGAAATGCACTGCCGTGAAGGCAGCAGCTTTTGCGCCCATGTTCAAATTCGTTGCTAAAGCGGTCATCTTCATTGAACATGCGCGCAAAAGCTGCTGACTTCACGGAAGTGCTTTTCTATGTTATTTTCGATGAACTACTGGATTTCAATTCGACGTAATCTCTTTTTTTCTTGGAATATTGAGATAATAAAATTTGGAATGGGTATATCTACGGAATCATTAGGCGGATCTTACCAATTCACGAATTCGACCTTCGTAATTAAGCCCCAAACCTACTCTACAAATATCGAGTTCCGAAAGCTATTGTGTTTACGGTCGGCCGTTAGGCCGACGTTTAACTCAATAACTTTCGAAAGAAACCACTTAGAAACTCGATATTTGTAGATTAGGTTCGGGGCTTAATTACGGAGGCCGAATTCGTGAATGGGTAAAATTTGCCCAATGATTCCGCAGTCGTTTCTTCGGGAAGTTTTTGTGTTTACGGTCGGCCTGACCGTAACAACAATTACTTCCGAAAGAAACAACTTAGAAACTTGATATTTGTAGAGAAGGTTCGGACCTCAATTACGAAGGCCGAATTCGTGAATGGATAAAATCCACCCAATGATTCCGCAGATATACCCATTCAAAATTTTATTTTCTCAATATTCCCAAAAATACAGATTAGATAGAATTGAAATCCAGTACTTCATCGAAAAATAACAGTTCGAATGTTCATTCAGGATTTAATGAGTATAATATCACGAGAAGATCACAGAATATTGAATTTGTATTTGAAAGAAAAAATTTGAATTTTTTTCAAATTGTTCTAATACAACGAACATCACGAAATTCTGTACATTCTTGCGTTTCAGCATCTTCAAACTAGGTGCGAAGTTTCATCGTGATTGAATCAGTATTTCTTGAGTTATACCGAAAAAAACAACGATATCGGGACTACGAACTACGAAATTTCATATATTTTCTCTCAATATCTCCAAAACTAATAACCGTATCGGATTGAAATTTGACACACTGCTGTGGAATATGGAGTTCGCGCTGAATTTTTTCAAATGTGATGAACAGTTCGCGGGAAAGTTTTTTTTCAAAATTTACGGATAGTATATCTCGAAACAATCTCGAGAAGTTGCGCGTTGCTATACTCCAACTAATTGCCAAGTTTCGATCGAATCGTTCCAGTAGTTTTTGAATTATCGCCAAAATAAAGTCATAACTTCAAAGGGCTCAACTCCGAAACCGTTTGGCCGCTTTCGCCCATTAACGAACTTAACCGTCGCATTTTGAAATGCATCCTACCCTGAAAGTTTCAGGTCGATAGGATTCTCCGTACGACCGTAATCGTGTCTACGGACGGCCGGCCGGACAGAATCGATTTTGACACCTTATTCGCCATTGGTGAGTCCAACCTAGTCGTTTGAGACCATTTTCGGCTTAATCATCGAAAATTACAGACATTTGGGCAAAACGATAGCACGCTGTTCCCTAGAACATGCGCGCAAAAAACATTACAAATTTCGTTGATATTTGGAATTTTGAGGTTATTTGCTCAATATCTCAAGAAGAAAAGAGGCGATCAGAGTGAAGCTTTGTAATGAGTTGTATTGAAGAATATCAATACGCAACTCATTGTGAAATTTCTTGTGGATCTAACTGTTACAATTTAAAAAAATGTATTCGAATTTCAACAAGCGCGAAAAGCTCCCGACCTCACGTCATTGCTATTCTAGTATTTTTGGGATATTTCCTCAGCATCTCAGCAACTTCTTGAGTTGTCACCAGATCTGATTGAAACTTACTTTCATTTGTGAGATACCTACGTGCAACTACTTGCAAAATTTTTGGCCTCGTATGGTTACTTGATTTAAAAAAAATTATTATTTGAGAAAATATTTTGTTTCATATTTCGACGAGATTTTTTGCACAGACCTCAAAACTTATATTTCACGAGACTTTGATTCGGTTTTTTCGGATATATTGTGACACTTCGTAAAATTTCGTGTTTTTTTTCCGGTAGCGTTTTTTCCGGAGTAACTCGAAATCTACTGATCGAATCATGATACAACATGCTGATGCGAAGATTCAGTCAAAACAATTAAAAAAAAAATCAAACTTCTTTCGAATATTGTGTATTCTGCTATATTCTGATTTTATTGTCCTCATGGAATTCTGCATGTACCCTGAAGGTGCCATTTTCCGATCAAGATTTGTATTTCAATTGTATTCAATCTGTATTTTTGAAAATATTGGGAAAATCAACTTTGAATTGGTATATCTGCGGAATCATTGAGTGGATTTACCCATTCACGAATTCAGCCTTGGTAATGAATGTTGTTTCTTTCGGAATTGTTCGTTTTCACGCCGACCGTGAAAACAATAACTTCCGAAAGCATATACTCAGAAAGTCTGTATTTGTAAAGTACATTTGTCGAATTCATGAATGAGTAAAATCCGCCCAATGATTCCTAAGATACACTCATTCAATAATACAGATTGGATAGAATTGAAAGAGAGATCGCCAAATCGTTCCATCAGGAATTGAAGATGCGTTTGGCATATATAATACATGGAAAGACGACCGCATTGGCAACGGATTTGAACATGCAAGCAAAAGCTGCTGAATTCACGTCAGTGCTTTTCTAGAATATCATTTATTCGCTTTCCTTTCAATCATATCTTTCTGTAAAAGATAACGACTCTCATATTGCCTATAACATATAAAAATGCTCAAAGTCAATCCATGTGTAAAAGTAACACTTCCAATGAACACTCCATTCTGCTTGCTGCCTGGAATTGCCCATTATTGTGGATCACACGCGAAGAAGGAATAAAACATGCGGCAATATAGAAAACTTCAAAGGAAAAAAGGGAATCGAAAACTATTTCAAGGTGCAACGGGCGAGCAGGCGAAATTTAGCTAACTCCCTTTGGGTGGAAGTCCGTCGTTTTTTCCGTCGAAATGTAGATAGCATCAAGAATTCAGTCCTCCTTGGGGATTTTTCGCAAACTTGAGTATTCCACTGGAATTCTCAATGGCTAAACCAAACTGTTGAGTTCATACTTGTTTCAGTTCTTTGAAATAGAACATAGAAATAATTTGCCTCCCCGTGAATTGTTAAAGCATAAATATTGCGGAATTCATGGAAAATACAGTCGATAATTAGTTGATTACAATTTTTTTGAAGCAGCAGAGTGTGAACATTTCAGAATTTTGGGCCGAAATGGCTAGCTGCGGTTGAATTAATTGATCAAGAATTCGCGGTAACATTCAGTTTCGTACGTCCAACTGCTCGTTTACACTGAATTTCGAAAGAGTCCAAATTTTCAGTATAAGTTGAGAGAGTGAACTGTATCGTCATCAGTTTGATTGAAAATGTTGAATTCAGCTGTATTCAGTTGATTACGCGCTTGTTCTAAGGAACAGCGCGTTATCATTTCGTCACGATGTCTGTAATTTTCGAATTTTGAGCCGAACTTGGTCTCAAACGACTAGGTTGGACTCACTGATGAAGAATCCGTGGTCAAAATTGATTCTGTCCTTTCGGCCGTGTGCACTGTAACTCTCGAAAGAAGGGACCTAGAGTTTTGAAATTTTCAGGTTAGGTTAAGACCCTGAACATCTCGGTTAAGTTCGTTAATGGGCCAAATCTGCCGGATGGTTTTTGTGCTACAGCCATTTGAAATTTTGATTTTTCAATAACTCGAAAAATATTTATCTGATCGAAATGAACCTTGGTTGGAAGATGAACAGTGTCAATAAGGAAAATTATCCCGGGAAAAATTCGAAAAAATTTTTTTTTGAAAATTTTATATTTCATTAAAATTCCACTGAAATTTCCAAGTCATCATTTCGCAATGTGAACGAGCGCGTAAACGCTGGTGACTTCACGGCAGTGCTTTTTTATTTATTATTTTTCAGGTTAGTTTTAAATTTTCACTACCAATATACGAAGAAAAAATATTAAAAAATTTAGTGAAATTATTATTTATATAAAACCTCTTGCGGATTGCGGGTTAAACTCTTTGTCAAGGATAGTTTCTCGGAAAATAAGTTGCCTTATTAAGAATATCGAAACGATCAACGAATGGAACTGTAAAGCCGGGTCCAGATGTGTGTAACGCGAACAGCGCGAATGTAATAAATCACAGGAATTTTTAGGGCTCGAGACAGTGCCCTTCCTGCTCCGTCGGGACTCGGTTTTAATCACGATGCATTTGAATGTATAATTCGAGGCTGACCTCGAGTGCCGCTCATACTGTTCGCCGAATCGTTTATCGAATTTTATTGCATTCGCTGTTCGGATTACACTCATCTGCACCCGGCTTAACGTTTCATAGCCTATATCTGACTGCTTTATTAGACAATAAAGAGAAAATTTGCAGAATTATTTTTCCTTTATTGTCTGGTGAAAGAGTCAAATATAGACTCTGGAATGTTGACGTTCAATTCGTGGATCGATTTCATAATTTCTATATTGCTCATTAGGCAACATCTTTCGGAAAAATTGCCCCTGACAAAAATAGGGTTGATTCCGCAAGAGCGTTTTCTATAAATAATAATTTTATTGGATTTTTTTAATGGTTGTTTTTCTTATATTGTCAGTGAGAACCTGAAAGATCCGGTGAAATAGTGAAAAATCCTATCCAAATTTCCTTTCTTCGATATTCGAATTATGTTTGTCGATTGATTAGTTTGTTTGTAAGAACAAAGTTTGATTTTTCTTCATTTAATTTCAAATCCATATGAAATTTTTTCTTAAAAATCATCAAACCAATGAAGATTCGTATTCACCATTTTACTTACATTTTGAATCATTCGACGAAAAAATAAATAAATAAAAACCAATTTGTAACCTACAAACGGAACCCATGATGTTCGAGATATGCGGATCGTTAACACAACGAACTTTATTTGTACAGCAGATTTCAGGCTATTTTGCGCCGAATTCACTTCCAAATTCTATGTTATTATTATCTATTGATTTATTATTTCGGGATAAATTCTGGTTCTGCGAAAAAAACTCATAACAATAATATAATGAAGGGTTTTCCAATAAGAGGTGTTATTTTGATATCCAAAGGAAAATGCCATTTTTCAATATAAATGATCGGATGTTTATCCCATCATAAAGAAGAAGCTATGCCGTTGTTGAAGCGTGTATCGTTCCATTTTCATTAATGGCGTAGTTTCTACTTGTCAAATGTCAAAAAAGACAGCTTCAAAAGTGACATCTACCGAAATAGTGGGCTATTCAAAATAACACCTCTTATTGGAAAACCCTTTGTCTTTTCCTCATTCTGAAGTCCCATTGGCATAGCTTGGAAGGCTAGGCAATAGGGCGCTGGAGGAAACTCAATGTATAAGCCTAAGAAAATGCGTCAGTGATGAAAACTATAATTTCTCTATTCATCTTCCCATGAAGAAAAGATTCAATTCAGAATTGAATCCTTGCGGTAGCTCATCTGCTATCTACTTGCTCCCAGAAGAAAAATATCTAGCCGCGCCACTACACAGTACCGCTATCGACATAACTCTTTATTGCTGGTAGCAATAAACTTATGATGATAAATTTACATAAAAAAATAAATATACAACACATTGAATTTTGATTCTGCTGCGTAATAGTTACCAATTCACAATACCAACAATAGCAGTTTCAATATGCAAATAAAGACATTGAGTTTTTTGCAACATTAAAGTCGGTAAATTAAATTTTTCCACGCGCACTCCGCTCGAAATATTCAATTGTAATAAAATTCAATACAGATTATATTTCATGCCCACATTTCTGGGAAATCAAGTTCTGTTCTATTAAAATACGCAATTCTTGAAGAATTCAGTTACATCGATTTTATCTTTCACGAGTTCTGAATCACAATTCTATTTTTGGTCCAGACTACATTTCAATTTCGTTCCATATCTGAAAATAGCAAGTTTGACAAAACAGGAATATTTGAGCGGGCAAAAAAATGATATTTCGAATTTTGTGGAAATAAAATAATTTCATCTTGGATGAAAAAAAATCATGTTGATCAAATGAAAATTTCAAGGATCAAAGTTGAAGCGCTCTTGTACGATCGAGACGTATTGCATGAATCGAAAATCCGTTTTCATGAAGATATACAGTGCGCGTCGAAATGATGGAACTAACATTTTCTCAGAAGAAAAATATTTGGCAACAAAATCCTGAAACAGGTCAATTTTTGTTTCACTTTTACCAAATTTATGTGCATTTATGTAGGATTTTCGTTGCACCTTGTGCCATCTCCATCAACTCTCTAAATTTTTTGAATAGGGAAAGTAATTCATGTGGTACTTTTTTGGCAAGGTCTTTGTATCTTCTTTACAGGCGGGCAGAAATTTTCAAGAAAAATTTTTTTTTTTAAAAATTAGTTACTTCAAAGAGATTTTCAGTAAGTGCACTTTGTCATGGCTCATTTACTTTGAGACGATGGTACCTGATGAAATTTGTCACCGAATGAAAGTCGTCCATTACTGTTTTGTTCATGCACAACTTTCAACCCTTTGCAACCCCCACACGTGATTTTTTTTTCTCCATTAAAGGGTTCGTAGGGTTTGAAAGTTGTGCATGAACAAAACTGTTATGGTCGACTTTCAATCGGTGACAAATTTCATCGGGTACCATCGTCTCAAAGTGAATGAGCTATGACAAAGTGCATATACTGAAAACCTTTTTGAAGTAACTAATTTTTCAAAAAAAAATTTTTTTCTTGAAAATTTCTACACGCCTGGAAAGAAGATACAAAGACCTTGCCCGAAAAGTACCACATGACCCACTTTCCCTATTCAAAAAATTTAGAGGCTTGATGGGGATGGCACAGGTGCAACAAAAAATCTTTCAAAAATGCATAAAAATTTGGTAACAGTGAAACATAAATTGACCTGTTTCAGGATTTTGTTGCCAAATAATTTTTCTGAGAAAATGAATTTGTTCTTAAATTTTGACGCTAACTGTATACATAAATTCTTATATTCGCATGGATGCAAGAGAATTATCTCAATCCAAATATCCTTCATAAACACCAGAACACTTTGACATGCGTTTGAACCAATTTTCGGGGCCATTTTGGAGATTTTCTCTACGTAAATGAAACTAGCATATTGGTTTCTGGATTTTCCACAAAGTGGTATAAGGATTGTTGTTCCTGCTCTCTTCGTGCAACGATAAATCTATGATGTTTTGGGTGTACCATTTTCAAGGCTTTTCGACTTATCCTCTTGATTTCTGTTCGAAAACCAATAAGGTCAGTTGTGGTAAATGCTGTTAAACTCTACATACTGCATACATGAAAGATTTTTATCCGGTTTCTTAAAATCTCACATGAAAGGCTTTCGACCATTCGTTTGAATTATACAGGGTGCTTTTCGGTTTCGAGTAATATTTTCAAAATGTTTCATTTTCACGAATCCATGGAATTCTTCATTCAGGAAGACCACATTGGCATAACGGGTTGCTATTTCTAGAATCGGAGTCTACTTCCATGATATTTTCAGAAATTATTAAGGAAATCAACTTGTAGCAGTCGAAAAACCTGTCATGGCAGTTCGAAGTCAATAAAGAGTCAAAAAATTTCATGGGTCACCTGCAGTTTTGAAAAATGGGTATTCGTAATTGGATATTTTTGACGGCTTGAGTTTCATAGAAAATATGGATCGAAAAATTTTTGAAAAGTTGCACTCATAAGAATGGCATCAGTTAAGAGGAAACAATACCACGTAGCAGTAAATTACAGCTAGACAACACAGCCTCATTTAAATGTCATTAAACCTCACCTATATTTCAAGGTCGGGCCGCGCGACCCGGTTTACATGCTTATTAGAATTCGGAGAAATTTCGACGTTAATAGGAGAAAACGGAGTGGCGTTCTGCACGCTTCAGTGTGTATTTTTTGAATTTTTTTTTTGATGTACTTAATTTCTTAGCGAGAATGCGCAATAGTAGTTATTTTTTCCATTTTTCACTCCATTTCAGTTTTATTTTCCCTACAATTCTTGAATATAGAAAAGTGGCAACATTGCGCATTCCTACGATTTTTTTCAACCATTTGCACCAAAAATTTTTTTGAAAAAACGAACTCTGCCCTCCATTAGTCACCCCGTTATATTCGAGGTATTGTTTGCTCTTAGGAGGGTCACAATATTGTGATGAGTACGGCCCTGTCTGTTCTAGTATATTCCAGAAAGCTCCAGACGTCTATTACTGCTTTCTTTTTGACGATTTGGGTAGCTCAGAGCTGCCCCCGCGCATGAAATTTCTCAACAAATTTCATGCGCGGCGGGAGCTCCGAGCTACCCGAATCGTCAAAAAGAAAGCAGCATTTGAGTCACCCGCCTCTCTCTATAATCTTCTCGCAATTGCTAGAAATTCCACATGTGATAGAAGGGTAGGCGCGGAGCTGCACAGGGACTAATTCAGCAGAGTGATTCGATTATTTTCAGTGAAAATAAATTAGTGTGGAGATAAATTGTGAACAGACTTTGATAGAAATAGTTGTTTAGTTATTGGAACAGTAGTGTGTAAATAAGTGTAAATAAATAGTTTAATTATCCTGAACATTTTGATAAACCAAGAAAACGTTACAATATAATATCCTTGCACGGACCCTATTTTTATGGTATTATGCGCAGGCTCAGTTCCAGACAAAATCGACATCTATACTTTTCGATTTATATTGAAGCTTTTGAATTTTTGCGAGGTAGCTTCAACCTCTTTGGGACAGTTTCACGTTTTGTCCCGGCTTAGTTTGGGGGAACTCGTCAGGGCATGCACCAAACTAAGCCGTTCACATGCCTACGTGAGTGGACACCCCTTGTGAGGAACACAAGGGAGTGTACCAGACCGATGGGGATGAGCGTATATCAGCTATGTGAACCTGGCAATTGACCTTGAAATTTTCTCGTGAAAATTTTGTAATCGATTGTACCCGGTAGGTACCCGATTGTACCACAAAAATTTTCGTTTGTACCCCTAACGTTTTCTCTACACAGCCATTATAACTTTTGCACCCAACAGCACCCAAAAAAAAAAATTCGAAATTTCCTCATGAAAACTTGGTGAAGGATTATACCAGGTAGGTACCCGATTGTACCACTTTTATTTTTGCTGAAATCCCCATGGTTTTTTTTATACATCAATTCGAAATTTTTTTTTCTCTTCAACTCGTGATTGGCCGATAATTGATGGAATTTTTGTATGAAAATTCTGTGGTCGATTGTACCCGGTAGGTATCCGATTGTACCACAAAAATTTTCGTTTGTACCCCTAGCGTTTTTTTTATACAGCCATTATAACTTTTGAACCCACCGGCACCCCCAAAAAAAAAATCGAAATTTCTTCATAAAAACTTGGTGAAGGATTGTACCAGGTAGGTACCCGATTGTACCACATTTATTTTTGCTGAAATCCCCATGGTTTTTTCTACACATCAATTCGAAATTTTTTTTTCTCTTCAACTCGTGATTGGCCGATAATCGATGGAATTTTTGTATGAAAATTCTGTGGTCGATTGTACCTGGTAGGTACTCGATTGTACCACAAAAATTTTCGTTCGTACCCCTAGCGTTTTTTTTATACAGCCATTATAACTTTTGAACCCACCGGCACCCCAAAAAAAAAATCGAAATTTCTTCATGAAAACTTGGTGAAGGATTGTACCAGGTAGGTACCCGATTGTACCACATTTATTTTTGCTGAAATCCCCATGGTTTTTTTTATACATCAATTCGAAATTTTTTTTTCTCTTCAACTCGTGATTGGCCGACAATTGATGGAATTTTTGTATGAAAATTCTGGGGTCGATTGTACCCGGTAGCTACTCGATTGTACCACAAAAATTTTCGTTTGTACCCCTAGCGTTTTTTTTTATACAGCCATTATAACTTTTGAACCCACCGGCACCCGAAAAAAACGCTGCAAATTTTACACAAGGGTTTATTACTTTCTCAGTTTAATAACCCAATACCATTGATATCTCAAATCAATCGTATATATTATTTATAACTCATTGGTTTTTCACCAAACGAAAATCAATTCCATGAAGAAATTCATGTGAAATATTCAAATTCAATAGTAACTACAAAATTATCCACGTCGAAATCAAAAGTACCTGCATAACTCCTAGAGTCGTTAGAAATCAATAGGTACAACACCCGCAAAATCCTATTGAATGAACAAACAGATGTGAATAGCTCTCCACTACTGAATATTTTTCTGTAACCTAAAAACTCTGTGGCAACCCCCAATTCATACCTACTATCACTTTTACGCTTTTGTATAATTATTTAGGCACGTTCCGGACCATATTTAAACCTTGTTGTACTACATAGCATCAGTCAGTAAAATGTAGATACCTGAAGAAGATTTTTAGCAACTTTCTTCGTGTTTTTTGTGATTCCGTAGTATTACTATGAGTGTTGTGAATTCCCCGCCGAAGTCCAACACACTGTTAGGATCTGGCGTCTAGGAGGTTCGAAAGTTTTCAAAATCAAACTAAACGGTTAAAAAAAACACACTTTAATTCGATTCCCAGTTGTAAAATGAATATACTAGACTAGTGCCGATACGAAATAATCGATCGTGTGAAAATATGAACAAAAACGTGAAAAACCTATTTTAAATATTTGAGCCGAGCCTCGGCGTTTTCGACCTCAAGCTTATCGCTTCCAATTCCGATCCCGACTAACTTATGTCTGGAATTTTCAAATATCCCCAAGGAAAAATCTTACATGCCTAAATATGTCTATGTTTATAATAACGCACAAAATCATTTGAAGGGCAAACCGCCTTAGCTCGCTCGAAAAGTGAGACCAATGCAGGTGGCCGCACAGGGCCGTATTCCCTAATTATCTGGGGACAAATCTGTCGAGTTACGACAATGAGATGGAGTTTTTATGTCCGACTGATCATCAGAATTATCAGTCCTGTCACCGATATAATCAATTACCGTATCCATGTTGTCTGTCTCATCTAAATATATTCCCGAAATATGGTAGATGAACTTATTCACTAAGGTATCAACATATAACGAAAATTTTGATGGAAAGAATTGAAAGAATCCCTTTATAATTAAGCCTAGAGGATGTTATTCATAAAAATCTTAAATATTTTTCATTCCAAATCACATTTCCTATGAAATATTGGAGTTGAAGAGAAAATTATCTTAGTGTTGAGTTTCTTAAAAAACTACTTTACAAAGGTCAAGTCACTATGTTGTTTCTTTCGTTAAAACTAAGTTAAATTTCCGAAAAATAGTTTTTACTAATATTTTGCCAGTACGATCTTCACGATATTACTTATTAAATTGCGTGTCGGTATTACACAAATAGAAATGAAATTCAAATCAGAAAGCGTTTGCGCCTTTTGACATATAAGGGAAATAACCTCAAAATTTAAAATGGCCACAAAATTTTCCGCCAATATCTCTGCAAATAAAAATGGTTTCAAAATGTTGACTAAAACCTGTACCAAATTATATTGAACTTTAATGAATAGCTACCGAAAAAAATTTTTAGAAAAAATTCAATTTTTTCCTAATACAATTCTCACGAAATCATGCATTAAATTGAGCGTCGATATTTCACAACTAGATATGATGTTTCAATTTCATCGCGTTAGTATTTCTTGAGAAACTTTCGGGAAAATTAACTTAAACTCTCAAATTAACAACAAATACGTAGAACAAAATTCAAGATTTTCCGCTAATATTAAATGTGTGGATGTGATTCCTACTAGGATTCAACTTTGTTCTGAAAAATATCAATGAAATGAAAAAAAACTCACCCGTCCTGTGCAACTTATCTGAAAAAAATTTTTCCACAGTGCATATATCCGATAAGAGTTCACTTGATTCACAAAATATCCAATAAACAAACTGAAGACCTAAAGTTATTTTCAATAACTTTTCAGTAAAAATCAAATATATCGTGAACCTCTCAAGGTTGAATTCGACTGAATAATTCTAAAAGAGAAATTTCGTTCCGTATAGTTGTCAGATACACTCAACGTCTGTTTAATGTAAAAACCTTCAATTCAAACAAGTAGTTTGCGGACCACCAGATGTTGAAACATGCGGAGTATTCTTGTCCACGATCCCCAGTACCCTTAGTATTAGATTCTCGACAATTGATGAGATTTCCGGTTTGTTAATTGATTTGTTTGCATATATCCTCCAATTTGTTTTATCATATACATGCTCATTATCTTTTATATTCACCCCTATTTCAAAGTCTCAGTACGAAAAATATTGGATTTCGATTGAAACCAGTAGCCGATATCCACATGTTGACGATAATTGTACTAAGCAATCCAAAATTGATGGAAACCTCCGATCGACCGAATATTTTGGAAATATTCATTATTTTAAATAACGCTTCTTAATTCGTGTTCTGCATGTGAATGGGTTATTCAGTTACACAAGAGTATTTATTGAGATTTCAATGTTTCAAATGAATTTTTTCATGGAATCAGTTTTCGGGTTGTGAAGAACCAATGATTTATGGATTATATAAGTTTTATTTGAGATATAATTGAGCTCCATGAAGAAATTTAATGTTTCATCCTGTAATTCGCAGGGTGATATCTATAAATAATAATTGTTATCCGAGTTTTTGTAGTTATGTTTCAGATATTAGGAGAGAAACCCCAAAAATATTTAATTTGAACTACTAACGATCATGAAATTGTCGAGAACATCGATAGGGCATTTGCACATTGTGTTTATAAAATAATCAACGAATCCGTTCGAAATTTCTCAATATATGTTGAAAATTTGGTAACAATCTTTTCATCTACATTCAGATATATGATTCTGGATGAAA
The DNA here is from genome assembly GCA_958510865.1 of Myrrha octodecimguttata. Taxonomy (NCBI): domain Eukaryota; kingdom Metazoa; phylum Arthropoda; class Insecta; order Coleoptera; family Coccinellidae; genus Myrrha; species Myrrha octodecimguttata. Next base: position 18,463,204 of record OY294065.1, on the reverse strand, counting down.
AGTTAACCGATTATTTCACTGAATTCCAATCTTAGAAGCGAATGCGATGATTCATTCTCGGAATTATTGGAAATTTGTAGCATTTTTCTTTATAACTCAGAGACTACTGGTCGGATATCATCCGGGTAAAATTTTTTAGGTTGAGTTATGCAACAGTAATCAACGTTGAGAATTTCACAAAAATTCGGTGGAAAGTTTCTGAGAAATAATTTTTTTTTTCCCTCCAACCCCCAATTTTAAGCCCTTAGGGTACACCAATCCTGCTGAAAAGCTTGGAGGATCAATCCCGAGCGAGACATGATTTTTCTACCAAGTTTCACGGATTTCGGTTCAGTACTTTCCGAGAAAAGCTCTGGATTTTTTTTTATTCGTTCATTCAAATCTACATACTCCAAAACGTGAACTGTGAAATTTTCAGGGGGGGTTAAAATTTTTTTTTTGTTGCTCGATCACTAAGGTTCATTATTTGATTTCATCAAATAATAAACCAAAATCGAAATTTCTTCATGAAAACTTGGTGAAGGATTGTACCAGGTAGGTACCCGATTGTAGCACATTTATTTTTGCTGAAATCCCCATGGTTTTTTCTACACATCAATTCGATTTTTTTTTTCTCTTCAACTCGTGATTGGCCGATAATTGATGGAATTTTTGTATGAAAATTCTGTGGTCGATTGTACCTGGTAGGTACCCGATTGTACCACAAAAATTTCCGTTTGTACCCCTAGCGTTTTTTTTATACAGCCATTATAACTTTTGAACCCACCGGCACCCCAAAAAAAAAATCGAAATTTCTTCATGAAAACTTGGTGAAGGATTGTACCAGGTAGGTACCCGATTGTACCACATTTATTTTTGCTGAAATCCCCATGGTTTTTTCCACACATCAATTCGAAATTTTTTTTTCTCTTCAACTCGTGATTGGCCGATAATTGATGGAATTTTTGTATGAAAATTCTGTGGTCGATTGAACCCGGTAGGTACTCGATTGTACCACAAAAATTTTCGTTTGTACCCCTGGCGTTTTTTTTATACAGCCATTATAACTTTTGAACCCACCGGCACCCAAAAAAAAAATCGAAATTTCTTTATGAAAACTTGGTGAAGGATTGTACCAGGTAGGTACCCGATTGTACCTTATTTATTTTTGCTGAAATCCCCATGGTTTTTTCTACACATCAATTCGAAATTTTTTTTCTCTTCAACTCGTGATTGGCCGATAATTGATGGAATTTTGTATGAAAATTCTGTGGTCGATTGTACCCAGTAGGTACTCGATTGTACCACAAAAATTTCCGTTTGTACCCCTAACGTTTTCTCTATAAAACCATTATAACTTTTGAACCCACCGACACCCAATAAAAAATTGCAATTTAAATGAAAATGTTTGCTTCCAGATTTTGTGATCGGACATAAATTTAAATTTTTCATTTTGTTTGTTCTATTCAGTAATTATGAATTCTGTACTTGTCGGCAGCTGAAAAAATTGGAATTTCTTCATCAAAATTTGGTTTAGATTTGTACCGAGTAGGTACCTAGGTAGGCGAATATCCACCTCATTTCAGTTCAAACTTTCAGATTCGTGCTACACAGCGATTCGATTTTTTGTTCCATTCTCATAGGAGCTTGCAAAAATGGAAAGAATATTCCATATCTTATAAAAAAAAACATCATTCAATGGATGACATCAAGATTACATCCAGCCCAATGGGAAATTTATCTGTCGCTCATAGGAATCATAAGTTCGTGTTCTTCCTCGAGAATCGTATGATGGATTATAATTACCTTATGGATGCTTGGTTGTATGATGTTTTTTTTTATAAGATATGGAATACTCTTTCCATTTTTGCAAGCTCCTATGAGAATGGAACAAAAAAATCGAATCGCTGTGTGGCACAAATATGGAAGTTTGAACTGAAATGAGGTGGATATTCGCCTACATAGGTACCTACTCTGTACAAATCTAAACCAAATTTTGACGGAGAAATTCCGATTTTTTTCAGCTGCCGACAAGTACAGAATTCATAATTACTGTATAGAACAAACAATATGAAAAATTTAAATTTATGTCCGATCACAAAATTTGGAAGCAAACATTTTCATTTAAATTGCAATTTATTTTTGAGTGTCGGTGGGTTCAAAAGTTATAATGGCTGTTTAAAGAAAACGTACGGGGAACGAACGAAAATTTTTGTGGTATAATCGGGTACCTACCAGGTGAAATCGACCACAGAATGTTCACACCTAAATTCCATCGATTATCTGCCAATCACGGGTTGAAGAGAAAACAATTTTCGAATTGATGTGTACGAAAAACCATGAGGATTTCAGCAAAAATGGAGATGATACACTCGGGTACCTACATGGCTCAATACTTCACCAAGTTTTCATGAAATAATCAGAAAAAATTTTTTTGGGTATCGGTGGGTTCAAAAGTTATAATGGCAGTATAAAGAAAACTTTAGGGGTACAAACAAAATATTTTTGAGGTACAATCGGGTACCTGCCGGGTACAATCGACCACAGAATTTTCACACAAAAATTCCATCGATTATCGGCCAATCACGAGTTGAAGAAAAAAAAATTTCAAATTGATGTACAAAAAAAACCATGGGGATTTCAGCAAAAATAAATATGGTACAACCAGTTACCTACCTGGTACAATCCTTCACCAAGTTTTCATGCGAAAATTTCGAATTTTTTTTTTTTGGGTGCCGGTGGGTTCAAAAGTTATAATGGTTGTATAGAGAAAACGTTAGGGGTACAAACAAAAATTTTTGTGGTACAATCGAATACCTACCGGATACTATCGACCACAGAATTTTCATACAAAAATTCCATCAATTATCGGCCAATCACGAGTTGAAGAGAAAAAAAAAATTCGAATTGATGTGTAAAAAAACCATGGGGATTTCAGCAAAAATAAATGTGGTACAATCGGGTACCTACCTGGTACAATCCTTCACCAAGTTTTCATAAAGAAATTTCGATTTTTTTTTTGGGGTGCCGGTGGGTTCAAAAGTTATAATGGCTGTATAAAAAAAACGCTAGGGGTACAAACGAAAATTTTTGTGGTACAATCGAGTACCTACCGGGTACAATCGACCACAGAATTTTCATACAAAAATTCCATCAATTATCGGCCAATCACGAGTTGAAGGGAAAAAAAAATTTCGAATTGATGTGTACGAAAAACCATGGAGATTTCAGCAAAAATAAATGTGGTACAATCGAGTACCTACCTGGTACAATCCTTCACCAAGTGTTCATGAAGAAATTTCGATTTTTTTTTGGGGTGCCGGTGGGTTCAAAAGTTATAATGGCTGTATAAAAAAAACGCTAGGGGTACAAACGAAAATTTTTGTGGTACAATCGACTACCTACCAGGTACAATCGATCACAGAATTTTCATACAAAAATTCCATCAATTATCGGCCAATCACGAGTTGAAGAGAAAAAAAAAATTCGAATTGATGTGTAAAAAAACCATGGGGATTTCAGCAAAAATAAATATGGTACAATCGGGTACCTACCTGGTACAATCCTTCACCAAGTTTTTATAAAGAAATTTCGATTTTTTTTTTTGGGGTGCCGGTGGGTTCAAAAGTTATAATGGCTGTATAAAAAAAACGCTTGGGGTACAAACGAAAATTTTTGTGGTACAATCGAGTACCTACCGGGTACAATCGACCACAGAATTTTCATACAAAAATTCCATCAATTATCGGCCAATCACGAGTTGAAGAGAAAAAAAATTTCGAATTGATGTGTAGAAAAAACCATGGGGATTTCAGCAAAAATAAATGTGGTACAATCGGGTACCTACCTGGTACAATCCTTCACCAAGTTTTCATGAAGAAATTTCGATTTTTTTTTTGGGGTGCCGGTGCGTTCAAAAGTTATAATGGCTGTATAAAAAAAACGCTAGGGGTACAAACGAAAATTTTTGTGGTACAATCGAGTACCTACCAGGTACAATCGACCACAGAATTTTCATACAAAAATTCCATCAATTATCGGCCAATCACGAGTTGAAGAGAAAAAAAAATTTCGAATTGATGTGTAGAAAAAACTATGGGGATCTCAGCAAAAATAAATGTGGTACAATCGGGTACCTACCTGGTACAATCCTTCACCAAGTTTTCATGAAGAAATTTCGATTTTTTTTTTTGGGGTGCCGGTGAGTTCAAAAGTTATAATGGCTGTATAAAAAAAACGCTAGGGGTACAAACGAAAATTTTTGTGGTACAATCGAGTACCTACCGGGTACAATCGACCACAGAATTTTCATACAAAAATTCCATCAATTATCGGCCAATCACGAGTTGAAGAGAAAAAAAAATTTCGAATTGATGTAAAAAAAAACCATGGGGATTTCAGCAAAAATAAAAGTGGTACAATCGGGTACCTACCTGGTACAATCCTTCACCAAGTTTTCATGAGGAAATTTCGATTTTTTTTTTGGGGTGCCGGTGAGTTCAAAAGTTATAATGGCTGTATAAAAAAAACGCTAGGGGTACAAACGAAAATTTTTGTGGTACAATCGAGTACCTACCGGGTACAATCGACCACAGAATTTTCATACAAAAATTCCATCAATTATCGGCCAATCACGAGTTGAAGAGAAAAAAAAATTTCGAATTGATGTAAAAAAAAACCATGGGGATTTCAGCAAAAATAAAAGTGGTACAATCGGGTTCCTACCTGGTACAATCCTTCACCAAGTTTTCATGAGGAAATTTCGAATTTTTTTTTTTTGGGTGCCGTTGGGTGCAAAAGTTATAATGGCTGTGTAGAGAAAACGTTAGGGGTACAAACGAAAATTTTTGTGGTACAATCGGGTACCTACCGGGTACAATCGATCACAAAATTTTCACGAGAAAATTTCAAGGTCAATTGCCAGGTTCACATAGCTGCGTATATCCGAGATCTTGAGAGAGTCTAACCGGGACAGCGTGCGCGCTAGCGCCCCCTGTACGCTGACCGATGATGTTGGCCAAGCGTTACAGGCAGATAACGCAGGATACTTAAGACGCAAGATGGTACTGCGCGCGCGACTTAAGTAAGAGCTGAGAGAGGGCGCTCGCTACAATATGAACTCAAGTAAAATCCTTCTTAACACAAAACGAAACTAATATAAATTTAATCCATCCGGCACATAATAAACTGCGGAAATTGCTCAGCAGGTTACGTTAGGCAAACTGGGCGAAATTCGAGGGAACGTTTCACTTTATTGTTCAGAGTTCTTGTCTCTTCCAAAATCTAAAATAGAACTATTGAACAAGCTCTGAAGAATAATGCTGTATCCTTTAATCGATTAAGTTGAACATATCTTCAGACACCTAATCCGCTATTTCGAGCACATAACCAGTATGAATCACACCACATCCTCAGATAATGTCGACATATTACGCAAATGCGATAAAGGCAGAAAATCTGTTGGAATGTAGAGAAATCAACAAACTGCACAACACTCAACAACCAAAGACCACTTGAAGAGCATATTGTTATACCCCGAATAGCACAAGGTTTCGTTTTTTATTACAATTTGATTTTCTCATTTTTTTCATCAAAATCATTCGAAATTTCAGTAAGAATGCGCAATGCATTGAAAAAGTTAGCGCTTTCGCTTGAATTTTCATCCAATTCCTTGAACGGCTAAATTCTGACCGCATTAAGCTCAAATCGTCGATTATACTCAATCTGATGACGCGTTACTGTTCACTCTTAATATGCAATTATTGTAAGCCCACTACTAAGGTACTGAAGCGTGAATACCTATAACCTTCCAATGCCTCATCGTTCGCTTGAAACCTGCCTGAAAAAGTAAATTCTAATGAATATTGTGGGGTCGTGTGTCCTGTGAAATCAAACACGCAATAAAGAAAAGGGATTAGCCTGTTTATTTTACTCTTGAGTGTTACAACAAAAGTTAATTCGAAAGGCAATAAAATTCTTTTTGTTGAAAGACACAGGCTAACAATTCTCGTTGCAAATCTCCTTCAGGTAGTTCCTTGCTGACGCCAGGCCGGGGTCGATCGTGGAGCCAGTGGTGCTTAATCGCCGGTCGGTAATGTCAGGGGCGCTTCTGTCGTCGAGGGTGGTGAAAAACCCAGATATTCTTGGAGCGCTGAATCTTCTTGAATTTCTTCGCCTTGACAAGGATAACGATTAATGCAGATGTCGAGTCTGGAATGCAGCGTATAGAATATCTTCTTAGCGGTGATGTGAACGGTGAATGCAGATGGAGTGGAGTGATTTTTGAGAGCGGAGCGAAATATATTTATACGATTTTTCAGAGATTTGAATTTCGTGTTTCGACTCCGCCCCTTTCTCTGTTTTTCTTGAAGTGAATGAATTCGCTACAATATTAAGCAGAAATTATGTAAGCACTTTTTCTATGGTAACGGCGCGTTATCAGTTCGTCCAAATATCTGTTGTTTTCGAATTTTTCGCTGGAAATGGTCAAATTCAACTCTGTCCTGCCGGCCGTCCACCCGTTGCCACGAGAGCTTTCGAAAGGAACCAGCTGGCGACTTGAAAAGGTTTATGAGTTACCCGATTCCAGATTTTCAAGTTATTTCCTCAATATCTCAGAAGTTCTCATGCAATACGATTGAAACTTTGAGAATACCGATACTTCATACAAATTTTTTGTGGGTGGTATCGTTGTAAAAAGTTGTCGAAAATTTACTTTTTTTTTTCGGAATCTTACAGTTCAATGAAATATGGTATACCTAGACCTTTAGTTTGATCGTGATGATCACTTGCGAAATGCTGATACGCAAACTTGTCTGGAATGTCGTTAAGACCAAGAGTCTTTAGGAAAGTTAGAAAAAAGTTTTTCTGGATTTTTTTCCAAAAACTGATCTGATCTGATTGAGACTTCGGTTATTAGTTACAGAATACTTACGTGCAAACCTAAACAATATATCTAGAGGATCGTATCATTGGAAAGATAAAAAAATCGAGATTTTTTTCCACAAGTTTCATATTTCAGGAAATAATATCGTGATTATATTCAAACTTGGTAAAGTGTTTGAGAATGCTGCAAGGTGAATTTGTGCAGAATGCGGTTCGTGTATCTATAAAAAAAAATTTCGAATTTTATACTACGCGCGAGTACATTCCCGAATTATCTTTACCTCTTGATTTCACGATCTTTGAGTCATATGGTCCTGACAGAATTCTGCATGAACTTTCCTTTGAGCTATCATTACTCAATCAAGATCTGATAGATGGCAATTGGGTCTGGTCTGTATTTCTGGAAATATTGGGAAACTAAACTTTTTAATGGGCAAAATCTGATTGATTTGGAATCACCGATTTCAAGTTTTATTGGCATCAAATGTTAAGTAACTTAAGAAGTTAAGTGGGGTTAATTACCTCGACAAAGAATCTTAAGAAATTGTGTCATTAAAATTGGCCTTATGAATTTTGAGAACTATGCAGCAATAAGTATATTTGTATCGATTAAATTGACACTTATAATAGAAATTGAATGAAGCAAGTAACGAAGGGTTGAAAATAATATATTCATTTATTGACCTTTAAATAAAATGAGCTTCGTGTACCAATTCCTGATTTTTTCACCAGTTTGGGTATTCTCACAGGTAACATTCACAAATAGATTTGATCATTAAAATTTTATGGTCCTCCAAGGAGCACAAACTGTGAGGAATCATTTCATTGAAAAGATTTCACCCAAAGAAATATTTCCGAATTTTCGACGATACCTCCTGTTTGTTGGGTCTTTTTTTTTGCTCACACCTTGAGGATATTTGTGTTTTTTCACAAATTTTCAACACATCAGCACTAGCGTAGCTCAAACTTTCCATGGTTTTTGCTCTATTGATGATTTGATGATTTTTTAATGATTGCCTATTTTTTCTAATCTAACCTCAACTTCATTTACACTGGTATTTTTAGAAATGTTCGCAAGGTTATTTTGAAAGCGAGTAAGTTGGCCTTTTATTCGAGCACGTTTAGTTTTTAACGCATCTGCCATTTTAATATAGATTTAGTTAATATGAAATTATAATGAAATATGAAAATGTTATGAAATATCAAATCACATTTACAATGTGCATAGATGAACCCATGTCATATTTTATTTTTCCAATATAAATCTACAATACATACCTGAAAATGATTTTATAAATAAATATCTGAATAGGTGACCTTTTTGCAAAGAGTTGTTCCAACGCGTCAAAGGTCCGGACTTGAAGATTTTTTTCAATTCAATTGAAATTATTTCTGGATTCAACATTTTAATTTTTTTCGCCAAGGATAACCTGGAATTATCAACCTAGAAATCCAGTAGCTGTACCATGGCTGATGCATGAGAATATGAACCAAGTTTACCGTTTTTTGTCCACGTTCACTGACTGAAAATCAACCTGGAACTCATATCTGAATCTAAATAACAGACCTGTTTTTATTGGATTATGATCCTAGCGTTGTTGAGAACGTAATAAATGCATTTCGACTGTAGAGAATATTTGCTGAAATCCAACTGAATATTCCCAACCCAGATTCCATCATTCCAAAAGAGATTCTTGGCAAATAACGAACAAGACTTTGCAAGTAATGTATTAGCTTTGTTAGTGACGGGTTTAATCAAGTAATCTGTGGAATATTTAGTGAATCAAACATTACATTTTCACGATATTCAACCTGGAGAAGTACGTCTCGAATAATAATGTTAAAAATAAAAATCTACGACTGGAACGAGGATTGAATACAAAAGGCGTTTCCGGTTTCGACATAACCACTAGATTTCTACGATTTCGAAACGATAAATCGCGATTTCACAAACTATCCTATAAAACTACCAACCAGATTTATACTCAGACGTAAAATTGGGAAAAATAACTTTTCACTATGCACAACCTACGTATAACCAATAATATTGGACGATATTTTTTTAGGTTTTTTCTAAGTTTTCACTTCCAATATTTGAAAAAGAACTATGAAAAACTTGAATTAAGATTATTTTCCTGGAAATCGCCTTTGCGTGTTTCGGGTTCGAACTATTTTTTCAGAGCAGTTCCTTGAAAAAATGGTACCTACTTGATGAACAAAATATCGAAATAATGTAAACGATCAACGAAGTGAACTGTAACTTTTCAGAGTTTATATCTGAATCATTCATCAGGCAATATAGAGAAAATTCGCAAAATAATTTTCTTTCCATAATTTCGTATTTGAAGACTTGTCAAATTGACATTTCCAAAAAACCACAGCAACGCACATTTACTTGACGTAGAAATTTTTCCATTCTATTTATTTTTTCAGTGAATTCAGCCAAATGTAGCCCATTTCTTTAGAACAAGTGGCGAAATTACGCCAAATACACGAGTTCGTTCTTTCTCTTCAATTTTCCTCTTTCCAATGGTCGAACATACGTGATTCGTCATTTGGATAGAAGGTTATTTGTAATATTTTTGTATTTCAAGAACTCGTATCAAAACGATATGTTCGAAAATCATAAGAACGCCGATTCACTCGATATGGAAATTGCCTAATTCTAATACGATTTTGCGACTCTTCAATGTTTCTTTTTAGATTTTCTGGTTCCATCATCAGTAGCTTTGTATTATGCCAATCTATTATGTGATTTCCAGTAGTCGAAAATTCATAGGTATGTCTATTCTTCAGGTTGTTATTGTGTTCTTGCCTTATGATGATACATAGCAGCCGTGATGTTTCTCCTGTATATGCCTTTCCTCAACACAGGTACAGTTATAAACCCAAAATTTTTTATTTGATTTGATTTTTCGTTCATTGGTTTGGATTCAGTGAGTTTATATTTCTAATCATTTTTCTATATGGAAACTCTTTTTATATTGAATTTAGAACCAATTCCTCTGATTATTTCTTTCCATTTATACAGTGTGGTCCAAGTAGTGATGTAAATAAAGTTTTTTTCGATTCCTCACACCTGGGGGTATCCAAAAATACCCCATGTATGTTATGCGATTCTTTGAAGTTTATTTTTATTTTTTTTCGATTTATCATGCCAGCGAGGTTTCAAAAATTCATAACTTTTTATGTAGGAGGTATTTTCCAGATTTATTTTTCTGTAACATGATCTCTCTGAATGTTGTTGCATTGAAAAAAAATCCTCAGCTCCCTAAAATTACTCAGAAAAGGCATGACAGTTAGAACTTCAGTTTCAGTAGGATTCACTCGAACATTCAACATCAATTTAAAAATACAAAAAAAAGTTTTCATAGCTTCTAGCTGAGTTTGAAAACTTTACACGGTCCTAAACTACCAAAATCATAGGAAAAAAAGTACTTGATGGACCTTTTTTGCTGTGATCGGCCTTTGAAGGCGGATAGGCTAAATATCATTGAAACACGATTTAAGTCATTCTTCTACTTTATATCATTCTTATGGTGAATTAAACTCAAAACCGTGTTTCTAAAGTAATTTTAATTGAAATTTCTGTAAACTAACTGTAGCTCATGTAATTTTTACAATAATTTTGGTCCCACCACTGATTGGAAATGTGAGCATATTTTATAGTTGGTTGTTGTGAAATAACTTGCTTTTCGATGGGAAAGAAAAACACAAATTACTGAAATATTGCCATTTACTACAATGAATCATCAAAATCCCTTCCTTCATTTTTAAAACATAATCGTCAACGTTTTTTTGTTTCATTTTTCTTTCCGCTTCTGAAAGTTTTTGTCTTAATTCTGCTTTGTTGTTGATTTTCGTCGCTTACACCAGCTCTTTGTAAAATCGCCAAATAAAAAAATCTATGGGGTTCAGGTCTGGCGGACGCGCAGGCCATTCGATCGGCCCTGCTCAGTCCATCTTCATGTAAAAATAATAAGAGCTACAATTATTTCAGAGGAATTTCAATTAAAAATACACAAGAGTCATATTTTCAAGGTTAATTTGCCATAAGAAAGATAAAAAGTAGAAAAATAACTTGAGCCTATCCGCCTTAGATGGCCGATTACTGCAAATAATGGCCACTAAAGTACTATTTTTTTCTTACGATTTTGATAGTTTAGGACTTGCGGAGTCTTTTAACTCGGCCAGAAACTGTGGAAACTCCCTTTTGTATTTTCAAATTGATGTTGAATGTTTGAGTGAATCCTAGTGAAAACTAAAGTTATTACATTCAAGCCTTTTTTGAGTAGCTTTGAGTGATTTCAGGAAGCTGAGTTATTTTTTTATTGAAACAACATTCAGGGAGAACATGCTACATAGAAAAATTCTGCAAAATACTCACTACATAATAAGATATAAATTGTTGACATCTCGCTGACATAATAAATTGAAAAATTATAACTTGGAGACTACAAAAAATCGCGTAACATTCATGAGGTATTTGTATAAGAAGTAAGCGGCAGATATCTTATATGTTGTTGTACTTGATAATTTTAATGTGGATATCTATTGACACATCTAAAAAAGAAACTTCATTATTATTTTCTAATTCCATTGTGAATTTGATTACGGATACTTCAGAATTTATGTATTCGAAGAATCTGTACAACTCAAGAAACTGCCTTTCACAAATAGTTTGAATCTCGCAATTGCCGAAACACTAGTTTTTATTCAATCTTTAATGGTTCATTTTCAGATATTGGAAGCGAAAACCTAGAAAAAAAACCTTAACCTTCTGCGAACACTTCAAGTCCGAAAAGAGCCATGCCGAGATAAAAAATTTGAATCCAAAGTCAGTGCGCGTCGACTCCCACTCATAAAGCTTCATTTTGTATTGTGAAATTGCCCTACTATGACGTTATCTCCTAATATTTGTTGCAATTGTCTCAGGATTGCAGAGGAAAGGTTTTTCATGGTCCATGCAATACTCTTTGATGATTGCAATCTCCAGCCTCATCAAACTCGGGAATGACAACTGCCATTCCATGAAATTTACTCTTTAGTAGATGTAGGGAATAATTCGTTGATATATCAGATATATAAATTAAACATATTTGGGTAGCTTGATAACTCTGCCAAGCAAAAAAAAAGACACACCAATTCAATTTATTCACATAATGTTTTTACCGTCTAGTTTTCATGAATTTTTCCCAAATTTCAGTGCCGATAGACTTCATTCTTATATTATTGTTTCGGCTTCAACAATTAAAGAAAAAATTACAGTCAAGATATATACTATTGAGGTTCGACGATACCTTCAGAATAATATATTTTCGAAGGTCATTGATTCATTCTGTGATAATTATGAAAATGCACTGAAATGAGGTAGGAGTTTTCACATTTTGTTAAATTAATAATATGAATGTAGTTTGCGGTTGTCTCTAGGTGAAACATTATAACAATACTATATTCAAAAAACACACAAATCATTTGGCAGAATTTACCAGTTTTCGTACTCGAACTCGCAGCTACGTTTAAGTGATGCCACTTCGAGTTCTTGGATTTGGATGATCAATTCATTCGCCGTGGAAAAATGATTAAGCCTCTTCTATTTCAAAGGTGGTGATTAAATAATTCGTTGCTGAGGGGGTTTCTGACTCCGCAGAAATAATAGGATTATTTAAATATTTCTCGTGTTCTATCCGATGAGTCATTATAACATTTCCATTCTGTGTCAACATTCTCGACGTTCGTGACTTAACAACCTCCATGAACTTCCGAGGTACGTTATTCTCCTCGAACAGTTCTGAAAAAAATAGATTTACCAGTAGGAAAATGTGATCAGAGAAACCATTAAAATGTATGAAAGAAGGTTCTGAAGTCCGTGGAATAATTTTAACTTCACAGTTGGTTTACAAATGTCTGGTTTGAATTCGAAATGTTCCAATTGCCTCTATGCTTCGCTTGAAGTTTTTCATGTCTCTTGAACTACTTATCGTGAAACGTGGCGGTGAAAAATTGATCTCTTGGGCTGTGTACAGGGACGCCAGCTGAGCGGCTTTCTAGGCAGTTTAATTGGGCTGCCTCGCAAGTGTGTACGGTATTTTGAGCGGCTCGCGAGCCATTTCAACAACGCGAGGCTGCCTCACAAGTGCCTCGCAACTGCCTCGAAAGCCACTCAGCTCTCGTTTCTGTACGCGGCTTCATGAAATAACATGATTGGCGTTTTTAACGCGCTTCTTCTGGGAAACAGCGCGTTATCGTTTCGTAACAATGTCTGTAATTTTCGAATTTTGAGCCGAAAATGCTCTTAAAAGATTGGGTTCAACAACCTGAAGGAGAATCCGTGGTCAAATTCAATTCTGTTCATCCGTTCGGCCGTCCGTCCGTATGTGCTCTAACTTTCGAAGGAAAAGACCTAGCGACATGAAGTTATCAGATTAGGTTAAGAGTCTAAATATCTCGGTTGAGTTCTTTTACGGATGAAATCGGTCGAATAGTTTCGGAGTAAGGCCCATTTGAAATTTTGAGGTAGATTTCTCGATATCTCATTAAGTACCGAGTCGATCAGATTAAAACTTTGTATATAGTTTTGAAATACCGGAGTTAATATTTAACAACAGTGTTTCAAATTTCAATTCGATCTGATGAGTACTTTCAGAGATTTTGGAAAAAAAGGTGATTAGACATATTCAGATTATTTACTGGGTTCATCGAAAAATACTGAAGCCATCAGTTCGCAACTCTATAACCGGTTGTAGAATACTGACCCGCAATATGGTGCAGAATCTCGTGGGGATGGTATCGATGAAAAATTTTAAAATATGTTTTCGAAATTTTTTCTGTGAAACAATTTTTTTGAGGATTGCGCTGGCAAAAAGTTTCAGAAAAATTAACCGTTCTAATTATTGAGCAACATAGGTTGCACAATATTTTGACGGTAGACCTTAAAATTTCAATAATATTGTGCATTAAGTTGGTTTGTGCAATGAACTGAATCGTGTATATTGAAGGTTGTGCAATATTTTTTGCAATCACGAGCATTCACAGACGACTGGACATATTGTGCAACTCCCTAGAGAATCGATACCCTAGAAGCGTCTGCAGAATTATAGTTATATGTTATCGCTCATTACGTGAATTATACGAACTGAGGAATATTGTACAATACTCACTTCGCATTTGACGTGCTTGTTTATTATTCAAGGGGAAGATGCACAGGTTGAATACTCAGTAAATAACAACTCTTTCAAGCAATACTGCTCACAGATGTACAATTTTTTCCAGGTTGCACAATATATGTTCGACTATTAGAAATCATGCAATATATGGCAAAACATTTCAATTATGCTCACACACGCAACATGAAATATTGTGCCATAATATTGATCCTGTGAGCCGCATTAGGGATGAAAACGAAGGTTTCAACTTCAGAAAAAATTTCGAATACTCTATCTTTCATGCTGAGAAAATATACATTTCTGTCAGTTACTACTAGTGAGTCAGATCTAAATAATAGTACAAAGGTTTCTCTCATTTTCATATCACAGTTTTCATATTTTTACTTGTCATGCGATTCTTTTGAAATTTGTGTTTGTGGTTGATAATTTTTGCATCGACTTATTTAAATCAAATGTCTTATATCGACTATTTCACTCATTCCATTTTTAGTGAGAAAATTTCCATAGCGACGCTGAATTGAACGTTCAAGTCGGCAAAACTTAGCATTTTAGTGTCCTAGCGATAAAATGTTGACATTTCTCAAATTCGAGATAGCTTCAATTGTTGTTTTTTTTTGGCTTTTACAAATGTGACCATATTTGTTCGACATATTTTCAATCCTGACGTTTTTTTGATACAAATGTCATTCGCGAAATTGCGAAGCTACAAACTTTCATATTATAATCGAGAAATTTTGCTGGCAAAATTTCATCTCTTAGTGGTATTACGTATGACAAAATATCTTAGCAACGGTCAATGTGAAATATCCTCTCGAATGATACTATTGTCGTCCTCGGGGTTCAGAAGGACACCATGAATATTTATTATCGAAATATATCACAACTCACCTTCATTCCGATGATGTCTAGTATATCCATCTAATATATTTTGAAATGATTTGATGTCGTGTCGATTGAATAGTTCTGAGAATACGACACGAGGGAAAATTTCCATGCAAAATATTTCAATATTGCAATTCACATAAAAGGGTCGAAATAGTTACGGGAAAACGTCTTTTTCCAACTCCCTCACCAAATTGAATGTTGAATTCCTCACATTTTGCATCGGGAAATAAGTGGCGTGGAAAGCATCTGTCACTTTTTGTACGCTATGAGAGATTCCGAAAGGATGTAGCGGTGATGTCTATTTCTGTGTGTATCACATGAAATAGACGAGGAAAGCACGTATGACCATACCTCGTCTCCGACTGATGTTCCTATTTTTTGCATAAGACTGTTGACGGAGCTTAGTGATGAATGAGAAAACGAGATGTAGACATACATACTACGTTCATTCTGAAGGCATTGGCCTTTGGGTGATTGCAGTAAGTTTGTACCATGCGAAGACCAGACGTGTGTGATGCACACAGAATGGGCGGGATCTTCTTCTCCGTGCTGTGCCTCTTCTGGGCTGAACAGAGGCTCTGCGACCCATAGCTCATCCGCGTATAGTTGAAGAGATTCACACCCTAAGACTCGCAGTCAAAATGGCACGAGTCTATAGATTGGAGTCCCTCTCACCATAGGAAAGTAGGTGTTGGGTTTCCTAGGTGTGTTTTCGTTAACTCAACAAGGTTCATACGGGTGAACCGAATATATTCAACAGTTCCGTTCAGGGAGTTCTTTTTTTTCATATGTTTGTTGCCAAGGGGTTTTTTTGCCTTCAGAGTCAGAGGAGGATCTCCCCATGAGGGGTCTCGATCGCATGAGACCACTTCATGTGCTTCTTTCGGAGGAGAATTTCCTGTCCAACCTTTACGTAGAGAGGCTTCAGTACTTTATAGAAAAAAACCTGAAGAAGCACTGCCGTGAAGGCAGCTTTGGCGCGCATGTTAAAATTCGTTGCCAAAGCGGTCATATCCATTGCAAAAGCTGCTGCCTTCACGGCAGTGCTGTTTTAGTTTTTTGTAGGTTGAGGCCGAGAATATGTTAATCAAATGTGCCAACCTGACGTGTTATCTTCGACGATGGCTCAGTCTGAAAGAGCACTGCCACGCATGAAGTTAAAACTTGTATATAAAACCTTTTGGCTCCATTATAATAACACATTTTTCAATAGTTGTTTTTATCTATGAGTTGTATTTTATTCATGTCACAAGTTCTAGTGTTGGTTAGCTCTTTGAAGGCTTCGTCTTTTGCTGACTTCACCAGGTGTGATTTTTTCCGAAGAATTTAATGTTTTGGCATTATCTCAAATGCTTGTTGTGTGTCTTCGTTTGGAACTCTTCTTCCTGCGGCATTTCTTCGCCTGATGACATTTTCACAGAACCACGGATTCAATTCAAAATCAATTGACAAGCATAATCTGCTCCGATTCTGACGGAGTATGGGATATCATGTTGAAACATATACAACGGACGCAAAGTAGAAACATAAAGCAGTATAGTTAAGTAGCTACTCCCGGAACCGAGTAGATGCTTTTTTATAGAGTAAATACTTCGAGGTAGATACTGAAATGTGTAGCATTTGCATTTACTTCGTTTTCATTTATAACACTTATTGTTTCCGCGTCTCTCATAAATATGTGAACGAACGCACCAATGCATTATCCTAAGTCATTAAACTTCTTATTATCCCAAGCAATGAAACTTCCCATTCCTTCCAATTGAAGAAACTTTACATTCTCTCAAGTAGCGAAATTTCGTAATCGCCCAACAAAAATGTTCTTTGACTCTTTGAATTTTCACAGGTTATGCTCCGAAGAACGTGGCGTTCCAAAACCGAATGAAACATCCCTCTGTCGCGTTAACAACGAAAAGCTATGGATGAGGTAAGATTCGTTATAACAATGAATATGAACTCTTATTGTGAATAACCTATTTATTTTGTATCCCCGAAATTTTCTCACTCTGTATGATTTTCACGAAATAGTCTGTGACTTATACAGTCCGCGTCAAGATTATGGAACAAATTCATTTTCTCAGAGGAAAAATATTTGGCAACAAACTGCTGAAACAGGTCAATTTTTGTTCCACTTTTACCAAATTTATATGCATTTTCGAACGATGTGCCATTCCCATCAACCCGCAAAATTTTTTGAATAGGGAGAGTAGGTCATGTGATACTTTTTTGGCAAGGTCTTTGTATGTCCTTCACAGGCGTGCAACATTTTCAAGAAACAAATCATTTTTTTTTAAAATAAGTTAGGTCAAAGATGTTTTCAGTATGTGCACTTTGTCATGGCTCATTCACTTCGAGACGATGGTACCTGATGAAATTTGTCACCGAATGAAAGCCGACCTTTACAGTTCTGTTCATGCACAACTTTCAACCCCCTCACGTGAAAAATTAGAATGGAACCATGACAGAGTGCACATACTGAAAACCTCTTTGAAGTTACTAATTTTTCAAAATAAAATTTGTGCACGCCTGTAAAGAAGATACAAAAACCTTGCCAAAAAAGTACGACGTGACCCACTTTCCCTATTCAAAAAATTTTGAGGGTTGATGGGGATGGCACAGGGTGCAACAAAAATCCTTCAAAAATGCATAACATTTGGTAAAAGTGAAACAAAAATTGACCTGTTTCAGGATTTTGTTGCCAAATATTTTTCTTCTGAGAAAATGAATTTGTTATTTTGACGCGCACTGTATATTAATACCAATTAAATCACGCGATTCAAATAATTTTATTCTATCCACAAATCGAATTCGATATCAGGATGAATCTGTGGAAACAACACTCCATCGAGCGTTTAATGAAATTCTACATTTTCTATGGATCGCGTTCAACCCCATTGTTGTATCGAGGGGGGGTCAACGATCCTATCTACATCGTTGGCCCAGTTGTCTCTCTCTATCCTTGGAAATCGCTGTTTTATAAAAGCTCATTTTCTTCCGCGATCGAAGCGAACTTGAGTACAAAGTCTTTGCTTCAGATGTTAATTTCTACATAATGCACATCAAACCGACGTCACAAAATTACATTTTAATTTTGGCTCTGATTTTTTTTAACGGAGCAACCTTTGTAACGTGATTGAATGGAAATAAAATTGGACAATGACCATTCAGTACTGAACTTTTGAGGAATTCTCGCCATAGGAAAAATTCTCAGTAATTGCTACGTTTAGGATCCATGAATGCAAAATTTCGTTGTGAGGATGGATGCTGGAGGAATCATCATAAATTTTGTTGTTTCTTAATAATCTGTTAACCAGGTTGGCAGAGATAATTGAAAATCGTGATTTGTTTCTCGGTTTCTGTTTGCAAAAAACCTAGAAAAGCACTGCCGCGAAGGCAGCTGCCTTTGCGCGAATGTTCAATTTCGTTGCCAAAGCGGTCAACTCCATTGAACGTGCGCCTTCAGTACTTTTCTAGGTTTTTTCGATAAAGTACTGGATTCTAATTCGATCTTATCTGTATTTTTGAAAATATTGAGAGAAAAGAATTTTCAATGGGTATATCTACAGAATCATTGAGTGGGTTTTACCCATTCACGAATTCGACCTTCGTAATTAAGCCCCAAATCTTCTCTACAAATATCGAGTTTCTAAGTTATTTCTTTCGGAAGTTATATGGGGGAAATAATCTCAAAATTTCAAATGGATATAACTGCGAAACCATTTGGCCGATTTGGCCTATTAACGAACTCAACCGCGGCATTCCGATGCGCGAACTACCCTACAAGTTTCAAATAGCTTGCTTGCTCCGTTTGACAGTTATCGTGTCCACGGCCGACCGGAGGGCCGGCCGGACAGAATCGATTTCCGGATTCGTCATCAGTGAGTCCAACCTAGTGGTCTGAGACCATTGTCGGCTCAAAATTCGAAAATTACGATAGCACGCTGTTTCCCTAGAACAAGAGCGCAAAAAAATTGTAATACAATAAAAATGAATTATATAAAATGAAACAACAGTATTGGTACGAACTGGTCACACTGAAATAAAATTCCAGATGTAATAAAAGTTTTACTTCAATTTCTCATGTCCTGTTACCCGAGAAATTAAAATATCGTGATAAATTCACGACCAAAGTCTGAATGACTTTGGTCATTATCATGAAGCTTTTAAATATAATCAACGAATCGGTGAAAACAAAACCATAAAATAATTGGCATAAACAAAAGCATTACTAATTGAAAAAGCAACGAAAAGGTTGAGTTCAATCGAATTCCGAAATACAAAGGACGTGCGATTGTTGATTGCATTCAGCACTGCATTCAAAAGTGCAAAACATGTATATCGAAATTCATTATTGATGATTTTCTGTTGACCATATTAAACATAACCTATGTTTGAGCAGTCGCGAACTTGGACAGAATAATAACCAGCTTCTGAACAGAACATTTGGAAGTTAACATAAAAGCTGTCACGGTTGTTAGTGTCCCAAAACTCTACGTCATGGCGACATCAACTCCCAAATATAATTTTACGTGTATATCTATAGTCAAAAGCATTGGGCGCCTCTCGTTACTCATATATCAGTGGTCACAAATTTGCCATTTTTTTTCATAGCGAAAAATCATTTTCAATCCTAGATGTTGTTGAGAACCATCAGTTTCGAACGAATATGGAATGTTGAATTTAGAAATTTGTGTTGAATGCCAGGCAATCTGATTTATCAGAGATAGAGAGAGAGAGAGAGATTTATTGGTGTCCTACCATACAATGTTGTTCACACAAATCAATATAAATTAACCATTATATGTAGACATATATAGTGTATAGATAAAGTTTTGCAGTGAAACGTCATACAAAGAGAACAAAGTAAAAAAAATAGATATAGGCTATTCAACGCGAAATGTCTTTGAATTACAATTAACTCGAAATAAAATTTGAGTCATCTACTGTCACAGAGTAGAATGCGTCAATTGAATGAAATGCCACGTTCCTTAATAATGAAGTTGGTTTTATTTTAAACTGTCTTTTTGGCAGTCTTAACCACACCAGGAAGTTCATTGTACAGGGTTGCAGCGCTGTAAAGTGGACCCTGCTGCGATCTACAGAGTCCTAACGAATCAGTGACCTTCCTCGTGTATAATGAGTATGAACATTCGTCTGTATATGGAATTGGTCTTTATTGGAGTGAATGTATGAAACACTTTCAAGAATGAAGATCGAAGGAAAAGTCAGTAGGCCTAGATATTTGAATGCACTCCTACAGCACGCCTCTGCAGACGGAAAACATTGTAAGCGTAAGAGATTTTTCTCCACAGCAATACCCCATATCTCAAAAGTGATTGATTCTACCAGAGCGAAGTATGCACTTCTGAGTATATCCCCAGACAGAGATCCGAACAGAGCTCCCACAGCAAACACATTCTTGCTCAGCCTTGAGACAAGCTCGTCTACATCAGGAATCCAGGTCAACGAGGAATCGAGACGAACGCCCAGGAACCTAACCGAATCAACTATACCCAGATCACCGTCGACCTTCCTCAGACTCAAGAGGAACTCCTGAGACTTTTCCTCATTTATACAGAGTCCATTCGCAGAGAACCACTCGAAAGACTTCAATCGACTATTTCGCGACATTTCCAACAAGTTATCCAGGTCGGAACCCTGGAGCAAAAATCTGGCGTCATCAACAAATAGTATGGTATCCGCTTCATGCACATATTCCGCAAGATCGTTAACGGACCACTTAGCACGACCCATTCACAAGGGTTACCTGTAGCCTATTCCTCAATAAAGAGCCGATCAATTTGGTCGATATTTCATCAAATCATCATTAATTTTTCGAGCAGTTTTAGGACCGGTAATTATAAAACTTATTTTAACCACACAGAGCAGTTAACTTTTATTTTTGAACCAGATTTCACAAGTTCACTTCTAAGTATTATCTGTCAAAATGTTCTATAATACCGGCCCTTACTTGGCCGAAATAGTTGATCTGAATCGAGAATGTATGTCGAATCATCGAATCGGCTGGATATGCCTATGGCTTCAGGAAGGCGTATACTGTAGCCATCTTCGAAGAAACGGGTAGTATTGCGAGGAGGCTAGATGTCGGTGGGATCATTGATCATTTTATGACCAATTCAACCCGAAGGAATCGAAGAATAACGTAGAGAACCTCCGAAATTTTTTCAAAACTTATAATGGAACACACCTGTACCATGAGGAGAAAATTACATACCTTCGAGCTCACCTTTTACCTCAACATTCAGCAGCACGTCGCCAATGGGCTCAGGAACATAGTGGCTCTCAGCAAAATGACGTAAATTTTAGACGATTCAAAATTCGGGCTAATACAGTGATTATCGACAGGAAAGGGATTGGTGGCGGCCAGGAACACGAGTCTCTATTTTGCAAGAGAGTTGCCAACCTTCCACTGGGCATCATTGGGGATGTATAATGTTTGACAGATGTACTCGATTAATCCTTATTTGGGAAACAATGACAGGTGCATTGCATGAGGAAAACATTATCGAGGCTATCATTCAGACTATGCGCAATGAAATTGCCGGTAATGCCTTGCCACATCGCATAAGAAGGCTACAACACATTAAGCAACACGTAGATGTCTTACAGAAAATGACTGGTTAGCTAAATCAGCAGACATGAATTCCATTTAGGATATATGATATCTCGAGAAAGCAGTATCCGTTTGAGAAAATCTGCCTCAAAGCTTCAGGATTTTATGGTGGCTGTTTGAGCAGAATGGAACAATATGCCAAATTCTTCAGAAGTTTTTTTTTGGGTTTTCATTCCCAATATCTGGAAAATAACTATTCTAGATGAAAGAAGAATCATTATTTTGGAGAAACGCCTTTGCGAATCCAAACTGTTTGTCCAGTGTAGTTTTCAGAAAAAATAGAAAGCTACGAGAAACTGCTCAAGACGAATAATTTGAATACCGCTATTCACAAGTGAGTTTTCTTCAAATAATAATGATCCTCATTTAATTTTAAACTGCTCTGTTTCAGATATTGGAAGTGAAATCCAAAAAAAAAACTGAAAAATAATCCTCCCAAAATATCCTTTAATCGAAATATGCCTAATGACCTGATTTGCGAAATGCCGCGATGCCTATAGAATTCATGAGGTCCAGAACAATCCTTTCTCCTGTTGGAATTTTGGAAAAAGGAATTTTTTGAACATTTTCTGTTATTCGCTTGATCCTGCATTATTTCAGAGATAAATTTAGAGACCTCATTCTATTAGGTTCACAATTATTAAAATCCTACATCCACCACATAGAATATACTCAATCAGATCATTTCCGCAAATGACAATTGGACCAAGACTTGTAATGCGTGTAGAAAATAACTTCTGTAGACATGAAGCTGCGTAAGAAAAGCGCTGACGTGAAGTCAGCAGCAAAGCGGTCATCTTTTCGCGTATTGACCCCGGCAAACTCACCTTTATTTCCTGATGGAAATATTTGTTGATCTTCAGCGGATTTCACCCATTCACAAATTCGAACTTCGTATTATAATTGAACCCCAAACCTACTCTACAAATATCGAGTTTCTAAGTCTTTTCTTCCGGAATTCATTGTGTTTACTCGATCGAAAAATGACACTGCTGTGAAATATTGAGATTAAGATCTAGCTGAGGTTCATTCAAATATATTGAATCGTTTCCAAATTTTTTTTTCAATTCACTGACAGTAGGATTATTTTATTAAAAATTGCGCGTCGTTATGCTCCAACTGAGTCCGGTTCAAATTCAATTGCTTTATTAGTTTCTGAAATATTAGGGGAATAACCTCCGAATTTCAAATGGCCATAACTCCGAAATCGTTCGGCCAATTTCGCCTATTACCTAACTTAACCGTCGCATTCTGAAATGCATCCTACCTTGAAATTTTCAACTTGATAGAATCCCCCGTACGCCAGTTATCGAGCCTACGACTAGCCGGACAGAATCGATTCTGCCAACGGATTTGTCAGTGAGTCTAACCTGGTCGTTTGAGTCCATTTTCGGGAAAAAAGTCGAAAATTAGATACATTTGGACAAAACAACTGCACGCAGTTCCCCAGAACTGTGTAAGTGTGTAGTTTGTAGGGAGACTCTGCTCGAGTAGTTTCTTCAGGAAAAAAAGTCAATGAAGTTTGTTTCGAGGACAGGAAATAGGAATTTGCTATGCAACCTTTATTTTTGGTCTCTCTCAAAGCTAATTTAATCATCCCTGAGGATTTCGGGGAAAAATATGTTATAATAAGAAAAGCTTTTTTAAAATCCGATATCCGGTAGGTGCAACATAATCAATTGCCGATGCTGGGAATTGCATGGAAAATGGAAAATCGGTTACTGATCGAATCGAGTACAGTCCTATGAAGTCCTCATTGTCAGAATCTATAACTTGAATATGCAGTACTCATACGTTTACGAAAAGCTTCGATTGCGTGTTTGTCTCTGCTATTTCACCGATTCATGTTGTTCGACAAATCCGTTAGAAGTTAATCTGGCAATCTAAAACCGATAGAGTGAATGTTGTAGGGGTGCGTTCACCCTGAACTAGGAACCTCCTCTTTTTCCCTTGTGGGAAAAAAGTTTCCTGCTAATATGTCAGTTGTGACAAAGTTACCGTATAAATAATGTATTCATATTATGAGGCGAACGTAGGATCAATTTATAGTGTTCTGTTCAGTTTCAATCAATATAAATGATGGTTGAGTGTTTTTTACGCTCTATTATTTCGTCAAAATATGGTTATTAGCTATTTTTTTGCCAAGAATTATACAATTACATAAGAATCACTGATTTAGAATTTGAAATCAGTTTTGATTTTCTACCCGGTAGGTTTTCTACTCTGTAGCGAGGTCAACGAGATTGATAGTGTAGACACCACCGGAAAAGGGAGAGGAGTTGTATCCGGAAAACACACGATTTCTGACGATGGACTCTCCCTGCGAAGTATTCAAGCGTTCCTGACGGAGCTCCAGTGCGTGGCCAAACAAATTATTGGTATTTTTCTTGAGATGCAAAATGGCGCAGAAGCCGGAAGCGATCCCTTACTGTGACGATTCTGAGAATTCAAAAAAATATTCAGAGTCCACGAAAGATCATGTTCTTTATGGCCGTACGCATAGTTGATACTCCGTACTTGAGAACGTCTTAAGTCGACGCGTCCTTCCCATATTGGTTCTTGCCTTAGTCTGGTAGCATCGACTTCTTTCATTATCTTGCTTTGTACAAGGTTTATATTTTAAACTTGAAATGGAGACATACAGTTACTGAACTAAAAATCTATAAAAGCACTGGCGTGAGGTCAGGATCTTCTACGAGCTTGTTCAAATTCTAACTATTATTGTTATTCTTCACATGATCTTTCAATCTGATTGCATTTGTACTTCTTGAGATATCGCGGAAATAACGTTAAAATTTCAAATAAGAACTGGATCCACACAAATCTTTGGTCTGAGTTGCGCGTTGGTATTTCAAAACTGTCTTCAAAGTTTCAGTATCAATGAGATATCGAGGAATTAACCTCACCATGACAGACTGATGGCACACATCAACCAACTTAATCGAGATATTTGGGCTTCAAACCTAATCTGACAATTTCAAGTCGCTAGGTCATTTCCTTCGGAAATTAAAGCACATACAGATGAGCGGAATTGAATTCGACCACGGATTCTTCTTCAGGGCGTTCAACTCATTCTTTTAAGACCATTTTCGACCCAAAATTCGAGAAATACAGACAATGTGACGAAACGATAACGAGCTGTTTCCTAGAACAGTAGCGTGAAAATCAAATTCACAACTCAGAATTAACTTTCACTGTTGTAATTTCCACATTTCCATATGCTGGGTCTGGGGAACTGGAACTTTATCATTCTGTCCAAACGTCAGTTCTTTTAGGATTTTGAGCTAAAAATTTTCTTGAACGATTAGGTTGGAATCACCGATGAAGTATCCGAAGTCAAATTCAATTCTTCTCTTTTGTTGCCACAATAACGTTCGAATGAAAAAAGAGTCAGTGACTTTTAATTTCCAAGGAAGGTTTTGAGGCTGGATTCCTCGGTTTGGTTTCCTGATGGGCAAAATCTGCCTCACGGTTCTGCAGTTGCACCTAATTGGTTGTTAGTAGTGGTAAAATGACGACGCTGTCAGCGAAATATAACAAAAAATATTCGAATGTTCACACTGGTTTTTTTTAAAAACCATTTTGAAAACTATTCTTTGAATTCCGCTGATATTTCGCATGAACTTCGAAGACAATTCCCGCGAATGCAATTCCTGCTAAACTACAAACTTCGAGCCTACAAGTAGTTCATTTCGGAAGTTATTCTGGTCACAATCAGCTATTAGTTGACCGTAAATACAATAGCTCCTGAAAGAAATCACATATACCAGTAAAGACCCAATATTTTCATAGTAGTTAGGAGATTGATTACAAAATTAGAAATTATAAATCGGTCAAATCCGTCTGATGATTCCGTACATATGATTCTTACGAAATTGTGCATGAACCGTCTTCCACAACGCCGTTTTGTAGGCCCATTCAGTGAAGGCATTCAAGAACAGATATGATGGATGGAGGTCGAAACAGCAAGGAGGACACTAATCTACAGTCTGGATATCTCTTTTATTGTTTACTGCGATAAACTTTTCATTTTTTTCTCTTTTTCCTCGAAAATTTTCTTCCTCTTACCAAGATTTTCATTATTGTGTATGCGTGCCAACCTGGTATTTTTTTTCAGCTAATAGGTTTCAAACGTCAAGTCTTGTTATTTCTATAATAAAAATAATTATAACCTTGGAGCCTCAAGTTCTTAAGTTCTATTCAATCGGATTTTTGAGTCACTAGGTTTCAAACCTCAACTCTTGTAATTTCTATAATAATGATAATAATATCCGTGGAGCCTCAAGTTCTGTATTTCTATTCGATTGGATCTGTTTTTTTGGTTCTTAAAGGAAATTTGGTGGATTTCATTTATCGACAAACTTTTTGTAATCCTGCAAAGCCGTGGATTGATGATCGTGTCTAGAATTCGATTAGATGAAAGAAAACTCTCTGGCAAAGGTACCTCAGGACGATGTCCACTTCAGACTACGCCAGTCATCGCAGTTTCTCTAATTTTGTGAGTAGCAAAATTCATTCTTTCAAGAACATACGAGAACAAACCAGTCGCGTTCAAAAACTCGAAACGAATGTTTGGGTACTTAAGATCATCACTGAACTCCAAGGTTGGAGCTCTGTCAGTCAAAAAAACTTGATGGAAGTCTGTGTGAGGGTGCAGTCGAGTCAGCAAATGTACTTGATGAGGTTTTCTCGTCGGCTTTCACGTCTGAGCCACCGGGTCCTATTCCAACCTGTTCGATAGAACGTTGTTCCCAAAGAATCTCCAATATTTTTATTGACGAAAAGGTTGTCGAGAAATACCTATGGGGCTTATCCATCTTTATCCACTTTATCCATTATTTTTTCCAAGTCTTTTTTTGACTCTTGTCTGCCCTTCGATTGGATATTTGCCAACAGTACCCCCACCTTCAAAAAGGGTGACACGTTATCACTAAAGAACTGTCGTCCAATAAGCCTGGTATCTTCTGTCGCCAAGGTTTTGGGGAGGATAATATGTTATCAAATCATGGAGTTTTCGTTGACACATTCTCTAATTCCGCCAGAACAACATGACTCCGTCCCAGGTCGCTATACTATTACAAACCTGTTGACCTGTATGTCTGATTGGACTAGGGCTTTTGACCGATGTATCTCGGTGGATGTACTATACCTCGACTTTTCTAGGGCCTTCGATTGGGTCCCGCACAGAAGACTTCTCTCAAAGTTGGCACATTTGGGTGTCAGGCGAAAGCTTTTCTATCCGGTAGAGTTTTTCGCGTCAGAGTGGGAGAATTTTTCGCGTCAGAGTGGGTGATGCGCTCTATCTTCTACAGATAAGTCAGTGACCTAGGGCGTGCCTCAGGGGTCAGTCTTTGGGCCATTACGTTTTTTGCTCTACACTTCAGACTTGTCACGTATTTTGAAATCGACTTCCTTGCTTTTTGCTGATGACAGCAAGCTATATAATAATCCTCTTTCCAACTATACCACCCTTCAGGATGATTTGAATGCCTTAAATGAGTGGTGTTCTACTTGTATAGTACCCTTAAATATCGATAAATGCTGCGTTCTCCATATTGGAAGAAGCAATCCCCTCCTATATTTTAAGATAAATGGTATAACTCAGTCATCAGTTTATACCAAGTTATCTTGGTATAACTGTCCTAGGGGACATTTCTTGGTCCGAACATATATCTAGTATAACAAAGCAAATGGCTTTCCGCATACATAAGTCTTTCCAAGGCCGCGGCACGGGGACATTCAGTTTGCTACATAGGTACTATGTGCGTCCGATCTTGGAGTACGCGGGACCTGCTTGGTAGCCCTCGTCTCGAGCTGACGAGATTCTTCTGGAGTCGGTCCAAAGATGGGTTACTCGCCTTCCGTATGGTTTCATCTCTCGTAAAAATAAAAATCTTTAATTTACCCTCCTTTGAGGAGAGAAGAACTAGAGTGGACATGATATTTACACTCCACGCCCTTCATGACCATTTTGGCGAAGATATATAACATCTCTACCCCTTAAATGTATATACTCTCAGAGGCCATGTATTAAAACTCCCAAGAGAGGATTTCTGAAAAACCAGAGGTAGCAATTTATAACAAATAGAGTTTTTCTTTGGAACAGTCTTCCTGGAGACCTAGTCAATGTTTCTTCCACTAATGCCTTCAAGAATGGTTACGACTCCTGGCTTGCTCGACGGCGATTGAACGACACACCTGCCACATTTTGTTTCATATTGTTTTCTATAATCTTTTTCATAGTTAAAGCATTTATTTCGTTTGAATGTTATCTTTGTTTGAGTTTATAGGTTTTATTCCTTTACTCTAATTGTAATTATAATAATATGTATTATGTATTCGGCTATCGTCGTTGAGCTCCGAATCTGCTTTATCGAGTCTCTTAGATTTTATTTCAGTTATTCTGATTCAAAAACCTTTCATGCCGAACATTGCTGATGAGTGGCGACTCCACATGCAATCTAGTTTTTAATTCTTGGAAGGGATAATATTATTGGATCATCACAAGCGCCGTTTGCACTTCGTTGAACTTATGAAGACAGAACAATTTTTTTAACGACGTGTTTCATCATGATGATCAAAATCGAAAGAATTGAACTAAGTCAATCTCAGAACTCTTAATTAATGTTAATTTACATATATCTGTACCAGCCCCCGATCTGTACTGGTTCATTGAAAATCAAATATGCCGTTCGTGTCGTTCAAAGGGTCCAATTAAGAGGTACGTGACCTGTAGAAATGATGTCAGATTCACAGAAATACGGCTCATTAATCGAAAAACTCATTACCAATCACTGGGGCCGAATTCAATATCTGAAATGCGAATCATTGAAAAATGATTCTCGCCTAATTGAAGTTGCACCAACAAGGGGAACTAATTGAAAATTGGCTATATTCGAATATGACCATCCGTTTTCATTAGGTTGGATGTGGTGCAATACGCAGAAATTAATTCGGCTTCACCTTGATGGAAGTTTTATGATTGATGCTCGTATTCTACTCTATACAGAGTGAGCCATTGAAAACGAAACAGAGCCATTTACGGGCGAATTGGCCACAGTCGTTAAAAACGCCGGGACAGGTCGATTTTTGTTTGGAGGGGCACACTTTGTATAATTCATTAGTGAAATATCCACCCCCTGAACGGGGCGGCACCCACCCTCAAATTTTGAATAGAGAAGATAGGTTGCGTCCTACCTCATATGAAAGCTTATGACGTCAGCTTTTTACTTTTGAACTTTTTACGAAAATCGGATGGGATTTGACTAATTAATGGATGTTCATAATTTACATGAGAATATTTCCTGATTCGTGATGAATTGAATTTATAATATTTGTATTTTAATACTATGGGCTCTTAGAAATTGACTTTTAGAAGTGTAATAGCCACCCCCTAAGCGGAGTGGCTACCCCTCTCGAATTTTCAATGAGGATTGGCCATTTGAAATCTCATCACTTCAACTTTTCATAATTTGCAGCTTTTTGTACAATTAAATGTGAATTTCCAATTCACATAAATGTGAATTTCCAATTCACAAAGTATCTGTTTCGGACTTAAGTTGAACTTTTTCACGCTTGTTCTGGGGAACAGCGCGTTATCATTTCGTCACGATGTCTGTAATTTTCGAATTTTGAGCCGAAATTGGTCTCAAACGACTAGGTTGGACTCACTGATGAAGAATCCGTGGTCCAAATTGATTCTGTCCGTCCGGCCGTTCGGCGTGTGCGCTGTAACGGAAGAGAGGACCTAGAGTCTTGAAATTTTCAGGTTAGGTTAAGATCCTGAATATCTCGGTTGAGTTCGTTAATGGGCCAAATCTGCCGCATGGGTTTTGTGCTACAGTCATTTGAAATTTCGATTTTCCAATAACTCGAAAAATATTTATCTGATCGAAATGAAACTTGGTTGGAAGATGAACAGTGTCACTAAGAAAAATTATCCATGAAAATGTTTATATTTCATGGAAATTTCACTGAAATTTCCAAGTCACCATTTCGCGATGTGAACAAGCGCGTAAAAGCTGGCGACTTCACGTCAGTGCTTTTCCAGATTTTTTTCGATTTTCCTGATGTAGGGACTTCTTGACTTTTTTTCAAGAATAGTTGCTGATTCAAGTAACTCAAAGAACGGAATAATAAACAAAATCGAAAAATAAGACATCTTTGAGAAGAGATTCATGCCAGATCACGAACCAGAAAATATTCTTATGGGATATGATGAGCTATTAATTATTAAAATTTTAACTCAATTGTACCATAAGCTGCAAATTATAAAAAGTTGAAGTGATGAGCTCTCAAATGATGTTCACACGGTCAATCCCCCTTATTGAAAGTTCGAGAGGGGTAGCCACCCCGCTGAGAGCTTTATTATACAAAAGTAATCACAACTTAAAAAAAATATTCATTACTCATCACGAATCGGGAAAATTTTCATGAAAATTATGAATATCTATTAAATAGTCAAATTCGAATCGATTTTCGTGAAAAGTACAGAAGTGGAAAGCTGATGCCATAAGCTTTTATAAGAGGTATGACACAACCTATCTTTCCGATTCAAAATGTGAGGGTAGGAGCCGCCCCATCCAGGGGGTGGCTATTTCACTAATTAATTATGCGTCAAAAAATGTCCGCCTCCAAACAAAAATCGACCTATCTCGGCGTTTTCAAGGACAGTGGCCAATTCGCCCCTAAAAGGCTCTGTTTCGTTTTCAATGATCCAGTCTGTATAGTCAACGAGCTCTATATTGAGTAAAATACTTGAGCCGAAATGGTCTTGAAAGATCGGGTTGAACACCCTGAAGAAGAAAACGTGGTCAGACTCAATTCTGTCCGCCTGTCGCTCCGGCAGTCTGTCTGTCCGTATGTGCTCTAACTTCCGAAGGAAAGGACCTAGCGACTTGAAATTGTCAGACTAGGTTTGGAGTCCAAATATCTCGGCCAAGTTCGTTTATGGGGGATATCGGCCGAATAGTTTTGGAGCCGAACAGTTATACCCATCTGAAAACAGCTGATTCGATCAGATCGAAACTTTATAGATAGTTTTGGATTCTCAACGCGCAAGTCAGTGCAAAATATCGTGTGGAACTGGTTGTTGGAAAATTTTAAAAAAATATTCATTCGGAAATCTTTCAAATTTTCGTTGCAAATTTTTTTTCCCGAATTTATTGACTGGTGAAGTGGTCGATGCGTTCAAAACTGTTTCAAAAGAACGCCTCTCGGAATGAAAAAAGTAATTCGAAAATGAGTTGAAAGGCATGCAAAAGTGTAATTTATATTAACAAAGGAGTTTTTGAAAAACCATACAGCCATTCACATTCATCGTCAACATGTAGTATTCCGTCCGGTTATTAATTTATGAATAAAGAACAGCATCTCTTATCAACATTAGTTCAATGCAAAGACTACCTTGAGCGTTTTTTTCCAAGAAATTCTATGAAAGGACTGACGTAGGTCAGGAGCTGTTAAGTAGATGTTTGAATTAGTTTGCACAGAGGTATTTTTTCACTTTTTGAGGAAGTAACAAAGATACTGAGGAAATGAAAACTAAATTTGATGTATTTTTTTCCAATATTATCGAAACTGAATACCGGATAGAACTTGAGTACACTGTTGTTCGTTATTGTCCTCAAGGTAAGCGCCAAATGTTAATAATCTGATGAATAGTTTCAGGAGGAAAAGTTGAAGAGTTTTAGGCATTTTTTTTCAATTTTTAATTGACGATCCGAGTGAGTGAGTTTCGAGCTGGTAGCTGTTTCCGTTCAAAAGTTATCGTGGAAACGGGCAGATGGCCGGACATGCAGAATCAGTTTCGAGATCCTTTTTATATTAATCAGTGAGTCCAAACTAAAAATTAAGAAATTATAGCAATTGTACCAAATGAACAAGCGCGTATAAATTGTTTGAATTGAAATTTAACATTAACCCAAGAGAATATTGAGTAGAGGACGGTCTATTGCCGCTCTCGTTCATAGAGAACCTCGCCTCTGCATATCTATGTTAGTAATGCTTTGCGTTTTTGACTTATCTTAGAAAATATTACCCTGTAAGAAGTTGCATTTAGGTTTTCCATCTGGGTTGATTCCAACAAAAAAATATGGTAGAAGGTTCAAAAATTACCCATCTATTTTCTCAGTTCAAGGAGAATTATATTTTGTGTTTTTTAAATGAGTTATATTGCTTTGACTTTTTGGCATCGAATCGGCTTCTAGGTGAATAATTTCTTTATGTCCTTATAATATTAT
The DNA here is from genome assembly GCA_958510865.1 of Myrrha octodecimguttata. Lineage (NCBI taxonomy): Eukaryota > Metazoa > Arthropoda > Insecta > Coleoptera > Coccinellidae > Myrrha > Myrrha octodecimguttata. Next base: position 18,431,417 of record OY294065.1, on the reverse strand, counting down.
ATGTTCAATCGAGACAAACCTGCTAAAATCCAAGAGAAATATTTTCGCAAACGCGATATATAGCAATTTTTATTTGTAGGAGATTACGGTGATAAAAAGTGGAAGTAAATATTGAAAGGTCTGATAAGGAATATATCAGTATTGCTCGTTTGAATCTACCGAAAAAGCAAGCCAACAGCAGTTGTTCGAAAAATTAAGTCGATTCGTAGCTACGCCTCAGTACCTGAATTTCTCGGCATGGTTTTTGAAATTTTCAGGGAGGGGTCAGTCAGTATGTTCCTTTTCACCTTGGTTCGAAAATAAATTTTTCAGAATTTGATAACAAATAAGCATTAAGTAGCTTATCACGTACTATTTTAGCCCACTGTGAAATCGGAAAATAGGGAAAGATGAAGCGCCAATACCTGACGTTCGCGACATAGACTTTGAAATTCTTAGGGGATTACTCTTTTCCTTTCCACCCAAAATCAAAAATTCATTCTTCAGGAATGGATAAAGAATAACGATGAAATAACCGGTAATGTATGAATGATCCCATTTTTCAGCTGAATGTTGAATCGGAAAATAGTGAATGAGGTGCCAGTACCTGTAGATTCTTGGGAAAGCTTAGTCTGTTCTTATTCAACTCGAGTTCAAAAATGTTTCTTTGGAAATGGGGGTTTTTCCTTTAAAAGAAAATGCAGTAATTTTTATGAAAAACCTTCAGAGCATCACATTTCAAACATACAATTTCAATATCATATTTTTAAAAAAATGTTTGATCACCTAAAACTGAAAAATAAAAATGGGGATTTGCATTTGAGAGGAATTAGTCTTGAGTGCACGATATGGCAACGTCGAATTCAGCTTTGTCGGAAAAAAAGGACGTCAAATGTGTGACTTTGCTTAGGCAAACAGAGATAGCTATACTTCGATCTGGTTAGAGTAGAAGACAACGACCAAGGAATAGAAAAAGAAGAGCACAGACTGTCGTATTACTGACAAATCGAAAACGGAAATTGTTTGGTTATATTGACAAAGAACACGTGTGTACCACAGAATAGGAATAAATTTTTCATTATTCTATAGCAGAAAAAGATATTCTACTAAACACCGTTGTCACTTCGTGCATGCCTGGCAAATCCCAAACCCCAATTTTGAAATCTGATTTTGAATACTTTCTGAATCTAATTTGGGAAAATGATGAATCAAACCCTCAATAATTATGTTCAAATTTGCATTTGCAGTAATAACCCAAATTAAGGAAAAACTCCCATTAATAACGAGGAAGGTTAATGAAGCCGATCATGTATGAATGGTCTCATTTTTCAGCTCATTGTGAAATCAGAAAATAGTGAATCCCATTTTTCAGCTCAATGTTGAATCGAAAAATAGTGGATGAAAGGCAAGTAACTGAAGTTCGCGATATGCATATAAACTGAAATTTTCTGGAAAAGGTTAGTCTCTTCTTTCTCACCTTTAGTTCAAACATTTATTCTTCAGGAATAAGGGTGAAGTAGCCGATCATGGATATGAATGATCTCATCATATTTCAACTCACTGTAAAATTGGAAAATACTGAATGAAGCGTCAGTTCCCGAAGTTCGCGTTATAAACTGTTGAATTCTCAGGAGAAGTAAATTGTTCCTTCCCACCAACGATCAAAAATTCATTCTTCAGGAATTGATAACGAATAAGGTTGAAATAGCCGGTTATGTATTGTATGAATGATCCCATTTGTCACTGTCAAATCGGAAAATAGTCAATGAAGGGCAGTTCGCGGCAGGCATATAAACTGGAAAATTCTGTGGGAAAGGTGAATCTGTACTCTGTCATATGTTATTTCTTACATCTTATTTGAAAATTTATTCGTCAGCAATTGATAACGAATAAGTGTGAAGTTCCTGTCATGTATGAACGAATGATCTCTTTCTCACGTCGCTGTGAAATCGGAAAATAGTGAATGAAAAGAAACTTGTCTCACGCCATTACTAAATATACTAACTGACAAAGAAACTGCGACACCCAGAAGAAGCTGATTAAATTTTGATTTTTTTTTTGTGAAACATATATAGTATAGCATGAAGTAAATGACTAAAATGTGGAGAAAAATAACAAAGGGTTTACAATTTTTTTAAAATTTGTTAATAATGTGTTCGTCCACCGCTGTTATCTACAGGGTGATTCATTAAGGATGGCCACCAGCCGTATCTCAAGAACCGTTCATCCTATAACTTCCGGAAAAAAATTCTAATGACAAAATCGGCTCCTAGAAAATGATTAAAAATATTTTCAAGTTCGTAGTTTCCCACTAGAGGGCGCAATCTATCACCTGTAAAATATAATCTCATTTTTTACGAAATATTCTTCAGCTAACAGTGGTAAAGAATAATAAAACAAGAAAATACTCTTTCTATTCAACAACTTTTGTTTCAGTAATTTTTCTATATTTCCTTTTTTTTAGTGATGGGATGGAAAAACTTTTCTTCCCAAAAAAAACACTCTGACTTCTGTATGCGTGAACCGATTTTTACGAAATTTGATTTCATTCGGAGGCCATTAAAAGCAGATCACAGAAAAGTATAACAACAACATACTGGGTGATCCAATTAAAAACTACAGGCTGTTTTATGTTACTTCACCCTATTTGCGCGTTTTACTGGAGAATTTCAAACGCAATGCTATGATTCTAACCGACTGAGAATAAGCTAAGCATTATTACCTATTGACTTGTTAAAACTGCAGACAGATATCTCCGGTCAATCCAAAGATATTAACATTTTTGCAGATTTCGATAAGTGTTGATCAACTCTGTGAAATTCAGGAGGAATTGAGTTATTTCATCAGCTAAACAATCAAATGAAAGAAAAAACTTATATCAAAAATGTATGCCACTCACAAAACAAGATGATCTAGATCCAGTAAGCTTTGGCGTTACTGTTTATTCTCGGTTTCCATAGCTGTAAAATTTATTTAGGTCGATTGCAAACTACTTGTTCATGAGGCCTCATTATTCAAACGGAGAAGCATATGATATGCTTAATGTTTATGCTGAATGTTTAGAAAATGCAGTAGCTGAAAGGGAATACCCGATATGATATCCTGAAAGACGTCGTCATTCCAGAAAAGAATTCAAGAGATTGACACGAAGAGTGCGACAAACTTGAAAGGTTCAATATGTTGGAAGAAAAAATAGGAAACGTAGAAGCCGTAATGAGGATAATATCATAAAAGTTTTGGCTTGTGTTTACGCTGAATCACATTCAAGCATCCGAAAAATTGCAAGTGATTTGGGATCGAAATATTCGCTAGTTCGAAGGATACTAAAGGACCATAAACTGCATCCGTATCATGTTGTCTTGCACCAAGAATTGAAAGAGACGAGAGGACTTTTGCAATTGGTTGAAACGAATGCTGAACGGCGAACCTAACTTACTTCATAGAATATTACGGACTGACGAGGCTACTTTTTCTAGCAATGGTAAAGTAAATTTACACGACAGCCACTACTGATCATCCAACGACCCATATTGGCAAAAATAAGTCAATAATCAGAATCGCTGTAGTGTTTACGTATGGTGCGGAATTTTTGATGGAACAGTTGTCGGACCATTTTTCTTCGACAGTATCTTAACAGGACAAAGGTGCTTGAAATTTTAACGGAAAATTTTCGAATTCTTTTAGATGATATTGCTATTCAAGACAGAATAGATATGTGGTATCAACAAGACGGTTGCCCGGCGCATTATGCTGCTAATGTTAGGGAATATTAAGATACCGTCTTCTCAAAGACGTGGATTGGACGAGGGAGTATTTTTCCAGCAAGATCACTCGACCTCACAGTATTAGATTTTATTTTTGGGGTAGAATGAAGACTTAGTTTTCCGAACACCACGAACTACAAGTGAGGATATGAAAAATATATTTCGACAGGCAGCTGAAACTTTTTCTCATACTGAAGTTGTGAACAGTATCAACTAAAGAAAGACTAAATTTATGTATAGAAAAAAAGGTAGACATTTTGAATATTCGAAATGATCAGGTATAAGGGTTGTTTTTTGTTCAAATATTTTCGTTGTTGCTAATTTTTGTTTCATTTTATCGTATTATTGTTATTTCATGTGTGTTTAGTATTTTGCTGCGTTGTCATGACGAATAAAGTCACTTCCTTGTTTTTCCAAGCTCGCAGGGTTGATCAACACTTATCAAAATTTACAAAAATGTTAATATCTTCGGAGTGACCGGAGATATCTGTCTGCGGTTTTAACAAGTCAATAGGTGATAATGCTTAGCTTATTCTCAGTCGGTTAGAATCATAGCATTGCATTTGAAATTCTCCAGTAAAACGCGCAAATAGGGTGAAGTAACATAAAACAGCCTGTAGTTTTTAATTGGATCACCCGGTATGTTGTTGTCATATTTTTCTGTGATCTGCTTTTAATGGCCTTCGAATGAAATCAAATCACGTGAAAATCGGTTCACGCATACAGAAGTGAGAGTGTTTTATTTGTGAAGAAAAGTTTTTCCATCCCATCACTAAAAAAAAAGAAATATAGAAAAATTACTGAAACAAAAGTTGTTGAATAGGAGGAGCATTTTCTTATTTTATTATTTTTTACCACTGTTACCTGGAGAATATTTCGTAAAAAATGAGATTATATTTACAAGTGATAGACTGCGCCCTCTAGTGGGGAACTACAAACTTGAAAATATTTTTAATCATTTTCTGGGAGCCGATTTTGTCATTAGAATTTTTTTCCGGATGTAATAGGATGAACGGTTTCTGAGATACGGCCGGTGGCCACCCTTAATGAATCACCCTGTATACACTACCCAACACATCTTGGCATTGATGCAAGAAGTTGGTATATTTCTTCTTGAGGGATAGCCGAAGTCCGTGGGCGCTGGGGTAAATTTCAAAGCCTTCTACCCATGATGTCACAAACATGCTCTATGGGCGAAAGATCGGGAGATCAGGGTGGCCATGGCAAAAGATTCACATGGATGCCTTCAAAAAAGTTCAAACTAACTCTGGCAACATGAGGTCGAGCATTATCTTGCTGAAATATTGGATTCTCGAGCCGGTTGAGGTAAGGGGGAACATATGGCTCCAGTATTTCTTGAAGATAACGCAGCGCTGCCATGTTACCTCCAATGTAGACTTAAGGTGACCTACTTGCATGTACAATAGCACCCCATACCATAACGCCTACTGTGCGGTCTATATGACGCTCCACATCAAAATGAGTGTCACATCTTTCTCCCCGACGTGGTCTTACCTTTCTTCGGCCATCATGTGCACCCAAGGAGAATCGAGATTCATCAGAAAAGACGACCTGATGCCATTCCATATTCTAATGTTGCTCTCTGCACCACTGTAATCGTTGCCGGCGATGCTCAACCGTAAGAGGTATCACAAGATGAGGTCGATAATACTGCAGTTCAAAAGAACTTATACGGCGGTAAACCGTTCGGACAGTTACAAAATGGCCGTGTTCCCCTAACCACTCATCAGCCAATAAGCTCTAATGGTCATAATTCTTAGACGTCGATCTTGAACTTCATTTGTGCCCCTTCGACGTCCGGTGCCTACTCTTCTTCGATTTTGGGCATTATCAACCCACGCTTGACAACATCTCATAACAGTAGTTGTATTTCTGTTCGTACGGTTTCTCGAAATGACAACCCCGCCTTCCGTACACCAAAAATTCGACCTCTTTCAAATTCACTTAGCTAGCGAAAAATTCCGCGTACACGTGCTCTAGGCATTTTAATAACAACTAAACATCGACGTTGGATCTCCTTTTTTGTAAAATTTAAAAAATTTGCAGAAAACGACTACAATATTTAAGTAACAAAAACAGATAACATGAAAAAACCTTCACGATTTTTTTCTCAAAATTTTAATCATTTACTCCTCGCTATACTATCTATGTTTTACCAAGAAAAACTTTAAAATTTAAACAGCTCCTTCTGGGTGATGACGTTTCTTTTTCAGTTAGTACCTATGCAGAGACCCATATGTCCAGCGTGAAATAATAGGCAAACGAAGAAAATGTGTGCAACTAGTCAAAATAGCAACAAGAAATGTATTTTCACTGTGTAATTCAGAACATCATGCCGATAAATTCAGCAATTCCAATGAAAATATACCTGATAAGAATTTATAGCTAATTATCGATACTGCAAGTATCAATTGAAGCTTATTTTGGGAGGATTCCGCATCATATAATAATAATAATAGGAATAATAGGATACCTATTTCTTAATCACCTGCCTACGATTTCATTAACTAATTCACTAGCTGTTGTATTGGGTTAATGTTCAGATATTATTTCTCGAAAAATTCATAATTTTTCTCGATATATCCGTTATCACCCGAAGGGATAGCATCGATCGATAATCCGTGAACCAGAAGGACGAAGCCCTCTCAAATATTTATATAGTGAAGTAGCACTTCGGGTTACACCGGGCTCACATACAACTTTCTCATTTTGTATTGAATGACATAAATATTTTTGCATTTTTGGCATACCCAATAAATTTCGAGCTGACTTCGAGTCGAGGGGTGAATGGGTCCATACGGTTTTCCAATAAACCGTTTCAACGATGAGGTTGCGCTCACTGATGAAACTCTGCCATTAAATTTTTTTCTATTCTTTTGTCATTCCTGCCAACTGGCTACAAAATCTCTTAGTTTCGAATAAAAGACCCGAAAAAGTAAAATTTATGCGATTGAATTTTTTCCTGATGATTCCGTAACGTAAACGCTCTCACTTCCAAAGGAAATATATTTTTTCGAGAGCTTTGGCAACTTAAAATAATAATACATGACTGAAATATTGTTGAAATGAGGTGATTTCATTGCATTCATTTTTAAATATGGTCACGTTTTCTTGATTTGTCAAACCGTTCAGAATAATTCAACTATTCATTTACACTGATTCACACTTATAACAAATAACTCAACAACTAGTTCTATCAGTCTGTGCACAATTTATTTCCACACTATTTATTTTTACTGATCACTTTCCGTTCTATAATACTTCGAATAACTCCGCTGAATGACTCCCTGTGCTGCCTAGTTCCCGTCCTTATACAACTCGTGGAACTTGGATTGCTAGAATTTATCCAGAAAGTTCACCAGGCGATGGCCGCACAGATGTAAGGAGATTTCTAGAACAGGCAGGGCCGCACTCGTCACAATATGATTTCCAGCTTATGTCCGCCGCGTCAACGAGGTACTTGGTCCATTCCATGAGTCCAAATTTTCACTACTTTTCCCAATAAACTGACCGTATGGCATCGATGAGGCTTAATATTGGCTTCCAATGCTTCAAGAGTTGCTAGTTTGTCGGCATAAACCAGTGACTTAACATAGCCCCAATAAATATAATCGAGAGGCTTTAAGGGTGGGGATTATAAAACTATTTCGACAGATAACTAGCAGTTAACTGGTGGATAAAGTACCCAATGGGTTCTAAATTACAGTTAAAATCAAAGTTAAATTTCTGTGTGTTTATAATACCGGCCCTAAGTCGCACGAAAGAGGAGGCATCACTACTGGACATGGAATTGTGACCAAATTGATTTCGCAATACATTCACTGTTGAGCCTGCTGTATAAAGAAACTTGCGCCGTGTTGTTGGAACTAAATGTCGTCCTAGCTGAGCCCATTCATTTCTGGAAACAAAAAATCGACGTATCGACATCTCTGCGTCTTTTCCAACACATTGCGGTACTTCGGTACGCACATTTCGTTGTCTTGTTGATGGTTTTGAATCGAGAATCTTGGAATAAGTTCGAAAACGATCAATAACTGCAAAATCACTTGCTCACTTGACCGACTATATTGACCGTAAAAATGGACCAATTCCTATGAACTTCGCGACCAGTTTAATATTTTTCAAAGTAAATTGCCACAATATGGAAGCGTTGTTCTGACGATTCATGATGAATTGCCGAACCAAATTGAATGGAAATCTCAACGCAGTTTGACATTCTCAATTATCATACCATAGACAACAGATGGGACATCTGAAAACCAGAGCCGGGCAGCTTAAAACATTCTTAACCAAGAAACCGGTAGGATATCTAAAGTTTTAAGCCATACTTCATTAAATATAGGTGGAGTCCTTATTTCTGATGGTGTATCGGTGGCTCAGACGTTTGCTAACCATTTCTCGACTATAGCAATCAAAAGTCTTGAGGGTAGATACAGTAGTTCGATATCTCTTTCTTGTACAACTTTATACTTGCATTACCATACGTTTTTCTTCCATCCAGTTGATAAGTATGAAGTAATCGATTCAATTATGTCACTGAAAAATAGAAAAAGTGTGGGTGCAGACTGTGTCTCTGTGAAGATGTTGAATTCAATATCTGAATTCATTGCCGAACCATTTTCCCACGTAATAAATCTCTCTATTTTCCCTGGCAGTTTTTGAAGCTGTCAACGGTAGTCGGTAATTCCAGTGCACAAGAAGAATAATGTGGAGAATGTTGCGAACTATCGACTAATATCTATCCTCAGTGTTTTCTCGAAGGTTATCCAGAGAATAGTCCTAAATCGCATGACCGGATATCGGAATAAGTTCAACCTTATAACTGATTGTCAGCATGGAGTCACATCACAGAGATCAACTCAGACAGCAGCAATTGACTTTTTTGAATGCGTCTATGAGTCCTTAGATAAGGGTCTTCATGTGGCAGGTCTGTATTTGACCTCTCTCGTGCTTTCGACTGTATAGCATTCAAGTTCAGCTCAAATAACTATACAGTCTCGGTTTCCGATTAGTTTTTCTGGACTGGTTACAGAGCTTCATAACTAGCCGTGCCATGTCCGTAAATTGAAGTAGGAAACTATTGTCCCTCTACTCACGAAACTGAGCTGGGAGTCCCGCAGGGCTCAATATTAGGGCCCCTGCTTTGCTTGCTTTTCATAAATGATCTGGTATTAATTCTAGCATCGTATCACTTTTGTAGATGATATACCTATTGCTGTCTCCGCAGGGACTTTGGTTCAGCAGAAGCATTTGTGAGTCACTAATAAGTCAATTCGAGAACTGCTGCAGGAATATTGCACTGATCATAAACATTGACAAAACTAAATGTCTTCGCTTTACATTAGGGAATTCCTCAATTCATTCATTCGACTTTTTTATGGTGGCGACTCCTTGACTTCTAAGGAAGTGCTCAAGTTTTCGGATGTACATGTGGATGATAAGTTGAGATGGTGTCATCAAGTTGACCATATTTGTGAAAAGCTTAGCTTTCTGTGCTATCAGTCGTATCAAAAATACTCTTCCTCTAGAAAGTGTCGTTAGCGTATACTATAGTTTAGTTTATAGCCATATCTCCTGTTGTATACAGTGTATTATGGAACAAATTCATTTTTTCAGAAGAAAAATATTTGGCAACAAAATCCTGAAACAGGTCAATTTTTGTTTCACTTTTACCAAATGTATATGCATTTTTGAAGGATTTTTGTTGCACCCTGTGCCATCCCCATCAACCCTTTAAATTTTTTGAATAGGGAAAGTGGGTCATGTGGTACTTTTTTGGCAAGGTATTTGTATCTTCTTTACAGGCGTGCAGAAACTCTCAAGAAAATTGTTTTTTATGATTCCCACGAAATTCTGGCACCAGCCTGAATTTTTTATATGATATCTCAATTGAATCCGAATGTTCAGATATTGACGAAACGAAATAAACTATATATGTCTAGAATTTTCTCGACCATTCACGAACCTGATATTCATTCGTGGTCTCACTTTATTGCTTCTTATACAGAGTGTAACAGCCAAATGGAATAAATTCGATATCGTATAAATGAGGTCGTGTTGGGAAAAACGCTCGGACACGTCGATTTGTAATTTTAAATGCGCATATTTTTCAAGAAAATAATATTATATAGGGTGTTCCATGTGACCGTGGCCAATACCAACTTTCTTATTTCAAATGCAACCCCCTGTATATTATTTATTTTTTGGATTCTTCAGAGAATTCTAGACAATTCATGCACAATGTCCTTTGCCTATCTTTAACTATTTCGGAAATATTGAGTGTTTTCAGATTTAGTGCAAAAATCAACGTTTTAAATAAAAATTATTTTATTTCACAAATTCGGTACATTACACTTAAAACCTAATAAGTAATACTGATTATTTCTTAATAATTAAAAAAAAAACAAAAAAAAAACATTAATGTCAATGTAGGAAATGTTCAAAATGCTCGCCGCGAACGTCTTGGCAACATGCTAATCTGGTGTATAATTGTCTTCTAACGTTACTCAACATTTCAGGCGTGACTGATATAATCGCAATCGTGATTCGGTTTTTTAGGTCATCTAAGTTTGAGGGATTTTTTTTTGTTTTTTTAAATTTCTTCTCAGTAATATTTTTGTTCACTTTCTTCATATCAAGAGATAAATGGGAAATAAGTATTGAGTGTAATGTATCGAATTTGTGAAATAAAATAATTTTCATTTAAAATGTTAATTTTTGTAAAAAATCTGAAAACAATTAATATTTCCGAAAAAGTTGAAGATAGGTATAGGCCATTGTACATGAATTATGTCTAGAATTTTCTGAAGAATCCAAAAAATAAATAATATACAAGGGGTTACATTTGAAATAAGAAAGTTGGTATTTGCCACGGTCGCATGGAACACCCTATATAATTTTAGTTTCTTGAAAACTATGCGCATTTAAAATTACAAATCGACGTGTCCGAGCGTTTTTCCCAACACGCCGTCATTTATTCGTTATCGAATTTATTCCATTTGGCTGCTACACTCTGTAGATATATCGTACACGCAAATCACCCGTACATTTCGATGCAACGATCGCTCCTGAAACGAGCATGGAGGGTTTGTATGAGCGGGCAAATATGGGAAAATTTTCAACTTTTCAATGAATAGAGAAACTTCAGCAACATTTTCATGTTTCATTTGAACCACATGTGAAAATTTAAGTTTTGAAACACAAATTCTTACATTTCAGGGGCACAAAGGGCCTTCTTCGCTGGACCCTGGCTGTGCCATAATGACCCCTTCCAGCCCAGATATGGATGACGGTAGTAGTAAACGACAAGCAACAAGGTAAGAAAAATTCCTCTCATTCCAATAATTGAAAAGCACTGAAGTCAGCAGCTTTTGCGCGCATGTTCAATTATGGTGGTATTCTTTGAACGTTTATATATTTATTCATCAATCTTAGATACAAACAGATCTGAATCCAACAAAGTATCCACATGGTAGCTAGCATATAGAATAAATAATAGTAAATACAATTTCAAACCAACATATCATTCTGAAAGAAAACAAGATTTGAGCTGATCCCTCAAACCACTACAAGTTAAATGAAATAAATATATCCAGAGTGTGAAAGTTATTTCTCGCTATGATCATTCTCACCAATGCGAGTTCTGAGAACAGCGACTGTTTCTGAAAGATTTGAGAAATAATCGAGAACTTCTTAAATTTATATTCGGAACATTGATAGAGAACATCTCAAGTAATTGTGGATGCATGATTTCATCATGGAAAATTTCCTGTACAAAGAGATCAGACATAATTCTTCTATTCTCGAGAGAAATCACTCTGAAGTGGGATGTGATACTAGCTAAACTATCTCTATGATACTGGAGGTGGTGGGGCATAAATATTTGAGAAATCTATTCTGGATGTTCTCCAGTCGGTTAATATAAACTTTATATTTCGGGCACCAAACCACATTAGCAAAGCACTCGATATGTAGGCATTGTATTAGTATCGCACAGGTTCTTAACTTCTGAATAATCTAGAAGTACGGATAATGTAGACGAATAATGTTGAGCGTACAAAAGAAATTTACAATATTCCAGACAAAATGTTATGGTATTGATGTTAATCAAGAACAAAAGAGGTCCCAAGTGAGTTCCATGAGGAACTCCAGAGGTTGCTACATACCCATAGGATCTACAGCCATGAACGATCACGAACTGGGATCTATTCCCTTCATAAAAATCAACCCATCTCAAGTCTTGTGAACTTGTGAACTCAGCATACACAGCATCAACCTGAACCAGCTCATCTAACCAACCAGTATATTGAAGAGGTTTGTTTCAAAAGACCCGGAAAGAACCCACGATGTTCCATCATTTTTTGGTTTTTCACCAGATTCAGCATATACTTGTAGATGAACTTCTCAAACTTTAGGTATTATCGAAAGTTAGCTGATGGTTCTATAATTTGAAATTTGATCAGTCGGGCCAGATTTCAAGATTGACACAACAGCCTTTTCCCTCAATTTCTCAAGAAAAATACCAGCCTGAAGAGACCTGTTGAACAGAAGTGTTGCAGAAATACTTAAAGTGTCGGCGCAATTCTTAATGAAAATGGGGGGAATATTTAGACTTTTGGCAAAAGTCTCAACTCAAAACGAAAAATCGAAAGAAAATATTCCTCAAAATTTTCTCCTTTGTCTGATGGAGTCAGATTCAAACTCTAAAACGTTATAGTTCACTTCATTGATCGATTGCGATATAATGAAGAATCCTCCCAGAATATCCTGCGATCCATACAGGTTGTTAGAACAAGAAAATTCGCAGCATTATCTTTTTTCGATAATTTTGTTTAATTTAAACGATCAACAAACTGAAATGTAAATCTTCAGAGTCTAAATCTGAGTCCTCCATCGACAATAACAAAAAATCTTGAAGGAGAATTTACTTTCGATAATTTTGTTTCAATGCAACAAGTGAAACTGTAACGTTTTGCTTCGTTCGGGCCTGATTCTCGTTTGTCCGAGTCAGAAGTTAGGGAATCATGTTAACCATTAAAACGTAAATCAACTTCCTCTTATTCAATCGAATTGTTATCAAACCACACAGCGAAGGCGAATTGGACAAATCGGTGTGTGGGAGGAAAGGTGCACACGTTGGTAATCAAACAGTAAGCAAAGATACTGCAATCGATAAAACCAATAACTGCGCTTTTATGCAATGGGATGTTATGGAGTAATAAATTCTGGAAAATGCAGTTTTCAGAATGGGACAGAGGCATTCAGTAGGGCTTCTTCTTGATCGATCACTAGCCATATACCTTCAGGATTCATTTCCATAGCCTTAAAGGCCGTCCGGCATTTCTACACCGCTTGTCGTCCGTGGTATTTGTACGTTTCATGTAATAGGCAGCGTAATTAGGTTCAGCTACCACTTCCCAGCTCTCAATTAATTTTTGATTTCCTTTCAAGAATAACAAAACGCAAGGAATTCATTCAGGGAAGTTCTCTCTTCAATGTATACCTATCCAAAACCTTCAATAGCTGGAAGAGAATCCTTCAGGGAATGGATATCGAGCTGAGGGGATAGATGCATTTACACACTTCCTAGTTGCCGAAGATCAGGTTGATATAGATAACGATAGAGAGGACTTGGAGTATATGATGAGGAAACTCGTGGAAAATACAGTCTTTGGGGACTGTCCGTCAACATCGATGAAAACATTCGTGTATGAAAGGTGAAGCTACCAACTTGGATCCAGAGCAGTGGTTCCCAACCAGTGGTCCGAAGAAGACTAAATATGGTCCGTGAAATAATTTAGAATTTAGCTGGCGATGAGCCAGTTGTCATTGTGTTTTTATTATACCTATATTATTAGATACGAAAGTGGTCCTTGACCAAAAAAATGTTGGGAACCCCTGATCTAGAGGATGGATTGGAGGCACATGTCTCGGGACAATAATCGATTACACCAGCACCGACACGAAGAAGATAGAAAAGCGTACTGTTCGGGCAAAAAAGATGATTGGTTGCTTAAACGGAATATTTTGGAGCAGGAAGATAGGGAAGAACACCCTAGCCTACGGGACAGAAAAATGAAGGATCACGAAATGGTGATGAGGAGGTCTTTATGTTTCAAGGAATGATCTCATAAGAAATTATACCATAAAAAAGCGGATGGCACATAATAGATGAAATATAGCGTAGAAAACCAAGATGGTACGGACATTTACAACGCATGCCAAAAAAAAACTAGAAAAGCACTACCGTGAATGCAACAGCTTTTGTGTTCAAGACCGATTCATGACCGATTTTTTAGTAACGAACTTGAACATTCGATTTTTAATTTTGCCCATTAACGAACTCAACCTTCGCATTTTGAAATGCAGCCAACCCTCAAATTTTCAAGTCGATAGATTTCTCCGTACGCCCGAAATTGTACGTACGGACGGCCATACAGAAACGTTTTTCACACCGGATTCGTCATCGTGAGTCCAGCCTAGTCGTATGAGACCATTTCCGTTCCAAAATTCGAAAATAGCAGACATTTGGACAAAACAATAGGATGCTGTTCCCCTAGAAAATTCCCCCTTCATCAAGAAAGGGAGGGTGACTCAAACTGGAATGGCAGAAGACCGTAAATAAGTCAATGAGTGGGGGGAATTTAAGACAGGCGGACTGTGGAGATCGAAAGAAGTGGCGACAAGGCGCCGGACAACGTCATGATGTATTTGATTCAAGTTGAAATTTTAAATGATGGCATGTATTGGCTAAATGAGTATGTAATCGGTTGTCTTTCTGACCTACCCAGGTATACCTGATAATACGCATGTAAAAAATTGCTAAAAAAATGTTGGACTATACAGGGTGATTCATTAAGGTTGGCCACCGGCCGTATCTCGGAAACCGTTTATCCTATGACTTCCGGAAAAAAAATCTAATGACAAACTCGGCCCCTAGAAAATGATTAAAAATATTTTCAAGTTCGTAGTTCCCCACTAGAGGGCGCAATCTATCATTTGTAAAATATAATCTCATTTTTTACGAAATATTCTCCAGCTGACAGTGGTAAAGAATAATTAAATAAGAATCTACTCTTTCTATTCAACAACTTTTGTTTCAGTAATTTTTCTATATTTCCTATTTTTTAGTGATGGGATGGATAAACTTTTCTTCACGAAAAAAACATTATTACTCCTGTATGGGTGAACCGATTTTCACATAGTTAGATTTCAGTCGAAGGCCATCGAAAGCAGATAACAGAAACATATGACAACAATATACCGGGTGATCCAATTAAAAACTACAGACTGCTTTATGTCACTTCGCCCTATTTGTGCGTTTTACTGGAAAATTTCAAATGCAATGCCATGATTCTAACCGAGTGAGAACAAGCCAAGCATTATCACCTACTGACTTTTTAAAATCGCAGACAGATATCATTGGTCGTTTCGGAGTTATTGACATTTTTGTAAATTTTGATCAACCCTGTGAAATGCAGGAGGAATTGAGTTATTTCATCTCTAAACAATTAGATGAAAGGAAAAAACTCACCAAACCAACGAAACAAGCTGATTTAGAACCAGTAAGCATTGGCGATACTGTTCATTTTCGGTATCTATAGCTGTAAAAGTTTTTTAGGACGATTGCAAACCACTATTTTATGATGCCCCATTATTCAAATGAAGAAGCATATGATATGCTTAATGTTCATTTTGAATGTTTAGAAAATGCAGTAGCTGAAAGGGAATACCCGATACGATATTCTGAAAGACGTCGTCATTCCAAAAGGGTATTCAAAAGATTGACACGAAGAGTGCGAGAAATTGGTAAGGTTCTATTCTTGGAAGAAAAAATAGAATACGTAGAAGCCGTAATGAGGATAATATCATAAAAGTTTTGGCTTATTAACAAGACAAAGGTGCTTGAAATTTTAACGGAAGATCTTCCAATTCTTTTAGAAAATATTGCTATTCAAACCAGGTTAGATATGTGGTATCAACAAGATGGTTGCCCGGCGCATTATGCTGCTAATGTTAGAGAATATTCAAATCACGTCTTCTCAATTTTTCCATAGCCAGAAAGATCACCCGACCTCACAGTATTAGATTTTTATTTTTGGGGGAGGATAAAGACTTAATTTTCCGAACACCCCCCCTACAAGTGAGGATATTCAAAATAGATTTCGACAGGCAGCTTCTTCTCATACTGAAATTGTGGCCAGTGTCAACTCGACGAAAGAAAGACTAAATTTATGTGTGTAAAATATTTGTTGTTTTTCTGTTCAAATATTTTCGTTGTTGCTGATTTTTGTTTTATTTGATCGCATCATTGTTATTTCATGTGTGTTTAGTATTTTGCTGCGTTGTCATGACGCATAAAGTCACTTCCTTGTTAATTCAAGCTCACAGAAAGGATCAACATTGATCAAAATTTACAAAAATGTCAATAACTCCGAAACGACCCATGATATCTGTCTGCGATTTTAAAAAGTCAGTAGGTATTAATGCTTGGCTTATTCTTACTCGGTTAGAATCATAGCATTGCATTTGAAATTTTCCAGTAAAACGCACAAATAGGGCGAAGTGACATAAAACAGTCTGTAGTTTTCAATTGGATCACCCGGTATATTGTTGTCATATGTTTCTGTGATCTGCTTTCGATGGCCTTCGAATGAAATCTAATTACGTGAAAATCGGTTCACCCATACAGGAGTAAGAATGTTTTTTTCGTGAAGAAAAGTTAATCCATCCCATCACTGAAAAATAGGATATATAGAAAAATTACTGAAACAAAAGTTGTTGAATAGAAAGAGTAGATTCTCATTTTATTATTCTTTACCACTGTTAGCAGGAGAATATTTCGTAAAAAATGAGATTATATTTTGCAAGTGATAGATTGCGCCCTCTAGTGGGGAACTACGAACTTGAAAATATTTTTAATAATTTTCTAGGGGCCGAATTTGTCATAGGATTTTTTTTCCGGAAGCGATAGGATAAACGGTTTCCGAGATACGGCCGGTGGCCACCCTTAATGAATCACCCTGTACAAGAATAATTCGTTTTGTAGGTTTTTACGCACTTTTTCTGGAGATCAGCACGTTATTTCTGGTTTTTTATGCTCAATATCTGAAATAGAACTAAAAAGGCTACGCAGGACTTACTGATGAAGAATCTGAGGCCCAATTCATTCATGTTAATAAACATATCGGTAAGGAAGGAAAAGACATAGTATTGAAACTTTCAGAATAGGTTGCACATGTGAGTGTGCGGGTTAAAAGCAAACAACACCTCGAATGAAACGGGGTGACCTTTGGAGGCTTCAGATGTTTTTTTTTCAAAAAATTTTTTGGGTGCAAATGGATGAAAAAAATTGTAAGAATGCGCAATGTTGCCACTTTTTTGTATTCAAGAATTTTCGGGTAAATAAAAACTAAAATGCGGTGAAAAATAGAAAATAACTAATTTTACGCATTCTCATCAAAGAATTATGTACATCACAAAAAAAATTCTTCAAAAATTATCACTGAACCTGCAGAACGACACCCCGTTTTCTCCTATATTTCACGCATTTCCAATATTTCTCGCGGTTATTGGCAACGTTAAATTCGGCAGAAAGCGAGAAGGTGTATGATCTTCAGATTGTGGCTGTATTGCCGAGCTGTAATTTACCAACACGTGGTAGTGTTTGCTCTTAAGTACAATCCGACCAATGGTTTCGGTTTTATACCTATCTGTTATTTGGTCCCTATCACATCCTTCAGGTATATATAATGTGTTTATTGAAAGATGTTCTCCCAAGAATTTCGATTACTCGAGAACCGCCTAAGACAAGGATCCGGAAGTTGATACGCTACGGCGTAGCGACAAAAGCAATGATGTATGAAAATATCGGGTGTTCCATCTGAAATATCGATGTTGTATTTGTCATTATATAAGCGTCAACAACTAAGTAATCGAAATAGTCTCGGTCGATAGAGAACTAGAGAAATGAAATGATTCCTACTCAAAAACCCCAATATTCAAAGGAATCGTGGGTTCCGTCCACCGTAAAATTAGAGAGTCCGATCTACCGTGACCAACCCTGTTGTTTCTCTGCTCTGCTTTTGAGCTTTAACAGTGCGTTGGATTAATGTAGACTACTCAATATAAAATAGGTATCATATATTCAATTGTCTGCAGATTCTACAATTTTGATGTACCCTCGTATAGGTTTATATTTATTTTTAGGGTACTATGATGTTTTATGATTGGCTTTTGATTGTTGGCACCTCTTAAACATATGGTGTGATTTTGAAGTAGATACGTTGGAAGGTTATTCACAATTATGTGGGTGATTCCTTTTACATGTTGAGTTCTTTAGTTCGAGTGTGAATGGTGTAGGTACGGGTTTTATTTACTAACGATCAAATAAACTGCTCCACATGAGTTAGGGATATTGACCTAAATTCCAAAAAAATATACTTAAAATAAGATTTTTGTGATGAAAATTCATATTAATATGATTTCAAGTTGCAAATTAATTTTAGCCTGTAGGTTTGCAGCGTATACAGGGTGGTTAAGAAAAATGGAGTAAAATAACGAAATTTTATTTCCAGAGAATTCAAGCATTTTAAGACTATCAATACAATGTATGGCCTCCACGGGCATCAATAACAGCTTGACATCTTCTTTGCATACTACACACGAGGTTGTTGAACATTTCTTGAGGAATTTGGTTCCATAAACGGGGCAGAAGCTCTCTCAGATCATTGTAGGATTCTGGGGTAGGTTGATGATTATCTAATCTTCTTTGGAGCATATCCCATGCATGTTCTGGTGAGTGCGGAGGTATTGGTAAATGTGGAATACCAAGCTCCTCGTGCGCATTCTCAACTATGGCTGCACGGTGCGGGTAACACTACCCCCTCGGAATGGATGGACTTCTTGGACATAGCGACGATTACGGGGTATGCGTGGGATTGTCCATACCCTTATTCTTCGAGAATCTGAAAATCGTCCATATCTGGAATCATCAGTGAAAAGGACACTACGGCATTGATCGTTCCAATTGATATGTTGCCTTGCCCATCCCAGTCTTTGACGCTTATGGTCACGTGTTAATGGAACTCCTCTTAGTGGACGTCTAGAACCTAGATTCACCTCTCTCAAACGTCGTCTGATGGTTTCGATAGAAACTTGGACCCCATCTGCATTTTGAAGAGTATTCCGTAGCATTCTACACGTAGATGTAGGGTTTCTTCTCGCCGAAACGGTGATGAAACGATCCTGAGCATGTTTTGTTTTTCGTCGCCCACCAAGCCTTGGTCTTTTCTACACGGAACCCGTCTCCCTGAACCTATGCCAAAGTCGAGATATCACACTTTGGCCGACTTGGAGCCTTTCCGCTACAACAACCTGAGTTAGGCCACCCTGTAGCATTGCGATAGCCCATTAGCCTCAGCGTTTGTTAATTTACGTCTTGGCATTTTCAGAAAACTCGTTTCAAATCGAAGCCGTTGATAAACTAACTTCATTTCAAAATAAGAACATTCATGAAGCATATGCTAAGAACCAAACTTCAGAAAAAAGGGGCCAAATTGACGAAATGTCTCATACTGATTTGTATTGGATCGATTCAAGTTGTTATTGAGTTTTAAATGATTTTACAGCGATTTTCTCGAAGATTACATACTTTTAAAAACGATTGAATACGATATCCCTAACTATTGTGGAGCAGTATATTTCCGATCTGCTCTCTCACTACATCGCTGCGATTGAGTATATTTTTGTACTTCACTGTGAAGAAACAAGAAAGGTGACCTAAATCAATTGTTGAAAATTTATTGTGATTTTCAGTTGGGATTTTTTCATATCGTCCCACCCTCAGGGCCGGTATCATAAAACTCTGTTGACAGATAAATAGGAGTGAACTTATGGAAGCTGGTTCAAAAATTAGAGTTAACTGCTCTCTGGTGGTCAAAATAAGTTCTCTAATTGCGGCCCTCAGTAAAATATGATTAATGGTTATCGGTGCAGTTGGGGTATTACTACATTAACGAATGAAAAATATCATAAAATGAAAACTGGAATGTAATGTTGAATGATAGATAGGATAATCAACATGTTTCATCCATTCCATGTGACGAATTCTTCATTATTTTCGATAGGAAAAACCTTTGGAAATCGCTCATCACCATACTCCATCATCAGTTTGAAAAAGCGAAAAATTCATGGAATGAAATACAGTTTGGAGTGAATGTTGTACACGAGTTTTCCATGCTGAATTTTATGTTTCCGCCCTGTTCGAATTTCCGATGGAAGATTGTCGAGATTAAATCCGAAGTGGATACAAATTATTGAAAATTAATTAAAACGTTCTGAAAATAATGGAATGATTTAAAAAATCTCCTAAGTTATACAGGGTGCCCGATTAACCTTAAGCAATATTTCTTCAGTGATAGACCAGGTCATGACAATTCAGAATATCGAAAATTTTCTTATTGAGAATTTCATCGTTTTCGAGATTATTGGCGTTATGAAAATTCCTAGGTAATTGCTAACTTACCTCGATATCTAAAACATCGAGGTAAGGTCGCGATAGTCCGCGAATTTCCAAATTACTCGCATTATCTCCAAGGGGGCCAAAATTTAAATTTGAGAATGTTCATGACCTAGTCTATCATTTCAGATATGGTTCAGGGTTGGACATTCTGAATATTAGGAAGATACATACGAATAATTGTGATTCCGCAAAATATTCTTAATGAAAATTAAAGTTCATTGGTCGCCAACAAAGATAGGATAAATCAATATCAAATATCGCCAGGAAAAAATTCTAGAAAAGCAGTGATTTGAAGCCAGCAGCTTCGGCCCGCATGATCAAATTCGGGGCCAAAGCGTTCATCTTTTTAGGTATTGACCCCGCCAAACGCACTTGCACTTCCTGATGGAAGCTATTTTATTCTCCAGAACTCTGCATAAACCTTCAAGCAGTCTTTTTTCAAATCAAGTACTAGATTTCAATTATCATATCCAATCTCTTCATTGGGAAGATAACATCAAGAATGCGTATATCTACGGAATCTTTAGGTTTATTTTACCCATTTACGAATTAGGCCTTCATGATTAAGCCCCAAGCCTAATCTATACAAACATCGAGTTTCTGAATCGTTTCTTTCGGGGTTATTGTGTTAACTGTCTTCCGAAGGAAACAACTCAACTTGATATTTGAGAGTAGGCTTAGGGCTTAATTAGGGAGGCCGAAATCCGTAAATCGGTCAAACTGTTCAAATAATCATGGAATTTCGCACAAAGTTGTTCACCAACATTTTCAAACTAGTAACCAAGTTTCATCATGATTGAATCAGTATTTTTTGAGATATCTCGGGAAAATCAATGTTACTGAGGAAAAAAACACGAAATTTTACATACTTTTCCCGATTATTTCCGAAAATTATTATCATATTAAACTGAAATATGGTACCCCATATTTCACTGCTGTGAAATATAGAGTTCAAGGTCCGAGCACGTTTTTTCTGAAATCTGATGAATAGTTTCCGAAAAAAATTCAGAATTTTTTTGAAATTTACTATTATTAACTATTTGACTTTCGAGGACTTTTGTACACAAAGCTGTGCGTCGTTGTGGTTCAACTGATTGCTATGTTTCAATCCAATCGCTTCTAAAATATCAACCAAATATCCTCTAAACTTCAAATGAATATAATTCCGAAATCGTCGTTTCAAGTGTATAGGATTCCCCGTACGCCCGTAATTCTTCCTACGGCCGGCCGGTCGGACAGAATCGATTTCGACACTGAATTCCTCATAAGTGGGCCCCAACCTAGTAGTTTGAGACCACATTCGATAAAAAATTTAAAAAAATTACAGACATTTGGACAAGCGATAGCACGCTGTTTCCCTGGAACATGTGCGCAAAAATCTAGAGTTTACTGGCTGGTATTACTATACAGGGTGACCCATTTTAACTTAGGCAGCCAAATAACTGTTTAGAATCAAAATTTCGTCATTTCGAGGGGGACGTACAATGACGTTAAAATGAGCCCCCCACCCTTCCCCCTGGGCGGTGAGGGGGGGGCAAGTTTGAAATCTTAAATAGGAACCCCTATTTTTTATTGCATATTCGGAATCTTTGGCTAAAAACACATACAATTTGTCTGAAACATTTTTCTCGATTCATGATAGATGGCGCTGTAATCGACGAAATTCAATTTCTTCGATTTCTCTTACTGAGAACCCATGCTCACGATTCTGCAATAAATTAACAATAAAAATACCACGTTTTCATTGTTACAAGTGTTTATGTATTTTTTTAACATTTGTACTCTGATAAAATTTTGGTAAAATGGCAAATTATACGCCTACAGAAGTAGTCGATATGCAGTTTCTTGAGAAGTAATTAATGAGTAATAAAAAATAATGAGAAGTTTGTTTTAAGACTAATTTCGAGTATTGACAATGAAAACGTGGTATTTTTATCGTTAATTTATTGCAGAATCGTGAGCATGGGTTCTCAGTAAGAGAAATCGAAGAAATTGAATTTCGTCGATTACAGCGCCATCTATCATGAATCGAGAAAAATGTTTCAGACAAATTGTATGTGTTTTTAGCCAAAGATTCCGAATATGCAATAAAAAATAGGGGTTCCTATTTAAAATTTCAAACTTGACCCCCCTCACCGCCCAGGGGGAAGGGTGGGGGGGCTCATTTTAACGTCATTGTACGTCCCCCTCGAAATGACGAAATTTTGATTCTAAACATTTTTTCGTAGTGTGCTTATTTTTCGAGTTATTTGGCTGCCTAAGTTAAAATGGGTCACCCGGTAGAGTATTACTATAGAAACAATATGAAATCTCTCTTTTTTTGGAAAGTTGAATGAATATATAGAAAATATCAACTCTGAAATGCCTTTGAAAAAAAATGTCTCAATAATGATGATATACGAGTCAGTATTTTTGCTCAAGGAATTTAAATTGCCGCTCCCCGACGACTCCTGAAACATCTCGTATACAGTGCGCGTCAAATTTATGGAACACATTCATTTTCTCAGAAAAAAAATATTTGGCAACAAAATCCTGAAACAGTGCAATTTTTGTTTCACTTTAACCAGATTTATATGCATTTTTGAAGGAATTTTGTTGCACCCTGTGCCATCCCCATCACCTCTCTAAGTAGGTCATGTGGTAATTTTTTGGTCTTCGTATCTTCTTTACAGGCGTGCCGAAATTTTCAAGAAAAAAAATTTTTTTTGAAAAATTAGTTAGTTCAAAGATGTTTTCAGTATTTGCACTTTTTTCATGTCTTATTTACTTTGAGACGATGGTACCTGATGAAATTTGTCACGGAATGAAAGTCGACCATTACAGTTTTGTTCATGCACAACTTTTAACCTCTTTCAATCCCCTCACGTGAAATTTTTTTTTCTCCATTAAAGGGTTCGTAGGGGTTGAAAGTTGTGCATGAACAAAACTGTTATGGTCGACTTTCATTCGGTGACAAATTCCATCAGGTACCATCGTCTCAAAGTAAATGACCCATGACAAAGTGCACATACTGAAAACCTCTTTGAACTTACTGATTTAAAAAATGTTTTTCTTGAAAATTTCTGCACGCCTGTGAAGAAGATACAAAGACCTTGCCAAAAAAGTACCACATGACCTACTTTCCCTATTCAAAAAATTTAGAGGGGTTGATGGGGATGGCACAGGGTGCAACAAAAATCCTTAAAAAATATATGAAAATTTGGTAAAAGTGAAACAAAAATTGATTGTTTCGGGATTTTGTTGCCAAATATTTTTCTTCTGAGAAAATGAATTTGTTCCTTAATTTTGACGCGCACTGTGTAGTACGAATGTGTTGTCTTCTCTGCTCCAAAGTTCGCAGGCAACCCTCGTACTCACCACGCAGAAAGTGACATCGATAAAATTCAAGTGCCTGATGAACTTTCTTTGTACCTCTTTAATTCTGTCTAGGTACTTCTGTGGTAATAAAGCGGACCAAACACGAGTGATGTGTGATTAGTGTGAAGTGAAGAACCTTCGAAGAATCGACGTTTATTCACTCCTTTGTAATTCCATTATCAAACCAGGCATCTCAAAAGCTGCACATATGATAGAATCGATACAATATTGAATCATAACTTCACTGACATAAGACTTGTTCAAATCCGTTACCAAAGCGGTCACCTATTCACGTATCGAACCTGCCAAACGCAATTTTACTTCCTGATGGAATTATATATGGCAATCTTGTTTACATATGGTGCCCACGAAATTCTGCATGACACTTCAAGCTATAATTTTTCAATGAAATACTGGATTTCAATTCGATCCGATCTGAATTTTTGGATATTTCTCGAATTCGACCTTCGAGATTAAGCCTCAAACCTTCTCTATAAACAACGAGTCCCTAGTCGTTCCTCTCGAAAATTATTGTGTTTATGGCTTGCCTAATAGACCATCTTATACTAATTAACTACCGAAAGCATCTACTCACAGAGTCGATAATTGTAGAGCAGGTTTGGAGTTTGATCACGAGGTTAGAGTTCGCGAATTGTAACATCCTCCAAATGATTCCGCAGGTATACCCATTCAAATTTTTTTTCCAATTTTTCTGAAAATACGATTGAATCGACTGAAACTGAGTACTTGATGACAGCTTGAAGGTTGATGGAAAATTTATTGGGAACCATGCACAGTATAAAATGTTCGAAAAAAATTTTGAATTTTTGAATTGTGAATTATCCTAATGCAACGATCATAAAGAAATTCTTCTTAAGTCTGCGCATCAGCATTTTTCGGTTTTCCCGATAAAAAATATAATACCAAGGAAATGAGCGTGAAATTTGACTTCTGGTGGAAATGAAAACCCTGCAGTTAAATGGTGACTTCAAGGTTCGTGCCAGACTTTGTTGCCTGTTGAAGGATAGTTCATGAAAAAACAAATCAATAAAATCTGAAAAGTTCTCAAATTATCATTTTTCAAAAATCTTCTACCCGTACAATACTCACAAAATACTGCTTGAAGTATTGTATGGTTATTCTATAACGAATAATAGGGTGTAGTCTTGATCGATACGGAAATTTAACATATATATATATATATATATATATGTTTCAAAGTTCAAAGTTTAAATATATATATATATATATATATTTATATATCTCTAGAAATGAAAATCGGATCGAACTGAAAATTTTCAATTTTGACTTCAGGGTCTGTGCCAAATATCATTGAAACCTGATGAATAGATATTTGCAAAAAAAATGTCTCTCAAAATATATGGACTCAATAATAGTCGTGAAGTTTCGATCTGATCGAAATATTCTCAAAATTTCTAATTAACAAAGAAGTGTTATCATTTTTTAGAGTTTTTCGGGGTTCAGGACTTTTTTCTATCGTTCGTTTCGAAAAGTTGGAAGAATTATTCAAGAAACTATCACACACAAAAAACAGCCTCACTTTCATAGGCAGAGGCAGAAATAATAAAGTATTTCCGTAGTTTCTTAGAATCGAACGCCTTTTCAAATTAAGGGAAACCAAATAATCAAAAATAAGTTCAGTTTTGCTTTGATTAGAGAAAGACTTCCGCAATCCGCAAGGGCGTTTTCCGTAAAAAAAAATGTATTTAATTTTTAATAGTTCTGTTTTAGATATTTGGAGTGAAAACCCAGAAAAAAAATAAAAGATAATGCAAAATCCCCCAAAATAAGCTTTTATCGATACTAAAAAGAGATTGTTAACGTTGATTTTTCTCATCTCCGAAAATGAACATCGGATCGAATCGACATTTGAAACACTGATGTTAAATATTGACTCCAAGGGCTGTGCTGAATTTTATCGTTATCTGATAGATAGTCTGCACAAAAGCGAGTGTTTTCAACAAAAATCAGGAATTTTTTTTTTAATTTCATAACGATCGGGTCCTTTCGACAAAACTTCTGCACAAAGTTGTGCGATGGTATTATTCAACTAATTTCGAAGTTTCAAACTTCAGTACTTCTTGAGATATTGGAGAACTAACCTCAAAATTGCAATTAGGCATAACTCCGAAACCCTCTGGGCTGATTCCGCTCATTAATAAACTCGAGCGAGAAATTTGGAACCCGAACCTACTCTGGGACTCTCAAGTTTCTAGGGTCTCTCTTTCTTCGAAAATTGGAGCATATACGAACGGACACATTTCCGAAATTTTGTCCATACTTCCTACACCCAACATGAAGAAACAGCATCGAAAATAGTCCCACATTCCTATCTGTCGATTAATCAACAAACATTTCACATTGATCTGATAAACTCAATCAACCAAAACATCTTCACCAAAGAAGCGGTCCAAGAAGAATGGTTAAAGCTGTTTTACACTTCTTACTGATCGTCAGACCATCTTACCTTGGATAATACCCAGAGGAATCTAGATACTTATAACCAGACCGATGGAATACTACAGTATAACAACGTACAGCGCCATCTTCCAGGGGCATCTTGCGAATCCCACCCTCGAGTGCAGAATACTTTGATCCATGTGCATGACGTTCATTAATTTGTCGTATCAGGTCGCTGCATCTGCCATTTCGCAGTTTACAACGTCCGTCACGTTTTTGGAAATACTCGGTTCATGTGTTTTCCCACAAGAAGATAACGTCCAACATCTGGCAAAGATAGGAATTGGTTTATGGAGAGAAGAGAGCTTCAGAGGTAATAAACTAACATAACCACAATCGTTTAATCAAAAAACATTCCACCTTGATCAGAGCTAATCATCCAACACATCTACACCGAAGAAGCGGCGTCCAAGGAGGAGACTCGGTCTGCATGCGATATTCTGTATATTTGGATCGAAATCCTTTGAGTTTATTAATGTTATTATTATTTTTTTCATCTGGAATTTCCAGGCCTTAAATTGAAGCGATACAGCTACCTAGAGGGTTATTTACATACATAATTTTTGTGTAACAATATCTCCTCCATTGTGAGAAAAGCTATGGACGTATTGTTGGATTTCGAGACGCATTTTGGAGTGAACGATGAGCAGTTCGAAATCATTATTTCTGCACGATGCTGATAAAAGCAATCAAATAGAACTATGAATCACATTGAGAGAGTCATTGCTTTCGTTGGGAAAAATAAAAGACGTTAAATTCATTATTAGCAGTTCATTTCCAGGAAGCTGAAGAATTATCGCTCTTGCGAGTGGATGCGTGGGTAAATACTAAACAGATTGATCGACTGCGCGAAAATCAGGTTGGACAAATAAAACAAATCGATTGACACTATTCTCATCATTTAATGAGTGTTATTCGTTTTCAGCAACAACTGGAAATAGGATATCAAACCAACTACCATTTGGAATTTGAATGCAAAATGGCATCATAAAGCTGACAAATTTGCAATATGATCTATTAATTTATTATACTCGTTTCCAGGTCATCTTTCCTTCAAAATTTTCATTATTTCGTTGAAGCTAAGTATGAAGTTTTCTCACTGTCCGCTGTATAATCCTAGGGTCCGTGCACACATACGGCGCCGGAGCTGGAAAAACCGGATGTCTATACCGGACCTCTCCGTCACCGCAACGGCGCTGGACCTGGGAAAACCGTATGTGTGCGTGCAACGGACCTAAAAGTTCACTGATTCATATGATGAATCTTGGAGTGTGGTTATGATTAATATGAGAATTTCGAATGGAATATTCAACAAAATAGTTTTCCCTTTCAATTTGAAGATGCTCTGAATGGTGTTGCATTTGATCAACACCACTCAAACCTTTGAGACGATCATTATGTGCAGGAACTCGCTTGAAGCTTGATCCAGGGAATAACGGCAATTCATGGAAAATTCTATTGGTGGTTTTCAGCTTTCAGACCTCCGTAGTTCCATTGCACTGTAGTCGGACCAAGATTGAAGTGTTGTCGGATTCTGGCTTCAAGCTCTTCTCAGCCTATTAATAAAGCCCCTAGATAAACCTGTTTGACCTCCTTAACATCCACTGAAAACCGTTGCTACTGAGAACTTGTCTGTAGTAGACAGACCCTTGTTGCTTTATCTAACTCAGTGGTTCCCAACCAGTGGTCCGTGGACCCAGAAGCCTAAATATGGTACGCCAAATGATTTCAAATTAAGCGGGCGGTGAGCCAGTCGTCATTGTGTTTTCATTATACCTACATAGTGGTCCCTGCTAACAAGAAATATACAAAAGTGGTCCTTGCCCAAAAAAGGTTGGGAACCCCTGATCTAGATAGATCATTGGTTCGCGAGCTAGAAAAAGATTACTTTTCCATCTAAGGATGCTCTGATTTTGATCAAAACCTCTAAATCGATCGAGACGGTTATTATGTGTAGGAACTCGCTTGAAGCAATTGAAGCTTGAGGCGATAACTGTAATTCATAGAAAATTCGATGTGGGTTTTCTGCTATCGGCTACGAGTTCCGATGCGCGTCGGAATCTTGAGTAGGTTTCAATGCCAAGATTGAAGTGTTGCCTGTTACTGGCTCCAAGCGCTCCTCAGCCGAATGACCAAGACGCTAGGTCCACCGAAGACCGTAGCTACTGAAAACTGAAGCGAACACACGCTGGACGCTCTATTAGCTTTATTTATCACACTAATAAGGCAACGCTCAAATTGCTCAATCAGAGCCCCGAACATCTCCTACGTGAATAGTAAGGAAAGTATCTCAGTAGTTATTCTGGTTTCGTGCGAAAATTTGTCTTTCCAACATCGACACTTGTCAAAGCTTGGCACAAGCTTCCAGCGCTTTTCAACTTGGTCAATCATGCTAGACTCAATCGAGTTATGCCAGGTTTGGAGACCTCTGTGGGTGAATTTCCAAACGCTTGAACCTTTAACTGCAAAATTATAAGTTTTACCTTCGTCATCTCGATCAATTCGATTTCAGTTATCTCTCTACGGTCAGGTCAGTTTAAGCGCTATGTTTTCTGTGATCCCTTTCAGCTTGGTTTCCTTCCTCGACCAGCTGTTCGTAACAATTGGTGAAAGATTCAGAGGAGAATTTTTAGGATATCTTTATAGCTTCGAGGGGATCGAACAGAGTTATCTTCAAGTTACAGAGAATTGGATCTCCGTGAACGCTCTGGAGAATTTTTGAACTTTGGCGAATATTCCGAGCAGGTGAAGTTCTGACAATATCCGTTGCAAAATAAGATCGAATTGAAATTCAGTACTTGATCGAAAAATGGCAGGTCATACCGTGAGGATAATGTGATAAAATCGCAGAATATTGAAAATTTGAGAGAAAAATTTGAAAATATTTTTTTTCAAATTGTCCTGAGACAATCATCACGAAATTTTGCACGAAGTTGTTCATCAGCAGTTTCAAACTAGTAACCGAGTTTCATCATGATTCTGTCCGTATTTGTTGAGTTATTCGGAAAAAAACAAGAATACCGAGGAAAAAACCACGAAAATTTGAAATAGTTTTTCCCAATAACTCCAAAATTTTATAATAGTTTCGAACTGAAGTTTGTTACAAGGCTGTGTTATATTAACTTCAAGGTCAGAGCACTGCGAAAAACATGTTTCATTCACGAAATTGTTTACTTGTGTGTGGAGTTCAAATCATAAAAATTTGAAATAAATAAATCTGAACATCTAATTTTCTTCCGCATCTAGCCGCCTAGTGGTGTTTCTTAACCAAGCTTTTGTAACCAATCTTTAACATTCCGTCTGAGTTTTGCGTTATTTCTTATATGCTGTGGGAAAAGTTCAGAGTCAACCTCTTCTCATCAAAGATTTTTCATCACTGTTATAAAGTCCCCTTCAACTACTTTATTCAGCTATATCAAGTGTGAACCTTAGAAAAGAATTTCATGAAATCTTGATATTTGTGGAGTAACTTGGGACTTGATTGCAAATGTAGAATTCATGAATGATGAAATATATTGATATTTATTCTCACGAAATTCTGCATGAACCTTCACGCAGTAATATTGGGCCGTGTACAAGATTTCAATTCGATCAGATTTTTTTTGAAATTTTAGGAAATTAAATTTCGAGTGGAATCTTCCCAAAATTTCGATAATAATCTGATTCAATTTGAATAAGTGACTGAAAAAAACGTGAATAATATAATTATTAAAAAATACAGATTTCTCTGTAGCGTCCTCACGTAATATCTTTCGATATTGAAATCTTACGATTTATTTTTTGTCTTCTAACATAATAAAATACAATCTAAAAATAATACTAGACACAGTGTTTCATCTTTAACCTTCCGGTTTATTCTACATTATATGTTAAAATCTCACCACATGTTTTTCAACGGCACTTCACTCCAACGGATAACAAGAGATACAGAATCCATGCGCAAGCTTGCTACATTTTGCGTATAACAATATTAAACACAGAGTCCACAACTTCTTCTCTCCTTGACAGATGAACTGCTGCGAAAAACACATTCAAAAATCTTTATAACCTCAAATATTAAATGACAGTTGAAATTGACTCTGTAAAACTACATTTTTTATTTCAAATATAAAATTCAAATGATTGAATTTTATATGTGAATAATATAATAAAATAATCTTGTTTTATTGAATGTTGATCTATATCTATATGTATAGATACGACCTAGCGTTTCAACGCAGTTGGGGTTCAAGCAATAAATCCGTAATATGTCATTCGGAAACGACGAAGCGTTTGAGTATACCGAATCCCTTGCAATAGAACTGGTTGGTTGCTCTTCATTGTCGAAAATGAAATTAAGGCAAATGGGTCTCACCCTGCGGTCTGCGATGTTATCTAACTCTCACCGCAATCATGTCTCCATCATTTTGCAGTACATTCCCTTAATAGTCGTTCTATTTTGTGACCGCCTTCCATTCGGTACGATATTACTCAATTTGAAATTCAACATAAAATTGAGCACCTCGGAAGCTTCGGACGAGTGAGTATTCAGAGAGAAATTGTCCAACTGCGTCTCTGCAGAGTTGCCTAACCAACGCTTCACAGAGGTGAGCGAGAATATGGCGAGTGAGACTGAATATTTGTAGAGCAGAATTGGAGCTAAATAACGAAGGTCGATTTCGTGAATGGGTAAAAACAACCGTATTATTCTGCAAATATATCCATGCAAAGTTTCATTTGCTTGCTATACCCCATGAAGTAATTGAGCTGATCCGGTATTGAAATCTAGTGCAGAATTTTCCCATCCGCCAATATGTTGTCGCAATGTAATTTCTTTCAGAATTGATTGCGTTCGTAGCTACAACTTTCGAACTAAACAACTTATCTGCAGATTTCCAAAGCATATTTGGAGCTTGATATCGAAGTTGAATTCGTGTATGGTTGAATCGAAGATTCTGCTATTCGGAATGTAATGTCATCTAATTTGTAGAGCAGGTTTGGGGCTCAATATCGAAGTTCCGCTTCATGCATTTGTGAAATCCGCTCGAAGACTCCGCAATTAAAAATATACACTCGGTGACCTTAGAAAAAAAACTTTAGAAACTTCATTTGTTGACAACGGAATGACTATATTCACAACATCCTACAATAATGCTATCAACTTTTTGGTTTGTTTTTGCATTTTTTTTTTATTTTGTTTAAGACGAAAGCGGTTCGGGAAATCTGAACAGTACATTTTTCAGTTATTGTCGCGCAGTCAACTTGTGTTGAGGCGTAGTTAGCGATAGCTATCTTGATAGGTGTTCAATTGTTGCCTAGCGAGATGTAGGTTTGTCTTTTCGCGGAATCAGCTGTCATTTTTAATGAACTACAATGACAGTAATGCGCGTGTGTCGTGTATGGATAAATGAGGGTGGAGGAACACAAAAAAGACCAACTGATCAACGGAGGTGTACCACACAACATAGATGCTTCAGACAACTGTCTCCACGAGACCGTTTTGCCACTACGCATCAAATCGCTGACCAATGGTTTGGGGCAGGAGGTAGACCTGTGACTATACGAACGTTATATCTTCGTATTCGAGCTTTCGGGTCATATTCATAACGTCCACGATTAGTGCTGCAATTAACTGCAGACCACTGTCTCAGCGTTCGAACTGGTCCAGAGAACGGTAGGAGTGGGTCGCAGAATGGCATCATTTAGTATTCAGCGACGAATCACGAATCTCTCTAGGTATGCACGATGGCTGTAAACGGTAAAGACGTCGCTGTGGAGAGTGTTTGCTGTGTTACAGCATGTGCACAGGGCAGTTGGAGTTATGGTTTGGGGGTTATTGCCTAGGGTAGCCAATCAACACTGTTCATTCGGGGCAGTATGACTTCGCTTCGCAGATGTCCTAAAAATCACTTTACTGCCCCATCTAAATGGGTTTCTTAAAGTCCTTTTAAAGCAAGACAATGCACGTGCCAATACTGCTCGTCGATGTGAATACTTTCTCCAAGAATCTCGCGCGAACGTTCTGCCATGGCCACCTCAAAGGATATGATGGGGAGCTGGGGAGAAGACTGTTCAATTTGCACCAACCTCCGCAGGCTTTGCAGACTCAATTCACGAAGTTCGAGTTGCTTTGGACAAGTTGTTTCAAGCAGACGTCAACCACCTCATTTTATCGATTCCTAGACGTGCATTCAGCTACGGAGTCTTTACTTCATTAATATTTTTTTGCTTGAATGTTCATAAAATATATTGAAAATGTTAACGTTTTATTTTAAGTATGAAACTACTACATTGCCAAAAAGTTCACGAAGTTATCTTTCTGGGTGGAACACCTCTAATATCACTGAGTATAATATTTCCGAAAAAAAATGGCCGATTGCGCTGAAAATTGGTTCATTATCATTTTGCAGCCGTTATCGTCGACTGCTGGACATAGGCCTCCTCTAAATTTCTCCATGTCTCTCGGTCTTGGGTCGTCATAATCCAGTGCCCGTCTATTCTCCTTACATCGTCACTACAACGCGTTGGCGGTCTGCCTCATTTACGTGGTCGCCATTCCAATATTATTTCAGTCCACCTGTTCTCGCTACATGACCTGCCCATCTTTATTTGATTTCAGTTACACACCCAACTATGTCTTCAACCTAAGCTCTGTCTAATGGTGATATTAGGTATAGTCTATCTCTCCTGGTGATTCCAAGCATGGCTCTTTGGCCCACTCTTAGATTTGCTGCTGACTTTTTTTGTTAACGTCAGAGTTTCTGCTCCATGGCTCATCACCGGTAATACGCATTGTTCATAGACTTTACTCTTCAGACATATGGGTATATTACTTGCAAATAACTCTCGCAATTCACCAAGAGCAGCCCAACCCAAACCTATTCAACGCTGTATTTCATGCGTTTGATTGTTCTTTCCAATTTGTACTTCGTGTCCGAGGTATTTGTACATACGCGTCTCTTTTATGTCGTAGTCCCTTACAATGATGTTTTGTGCGAGCACTATTTGGGTTTAACTTGTATTCATTCGGAGACCAAGTTTTATAAGGCCTGTTCCATTTCATCAATCATCTGTTTGAAAATGTCATCCTGACATAATACATGTCACAAGTTTTTCACTTTATTCCCGATATTTTATTAGATTTCTAGTTCGAAATGAACAATTATGGATCTATGGGAGATGATTCCCCAATAAAGGGGCCTGTAGCGTTCTTCGTTTATCTGAGGATCTGAAAATCATCGCTTGGAAGACTGAACCTGGTCGAAAGACCCTCTCGGACATGAGCAAATGTAGGTGATATTATTTACTACTTCCTTCTGGTTTTCTGTCCCTATTTCTGTTTCAGATATTATGTCAAGATATTTTGTCGAAATGAATTCAAGATGACGAAAAAATTATTTTCCAATGAAAAAGATGCCATCCATCTTCCATAAACAAATTACTACACTTATAGGGGGAGACAGAATTTTTCCTGAGGTTTTCATCTGTGCTCTTGTATCATACGCAAATAAGTATGGTACCCCGTTGACATTTCCTCTGCTAACACTGTGATATATCTTAGAATGTAATGCTCGTTCTCAAAAGAATACATATATAATCATCTGTTTTGCATCGCCTATTTTATCCGTGATAAGAAGTATATCATCTGCGAATCTAAGGTGTGTTAGCCTTTCGCCATCGATATTGACACCTCTATTCTCCCAAAGCAGTGGTTTCATTGCATATTCCAGGACCGCTTTGAAAACTTTGGGCAAAATGGTGTCCCCCTGTCGAACTCCTCTTCCTACTTTAATTTCATGGTGGCATAACTGTATATGTGTTCTATAAGCCTTTTGTGTCTATAATCTATTCTAGTCTGCTCTAGGGCTGCTATTATTGATGTTAGTTCTATCGTGTCGAATGCTTCAGAAAAATCAACAAATACCAAGGCCAAGGGTCTATTGTATTCCACAGGCTTCTCTATCAGGACTTTAAGAGCTTGAAGATGGTCATTTATCTCATACCCCCTCCTGAAGCCAGCCTGTTCTCTTGATTGATATAAATCTAATTTACCTTCCAGACGTTAGGCAATAATTTTTGTGAACAGCTTGTACATATGGCAAAGAAGGCTTATCGGTCTATTATTCCCGAGCTCGGTAATATCGCCTTTTTTACGCACCTGTTCTGGGAAACGTGTGTGCTTTAACTTTCCAAAGGAAGGACCTAGAATCTTGAAATTTGCAAGTTAGGTTTTGATCCTGAATATCTCGTTTGAGTTCATTAATGGACCAGAACTACCGAATGGTTTTTGTGTTACAGGCATTTTAAATTCTGATTTTCCAATAACTCGAAAAATATTTATCTGTTCGAAATGGAACTCAGTTCGAAGATGAACAGTGTAAATGAGAAGAAGTATCCATGGAAAAATTTGAAAAAAAAATTTTTTTTTTGAAAATTTTCATATTTCATTTAAATTTCACAGAAAATTCCAAGTCGCCATTTCGCAATGTGGACAAGCGCATAAAATCTGCTGACTTCATATCAATGCTTTTCAAGGTTTTTTTTTGTGGAGAAGTATCGTTATAGCCTTGGTCCACTGCGACGGGATTGTTTGGTACACAATTGGTCAATTTACGCTTGAAGTATATGTATGCTTTTGACGGAAGTTTAAAAATACTTTCCGAACTGGAAAAATGTTTCTTACATATTTCAATTTTTTTTATCGAACTTGGCCATTTTTGCGTCATACTCGAATGTATTACAGTAATTTCGGCGAAACCTTATTTCACTATGTTGCGAACAACCTCTCAGTAACAAAACTCACTTGTAAGACATGCGCCCAAACGAATGATTCTGGAGAAGCTGGCGAACATAGTGTGATTTCAACGTGATTTGAAACAATAAATTCAACCATATGAGCGTGGACTATCGGAATGGGTACCGGGGTGAATCGAAAATAAGTTGAACGAAATAAATTTGTGGAACCTTTGACAAGCCCTATTTATTTGAAATATCTCGAATTTATTAAGCAACTTTGAAAGAACTATTCATTCTTCATTGGAAACATGCGACAGTAATTAACAAGAACCAACAAAAAAGTGTGAATTGCCTCTTTTATTGAATCTTATTCAGAGCTACCCAGTGTCCTTCATCTTCCCTTCGATAATGTATACGCTTTATGTCCAATGATGTCTCATTGAAGTTTCATATATGTTGATCACTATCAGATCGAACGACAAACATCGCAAATTATTGATTGAGTTCGCATAAGTAGCATCTCATGATACATCCCATGTTTGATCTTCAACTTGAAGCAATAACATCATTATATTGAAACTTGATAGTTGAATTGGGGACAAGTTTCAATGCAGGACTCGATACTGTTTTCTATTGATAAACTTAACAACATAAATTAGCCCGCATATCAAGTTATTTGTGGCTCATGAAATGAATCGGTTTCCCTATGCGGTGTCAATCAAGTCTTTGAATGGATAATGTATCGTTTATTTCAGTGACAAATATATATATATGAAACCCATAGGTTCTGTGTTTGTTATTTTGGGAAATGCATAAGGTTTTTCTTATAATATCTTAAATAAGTTACAAAATAAAGAGATATTGTTCACAGTTACTTCACCTGAATTAGAAGTTATACAATAATGAGAGAAGCAACTTTTTGGAAATATCATTGCCTGCAGAATTATATTGAAACAATATATGAATTATTAATGAACGTGAACGAGCTACGCAAATTAGAAATCTTGTTTTTCGTATTTATCGAATGGTCGGAATATAATTCTGAAAAAACATTCGGGCAGATGAATTTTCTTCACTGCACGAATTTCTACAACTTCAAAATGTCAGGAAAAATTTAAATATTTTTCCTCGTTTTTTTCTGACTTTTACTCCTGATGACTGAAAAAGAACTACTAATTTCAATAAGGATCATTATTGATAGAAAACGCCCTTCCGGATTGCCGGATTCAAACTTTCTGTCAAAGACGGTTTCTAGAAAGAATATTGTCTAATCAACAGTTTTCAAACCGAAAAATGATTTGAGATCTTAAATAACTGAAACCAAATCAATTGAATAGAAACAGAAATCAAAAAATTGTTTTTATAATATTCCCCGTATGTATGGAAAGACATACAGGAATCATGACGGCCGTTAGATATCAGAAAGCTAGAACACAAACACAACTTGAAGAATAAAGACATGCAAAGATCCCAAATAATCACAGGATAGATTGCGATAATACGAAAATAATGATGACGAAGCTAGATAATCTTAAAAGGAAAATGAAAATGTCCTCCGGTATTTTGCTGACTGGAGAGAATAATTTCGCCAATTTTTCTATATAATTGGACCATATTT
This sequence comes from Myrrha octodecimguttata, assembly GCA_958510865.1. Lineage (NCBI taxonomy): Eukaryota > Metazoa > Arthropoda > Insecta > Coleoptera > Coccinellidae > Myrrha > Myrrha octodecimguttata. The sequence continues at coordinate 18,394,960 of OY294065.1, read as the reverse complement.
TTTTTGGAGTATGTCAATTGGTCAAATGTTTCGAAATACAAATTCTTCTGCGAATCATCTCTTTATTGTCTGATTAAGGGGTCAGCTATAGACTCTGAAACGTTACAGTCCACTCAGCTGATCGATTGCGTTATTCCGATATTGTTAATTATAGCAGAGGAGCCCATAATGCTAAACAGGGATTTACTCGAGCATATTTGAGACCTATTGGATTTTGAAGCTCAAATGATGAAAGGAAAAAAATGTCATATTAGGTTCATTCGGGTTCCAACAATTACTGTTCTAGAACTGTCAGCAGTTTGCGCAAAAGAGTTGGTCACGTTCGGGTTTTGTCGAACTGCTCAGGACCGACTTGATCTGTGTTCGGGTTTTGTCAGAATTATCCTCGGACGGTCTTAGAACTGTCCGAAAACAGTAGTTGCTTTCGAGTGGGTACTGTTCTAGGATTTCTACCACCGCATGGCCAGATTTTATATTTTGGACAATGACATTGAAATCCATTATTTGTATATATTAGTTGAGAGTTATGTTTGAGTTTGGGTGCGTTTTTTAAATTTTTACCCATTGGTCTATTATTGACTACCTAGTCGTTAACGTATAAAAGTATATTTTTTCTTTCAATCAGAAAAATGCCGATGACAATTTCAAAGTTGTGTTTTAATTTTCAATATAATTAAATTTCCGTTTTGAATCAAATTATAGATTTTTTTATTTTTGATATTGGACAAGGAAGTGTATTGTAAAAAAAATCAAATATAAGAATTTTGTTTGGGGAATGAAAAATGGGAAAGAGTTTTTTTTTCATACTCATCTGGTTGGTCGAGAGATTTGATGTCGTTTTGTCGATTGTATTCCTATCGCCAGATTGAATTCATTCTATCACTGAGCTGATTAGAATTCAAAAAAATATTCTCCTCTACCACTGTCCTTAGTTCTGTTCGGGTTTTCATGTAGTTTGAACTGTCCTAGGATAGTTCTAGGACTCGGAAGGTCTGCTCATCGGTTCTGCGCAGTTCGGGAACAATCCTAGGATAGTCCGGAAATGAAGCTATTGTATACCCGTCCATCGTTAGGGGGAGCGCCTTCAGATCTTCAAAATGTAAAAAATACTGTTACATGGACATGTTTGGAACGCGTCAAATATTGATAGCCTCAGGTATCTTTTGGAGGGTAGGGGTGGCTGTACTGGGTGATTCAATGAGGGTGGCGACCGGCAGTGTCCCGGAATCCGTTTATTCTATAACTTCCGAAAAAATGTGTATGACAAATTCGGCCCCTATAAAAATTATTAACTATGTCTTTTACGATCGTCCTATATTTTCCATTCATTTTTCGATTATTTAGTTGTGAGATGGATTAACTTTTCTTGGCAAAAAAACCTTTAACTTATGTATGCTTGAACCGATTTGAAAGCCTTTAAACACAGGTTTCAGAAACATATGACAACAACATGCCGGGTGTTCCAATTAAAAAATGGTTTCTGATATACGGTTGTTCGCCACCCTCAATGAATCACCCAGTGCATAACGGTTGGGAATGAAAAAAACAAATATCTAGCGCGTCAGATATTTCAAGGGGGTTTCAAGTGAACCCAAAAATGGTAACATTTCAGACTATTAAAGCCGGGTCCCGATGAGTGTAAAGCGAACAGCGAATGTTTTCAACTCGAACGATGCATTTGAAAGTAAAGGGTTTTCCAATAAGAAATGGTATTTTGAATAGCCCGCTATTTCGGCAGATGTCACTTTTGAAGCTGCCATTTTTCGACATTTGACAAGTAGAAACTACGCCTTTAATAAAAATGGAACGATACACGGTTCAGCAACGCATTGAAATCATTAAAATTCACTATGAAGAAGGTGAAAATTTGGCAGAGACGGTTCGTAAAACTCGAACATGTTTAGGTCGTCGTGGAGCACCTTGTCGGACCACAATAAAGAAATTGGTGGAAAATTTCGAGCTGTTGGGACAAGTTTTGCATAAAGATTTGGGTATTAACGCTCATAGAGCTCAGTTAACACAAGAACTCAAGCCGGCCGATCATCAACAACGTCGTGTCTTTGCTGGTGGGGTCGTTAAAATGCATGAAAATGATCCGGAATTCCATTGAAAAATCATCTTGAGTGAAGAGGCCCATTTCCACCTCGGTGGCTTCGTCAACAAGCAAAATTGTCGCATCTGGGGCTCGGAAAACCCGAGAGTTATTGTTGAAAAGCCTCTCTATCCTCAACGTGTGACTGTTTGGTGCGGTTTATGGTCCAGCGAAGTCATTGGACCTTACTTTTTCGAAAATGAGGCTGGAGCAACAGTTACGGTGAATGGATTGCGCTATTGAGATATGATTAATGATTTTTTATGGCCGGAATTGGATGGTATTGATCTGGACAACGTTTACTTTCAAAAGACGGCGCTACGTGCCACACAAGCAACGAAACCATTGATCTTTTGCGGGAAAAGTTTCCGGACCGTGTTATCTCTCGAAGAGGTGATCACAATTGGTCACCGAGATCTTATGATTTAACACCTTGCGACTTCTTCCTTTGGGGCCACGTGAAAGAGAAGGTCTACGCCAATAGCCCAGCGTCGATTCAAGAACTCAAAGATTGAATTCGTTAGGCTATCGAGGACATAGGGCAGCCACTTTACGATTTGGTTATGGAAAATTTCATTAAAAGGATATGGTCCTGTAAGCGTGGTCGTGGTGGTCATTTGCCTGATGTTATTTTCCACTATTAACGGCATAGCTTCTTCTTTATAATGAAATAAACATCCGATCATTTATATTGAAAAATGGCATTTTTCTTTGAACATCAAAATAACACCTCTTATTGGAAAACCCTTTATTATTCGAGGCTGAGCTCGAGTGCCGTTCACACTATTCACTGAATCGTTTATCAAATTTTATTGCATTCGCTGTTCGGATTACACCTATCTGGACCCGGCTTGAGACGTAACGCAAGCTCAAGGCGATTATTGAGTTATGCAAAAAAAATCGTCACTTTCAAAAACTCGAGCGCGTCAGATTGAGAAAGATACGGTTGATCTTAATGTCCTGGACGATTATCTGTAGTTCTCTCAATCTGACGCGCTCGAGAAAATCTGATCAACTTTTTTTCAGAACTTCGTAACCCTCCCACGTACTTACGTCATACTGAAATCGTCAGAATATTGGAATGTACACATTTCAGCATCTAATTAACCTCATCTTTCTAAACCTGACGCTCACCTTTTTTTACAAATCTGTAACTCTCCCACGGAGTTTCATCTCACTGAAATTGGCAGATTATTGCAATTTATACTTTTCAACCTCTAATTAACTCAACCTACCTCAATCTGATATGAGACGGCGTATTAGTGCCAATGTGAAAAAAAAAGATCTGACAGATTGATTCTTGCAATTTAAGGCCGTTGGATGAGTATTGATAATGATGTGTTTATGTATTACTGTTTGGTAATGAATAATTTCGATGAAATGCTAAAAAAAACAGAATTTTTTTTTTCAAATGAGCTTGGAACGATCTTTTTACGCGCTTTATCGTTCGACCCAAATATCTGTTACTTTCTGAATTTTCAGCCGAAAAAATGACTATACTCTTTGATGAAGAATCCGCGGTCGAATTGAATTCTGTCTGGCCACTTTCGGAGGGAAATACCTAGAATTTTGGAATTTTCAAATTTGGTTTGGAGCCTGAATATATTGGTTCAGTGCGTTAGTGGGCAGAATCGGCCAAACAGTTTGAGAGTAATAGCAATTCTGAATTTTGAGGTTAGTTTCTCGATATCGTATGAGGAATGCGATCAGATTGAAAAATGAAAATATTTTTATCCTCGGAGACTTTCAATCAGATTGCCATGCAATTTGGCGGAAATCTTCAAGTTAATATTTAAAAACAGTATCTTACATTTCAATTCGATTCGAATCTATTTTGTGAGAAATATAGGAAATAAAATTTGTCAAATTTCGTTCCTTCTTCACAAACTAACGCGGTTTCAGGCACTTGGCGAATTTATATGAATTCCGTTTCTTCGTCGAAAATTGCCAGATTTATTCTGTCAATTGTCAGACTGAATCTGGAAATTGACAAAATAAATCTGGCAATTAAAGGATTGAATATGTCTATTGACATTGATTTTTAATTTTTCACAGTGGCACTAATACGCCTTCGTAGATGCGGTCGAGAAAATGTGAAGAATTTTTTTGCGAAACCCTCCCACGTAGTTTCGTCACACTGAAATTGTCAGATTATTAGAATGTACACTTTTCAGCATCTAATCCATTCACTTCAACCCAATCTGACGCGCTCGAATAAATTCCGAAAATTCCATCTTTGGCCACTTAACTATTAGGCAATATTCTTTCTAGAAATTGCCTTGACAAATAGTTTTTGAATCTTGCAATCCGCGAAAGCATTTTCTATAAATTGCAGTTAAATTTAAGTTTTAATATTTCTTTCTCAGATATTGAGGGTGAAAACCCAGAAAAAACCTGAAAAATAATGCAAAATCCTTCCAGAATATCCTTCAATCCATAAATTTCAAATGTAACCCACTCTGAAATTCGCAATGTTGAATTTTCTTTCAACCAAACAACGGAGAATATATTAGGTATACTTCTTTTCGTTGGACTCCAATACCAATAAAGAACCAGAAAATCAAGAATGTGTTTTATACGTCAGCCGAGAAATATGAATCAAGTCTGGCGCCTCGCATTGTGTGTATTTATCGGAACGACGCTCGACTTCTTGGCAATAGGGAAATAATGTAGAGGCATTTAAGCGCCATGGTCAACAACATTTTTGAGATTGGAATGAACCTCATGAAGATGATTTCTGAGCGGTATCCAGGTGTGAATGATATAACCAGAACTTTTGTCCCTATCTCTTTTTGTTGGAATTCGAGATGATGGAATTTAATTCTGAAGGATTTCGATGAAGAAAGTTTTTTTTCCAGTATATTTTATTATGTTTGAGTCGAGGAAGCTATAGCATAATTAAGCTCCTCATGTCCGTAAATATTTCCACTTTTTCTTGGGAAATGCGTTATCATCTTGCCCAATAGATGTCATTTTCGGATTTTGATAAGAAAATATTAATATTGAATTCAAAAATTACTTGATAAAGGCTATTAATACAACAATAATAAAAAATACAGATTTCTTTGTAGTACCTTTAGCTTATCTCTTTCGATATTGATCTGATATCTCACGATATACTTTTATTATATAAAATCACGATACTTTATTATATAGTATATCGTAAAATATCAAATCAATATCTAAAGATATTTTCTGAAGGTATACCACAGAGTTTTCTGTATTTTTAATTGTTGTATTAATAACCTTCATCAAGTAGACTTCTTCGAATTTAATATGTGACCGAAAACATATAGATTTCAAGAGCCACTATCAACTGTCATTTAATTTTAAAAGTTATAAAGATTTTTGAAAATGTTTTTTACCGCATTTTATTTGTCAAGGAAAGAAGAAGGTGTGAGTAAAATCTGTGGCAATATCGTGTATATGCACAATTTTAACGAGCTTGCGCATGGACTTATATCTACTAAATTCCGTTGAAGTGTACGTTAAAAACACGTGTTGAGTTTTCGACATATAATATAGAAGAAATGATTCTAAATCGAAAGATAGTAGATGAAACACTGTGTCCAGTATTATATTAAGATTATTTTGTTACCCTTTTCTCAAGTTTTTCATTTCAGTCATAATATGCCAATTGATATAATAAAAAAACGTGTCACTGAAGACGTAGTACGTCGAAGACAATAAAAGTATATCATAGGATATCAAATCAATATCGAAAGATATTATGTGTATGTACTACAGAGAAATCTGTATTTAATTGTTGTGTTAATATTGAACTCTATTCGATAGAGGTTATTAATGATAATTGAATGATTGTCGAAAATGTTCTTTCACGATTGGATTCTACTCGGTGATAAATAATTTGTTGTCAAAATAAATTTTGCCCGTCCAGCCGTCTTGAAGGTGCTCTCAACTTTCAAAGCTAGAGAAGAAATTTTCAGGGCAGTTTGCGCATATTGAAGCGCGAAGTGGGTTCGTTATTAGGCAAGATACGCGGAACAATTTCACAGTTATACAGTCATCTGAAGTTTTGTTCCCCAAATTACTCGAAAAATATTAATCGAATGCAATTAAAAGTGATATTTATTATAAAAGTTTCTTCATTTTGCGTATGCATATGATAGATTTTCATTTGTTGCGCACCTATTTGACGGAATGAAAACGGTATCACGATGACTGCACGAGCACTCCAGTTTCAGATTGAAAACCTTGAAATAGCCAGGGTTAACTTCGTTGATACAAAATCCGCCTAACACTTTTGTAGCTATAGTCATCTGTTATTTTGTTTTCTCAATTACCCAAATCCGTTCGAATTCGAATCGAGTATGTAAGGGGTGGCCACCTTGCATTGACATTTTGAGTTAATGGCTATTTCGAGTCTGGCAACACTACCGTCATTTTTGTTTCAACTGAAAATAGTTAAATATTTTGCATTAACGAAATGGTTCTAACAAAACTGGGAAATATATCAAAAACTCATTTTCGAAGTAGTAAATCTTCCATCTGAACTGTAAGAAAGGCTCAATTGGCCGCCTCGTAAGTGTGATTTGACTGCGTTGGACTATTTTTTGTGGGGATCCGTTAAAGACCATTTTGAGGCGTTTTGCGCAGCCAGTCCAACGAATGCCCATAGAGAGTCCCCTTATGTTGTCGAACGGTATGGCTTACGACCGCCTAGGCATCTCTGGAGTTCTCGTATTCGGTGGTCCGACAGTGCAGTTTGAATGACTGATCTTTGACAAGATTCATCGATCTCTTCGACAGAAAATGCTATTTTAGAGCCAAAACTTTGTAATGGGTAATTCATTGTGTTTTACGTAGAAAATGTTAGGAATCCGAATCTCACTTCCTATTTTTTGTACATTCACTGACTCTATTGCCTGATTTTGTTTGTCCGTAAATGTTCTTCTAACAAACTGATAACTTCGAAAAAATATTCATTTGTTTTTCATTGATAGCCGAGCAGAAGTGCAAATTTCAAAGGTCTCACCCTATAATTGTAGAGTTGCAACACCAGATCAGTGAAATGTTACGGATATCTCTACTTATTGCAGTCTTCATTTTTCAACCAAATACTAAATTCCAATTACATCAGTCATTAAAACAGCTATTGACCTCGCCCAACGCAACTTGATTTCCTGATGACAACGACTGTGCTATATTCTGATCGTATTATAATCACGAAATTCTGCATCAACCAACCTTTAAGCTTTCATTCTGAACTGTGCATTGGATTTCATTTCGATTGGGCCTCTATTTCCCTTTCGAATTTTCGAACTGATATCATTCGGTGGTTATTTCCCATCTGCCTTTTCGTTTGACCCTAGTAGTTGGTTCCAAAGCAGCTCTGCAAATATTCAGGGAACTTTTCTTTGAAATTAATTTCCGTGAAACAATTAGAGACTCAATATTTCTAAATCAGAACTGGTACTTCAGTACAAAGGTAGTATGAGGGTGAGAAATCGTTCCAGTAGTGTCTGGACTCATTCGAAATTTTAGTTTTCCAGTATCTTCAAATGTGCAGATTCGATCGAATTGAAAATCTATAATGACAGATTGAAATTGCAGATAAAATTTGGTTGGGGTTCATATGAACAGAAGATTACAAAATCTTCTCAGATTCGATCGAATTGAAAATCTATAATGGCGGATTGAAATTGCAGATAAAATTTGGTTGGGTTCATATGATCAGAAGATTGCAAAATCTTCTCTGTCGGTGTGTCAGCAACTTAATTTACGTTGGACGACCTTTATACGTGTTTTGTTTGTTGCTTTTGCTACACATTTGAACAAACGCGCCCAAGCTCCTGACTCTTTCTCAGTGCTTCTCTCGAATTCATTTCTTGTAGGGGAGACAAGGTGGTCAGGAATAATTGATATAATACATAGCATGCAACGAAACCTGAAATTTTAAATAAAAAAACCTATAAAAGCACTGACGTGAAGTCAGCAACTCTTGCGCGCATGTTCATTTCTGGTGAAATCCTTTGAACATGCGCGCAAAAGCTGCTGACTTGACGTCACTGCTTTTCTAGGTTTTTTTCGATGAATTACTGGATTCTAATCCGATTCAATCTGTATTTTTTGGAAATATTGGGAAAATGAAATTTTGAATGGGTATATCTACGGCATCATTGGGCGGATTTCACCCATCCACGCATTCGACCTTAGTTCGAAGATTGATACAGAATTTAATTGGGATAATATGATGAAAAGATCACAGAATATTGAATATTTGAAAAAAAATCATTTGGAATTTTTTCAAATTGTTCTAATGACACGATTGTCACGAAATTTGACAAAAAGTTGTCCTTCGGCATCTTCAAACTAGCTGCAAAGTTTAATCATGATTGAATCAGTATTTCTTGAGTTATACGGAAAAAAACAACGATATCGGAAAGAAAACAATGACATTTTTCATATTTTTTCCGAATATCTTCAAAACTAATAGCCGCATCGAATTAAAATTTGGTACACTGCTGTGGAATATGAAGCTTAAGATATAAGCATATTTGTTTACCGCATAGGATTGATAGTTTCTGAAAAAAAAATTTGAATTTTTAATTTTTTTTCAACTAAGTGACCATACGATCCCAACAAAGTTGCGCGTCGTAATACTTCAAATAACTGCCAAATTTCAATCCAATCGCTTCAGTGGTTCCTAAAATATCAGGGAAATAACCTCAAAACTTCAAATGGCTATAATTCCGAAACCATTCGGCCCATTTGTCCCATTAACGAACTTAACCGGCGCATTCCAACGCGCGACCTAATCTGGCTCCGTTCGAAATTTATCGTGTCGTCGGATGGCCGGACAGAATCGATTTTGACACCGGATTCGTCATCAGTGAGTGCAACCTAGTCGTTTGAGACCATTTTCGGCTCAAAATTCGAAAATTACAGGCATTTGGACAAACCCATAGCACGCTGTTCCCCTAGAACATGCCCGCAAAAAACTAAGTCAGGTTTACAAATAAGCCTAACAAAGTTTTATATCACATCTATCCAAGAGTGATTCCGAATAAAATGACTGAAAAAATACCTTTCTTTGCGGATCGTGTCATAGAAATAAAAGACCCGAACTAGAATTATTATAAAATTCTGAAAATGGACAGCCTGACACTTTGACCGATATCGAATTTTGGTCAGTGTTAACAACTCGCACCAACGAATATCGGACTGACAACTCATTACTACACAACCTGTATATGAAAACACTGCAAATTTTACTCAAGGGTTTATTATTTTGTCAGTTAAGTAACCCAATGTACCGTTGATATCTTGAACAACTTAGAACCGAATGCGATGCGATATTATTGGAAATTTGGAGCGTTTTTCTTCATATTTCAGGAACCACTGTTCGGAAATCCGGGTAAAATTTTTTAGGTTAAGTTATGCAACAGTAATCAACTTTCAGAGTTTCATGAAAATTCGGTGGTAAGTTTTCGAGAAATAATATTTTTTTCCCCCAACCCCCCATTTAGACCCCTTAGGGTACACTGATCCTGCTGAAAAGCCTGGAGGATCAACCTCGAGTGACACACGATTTTTCTACCAAGTTTCAAGGATTTCCGTTCAGTACTTCCAGAGGAAAGCTCCGGACAACGGACGGTGGACGGACGGATTTTTTTTTATTCGTTTATTCAAATCTACATACTCCAAAACGTAAACTGAAATTTTCAGGAGGGATTGAAATTTTTTTTTGTTGGTCAATCACTAAGGTTTATTATTTGATTTTATCAAATAATAAACCAAAACAATCAAGCTGTAGGTGCAGTTTGTGTTAAACAATAACTAGCACATCTGATTGATTTGAAATGGAGTGATGGTGAGGTAGGAAATTAAATTGAATGCAGTATTGATTACATTTCGACGATATGTAGAATCCAAATTTCAATGCAATCCTCTGATTAATTAGTTCATCAGGAATCATCGACTGATGCAATTTCCAGAAAAACATAATTCTTTGTTTTTTGTTGAAAGGATTCATGCAGCACCTCGGATTAAAATAATTCATTGCTAAGAAAGGCAAGTTACTCTTCGTAATATTCAATATCGATTAAAAATATTTTGGAAGGATTTTGCATTACAATTTAGATGTTTTGAAGGATTTCTGGATTGAATTATTCAAAATGAAATAAAACTTGTTATACATAGAAAACCCCCTCAAGAAAGGCAGGATTCAAACTATGTGTCAAGGGCAGTATCGAGACAAAATTTTGTCTGATGAACAATATCGAAACAATGCAAATTTTCATCAAAGTGAACTATAACGTTTTAGACTCGTATATTTGACTTCTTCATCAGACAATTCGATAAAAATCTCGAAATATGAAATCATTGAAAGAAAATAATTCTGCAAATTTTGTCGCTATTTTCTGATGAAGGATTCAGATTTAGAGTCTGAAATGTTGCAGTTCACTTCGTTGATCGTTTACATTATTTTGTTATGGTTCACTTGGCAACATTTTTCCTAGAAACTGCCCTTGACAAATAGTTTGAATCTCGAAATCTGCAAGGGCGTTTTCTATGGATAAAATTTTACTAAATTTCAAGTAGTTTTTTTAAGATATTTGGGGTGAATACCCAAGAATAATACGAAGAAAAATTTCGAAAATTGTCCAATTCTGAAGAGAAAATAATGGAACTTTTGTATTGAAATTGTGTTTATTTGCATTGGATCGAATTGTAGCGTGTGCTACGTGAATACTTTACATTCCTGTATTTTCACAGGTTGTCATTCTTCGCCTCAGGATCGATTAGTCATGTTTTTCGAATCCAATAATATCTTCCTGAAAGATACTCTTTGATTACGTCTTTTCTGTCGAGGTCTTAAATAAACAGGATACGTTAATGACGTCAACATATCGGAGATGCATACGAAATTTAATTTTCACAGTGGCGGAGCGACTGAGGGAACGAGGCTGTTATCTCTAGAAATTTTGCTGAATAATATTGACTTTGTTGGAATGTCAATTGGTTATTGGTGAATCGTCATGTCAACGGAATGCTTCGATACGAGGAAAAAATATAATTTTAATGGAAATGATTGGGATCTCGACAATTCAGAGATGAACGGTTGAAGCATTTCCTATAATTCATTGCAGAATATATATTTGTGCGCATTCTGTTCCAAGATCCCTTGCCCTTTTTGCGTTTACAGGTGTTTTTTCGTCTTAACATCTTTAGTTTTCAGACGGTAAATAGTATACTACTTAAAAAAGTTGACTTACTGATGAGGAATTCGTGATCAAATATTATTCTTTTTAACTTTTTGAATAATAACTATTTGATTTTCATGGTAGATTTTGACCTTGGCTCGTTAATTGGCTGAATTTGACCTGGCGTTCAGATGTCCATTTCAAATTTGCCGCTCAATATTTGAGAAACATCTGTGATTTTTTTTGTGGGGAACTTATAAACTGAATTATCAGTATATTATTGATCGATCTTTCTTGAGTGATTCCTCCAAGTTTCATTTGTTACAGGAATTTGCTTTTCGAGTTCAGACTGAGAATAAGAGGTATATTTTGGGATGTGTGATGGGATGGCCAAAATAACATTTTCCCTTTCTGATTGCAATATTCGTATAGTATATATTTGTGAGATCTGAAACTTGGAGATTTGGTAATCAGACTTTAAAATAATATCATGATGAAAAATTGAATTTTGATTGCCCCAGAAAGATAATGGGATTTGAAAAGTGATGACCATTTCATGATGAACATTCTTCGAGATAAAAAATGTATCCGTTGGTGATGGGAAAATTCTAATAGCATTTTCTATCAGTAGCATGTTTCAGGGCGACTAAAAGTTGGACTTACTGACGAAGTTCTTCTGTCAAATTCGATTTTGTCCGGCAGGCCGACCGTTCGGCTGTATGTGCTCTTACTTCTGAAGGAACATATCTATAGTCATGAAATTTTCAAGGAAGGTTTGGTGCCTGTAATTCTCGGTTATGTTCTCCAATGAGTCAAATCGGTCGAACGGTTTCGAAGTTCCAACTATTTGGAATTTTGATGTTGTTTTCTCAATATTCCAAGAAGTATACCTATCTTCCAAAATTTCATGAGGACTTCAAAATGAAAAAAAAATATTTTCAAAAATATTCCTAACTTTTGTTGGAACCTAACCTAACCTAACCTAATCTTTGTTGGAACTTTCATACGCCTAAAAGCAGCTCAACAGCTCAATATTCAGGATATTTTTATTTTATTTTTTCCTTAGGTTTTTTCTGGGTTTTCACTCCCAATATTTGAAACAGAACTATTGAAAATTAAATAAAAATTGTTTTTTGTATGTGAAACGCCCTTAAGGATTGCTGGATTGAATTCGTTGTCAAGGGCAGATTACCTTATGAACAATACAACCGATAAACAAAGCGAACTGTGACGTTTCAGAGTACAAATCTGACTCTTTCATGAGTCAAACGAGAAAATATTTAGAATAATTTCCTTCCGATTTTTCGTTTTGTGAGAAAATTCTGAAAATTTTCTCGTTTTTCTGATGGGAGAGTTAGATATATACCCTGAAACGTCACAGTTCGCTTGGTTGGTCGTTGGTATTTTTCTGGTATTGTTGGTTAGGCAATCTGCTTTCTAAGAAACTGCGATTTCCATAAAAAAACGATTTTATTCAATTTTTAAAAGTTTGGTTTCAGATATTGGGAGTGTAAACCCAGAAAAAAACTAAAAATGATGCAAAATCCTCCCAAAATAAGCTTTAATCGATAATTCTCAAATCCGCCCCAAATTGAAGACTTGTGGAATTCAAACCTTGGAGGTAAGCAAGAAAATGTTCTCTCGCGAGTTCAACGCTCAGATTCATCATGAATACGATTATACAGAAGTATCTTGGAAATTTCAGAAATATACCTAAAAAAACGCAGGAGAATATTAGGTGAACATTGAATGTACGTCATACGTTATTATTGGGAATAACGAAATGGAGCAACGGAAGGACAATTCCTAGTTTTTTTCACACCTATATAATCTTCAAACAAGGTTGAATGCGAATTTTCGATATTCCTTCCACTTAAAATACTGCATCGGATCTCCCAGTCTGTAATATTTCTCTAAGACACCTTTTGTTCCTGAACACTATCGGTTTCAATACGATGAGGAGAATACCAAAAAAAAGTTCTCGAGCTTATAGAATTACATTTGTGTGCTCGGCGCGAATGAAATCGAAACCAAAGTTTCAGTCTTTCATCTTTTATACCCCATTGTGATGAATTCCGGGCCGAATACCATGGATGGGAATACCTGGTGAATTTTTCTACTTTCTCGTTACTCAATCCATGAATCAGTTTGACTCCCAAGGTAGCCGACAATTTAATGGCTTCGGATTAAATTGCTTCCTGAAGGTACCCCTTTCTCAGTTAATTTCGATAATTAATCTGTTTGTTTGGGGAGTTCTTTTCGAAATCGCCGACAATAGGGGGCGATTAAAGTAATTAAGAATCGGAAAAATGATTCATTTGTGTTGAAAATATTTATGATGTGTTTATTGAGTGAGAAAAATTTCGGGAGATATTTCCGCTTATCATGGTAGAGTACAACATTTCTTTCAGATGTCCGATCATTGTTAATTCATGTAATTCATTGCGCGCATGTTTTCGAAAACTGCTTGCAATCATTTTGTCCAGATGTACGTCACTTTCTATTATTTTTTTCCGAAAATGATCTCGAACTACTAGGTTGGACTCACTGATGACGAATCCGGCGTCAAAATCTATTTTGTCCGGCGGGCCGTAGGCAATATTACAGTATCCTATCGACAGGGTAGGTTGCCCTTGCGCAAAATGCAACGGTTCAGTTCGTAAATGGGTTACAGTTGATTATGGGAATATTTCCCTGATATTTCAGGAACTACCTGAGCGATTGGATTGAAGTTAGTATATTCAGAACAAAAATTTTTTCGACAATCTTTTTTTCGAGAACAATTCAACATGAGTAATTGGACAGACCTAGAACTGTATATTTCACAGCAGTGTACCAGATTTCAGTTCGATACGATTATAATTTTTGGAGATATTGGAAAATGTCAAATTTCGCGGATAACCTCGGTATCGTTGCTTTTTCAGGAATAACTCAAATAATACTGGTTCAATTAAGAAGACGCTTGGTGGCTAGTTTAAAAACTCTGGTGAACAACTCCGTGCAGAATTTTGTGACGATCGTGTCATTAGAACAATTGCAAAACGGAAATTTCAAATATTCAATATTCTGAGATCTTCTGATCGTATTATACTCAGGAAATTCTGTATGCACCTTCAAAGTATCATTTTTCAATCAGGTACTGAATTTCAATCGGATATATTCGTAATTTTGGAAATATTGGAAAACCAAACTTGAATTGGCCATATCTGCGGAATCATTGGGTGGTTTTTACCCATTCGCGAATTCGGCTCTCGCCATGCACATCAATCAAAGTATTCTGCACAAGATTCGCAAGATGCTCCTGGGGGATTGCGCGCTGCAGTTTGCAGTTTTCCATCTGTCAGGTTATAAGTATCCCATTTCCCATTTATCCAGGGTAAGATGGACTGACGATCAGTAAGAACTGTGAAACAGCTGTAACCATTCTCCTTGGACTTTTCGTTGTAGTTGTTTTGGTTGATTGGATGATTAGCTCTGATCAAGGTGGAATAGTTGTTGATTAATTGACAGATATTCGTCCTTGAGGTCATGTCAGCTTCTAATTAAGGTCCAAACCCACTCTTGAAATATCGAGGTTCTAAGTTATTTCTCTCGGATGTTATTGTGTTTACGGTCGCCCGTGAGGAAAAATTGGATCGAATTGAAATACAGTACTCGATTGAGAAATCAAAGCTTGAAGTTGCATGCAGAATTTCGTGATGATAATATTATTCAGAAGATCACCAAATCTTTCAATCAGGAAATGAAGGTACGTTTTGCGGGTTCAATACGTGAGAAGATGATGATAAATTATATCTATGTATAATAATGAACAAGGTTGTACTCATGGATTGCTTTATTTCAAAAATCAGGGGTGAAGTTAACCCGATGCAAGCGGACAGGTCGTAGACATGGGAAATAAAAAATACACCGATGTCGTTTTATGGATATATATCATACAAACTGAGGAAAATTCCAGAAAAATAATTATGAAATTCTTTTGAAGGCAATCAATTGCCTACACCAATAGATATGCAACTATGAGGACAAAACCCCCATATTAGAGAAGAACGGGGTGTATCAACTAAAATGTTGAACATGTGATACATTTTATATCGGTAAGACACTCAGATCAGTCAATGTTCGGATTTCGGAGCACGTTGAGAATTATGCTGGGAAAAGTGCTTTCGGTAACCACCTATGCCTGGAGGGTCGCGAATTTGATGAAGACAACAACGTAAGACCAATTTTCAACTTGGGAAAACGAAGAAAACTCGATTTGTTCGAGTTGTAAGAAATTGCGAAGGCAGTCAAAAAAGAACGCGAAAAATATTTGAATACTCAAACGAACCTACATCTATCCTACCATACAGTTTATGAGAGTTTGATATAGTGTTGTGACTGAAAAACACCCACAAACACAGAACATAAATTGACCGACACCACAGAATAGTACCTGACATACCATATGCTTACTCTTGGAAACGCAACGGTTTAAAATATCAGTATTTTTTGAGTTATTGAAGGAATAGGAACAGAATGTCTTAGCGGTAACACTCCAAAGCCGTTTAACATTTTCATTCATTAACAAACGCATTCGGATGCGCAGCTTACGTCGAGAATTTCAATATCATGATATTGTTGGCCAATATCATAGCCCACTATTGCCCGAGAACATGCGTTCAAAAAAATGGTTCACAGTTCTGAATTAGTACGTCAATTGTGCAGTGCGACAATGGAAACATGTCAGGTAATTCGAAAAGGTGACCATCTTTTTATTTCGGATTTTTTCCTGAGCGACTTCTCAGATACCCAAACTGACCATTGTTTTTTTGCAAAAAGCTTGTAAATTGGCTTGAAACCCATTCATCGAGAGAAAGTTTTTTTTTTTCGAATTGAACCTTAAATCAACAATACTCCAAGAAATTAAAATTGTCCAATCAGTGCCAATTCACACGGTAACAATTTCTTACTTCAGAGATGAAAATCTTCTTGTGCATAAATGGTATATCGTATTATTTTCTAATGGAAAACGTATCTTCTGAGAGCAATATTTCCACTGGCACTGAATAAGTTAGTGTACGAATTCAATAGAGCTCGTGCCATCGAACTGACGACAGAAAAAACAGAATTTTTTCAGCAAAGCTATGTTTTCATTATTATACAGAGACAAATAATAATATTTTTGGAGTTGTAGTAGCTAATGAATTAATGGAAAAAATATTCGGACCTATCGATACTTGTTTTTATTTAAGTACTCACTATGGAAGAGTGAAGTTTACTGGAATTTTCAGCGCATTCATAGTTTTTCTGAACGCAAACCCCCATTTCGTTTTGAACAAATTTTACAAATTTTTTCCCGAAAACAATCTCGACCAAATAAGATGAACTCACCGATTAAGGATCATGTGTCAAAATCTATACTTATATATATTTTTTTTTTGATGTTATTCCCCCAGCATTTCAAAACTTATTATGTGATCAGATTGAACCTTTGTAATTAGTACCAGTAGGCAATTGCTCGTAAATTTTGTCGGGATCGTATTGTTAGTAAATCAAAACAGAAATTTTCCAAAATTTCCCAGTTTTGTTGAAAAAAAAATTGTTCGGAAGTATTCATCAGATTGCAATGAAATTTCGCGAATTATATTGTTGTTATTTCCGGATCAACTCAGAAAATGCTGATTCAATCTTGATAAAACTTGGTAACTAGTTGACAAAATCTGTTTCACAGTTATGTGCAAAATTTCATTATAATCGTATCAGTAGAACAGTCAAAAAATTTCAGAAGCACTGCCGTGAAGGCAGCAACTTTTGCGCGCATGATCAATGTAGATGACCGCTTCAGCAACGTATTTGAACATGCACGCAAAAGCTGCTGCCTTCACGGCAGTGCTTTTTGAAATTTTTCACTGATAAATTACTGGATTTCAATTCGATCAAATCTGTATTTTTGGAAATATTGGAAAATAAAATTTTGAATGGGTATCTTTGTATTTGTATTTGTATTTTTTCCGGTCAGCCTAACGGCCGACTGCGTAAACACAATAACTTCCGAAAGAAACAACTTAGAAACTCGATATTTGTAGAGAAGGTTTGCACCTTAATTACGAAGGCCGAATTTGTGAATGGGTAAAATCCACCCAATGATTCCGTAGATATACCAAATCAAAATTTTATTTTTCCAATATTTCCAAAAATACAGATTTGATCGAATTGAAATCCAGTAATTTATCGAAAAATAACAGTTCGAAGTTTCATACAGAATTTAATGAGGATGATATGATAAGAAAATTATAGAAATTTTTTTTTTCAAATTGTTCTAATGACACGATTATCACGAAATTTCGCATAAAGTTTTCTTTCAGCATTCCAAAATTAGCTGTGAAGTTTTATCAGGACTGAATCAGTATTCCTCGAGTTATACCGAAAAAAATCAACGAAATCGAGAAGAAAACCTCGAAATTTGACATATTTTTTCCCGATATCTCCAAAACTTATGATCGTATCGAACTGAAATTTGGTACACTGCTGTGAAATATGAAGCTCAACGTGTGAGTGGAATTTTTTTTTGAATATGAGGAATGGTTTCCGAAAAAAAAATTTTTTGGAAAAAAATTTCGAAAAAATTTTTTTTAAAAATTTACTGACAATATGATCCCGACGAAATTTGGCTCAAAGTTGCGCGTCGTTATACTCCACCTAACTGCCAAGTTTGAATCCAATCGCCCAAGTAGTTTCTGAAATAAAAAATAAATAACTTCAAAACTTCAAGTGCCTATAACTACGAAACTATTCGACCGATTTGGCCCATTAAAGAACTTAACCGCGGCATTCTGATGCGCAACCTATCCTGAGAGTTTCAAGTTGCTAGCTTGCTTCTGTCGACAGTTATCGTGTCTACGGCCGGACAGAATCGATTTTGACACCGGATTCGTCATCAGTGAGTCCAACCTAGTCGATTGAGACCATTTTCGGCTCAATCATCCAAAATTACAGACATTTGGACAAAACGAAAGCACGCTGTTCCCCTAGAACATGCACGCAAAAAGTCACGTTTTCTTCAAATTATCAATTTCAGAAATAATTAAATCTGAAATGTGGATGCTGTTCTTTATTTCTGTTCTTACGCAGAGTTTTGTCTTTATTTTCGAGACAAGATGAGACTCTAGAGAACGAGTATCTCATGGGATTCACTTGGAAAAAATAGAAACGAGATAGTATATTATTCCATTTGCTCATCAAAGTAAATATAGGTTCCATATTGGTCTTTTCGGAGATATTATTCTGGATAAGAGAACAGGATAGAATAGACCAAATGTCCAGTGAATTGTAGTTTTGAATATTTTTAGAATGTTAGTGAACCCTATACCTGGAATAATGAGTGCTGTATTTCATTTTATCTCATTCATGAAATCGCTCAGGATTAGTTTCATTATTTAAGTTCGCCTTTGACTTCCCTTTATACGTTTCACTCGAACTGAATATCCATTGTATCATTGTGTAATGTGTTTACAGTATCTGCATCATTTGTCACATTGTCATTTTCGAAACTTATTATAAATAAACATTTAAACGTCTTCCACAGTGTATAATGTGTGCGAATGTTGAAACCTTACGAATGAAAACAAATGGAGATGAAGAGTGAATCAGAGTGAGTTCTCATTCTCAGTTCGTTTCGAATTTTGTTGTATTCCGAAGATTATCCTATCCAGTGATCTTCGCCGAAGATCAAGTTGAAATTTTTTTCCGTGACGATGAACTTTTTTGCACGCATGTTATGGCGTGCTATCGTTTTGTCCAAATGTCCGTAATTTTCATATTTCTTCCCGAAAATGGTCTCAAACGACTCACTGATGACGAATCCGGTGTCGAAATCAATTATGTCCTGCCGAGCGAGGACACGATAATTGTCGAAAGAAGCAAGCTAGGAACTTTCAGGTTAGGTCGCGCCGGTTAAGTTCGTTAATGGGACAAATGGGCCGAATGGTATCGGAGTTATGGTCATTTGAAATTTAAGCTACTCATGCGATTGAATTGAAACTTGACAGTTAGTTGAAGAATAACCACGCACAGCTTTTCACGAAATTTCGTCGAGATCACACTGTCAGTCAATTTGAAAACATTTTTTCTTCGAAAAATTTTTTTTTTCGGGAACTCCATTGAATCGAAAAAAATTCCTACTCATACATTGAACGTAATATTTTACAGCATTGTACAGAATTGCATTTGGATAAGACCATAATTTCTGAAGATATTGAAAGAATATATATAAAATTACTTGGTTTTCTTCTCGATATCGTTGCTTTTCCGGAATATCTCAAAAAATACTAATTTTATCGAAATAAAACTTGGCAGCTAGTTTAGAAATGCTGATGTTTGTGCGAAATTTCGTAATGGTCGTGTCATTAAAACAATTTTAAAAAAATATTCAATTTTTTTTTCAAATATTCAATATTCTGTGAGCTTCTGACCATGTTATTCTTTATGAACCTTGGAACTGTTTTTCGATAGAATACTGGATTTCAATTCGATATAATCTGTATTTTCGGAAATATGGGAAAAATAAAATTTCAATGGGCATGTCTGCGGAATCATTGGGCGGATTTAACCCAGTCACGAATTCGAACCATTCAAAACCTGAACGTTGAATGGCATAATGAAGTGGTGATTTTCACGTCTTTTCTGAAAAATTATAACTGTTATAGTTGAGTTTTTCCAGGGACAACTTGTCAAACCAAGTGACTCCGACGTTCAATAACAAGAAATTGGCAAAAGATACGAGTGACAGATGTAAATCAGGAACGAAAAATATTCCGATATCCTATTTGAATACTGAATATTTTTTTTGTCTTCTGAAATATGATCGCCAATGTTTCTTGACAAAATTTAATCGAAACTCAATCATAACAACACATTTTTCACAGGAAACTTTTTTCGTGGCCAATAATGTCGAAGATAAGTGGTGTGTAAGTTATAGTCAATAACCCTGTACATTCAAGATATCGATCAAATGAGTTGTTCATAATATGATAGCTATGAAGAAAAATGTCTCAAACGACTAGGTTGGACAAATTCGGTGTTAAAATCGATTATTTCCGGGCGGCAGGCCGTAAGCACGATTACAGGCGTAAAGAGGATTCTCGGTTTTCGGCCAAAGGGTTTCGTAGTTATAAATATTTCAAATTTTGAGGTTATTTCCTTGATATTGCGAGAACTATTGTAGATATAAAATTGAAACTTGGCACTTAGTTGGAGCATCAGGACTTTTTGCGAAATTTTGTTGAGGTCAGTAAATAAAGAAACTTTCTTTCGAAAGAACTTTTTTCGGAAACTATTCATTACAATCGAAAAAAAATCAGAAATTACCTTGAGCTTCATATTTCACAGCAGTGTACCAAATTTCAGTTCGATACGATTATAATGTTTGGAGATAGTGTGAGAAAATATGTCAAATTTCGTGGTCTTTTTCCTCGTTAGAGCAGTTGTTTCCAGAATACCTCAAAAATAAGTGAAAACCGTAGAAAAGTCAGCAGATTCCGCGCGAATGTTCAATTATTGCCAAAGCGATTATTCCCTTTGAACATTCGAGGGGAACAGCGTGCTATCGTTTTGTCCAAATGTCTGTAATTTTTTATGATTCAGCCGAAAATGGTCTTAAACGATTGGGTTGGACTCACTGATGACGAATCCGGTGTCAAAATCGATTCTGTCCGGACGGCCGTCGCCACAATAACGGGCGTACGGAGGATTCTATCAATTCGAAAATTTTAGGAAAGGTTGCTTCTCAAAATACGAAGGTTTAGTTCGTTAATGAGCTGAATCGGCAGATAGTTTAGGAGTTATAGCCATTTGAAATTTTGAGGTTAATTCCCTCATATTTCAAAAACAACTGGAGCGATTGGATTGAAACTTCGAAGTTAGTTGGAGCACAACGACGCGCAACTTTGAGCCAAATTTCGTCGGGATCATATTGTCAGTAAATTTTTAAAAAAAAATTTTTCGAAATTTTTTTCCAAAAAATTTTGAAATCGTATCGTTACGTATCGTTGAAATCATATGGTTACTCAATTTAAAAAAAAATTTTTTTCGTACAAATTTTTTTTTTCTGAAACTATTGTTCATATTCGAGAAAAATTGCAGCTTTACCTTGGACTTTATATTTCACAGCAGTGTATCAAATTTCAATTCGAAACGGCTATCAGTTTTGGAGATATTGGGAAAATATATGTAGAATTTCCTGGTATAACTCAAGAAATACAGATTCAATCGTGATGAAACTTCGCAGCTTGTTTGATATTGATGGACAACATTGTGCGAAGTTTCGTGATGATCGTGTCATTAGAACAATTTGAAAAAAAAATTTTTTTTTCAAATATTTAATATTCTGTGATCTTCTCATCTTATAATCCTCATTAAATTCTGTATGAACCTCCAAACTGTTATTTTTCGATGAAGTACTGGATTTCAATTCGATCTAATCTGTATTCTTGGAAATATTGAAAAAATAAAATTTTGAATGGGTAGGCCGACCGTAAACACAATAACTACCGGAAGAAACGACTTAGAAACTCGATATTTGTAGAGTAGGCTTGATTCCGTAGACATGCCCATTCAAAATTTTATTTCTCATTTCGAATCGAAATCCAGTAATTTATCGAATAAAATCTAGAAAAGCAGTGTCGTGAAGCAGGTTTTGCGCCCATGTTCAAATTCGTTACCGAAGCGGTCATCTACATTGAACATGCGCGCAAAAGCTGCTGCCTTCACGGCAGTGCTTTTCTAGGTTTTTTAAAATTTTTTTACGTTTCCTTTCTACGAATAAAGGAGATTTGTAATGGGAATCCTTCGAATGGACAAGTGAAGGATGTTTCCAATTTTTTGAATCAAATGAGTGAACCGCTGCCTTATATTCACTGAATTACAGATCCATCCCCTTGATTCATCGAAGAAAATTTCTACCTCATTCGAACTGTCTTCCACACCTCGGGTTGTCACTGATTTTTATTCGAAGAGCATTCGAAATTAAACGGAGGGAAATGTGAAATTTATTTCTGTCGACATTTGAATAACCAAATCACCGGTTTACCCCTCAACACTAGGAAAAACCAATATCTCGCAATCAAAGCATGAGGGAGATTCGAGGAGGAAATAGCTGCCACGGTTACTTTTGGATACTCTTCAAATGTCGAGTGAATATTTTGATGGTTTCATCTGAATGCCCCCCTCCTCCCCCAAATCGTATCGACGGAAAAAGAGGAAATTGCGAAAAAACTTAGCGGCAGGCTCAGAAAGCAAATGGAATGAAGTGGAAAAGTACCCACCTAATCACTGGAAATACACCTGATTTGATTGCTTCGTTCTTATTTCACCAGATAGAGTAAGAATAAGTCAATCGATTCATAGAAAATTAACCTCAATGTTGACTTAATCATAATCATTAAAAATACAGATTTTTCTTCGATACCTTCGCATAATATCTTTCTATATTGATATCTTACGATATACTTTTATTGTCTTCAACGTACTACGTATGAAGGACAAATTTAATTATTGTATCAAGTGAAACACAATGATTGAAGTTAAAAAACATCAGAGAACGGTAACATAATAAAATACAATACAAAAATTATTGTATTTTGCTTAGATTGTTGTGATTACTAACACAGTTTGAATTGAAGGATATCTTTATTTACATTAACACTTACAACACTTAATTATTATACTCTTACACACAAATGGTCGGTTTTTCAATCAATAATAAATCAATATGGCGATGGCCAGTGATGCCGATCTTAGGTTAAGTAATTGAACCATAGAGAGGCAATGAGGACAATAGATGGACATGACGTTTTCTTCTAATAACGTTATTCTAGTTAGTATGGTCACCTACAATACATTAAGGAATTGTTTCATCTTCTGTCTTCCGATTTGGAATCCTCAGTACCATCTATCCCATATTATATGTCAAAATCTCACCACGTGTATTCGCTAACACCTGATTACAAATGGATTCAGCTGATTTATAACCCCTAGTAAGCTTGTCAAATGCGAGAATTTATACATGATGGGCTAAATTGGACACTTTTGAAGAGAAACTCCTATTTCTGTATTAGATAGACGAAAACTGATGTCGGTGTATGAGGGCCAATTTTCAGGAGGAATTCGATCTAATCTGTTTTTTCGGAAATATTGGAAACAAAAGTTCAAACCTACTGTACAAATTCAAGTTTCTGAGTTAATTCTGACTTAGAATCTCGATATTTGTAGAGTAGGTTACGAAGACCGAATTCGTGAATGGGTAAAATCTACGTCATGATTCCGTAGATATACCCATTTGAAATATTTATTTTCCAATATTCTCAAAAATACAGATTGTATCGAATTGACATCCACTTCTTAATTGGAAAATGACAGTTTGAAGGTACATATAGAATTCGTTAGGATAATATGATAAGAATCTTTCTATCAGGAAGAAGAGGTGCATTTGGCGGGGTCAAGTGAACAGATAACCGCTTTGGCAAAAGAAATCGAACACACAGGCAAAAGCTGCTTATTTCACGTTTCTAGAGTTTTCCATAGTTCCATGTTATTGTGAGGTCTATCATCATATATTGTGTAGTAGTTTAGTTATCCAAGGAAGAACAAAATACCACAAAGAAAAATATGGATAAGTACATAAGTCAATCGAATCACAGACAATAAACCCTTATTATTATTATCAATTATTTTATGATACTCTTGTTGTTTTATTCCCTATTATTATGAAAGCTATTATCATATATGTTGTTTGATAACTGTCATATCTAGAGCTGTAATATTATGACAACTGAAAACAAAAAAGCTTCCATTAATGAGAATGATTCGATATCAACTTTGACAATGCATTTAAATTATGGTGTAAGATATTTTTCGGGCGTCTCCAAGCACCTTTCGGCTAGTTGTTGTGCAATTATACTCCAAAATTTCGAGCTGTTCGGCCAGTTATTGATTTGAAGAATCGTTCTCCTGCTATCCTGAAGGTAGACCGGTGGAAATTGTTTTTGTAGCTCGCCGTGTTCAAGAAAACCCAGGCCTGTCCCTTCCCTGCCCAATGACGTAGGCAAGAACAACAAGGTCTCCTTAGTCTGGGGTCCTAGGCACTCAGGAATCAAAGATCCCAAATAGCGAACCATGTATGTTCGACCATTGATGTTGGTACCAGATAATTTGAGAAAAAAATTTAAGAGTCCTACTGCATTTTGTTGAATGTAGAGAGTAATTCTGCTCATTGTTTTGTAGAAATGGACCATATGTGGCGAAATTTACTTAAAAAAGAGGTAGAATTAAAAAACTTTCAAACTGAGAGAAACTGTATTTCTGTAGTTTCTGGAAAATTTCAATTTGACATGAGTCGCACAAAACGAAAACTCAAAAGAAGATATTTCTGAAAATGTTCTCATTTGTCTGATGAAAGAGTCAAATTTTTACTTTGAAACATTACAGTTCGCTTTGTTTATCGTTTGTATTGTTCCGGTATTATTCATTAGGCAACCTGATTTCCTAGAAACTGCCCCTGACAAATCCTGCAATCCACAAGGGATTTTTCCATAACAATATATCTTAAGGTCGCATTAGAAAAAATTTGGTGGCAAAGCGGTCATCTTCTGACATATTGACCCCTCCAAACGCCACTTTACTTCTTGATGGACAGATTTGACGATTTTCTAATCATATAAAATCCCCACGAAATTATGCATGAACTTTAAAGCTGATATTTTTCAATTAAGTTCTTGGTTTTAATTCGATCCAATCTGCATTTTTGGAAATATTGGGAAAATAAAATTTTGAATGGGTATATCTACGGAATAATTGGACGAATTCAACCCATTCGGCTTTCGTAATTGAGCCTCAAACCGACGGGACAAAAATCGAGTATCTAAGTTATTTCTTCCGACCGTTAACAAGATAACATCAAAAATGAACAACTTTAAAACTTTTTATTCGAAGAATAGATTAAGACTTTAATTACGAAGTTCGAATGCGAAAATTGCTAAAATCCTCCCAATGATTCCGCTTATTTCAAATTCTTCTTATGGGATGGTCATCACGAAATTTGGTGCATTTTCATTTTCGAACTACTAACAGAGTTTCATCATGATTTGATCAGTATTTCTGTGGATCATTCTAAAGAAAACTGAGCATAACACACGAAGTTTCACATATTTTGTAGATTATAATCGGATCGAATTTTGATACACTGTTTTGGATTAAAGAGTTCAATGTCTGTGCACAATTTTTTTCATAACTGAAAATTCGAAAATATCTTTTCTTCAATTTACTAACCATAGGATCTCAACAAAAAATTGCAAACAGTTGCGTGTCCTTATGCTTCAACTGACTGCCAATATTCAATTCAATCGCTCATGTAGTTCCTGAAATAACCTCGTAATTTCAACTCACTATAACTCCGAAATCGTTTGGCCGATTTTGCCCATTAACGAATTCAACCGTCTTACCAACCCTGGAAGTTTTATTAAGTCGATAGTATTGTCCGTACGCCCGTAATCGTGCTTACGGCCAGCCTGACAGAATGAATTTTGACACCGGATTCATCATCATCAGTGAGTCCAACCTACTCAAAATTCGAAAATTACAGACAATTGGGCAAATCGATAGCGCGCCGTTCACCAAAACATGCGCGCAAAAAAAAACTAATGTCCAGCACAATCACTGGTGAATCATCAGGTCGTCCGCGAAAGATGTCGCTCGAGGCATTCTAACTTCAAAAGCCCGCCTGAGCCTGAAAATCTTTATTCCACTGTCAACGCGCATAAGCGTCATTCAAACATTGACACTTCGTGATTAAATTCATTCTGACGAATGTCCTAGTTGAAGTTGAAAATTTCAACTTCAATTGAAGGCCGTGATATTTATCAGACAAACGACACCATTGCGCGAATTTACTAGATCCATGACATATGCCTAAACAAATATTTGACAAGAATTCGCGGGAATTTTATTTTTAATCGCGTCCATGGGTATGAACCTTGATGGCAGCTGACGGTTGTTTTCATGTTATATGAAGTGTAAACTGCCATGGAAATTAATTTCAGGTCGTATAAACTCAGTTAATTTTCCTATTTTTCCCTCATGATCATACACGAAGATAACGTCCATTTCAAGCACAGAAATACAGCTGACTAGTTTTTACAGGTTTGGTTCAGACATTAACTAGTGCGTTATTATTCTTCCTCTGTCTGTTATTCCAAATTATGAGCCCCTCCCCTTCCCCCAATGGTCATATACGACAAGGTCGAAATGTCTGATGAGAACAGGGTCGAATTCAATTATGTGTATCCGGATGTAAACACAGTAATTTCTGGAAGGAAAGACCTAGAGTCGTGAAAGTTCAGGGTAGGAGTGAGGTTATCTCAACACTATTGTTCAAAAATGATACCCAACTATTTGCATTCTTTCTCGTTTTGTATAGGGGCTGAAATATCAAGGGTGGTACCTTTTCAAATTGAAACACTGTGATTTTTAAGTGAGAAAAGAAAAAATAAAAGATTGGTCCTGACGACAGTGGGACAAACAATTATATCTTGGAAGAAGCCAATATAGAAATACCTGCAAGTACTCTTCTTGATTCGTCCCTCACGCAACTTTCAGGACCACATGTTCACTAAGAAAAATCTTGGGAGAAAAAACCTTTCGATGCGCGGACAAAAACTGACCAAGGCTTTACTCACACCACACATACCACTTCCCATCTTCCAACCCCAAAACTGTTATCGGTCTGTCGCAGGTATGGACCACTCGCCAAACACAACTGCGCTACAGCTTTGACGTCAGGCAGACGAGGAAAGAGGAAGCATTGCTGGGAATTAACAATTAACGACCACGCGTTGCGTCTGTGATCCAGATAGGCCGCAGCTTTGCCGTGTGCGCAATATGCTGTGTTTCTCTGCATATCTCTTATTTCCACAGACGACCACTGCAGATTTGTGGTCGGCTGGTGGTCGGTATGTGGTACGTGTGAGTTAAGCCTAAGCTCCGACTCGCACCCAGGACTTCCTGTCTGCAATTACTCCGCCTCTTCACTGGGCGCAATTTCCTTTTGAAACTATTTCGCGAGTGGGCCGGAGCTCAGTCGGTTCTTTATTCGCCCAGCAAAGGATTCGCTCAGTGTGTGTCCCCATAGTTAGTTGCGCGAGGAACGCATCAACAAGAGTGATTGCAAATCATTGAGCTCGACTAAAGACTTTGCTTTTCCAAGAAATTATTGCTTGCTACACGATCGTGGGCAGCATTCTTTCTTCTTCCCTTTTTTGCTCAAAATAGCATTAGCTTTGTTTTGGTTTCGAAATTCAGATCCATACCAGGACAGTTCGCGAACTGCGTAGAATCGATGCGCTGTTGAAGCTCTATACTGAACTATTCTAGAACAGTTCTAAACCCAAACTCGAATTAAGTTGGGATAGTAGAGGAAGAAAAACTTCCGTTTGTATTGGCAGAAAAGGGAAATGTTAATCATGTCGTATGATATTTCCTTTGGTGTAATTGAAAAATATGCGAGAGTCCTTGTCGCACTTTGTAATATATAAATATTTTTGGGGATATTCGCGTCCATTCCAATTTTTTGTTGTTATAGGGATCTTTTTCTTGAATTTTCTTCATAACATCAATTACTTTCAAAATTAAACCATCAATCTGAATGTAAGTAATACGAAGAAAATCACTAATTAATATAATGATGAATTCAATGTGAACATACTGCAGATATGAGATCGAAACATTATTATTCAATATGAAGAGGACTCATGCATTCATAGATTTATTCAAGAAGTATAGGTACTTCCCAGGTGTGAACAACGGAAGTAAAATCCATTAGATTATCCTGGGAGGTTGTAGAGAAGGAATTATCCTCGATAACAAAACTTTCAATTTCAACAGTTAACCAACAAACACAACAATCAAAAACTAAATCAACACAGCGTCTAAAAAGTCAGGATCACTATTTAAATCGTTGAGAGCCACTCCACGCTTGTGCGAACTACCCAATTCTGAATCAGTTCGAACTCTTTAACTTCCGTAGTCCTTTCAGAGTTCTGGAACAGTTCGGAATCGACTCTGAAAATAACCAAAACAGGATTACTGAACCGGTTCTGAAATTCTGAAACACAAATTCGCAATCGTGTATGCCCGAACAGTTCTGAAGTTGGAACCAAAACAAAGATAATGATATGATGACGGAAAGCACAGCTTGCGTGGGGGGACAAAACCAGTTTCCCTGTTGGATTCGAAACAGAAAAACAGAACTGAGGCTCTGAATTTCGCTCAGTTTTGGGTATTACCGCGTACAAATTCCCGCTACTAACTTTCCTCATTTTCGTCGGATTTGCGCATCTCCCGTTGTCATACTAGAGACCACGAAACGAATTCTTTGTATGCTATCGAACATGGGAAGAGTGATAGAGAATGATCTCACCCACACAATATGACTTAAAGCTCGAGATTAGAGAGCATTTACATAGGAAATCTCTACAAATTGTGAGTGAGATCATTACCCATCTCTCTCTCCATGCGCAATATCAGGTTTGTTTTGGTTCCCAAATTAGAACTATCCTAGGACAGTTCTAGAACTGCGTAGAGTCAATGCGCTGTTGAAGCCAGATTCTGAACTATCCTAGAACAGTTCTTAAAGCGATGAAACCAAAACACGAATTAAGTTCGGGTTCTCATCGGGATCGTAGAGGAGGAAAACTTCCGTTTGAGTTGGCAGAAAAGTGCGTCCTTGTCGCACGATGTAATATATAAACATTTTTGTGTATACTTGCGTCCACTTAATTTTTCTTGTTGTAAAAATAGTTTTTCTGAATTTTCCTCAGGTCCTAAAATGAACCAACAAATTATTGATTGATATAATAATGAATTTAATGATGAAAGTATCTCATATAAATTTTTGGGGATACTTGCCTCCACTCAATTTTTTTTGTAAAAATCGTTTTTCTAAATTTTCTTCAGTACTTCGATTATATTTCGAAATGAACCAACAAATTATTGATAGATATAATTATGAATTTAATGATGAACGTATTTCAGATATGTGCTTTTCAGAATGAAATTCATTCGAAACATTATTATTCAATAGAGGAAGAGGACTCTTGCTTTCATAGATTTATTTAAGAAGTAGTCATCCCAGGTGTGAACAATGGAAATAAAATCCATTATATTATCCTGTCCTAGCAGAGTTATTATGGCCAATACCAAAAGTTTAGATTTAACAGTTAACCATTTCCTCAACAAATACAGCAATCAAAAACCGAATCAATACGACGTCGAAAAAGTCAGGTTCACTCTTTAAATCGTTAACAGCCACCCTACTACCCAATTCTGAAGCAGTTCGGACTCTTACGTCCGAACTCCTTTCACAGCTCTGGAACAGTTCGGAATCGATTCTGAAAATAACCAAAACAGGATTACTCAAATCCGGTTCTGAAATGAACCAAAACACAAAATCGCAATTGCGCATGCGGAACCGTTCCAGAACAATCCTGAACTCGGAACCAAAACAAGCCTATAATACCGGGTGGCGGGTATTTGTATCATTGGTAGTACGAAGGTTCACTCGGAGCGAGTGAGTTTCGCTATTGTAAACACAGCTTCACAACTCCAACCATCGTAGTCGCGCCGACTGCTGCGGTAGGTTGAGTAAGTCTCTGAAGGTGTGAAACCTATCAACGCAATAACAATATTTTCCTATATTTCCCCGCATAATATTACTCGTTCAAAGTTCCTATAGCTACCAGACTGCAATTTCAGATGTATAGTAGGTATGAGCCTTTGTGTATCGCATCGACAAAGCAGTCTTTTATTGAGAATGAAAATGTTCCCTTATATTCGTTCGTATCCACATCCGTCAAAAACTCCGTGTATTGTTAACATTATTTCCCAAATGATTGAAATACTTCAGTCCATTCAGCCCCTCGGAAAATTGTCATGATTATGTCAAATTCGAAGTAAATTGCCTATTTAAAAGCGTGAAAGCTGTCACGCATTCGAGTTGGCTCGCTTACTGCCATTCAGTTCGGTCGGAAAATTCATGAAAAATCGCCAGCGTTTTTCGATGCTTTTTCATTCCCACATCTTGGTCTGTTAACAATGCTTCTGATCGGATAAGCGTTGTCTCCGCACACGTTAAAATCTCGCTTACTTCACGATACGCGAAAGTTTTATTGGTGCCAAGAAGGGTATAAAATTAACAACCGCATTTGAGGTTAGCGTGATTTTCTATATCGAAACTATTAACAAAGAACTATCTGAATGAAGTTTGATATCTGTATCAAGGCAGAGTGTAGTGAGCAAACATCGATTGGGGGACATTCTGTTAACTAAGGGCCGGTATTATAGAACAGAGAGCCGTTAACTCTCATTTTGGAACCAGATTCCACAAGTTAACTTCTAGTTACCTGTCAAAAAAGTTTTAAAATACCCGCCATAAATCGGTTAACCGACCGTCTATTAACAAAGGAAACATTAAGCAAGGACAAAGGACCCTACCTCAGAGGTTCCTTTGAAAAAAATTCGAGATATAACTGACGACGAAAAGAAGGGAGATTCTCTGATACTCCTACTGTAAAAATTAAACAAATCCCCCTTGTTGTTGTCCACTAGAATTTTTTTCCCGAAGTTATAGGATGAACGGTTTCCGAGATACGGCCAATGAATCTTTGGCGGTTCTCGTGAGCCATCTTAAGGACGGCGCGCTCTTAGGGAAAGTTGTTTCGTCCCAGTGCCAGAGGTGGACTCATCAGATAGGCTGAATCTGTTGGCACTTGCCTATGACAACCGCAAAAGCGGGTGAGTGTGTTCGAATGTGAAGTAACTAGCTTGCGTCGGTCAGTGGTGCCACCTTCTGGCATCTCAGTTAAACTACGCCGCCTACACACTCCCCCATCAACGCCGACGATGACGGAGGAGGAAGAGGTGTGATGTCGGGCAGAGAACCGACATCTTAAAAGATAGAATAGCACATAGATAAGTAATCTCATTGAGATTAGCTTATCTATGGCATCACGTCGGGGTCACCACTTTGGCGGTTCTCGTGAGTTCGCGCCATCTGAAGGACGGCGCGCTTTTAGGGAAACTTGTTTCGTCCCAGTGCCAGAGGTGGACTCATCAGATAGGCTGAATCCTCTGGCACTTGCCTATGACAACCGCAAAAGCGGCGTAGTGAGCGACCATGACCGACGCGCTTATGCTGTGTTGGAATGTGAAGTAGCTAGCGTGCGTCGGTCAGTGGTGCCACCTTCTGGCAACTCAGTTAAATTACGCCGCCTACAAATCACCCGGTACATCAATAACTACAAACTCTTAACGCTTCTGAACAAAAAACCATATTTGATGCTGCACTACAAACCAGGACTCAGAAGCTTGTGTGACTTTCCTGCTGGACGAAAATTATCTACATTTGGCCTGTTTGGGTCAATACATTCATTAATTGCATAAATACAGGGTCCCGCATAGGTGGAGCGGTGTATTCCCTATCTCTAGTTAGGAAACAGATGGGAATCAGATATTTTATCATGTTACCTCATTGCTCGAACTCGACAAATTTAAAATGTTTTCGGGAACACATGGTGTTCTATTTTATCTGGGCGGGTCACAACTTTGTTTTTTTAAATGGCAACCTGAATTTTCTATTACTCTCTCGGTTTCTGAATGAAACACTTTATGCATATCTTTACCCCAAAAATGTTCACGGTTTTCGGGATATTCTGCCTGACATGTCTTTTTTCCAATATTCGTCACTTAGAGTATTTGAAATTATTAAGTTGTGCCAAGTCCCCTTGGAACTTCTTTTTGGTGGAATATTGTACATTGGTTACTTTCTCAAACGGTATATCTGAAATTGAACTGGGATATACAGGGTATGAAAAACAGCCTGCCACATACTGGAAATAAAAATCTAAAAATCAGAATCTTCCTTATTTTATCTAATTTTATGAAAAATTGCAATTATTCATATTTCTTCGCTATGATTTCGTTCAGCGACTTGATATTGATATGATAGTTTCAACTGTGGTGGGCCGCTAGATCACCTGATTTAACAAAACTAATTTTTACTTATTGGGGTGCATTAAATATGGTTCACGTCAGGCCACCAACTTCTTCCGAAAAGATGCGGTATAGAATAACGGATACTCTTCGCAGATTACACTAGCTATCTTGCACAGAGTAGAACAATCTCTCGAGCATAGACTTCTCTCAAAATAATGGCACACATGTTAAACATATGTTGCAATATCAACTTCCATTAAACTTATGTTCTTCGAACGATAGATAACCTTTTTGGACCGATCATTTGAGATGTGGGTGCAAAAAACCTAGTTAAAGAGATTTTTCGAGTTGCAAAGGGGAGAAGTAGCCGAGATCGATGCTTCGTCGATTTTGAGAATTTTTTCAAAATACTCGGCAAAGCCGACACCCCACTTTTAGCTTTTTCTCACAATTTCTCCCAAAAAAGTCGAAATGTCGTCCGAATTGTTCTCTTTCGAGATTAAGCTCTACACGATTCACATCTTATTTAATTCTATGGAATAGAAATGTTCTTCCGAAAAAAACAGCTGATTAGAGGAAAACTAGTGAAATTTACCTTAAGGACTACCAGACGAAATTTGCACGACTTTTTTTGGTGCTTCTTGTGGATCGATGAAATATAGTGTTCCATTCAAAATAAGGAAGATTCTGCCAATTTTATTTCCAATGTGCTAGGCTATTTCTCATACCCTGTGTATCCCAGTTCGATTTCAGATATACCGTTTGAGAGAGTAACCAATATTCAATCTTTGACCAGAAATAAATTCCAATGGGAATAATTTCAAAGACTCTGAGTGACGAATATTGGAAAAAAAGACATGTCAGGCAGAATATTTCGAAAACCGTTGATATTTTTGTGGGAAAGATATGTATGAAGTGTATTTTTTTTTTCACGTAGAAAACGAAAAAGTTATGAAACATACAGTTTGCCATTTAAGAAAACAAAGTTGGGACCCTCCAAAGAAAAAATGGAACACCCTGTATGACCGAAAACATTTTCAATTTTCGAGTTCGAGCAATAATTAAATCATAGAAAACTAGATTCCTATCTGTTTCCTAAATAGAGATGTGGAACACCGCGCCACTGTTGCGGGACCCTGTATATTCATTTTGTTGACGATATATGTGACGTTCATTGTAAAAGTGGTGTATCTCCATATTTCTTGATTTTATATTTTTCTGCTTAATGAGTTATCTAAATCACATTCAGTCATACCTTCCAATGAAAAATTGACGCAACTACACTACTTGCATTTTCCGAGACTTATTTTTTACCGTACACAATATATTTCCGAGTTGAGAGTTTGAAATTTGAGATCCAATATATTTAGTAATTCGATCTTTTCAACATCGTCAGCTGCAGCTAATGATAATACCGACTCAAAAAAATATATATTTTTAAACACACATTTGTCCCAAAATCAGGGGTTGATCATGGCAATCACGAAAAGCTGAACACTTTTTCCAACAGGGTGTTTTCTATTCTTCCGGTTGTTGCTTCCTCTCGTATTCTGGGTTGTATAAATTTACAGGTGTCCCACGGTGGACAGCCTATTCGACTTTTACGGAGAACGGATCATAATTTTGTGCTGAAAATTTGCATTTGGGGGTTTTAGTCAATGAATTTTCTCTCCCGGTTTTACCGGAAACTGCTCACCACTTCCCCATTTCAAATTGCACACCCACTTTATCATTACATCATCAGATAGCTTGTTTGGTGACATTTACAATATTATGCCATAGCTTGGGTGAAAACTCAGCGGTTGCTGAGATATTTGAATTCATATGATGAATATGGTGTTTCTCTTCATTTCCTCATGAAGCATTCATCACTTCGATTGATGACATTAGTTACCGTCTCGTAGGAAAACCATATGAACCGAGTATTCCCTCGTGCGATGGTGCTCTACAAATTACAAAATCGTATATAGCGACCTGAAACGACAATTAAAAACGTCGTGCTCATCGCGTTTTCTGCGCACGAGGATTAGGGTTTCTAAGATGCTCCTGAGATAGCGCTGTATAATTTTTGAATGACACGCAAGTCATCCAACAGATACGTATCTAGAATCTTCTCTGCGTTTCGAAGGTGAGCAGTCTGTTGATCGGTAAAACCGTGGATGATCAGCTTAGATCAAATAATATGGGGACTATTGGTTGATTTATCGACTGATATTCGTCCTTGTGTCATGTTAATCGATAATTAAATTACAAATAGGAATTTAAGTTGAAGATGGCAAAATTGTTTTTTAGTCCAGCTGCGCTGAGCAGGGTCAATACCTAAATGAGTGACCTCTCTAGCTACTGAAATGAATAAGCACGCACAAGGTACAGCCTATTTCGTTTTTTTCATCCATCATGAAGTTTTGAAATGCGGAAATTGTAGCCGAACACTCTATCTAAATCATTTCTACCTCCTGTTGAACCATCCTATTATGATGACAACATGTACTTGCATGTTGTTGCAAACTTGTTTACCTTTCACCCTGCCTGCGTCTGATCAATTATGGTCCGAACTGATGTGCATCTAGCCACAATTCTCCATAGGCAAATATTATAGGCAGAAATTATTTGCCTTCATGCACTCTACAATAATCAATATCCGAAATCTGACACAATCGAAATCGATGTAGGGGCATTAATTGTTGAAGTTTACTACTCCTTGGGGATTGTTCGAGCGAATCTCGTTAACCACTACAGGCAGCACGTATG
Source organism: Myrrha octodecimguttata (assembly GCA_958510865.1). Classification (NCBI taxonomy): domain Eukaryota; kingdom Metazoa; phylum Arthropoda; class Insecta; order Coleoptera; family Coccinellidae; genus Myrrha; species Myrrha octodecimguttata. The sequence continues at coordinate 18,359,929 of OY294065.1, read as the reverse complement.
TTAGGTAACCAACATATTAATTTCCTGACCATGAAAGATGTGACATAGCTGGAGTGACGATTTTGAAACTCCAACATTGTTACCGGTGGGATCCTCGTGAATTATCGTATTGGTAGAAGAAAGTAGGTGTGAATAAAACCACATGATTCGTTTTACCAAACATTTGTTATTCTTTTTTTTGTTATCACTGAAAACTGAATTGATCTTTTTTATTTTCAGAGTATTCAAGAAAAGTTCGCCAAACGGAAAGGTGAGTTTTTCTATAGTTCATTGTTAATTTCGTTTCAATTTCTGAAATGGGATATTTCACTGGAGATTATATATTTTTCCGAACAAAGTGCACAAACTGAATTTTTATTGATTGGAGGATATTTCGGGAGGGTTTTGTATTATTTTTCATGTTTTTTCTAGGTTTTCACTTCCAATATCTGGAAAAGAACTTTGAAAAATAAAAAAAAATATTCATAATTTATGAGTTTCAAAAAAATTTAACAAAAAATAACGAAAAAGTCACTCGACGGAGAAATATGTGAGCAATCCGTCGGCCAATTTCGCCGCTCCCCGGCACTATGACGCTGCAGTGTACGCAGTTGCATACAAATCTAAGCTGGCGGATTTCTCCGCCTAATGGACGCCTACCTACACAGTGGACAATTTTTTTCTAGAAACTGCCCTTGACAAATAGATCGAATCCCGCATTCCGCAGGAGCGTTTGGTATAAGCAATAAATTTGTATATTTTGTCTCAGATATTCGAAGTGAAAAGTCTAAAAAACACCTGAACAATTAATTGGTAATAGGAGAAACATTCACTGCACAAGCATCATCTGCTCATTGAACTCTCATCACAATGTACTCTTTTTCATGCCTAGTTTTACTCTTTTTTTAGTGGTTATTTGGTGACCACGCTACCCTCAAATGACTGGCACTATTAGGTCACTTTTTTCCGGGGATTTTCACAGACAGTAATGTCAAAACTGTACCTATACTCCATTCACTTTTATAATGTAGCCCGGTTGGCCATGATTTAGGTTTATCAAGTTTTTTCCCTTAAAACTGACGCAGGTTGGCACTCATGAAATATCGGCAATGTCAAAAGACGTTGCCAAATTTCAATTTCTACTATTATCAATATCAATCGATTCTAGATTTCTAAATCTCAGCATAATAACGCTTGCAAACTAATAAAAATGCCGAAGGTAGTTTTGAAGAAGCAGAGGCAAAGTATCAGGAAGTGCTATGTAGAATTGAAATCGGCTTTTTCTGATAGTAACCCTGATAATTCGGAATCAATAATTCAACACAAGCTATGCAACATTTTCGACGTATGTAAGTGAAAACCAAGGAATTATATTTTATATGAATAGATATTTATTTTTTAGCTGCACATCAACACAATAAGGAAGATTTTAAGTGAAAGAGACGACAAAGAATATCCTTCTATTGGTGCACCCAAAAAGACTGAACTGAAGACTTTATTTTGAAAAACCCGATTCTTGATTTCCTTACAAGAAAATAGCATAACTAAATCTTTCAACCATGTTTATATACGTGAAATATTTCCAGTATTAACAGAGACAAAAGTTTCTTCAACATTCGCCAGGTCTTTGGAATTATCGAATTCAAATAATATTTTCTCAAATTCATTACTTTATCAATGTAGATTGACATTTGAAAAATAAGTAATTACTACGACCTCTATGTAGAGAGGACAACGTTGCATAGTTATCTGACAGGAAAATGACCATAACCTAACAATTTCAAAATATACACGGTGAAATCTGTCAGGATGTCATGGCCAACCGGGCTACATTATAAAAGTGAATGGAGTATACATGCGGATGTTCCTTGAAGTTATATGCTATTAAACGCGAAGAATTTTCCTTTGTCCGGAAATAGTGTCAACTACAATTATCAAAATGCAAATCCAATTATATCCTCCCATTTCATGACACTGAAGATGTGGGTATACTCGTATTATTTTTTTCCACTCTTCAGATCTGGTACTGAATTTATCTTCAATTCTCTCATACTCACACAAAAAAGTTCGGGATCAATTATATATGAGTTTGAGACGGGAATACGCTCCAGTAATTTGTTGGATATGCCGCGTTCACACGAAGCCAGTAGACAGGTCGCAAATATGAGGTCAACTAACAATGGTTGGGCAACAACCATAGAACAACCCATCGTTAAACCTGTCCTGTTTTCATTTGAGTAACATTTTGCGTAGTTTGTTTCACGATTTCATGTGCGAATCTTATGGGGTGCTAAAAATATACCTGAAAAATCAAACAGAGTGGACGAGTGAATTTGTGGAAAAATTGGTCCAGGGCCTCAGCGCAGCTCTGATCGAAATTGAGATATCAAGACCCACTTGAAATACTTCCTGATTCTGCAGTGACTTTTTTACTTGAGTCGCTGGATGCCAGTGGTGTTCGCATGATGCCAGTTAATGGTGCCAGTTCACTAGATTCAACCTGCCTTCCAATCGGCATCGTGGACCAGATATTTCTACTAACGTACTCAAAATCTATTCGGTTCAAGGAAAATATCTGAAAACAGCTTTCTTGATCTCCATTCTCGGAACAGAATCGAACCTATGCTAACTTTAATCTCAACCACTGTCAGTCAGACAGACAAGTAAGCACAAAAAAGACAGTTTCACAAATTCTTTGACGGCCGATCCACTTGTTGATTACAGTTCGATGGTTGGGCCGAAAATGAAATGAAATCGAGCACAGAATTCACTGTTGATTTACAATCAAGCACTGGAGCGGGCAATCAAAGTTTTGTGAAACAGTCGATAGTGTAATAAAGGTTTTCAGATCAAAATTGAGGAAGGAGAAACAGTGGAGGTGAATAAAGAACACAAAGTATTGACCATTTCCACTATCTGTCGGTAGCAGTTTCCGGATCTGTTTTATGTAGGAACCAAACTGTCTTAAATGTCAGGTGACAATGTTTCAGGTGGGTCAATTGGCGGTCTTCATTTTAAACGGACTGTGATATCTATTGACTTTGGTGGCAGATAACGGATAACCTAATCGTGTTCAAAACGATGCTATCGGAAGCTATCGAATATGGTCAGTTCGAACAATGTGTAGAGAAAATATTCAGGTTTATCATTTTCTCAAATAATTAACTTTTCGGAAAAATTCTCAAAGATTACCATGCAGGTGTTTGTGGAAATTAATGAGACTAGTTGTTTGCGTACCGAAGTTTTTATTCTATTCAAACAATACAATACAATATTTACACCTAAAAGGTCCATTTGGCACTTTCGCATTGGCGGTTTTGTTTTTAGCATTCTTCGTTTCAGCGCTGAAAGCCTCCAACAGGTATTCGCGTCGATTACATTCTTTCGAATGTTATTAGAGACCCAAAATGAATTTTCAACTTTTAGGAAATGAAAAAATTCACAAGAACTCTGATTACAGTCTGGATAACTTGTGCATTTCGAGGTAAAAAAATTGATCACATATGCTTCAGCATCCACTGCTTATATCTAACCTCACACGAATCGAGCTTTTCCGTGTTTTTGGGAGACATATTTGTAGTTCATCTGGTCCTTCGTGTTCTGTTTTCCAAAAATGATTTATTACAGCGGAAAATGTTTCGCATATACTAGTTGCAAGTTGTAGAAGGTCAAACTTGCAGATTCCTCAAGTTTAATACAAACAATGTGTCGAACTTTCTCCACAGTTGATTCCTATCAATGTGTATCAACCATGTGAGAGTGATGACAGCAACCTCCAAAATATTGAATGGAAAGGGGGTTAAAGGAATCTTTATTTTGAAGGTAATTCGATGGTCTCTCCTCAAAAGCTTTTTCCATTTATTATTCTGAAGAAGTGAAAAAAAACTGAAGAAGGTAATAACAGATTTAGTGATATTGTTCTGTTTTTTCTACAAGTGGGATGGATTCTCTGATTTTCTAAGAAATGCTGGTATTGGAGTAATTGGTAAACATTTTTCTTCCATTCTCATGTTTCATTGCAATTTTTGCTACTGTTACTATTCTGTTCTTTTTATATTCCAGAGTACCGACAAAAAGGTCCAGTGTATTTTTTTTTGACAAGGCAATCGATTCACCTCTCAAAAGCTTGTCACTCAACCCCACTTCCTGTAAATATTTCAGGGGTTGCTCACAGGGTTGATACAAATTAATTGGAACCAACCGTATAAAATATCCCCCTAGTGACCAAAGTTTACCTCTTTGCACATTTTTTCTGATTTCTGATGAGGAGCGAGATATTAAGGGTAGTACCTTTTCAAATTGACACACTCTATACAGGTGGTCCAAGTATTGACGTCATTATTTTTTTTAAAGATTCCTCACACCTGGGGGTATCCAAAAATACCCCATGTATGTTATTCGATTTCTTGTAGTTTTCGAGTTATAATTTTTCTGTGTTTTGTCAATTTATTATGCCAACGAAGTTTCAAAAATCCATATAAGTTATTTTTCTACTGTTATCATTCCTATGGCAAATTAACCTTGAGAATGTGAAATAATTGTAGCTCGTGTTATTTTAACATTAAGTGTATTGGGCGTGCAGAGCCGATTGAATGGCCTGTGCGTCCGCCAAACCTGAACCCCATCGATTTTTTTATTGGGGTATTTTACGAAGAGCTGGTGTGAGCAATGAAAATCAACGACAAAGCAGAATTAAGACAGAAACTTTAAGGAGTGGAAAGAAAAAATAAAACAAGAAACGTTAAAGATTATGTATTCAAAACGGAGGAAGGGATTTTGAAAATGTATTGAAGTAAAATGTGATTTTTCAGTAATTTGTTCGTTTATTTCCATCCTAAAGCAAGTAATTTCAAAACAATCAATTTTGAAATATGGTCACTATTTCAATCAGTGAGACCAAAATTATAGTCAAAATTACACGATCAACAGTTAGTTCACAGAAATTTCAGGTGAAATTACTTTTGAAACACACTTCTGAGGTTAATTCACCAAAATAATGATAAAAAGTAGAAGAATAACATCAATCGTGTTTCAATGATTTTAGCCTATCCGCCTTCAAAAGCCGATCACAGCAAACAAAAGCCCATGGAGTATGATTTTGGTAGTTTAGGATAGTACGAAATTCTAAAACTCAGCCAGAAACTATGAAATGTTCGAGTGAATCCTACAGAAAACTGAAGTTCTAACTTTCAAGCCTTTTTCGAAAAGCTTTGAGTAATTTCAGGAAGCTGAATTATTTTTTTCATTAAAACAACATCCAGGGAGATCATGCTACCGAAAAAAAAAATCCTCAAAATAACTACAACATAGAAAGATATGCATTTTTGAACTCTTGCTGACATAATAAATTGAGAAAACAGAAAAGAAATTATAACGAAAAACTAACGGTGTGAGGAATGTGAAATAAATTATTGACGTCACTACTTGGACCACGCTGTATTAAAACTTGATGGTATATCGTTGCTTCAAATAAAGCGGTTCCATTTTTGCTTCACAACACAAAAAAACAACTTAACACACAAACGGAGTGGACGTTTCATACACAAACTATTAAACATGAAATCGGAGAAAATGAACCACATATCTTTATTTTTCGAGAACGACCAGTACGAATATCCACAAAAACTTCTCTCTGGTTGTTGCCCAAGCATTTTCGTTCTCAATTCTCAATATAACTCGAATTATTCAGCTGTGTTGTTGAGCTTTATACTTTTGGTTGTGTTCCATACGTTTTAAGTTAGGTAGTAAATCATTATGATGTAGAAATATTTTTTTTGCAGATAACGGTTTATTTGGGAAAGAGGGATTTTGTAGATCACATAGCCAATGTTGATCCTATCGGTAAGTAATTCCTTCCTCCAATATGTTCTTGGATTGTAGTGGGTGTGTAAAATTGGTGACACCTGAACCTTAAAACCCTAAAAGATAGAGATATAAATGAGTAAATTTCTGAATTATCAGTGCCTTCGTGTATCTTCTATTCTTTTCGAGTTATAAGTAAAAATTTGATAATTTTAACATTGATCTATATCTCCATTACTATTTTTGTTATGAACTCGAAATACAAACATAAAAGATACGCTTCATTCATAGCAATCCTTCAATTAGTTGGAGATATAAACATAGATATCTACTTAAGTTCACAGTCGTACTATCAATATGTGAATTGGTTAAGGGAATTCGACTGATATCTAGGTTCTTTCAGTATTTCTCTTTATTCCATACCAAACTTTCGGAACTTTTTTGTTCCTTCTTCAGGGTTACTACAATTCTGACAATTAAATTCACACACATATAAAATATCACAAAACTTTAAAACAGTTACTTACAGAATCTGAGGTTATTCTCCTAATAAAATATAATTCATTAAATAATGTAAAACGTCACGAAAATTAGTCAATGATTTAAAACGAATATGATGTCAATCAGCTAGCTGCTATATTAAAAAATTGAATTTAACTTAACCTAATAATTTTTTTTTCTATGGTTCATATCACAGAGAGTTGTCATCTTTGGTACGTTGATATGTTTACTCGTCTACTGGACCATCGTAGAATTCTTCTTCTTCACGACATATCCAAATCGTGAAGAAGAAGAATTCTACGATGGTCCAGTAGACGAGTAAACATATCAACGTACCAAAGATGACAACTCTCTGTGATATGAACCATAGAAAAAAATTTTATTAGGTTAAGTTAAATTCAATTTTTTAATATAGCAGCTAGCTGATTGACATCATATTCGTTTTAAATCATTGACTAATTTTCGTGACGTTTTACATTATTTAATGAATTATATTTTATTAGGAGAATAACCTCAGATTCTGTAAGTAACTGTTTTAAAGTTTTGTGATATTTTATATGTGTGTGAATTTAATTGTCAGAATTGTAGTAACCCTGAAGAAGGAACAAAAAAGTTCCGAAAGCTTGGTATGGAATAAAGAGAAATACTGAAAGAACCTAGATATCAGTCGAATTCCCTTAACCAATTCACATAAACATAGATATATTGGGAAAGTCAATGGATTCACTGAATGATCTCAATATATTGATTGAAAATAATTCAGCTCGTTGATTAATGACCACACAAGGGTAACGCAACACTCAAAAATCTGTATTGATCACATATTTGTTAAAACTGGTATGTCTAGAAATGTATTTACGTCAGCCATATTGCATATGGTCATAACAGATCATTATAGTGTTCATGTACAAAACACATGTTGCGTGAACGAAAATCATGAAAATGAACCAAAAAGCCTGAAGAAGTATATAGATCATGGGAAAGTTTTTGGAGAAACCGAAGTGGGACAACTTGGATTATACGACAAATGTTGGCCTTCAATGGGAAATTTTCGTGAAAACTTTACGAACTGCAACTGAAAATAGCACAATAAAAGCAAAAACCACAAAAAAATATAAAGAAGGGACACAAATGCCTCAATTAAATCTATACAAGAAAAAACCGGCTTCGAAAAAAAATATGGTGAAATTTCCAAACAACTTGGAATCAGTAAGTGAATTCATAAACATAAAAATAAATTGATAAGACCAACTAAAAAAGACTACTATCGTGAACAAATAGATGAAAATAAATATAACTCAAGGGGATTATGGAGTGTCGGAGGATTAAGGAGAAAGAAGAAATTGCAAACAATTCAATGAAAATACTTTTCAGAAATACGCGTAAACTAAAAAAAATTGGAAAACACCTGAAAGTAAACTGAAAACCAGAACTCTGAACTCTATTGTATTTTTTGATACAAATGAAAAAGAGGTTATCAGTATATATATATATATATATATATATATATATATAATTCAACTTAAGGATAAGGGTATAATGACTACTTTTTTAGGGAGAATTTAAGTAAAACTCTTCATTCTTTGCCAAGCTTTCGAATTTTTTATTTAATTCTTCTTCAGGGCTTCTGGAAATATATACATGGAATTTATTTAAGATCAAGACTTTGTTATTGTTACTTACTGAATTTGAGGTTATGTCTTGGAAATTTGCCAAGCAGTAAACATAGTTTGTCACCAAATTTAAAAACAAATATTTTGGACATCACATTGGTACAAATAGAATTTTGTTGATATCAAAAACGAAATATCTACAATAATTGTGTCTTCCGGGGAGAATATTATCTCCAAGTATTTGGCTGTGCAATGGGCTCGAAACTAAGTCCGAGACTAGCCCAATATGTTATGGACCACGTAGTGAAGTTATGTGTGAGCAAATTACCATTCAAGATACCATTTTTAAAAAAGTTTGTAGACGACCTATTCATGTCCGTACCAAAAAATGAAACACAAACCACATTAAATTGTTTCAATTCTTACTCAGAAAATCTAAAATTCACTTTGGAAATTGAAGACTCTAAACAGAGTGTACCATTCTTAGACACGAAAGCTCAAAGAGAAGACAACATAATAAAGCTAAAATGGTACAGAAAAGAAACAAACTCTGACAAAATGATACATTACAATTCCAATCAAAACATTAACATAAAAATAAACGTGATAAAACAAATGAAACAAAGAATAAGTAAAATATGTCACGAATCATATGAAAAGGAGGGAATAAGAAACTTATGGGAAATATTAAAACAAAATGGATATCCTAATGGAATGTTAAATAAATTATTATTTTCTAGCCAAACAACAGACATTCAACCCCCAAGGAATAATGACACAAATAATGAAATCCACTATGCCTCCTATCCAAACGTAAACGGATTAACCCAAAAACTAAAAAATATATTTCATCGAGAAAATGTGAAGATTTCTGTGTATAACCAAAAGACTGTAGGAAGTTTATACAAAAAACTGAAAGACCCAATACAAACACCACTAAAAAGCAATGTAGTCTATGAAATTGAATGCAGAGATTGTGAAAGAAGATATATTGGACAGACTTCTCAATGGCTCAAAAGTAGGCTAGCATTACACAAATCAGACATCAAAAAGTATCAAGAAAGATGCGCATTAGCAACCCACGCATCAAATTTAGACCATAGAGTAGATTTTGAGGACGTGCGAGTATTGAAGACTGAAAGAAACTACAAAAAACGACTAATATTGGAGATGATAGAAATAAACAAACAAGAAAATGTAATAAACAAAAAAACAGACACAAATAAATTAAGTAACATATACAAATACTTGTTGGAAAAATCGAGAGAAAACTTGATATTTTACGATGGTCCAGTCGATGAGTAGATAGCGCAGGACGGAGGAATGTCAGAGCACAAATAAGACGTATAACACGAAATTGACGCGAGGAAGAAAAATCGGATTTATTGTAGATATTTCGTTTTTGATATCAACAAAATTCTATTTGTACCAATGTGATGTCCAAAATATTTGTTTTTAAATTTGGTGACAAACTATGTTTACTGCTTGGCAAATTTCCAAGACATAACCTCAAATTCAGTAAGTAACAATAACAAAGTCTTGATCTAAAATAAATTCCATGTATATATTTCCAGAAGCCCTGAAGAAGAATTAAATAAAAAATTCGAAAGCTTGGCAAAGAATGAAGAGTTTTACTTAAATTCTCCCTAAAAAAGTAGTCATTATACCCTTATCCTTAAGTTGAATTAAATTAATCAAAGACTATTAATTTCAAAGTTTAAATATATATATATATATATTCTTTTGAGATGAGCAGTACTTTTTTTTTATATCAAACAATTTGTGTCATAACAGTATTAGCAGAGGAAATTTAAACGGGGTACCATACATTTTTACGTATGATACAAGAGCACAGATAAAAACCTCAGGAAAAACTCTGTCTCCCCGTATAAGTGTAATGAAATTGTTGTTTTTTATTGAAGGGCTTCTTTTTCATCGACAAAATTTCCTCCTTCCTATGCGATGCAGGTTGAAATCTTGGAATCATACCTGAAAACAAAAAAGGAGACGAAAAAACGAATATGAACTAGTAAATGATTTAGTACTCATTAAATTGATTTGAAGTTCGCAATCCATCTCAAAAAAGAATCAGACACCGAATGAATTGCCTCGAAACCATCGTCAAATTTATATATTGGACAAGTATTAACTAAATGTTCTATTGTTTCCTCTTCTTCTCCGCACTCGCACCTTGGACTTTCGACCGAATTCCATTTGAAGAGGAAACTATTACAGCGACCATGACCGGTTCTAAGTCGATTCAAAATGCACCAAATTTTCCTAGGCAGATTGAAACCATGAATTTTTTCCGAAGGATCGCTGATCAAAACTTTGTTAAAAACATTACACGAATTCCATTCAGAATGCCAAACTTCTTTGTCACTTTTATTGGTGTAAAGAAAATCGTTGATCCATAAAGGTTTACGAGATTTCAATCTAGCAATTTTAGAATCTGGAATATAAGACATGATTGGGAATAAATTCGGAAAGGAACGATATTTATCCCAAGACTTTATCACTGCAACCTGTCTACGAATATGGGGACGTACAATATTTGAGAGAACTGGTAACCACTGTAAGGGTGTAGATCTTATGGTCCCCCTAATGATTCTCATTATCAGTATTATGAAGGAACTGAAAAAAGATAAATCCCCTGGATTAGACAGTGTCACAACAACAACAACAATTGAAAATATAAGCAATAGTATCGTAAGACATTTAACAATTCTTGAAAAAATATAAAATTTTTTCCGCTAAACAGTTTTTCTTCGAGAACCGTTCATTATATCCAGAAAAAAAATCCACTCGGACTGTGATCTTCATATTTCACAGCAGTGTACAAAATTTCAGTTCGATACGAGTATAAATTTTGGAGATATCGGGAAAAAATATGTCAATATTCGAGGTTTTTTTTTTTCCGATATCGTTCCTATTTTTGGTATAACTCAAGAAATACTGATTCAATCCTGATAAAACTTCGTAGCTAGTTTGAAGATGCTGAAAGACAACTTGCAAACTATGCAAAATTTCGTGATGATCGTGTCATTAGAACAATTTGAAAAACAAAATTTCTGTGATTTTCTTATCATATCATCCTCATTAAATTCTGTATGAACCTTCGAATTGTAATTTTTCGATGAAGTACTGGATTTCAATTCGATCTGATCTGTATTTTTGGAAATATTGGGAAAATAAAATTTTGAATGGGTATATCTGCGGACTCATTGGGTGGATTTTTCCCATTCACGAATTCGGCCTTCGTAGTTAAGGTCCAAACCTTCTCTGCCGACCGTAAACACAATAACTTCCGGAAGAAACGACTTAGAAACTCGTTATTTGTAGAGTAGGTTTGGGGCTTAATTACGAAGATCGAATTCGTGAATGGGTAAAATCCGCCCAATGATTCCGTAGGTATACCCATTCAAAATTTTATTTTCCAAAATACAGAATAGATCGAATTGGAATCCAGTAATTTATCGAAAATAAATCTAGAAAAGCACTGCCGTGAAAGCAGCAGCTTTTGCGCGCAAGTTCAAATTCGTTGCCGAAGCGGTCATCTACATTGAACTTGCGCGCAAAAGCTGCTGCCTTCACGGCAGTGCTTTTCTAGATTTTTCAATAACTAAATGTATCCTGAATGATTAATTGAATTTCATAGTGGTTAAAGAGCAAACGAAACATTTAAACAAAACATAGTATATCAAATGGTAAACATATGTGGGTTCTATGCAATGAAATTATTTAGTTCATTTCAACCTTCTTTTTTTAATATCGAAATGTATCTCAAATTGCAGTAGTAATAAGCAATAAAATTAAGCCCAATGATAGGGGATACTATGCTGAAGGTGACTTCTGTAGAACCCTGGAATTGGTCTTGTGCGATTGGATACGTATCTTGTTCTGTAATTATGCTCCACCATATCCGTATCCTCATTTGGTTGTTTTGAAATGCATTAAACGTAAAGTATTTTGAAGTTCATTTGATCAGTTTCTGCATGCAGTTTTTCCGTGTTATATAATTTTCCTACTAATTTTCCGACTCAATGTGTGATCTTGAGTATAGTATTTCGAGTAGTCTCTACGATCCCAGAATATGTGTTGAACTTGAAATATATATATTGCTGCAACTAATTAATACATTTACTCTTATATAAATATATTGGCAAACGCACTTTCGTCCCAAATGCGCCTCATACACATGACCGACAAGCTGCGTGCCTCTGGACCACAGGCGCAATGCGAGGTTGATCACCCATTTATTCTTCTCGGTTAGAGCGAAATCCACTGCACTGCTTCCTCTTCGAACCCATCGTGATAATGTCACGTGGCATTTGGATTTGGCATGTTTACTCACACGTAGCAATGTGGGTTGACGCACAATTGTGGTTGACAAGTGGTCGTTATCTGCAACAAACCGACCACAGTTTTGTATTCGAAATGTGGTACCTGTGAGTTTAGCCTAAAACCACATTCTGCTCATTGGAATTTGGAATTTTCCTCACATATCCAGACATCGACATTCGAGGAGTCATTTCCTCTGAAAAAAAAACGATCTTCGGACATAACATACGAACTTTTTGGAGCAGTCCTAAGTCCTGATATACACTGATATACAACTGACATCATTCAGATCACAAAAAAAAATATGACCGAGCAATTGCTTTGGCGAACAAGTCTTTTCTCAGTGAATTTATTGATAAGTCTAACAATAAGTCTAAAGCAGTTTGAAAGGTGCTTGCTTCGGTGTCAGGTAGGTGTGGGGTAGATGGTTTGCCTCTCGAGACAAACAAGCCACTAGATCTATGCAACAGATTCAACAACTTTTCCATCGTGGAGGCATATTCGTATAGTCTCCCTAAAACACCAGATTGTTTGAACTCGGGAATAATTGACAAATCCTTCCTCGATGTTTCAGATGGGGAAGTTGTTGCCGCAGTGAGATCCCTCAGAAAATCAAATTCCTCTGGACATGGCAGAATTCCCATCCCTGTTATTAAAAAATCAATTCAGTTCATCGGTGAACCTTTGGCACATATTATTAATTGCTTCCACGAAATTTTGCTTCCAGATGGTTCAAAAGAATATTTGGTGAACACGCTTTTCAAAAGAGGAGACGTTAATAACTTGGGTGATTATAAACCCATTCATATTTTACCGAGCTTTGATAACATTTTTGAGTAGATAGTAGCTAACAAGTCTTTGCAATCATTTTCGAAATTCAAAGGTACATCCAGGGCTCAACATGGTTTCACAAAAAATAAAAGTACGGAAGTAGCTATGTATGAGCTATAAGTTTCCATTATTTCACCGCTAGAAGACGGGAATGTGTCGTTGGCGTTCCTATTAGATTTAACTAAAGCTTTTGACTGGGTCGAATAGGTTTCTATTCGAAAGATTAGAGCCGAATGGTATATGAGATATCTCGTTATAAAAAGCTATCTGCAAAATAAAAGACAAAAAGTGGTTACCAACCTAGATAGTAATATTTATCAATCTGAGAGGAGAAACTGTAGGGGAATACTCCAAGGTAGAGTCCCGCTACTTTTCATTATTTGCATAAACTCTCTCACACAGTTGGGTTTTGCAGTTGGCTGTAGACCTTTTTTTGCGCCGACGACAGCATCATTTCGTGTCAGTGGGGAGTTCGATGTCCAAATGGGGGATACGGTGGATTTCCTGGGCATAACCTTGGATAAACACTTGTGATGGGCTCAACATATCGATAAAATTAAAAAGAAGTAGAACTCTGTTATATACACCTTTGTGGTTATCAGAGACATTATCAATTCGGTGACTACTCGAACTTTATACCATTCGAATAACTGTTATGTCTTACGGTATTATTTTCTACAGGTAACTGGCCGCCAGCTGTTGATGTTTGTTTTGACTGAAAAAAGAACTATGCGAGTTATTTTGGGTTGAGGATACAGGGGTTCTTGTCGTGATATATTCAGAACTAATATGTTGTTGACGTCTTATGCTCTGTATATTCATTGTCGTATGGTTTTCATGAAGCACCATATTCATTATTCTGATATGAGAATGAAAATGCAACACGGCAAATATTTAGGTATCAATTACCTCTCCACAATAGTTTAAGGTTCTCAAATGGTCCCATATATAAGGTCATGCGAGTTTTCAACCTGTTGCCCAAGTATTTCAAGCAGAGGATATTGAAGAGTGCAGACGTGAATTCTTGAGTTGCTGAAAACTCGATGTTTATGATGGTTTCAATTTTATTTTTTTCGATTCTATTTGATGAAAGTGACGTCAAATAATACGTACGCCATTTTCCGGTGGTTGCAGTTGACATAATTGATTGTTTTGGACTAGCTTCATTCACCTGCATATTGCAGGAAAAAATTTTCACCATATTATTTTTATACGCTTATCCTTGTGAGATTGAACATCTTGTGTATTCAGTTCTCCATGCTGCTAAGGCTTCCATGCCCTCCAAGTTTTGTCGCAGGCATGGAAAATTTCCAAGAGCTTGTCGCTCTCATGAAAAAGGAATTTTCAATTGAGACTGCTGCTTCGAGGGCTGATTTCGACAGTTTCTCTCAGGAAATTAAAAGAAGCATCAATGCGACGTTTGGATGGATCACTTTTTTGGGGAGCAGAATCTCAGCTGAAGCTGAAGGGCTATCGCTTAAGCATCGTTCGAGAAAAAACAACATCATTGTCTCCGGCCCAGCGGTTGTAGCTGATATCGTATCCTCGTTCGTCCAGAACATGAAGAACCTGCTCAATATAGTCTGCCTGAGCATGCCCTGAGGTTCGAGAGCGATTGAAACTGCTTAGAGACCGTTTCTCGTATTGCACAACTGGCTGAGAAATATGAGGTTGAAGAGGTTGGAAGACTGCAGGGTGAGAACACAAACTTCTAGAACTTACTACAGAACACTGAAAATATATCCAGTTATATAACCAGTATACAGGCAGTTGAGGTCTAAGCTCAAACCAGTGGCAACTGGGACGGGAGTCATACCAAAAGCTGGTAGGATAAAAATTGTTCAGTTGTTTTAGTTTTTCAGTTTTCTAAAAGTTCTATTTATTCTGAATTTATTATAGTCTCAATTTATTTTCACTGACATGAACTTTTTTTGTTTAAATTTCCCTGAACTGCTGTGTGTTTTATTATTGCTAACGCAAGATCTTTGTTCCCGGAGATAGGGGATAATGCTGAGATTGTAGATTCTAATAATTTTGATGCTGTCGGCGTTACAAAAACCTGGCTCGATGATGACGTGAGTTCGGCTGATGTGCCACTTCCTGGTTTAAAGTTGATCCGCAGCGATACAGTCGGTAAGGGTGATGGTGTTTGTGTGTTTGTGAGAGAGCATTATGAGCGTCAAGTAATTGATATTCACTTCAATTCCGAGAGCCCTGTTGGATGTCTGTGGATAAAGCTGGGTATTCGAAAATTGAATATTGTGATTAGTGTAGAATATAGACTTCCAAATCGTAAGAAGCGCAAATCTTAGTTTAATTCTTTTGTTATCGACGTGGATTATATGTTGAATTATCGAACTCTTTGTCCGAATCTTTTTCCTCCTATGGATTCGATCAAATCATAAAGGAGCCCACAAGGGTCACTCTTACATCGAGTGCGTTATCGGATCCGCTTTTTGTGAAATGTCCAGCCAGCTTCATAGGAGCGAGCGAGAATAACGTGTATCATATGAGTGATCATCGCTTAGCGTTCTGTGAGTGCAACGTACCTAGTCCGAAGAGGGTGCAAGGGTTTATAACTTACAATGAGGACTTTGATTATTTTGATGTTGAGGCTTTCCTTTCCGACTTGAGGTCGGGACGGTGGTACTCATTAACCCGCTAACCTAATATCAGTAAAAAAGTGCAAATTTTCAATGGCATCTTATCGACCGTATATGACCATCATGCTCCTGTCAGACGAAGGAGAATCTCTAAGCCGAAAGCTTCCAGGTTGACTGAGCGGCTCACGGGGTTGATGAGAAGGCGGGACAGCGCTTTTGCTGCATTCGGGCAGCAAAATACTACAATGATACTTGGAAACTTCTCGAAGGATTCCTCGCAGTTTTGATTTCGAATAAATGTAAAATAATTTATTTTATATTTCAACTAAAAATAATTTATTCATCTTGTGTTGTCGACTTGCTTAAAATAATCCGTTCACAACACACTTCAAGACTATTCAGATACTACTGACTGATTTGGCGCAGAATGCCGATTTTTGCTGGGTTTAACTGATGTACGAGTTCATAAGATCAACGAATATAGTTCGTTGAATCAATATACCGAGTTCGTTGAGCCAACGTATCGAGTTCGTTGAGGCAATGAATTTTGTTCGTTGAGTTAATGTATTGGATTCATTCCTATAATGTCATGTGAATCGAAAGGCAGGATCAGCATTGAAAGTGTCAATGAATGCCGGTTCATTGGGACAATGAAACAAAGTAAAATGAATTCTTAATTCAATGAATTTTTTCATTGGTCCAATGAAAAGTACGGACGGTTGATGAACAACATTCATTTATATTACATACAAAAATTTTTTCAATGTGTTCACTCGTGAAATCCCATGTAAAACTCTCGAAAGGAATAAACCCATATACTCAAAATTTCAAGTTCAGATTAGCAGGTGTTGCCGACTCAACGGCCTAGTGATCGTGGAACTTAAAGGTTAGAAATACAATCTACACTACAACAGAGTTGTGCCGTGCTGAAATAAATATGGGGAGCAGGAGACAGATTTATTTTTCAGGAGGAAATAATGAACCTTGTTCTCACTATTCTATCACGTGCATTCCGACAACAGAGTAGAATTTCAATTGAAAGTCTCCGAGCTCATCGACTAGTTTTTTTCTGGCGAAGCGAATAGTTTCCTGTTTCTAACATTCTATCAACTAGGCTAGATTGAATTTTTAGTTCCAGCGTAAACGAATTTATGCAGATACTCCGCTCGCATCGCTCCTGTGAATACAATATATTGAGTCAGTCTGTCGAACGGTTACTAATTGACAATTTGCTCTGTCTTCGAGTGGTGGCCTTTTCCGTTGTAATGTTGTTTTCGGTGAATCGAATATCTGATTTGAATATTGCTCAACTCGTTCGAGCAGAGCAAATACTCCTTTGATCGCTTAATGGATATTATTGATTTCGAAAGTGATGGAGGAATTATTGGCCATATCTGAAGGGTTGACAAAGTGTAAACAAGGAAATCGCTACTCATAAATGAGAATTTCCTCTATGATAATATTTTTTCATGATTACCCTCATCAAGTTGAAGCATGACTTATCTATATCAGTTTATTCGATAGAATCTTCAGAATATTCCTTGTTCGCCGCAGGATTCCCTACTTCGTAAAGTATACCGAAAATAACCATAGTATAGCAATAGAACCTATGAAACGGTGAAAGGTACGGTTATATCAGAAAAAAGTTTTTTTATCCTCAGCCTATGATAAACTTCGAAAGTTACATCACATATGAACAAGCGGACTACCGCCTGGCAGGACAGAATTGGCGACCGGATTGAAACTTGTTACTTGGCACAAGTTCTGGCAAAATTTTGTTAGGATCGTATGATTAGTAATTTTCAAGAAATTCTCTTTCGAATTCTTTCTCGAATACATTCTTTTTCGGAAACTATTCTTCAGATGTGAAAAAAAAGGTGCACACACTTGAAACCCCATATTTCAACAGTGTACCAAGTTTCATATCGCGTTTATCGAAATTTTCGGAGATATGGGGAAAAACTATGTCGAATTTCGTGGATCTAGCTAGCTCTCGGTATCGTTGTTATTTCTGGAATAATTCAAAAAATACTGATCCAATCATAGTTTTATAGTTTGGTAAGGGGTTATACATTCCATTGCGACCTTAAGGTCAATTGTGCCCCTCCGTCAGAGCTATTTTAGTACTGTGCTACCTACAGCTCGCTCTAGAGCTCTTATGTTTGTGAGGGCTTCAAGGAGCCTAAGTTCGCATTCCTCCTATAATTCTCCTGTCCAAGACATTTCTTGCGC
The DNA here is from genome assembly GCA_958510865.1 of Myrrha octodecimguttata. NCBI lineage: Eukaryota > Metazoa > Arthropoda > Insecta > Coleoptera > Coccinellidae > Myrrha > Myrrha octodecimguttata. The sequence goes on along the minus strand of OY294065.1, from coordinate 18,342,027 downwards.
AGGCTCACAATGGCGAGGCATTTTTTGATCAGGTGAACAGGAGTTTCCTTCTCTTCCCCAAAAAATCTGCACTCGTCAGTTTCTGGTATGCCCATTCTCATTATGTGCTTCCTCAGGCGACAGTGTCCTGTGAGGAAACTAGTGAGGAGGCGTAACTTGTTCTTACTGGGATCCAAATGATTTTTGGACCTTGCAATTTCAAAGTTCCGAAGACACTTTTAAGAGTGTTAGAGAATTCCTTCAGAGTGATCCTCTTTCATTTTCTCCCTTCTCCAAAAACTCTTTCTTATAGGTGCATTTGCTTATACCACAGAAAGTTTCTGGGCCAGTTGTTAGCGTTTGTGCTCCCTTTCTGACTAGAGTGTTAGCCTCTTCTTTTCCTTTGATTCCTGAGTGCCCAGAAATCCAGACTAAGGAGACCTTGTTGTTCTTGCCTTCTCTATTGAGTTTCCTTTGGCACTCCAATCATGATAAAACCAGGTAACTAATTTGAGAATACTGATGCTTAATTCTGTGCGAAAAATGATCTTCAAATCACATTATCCTCACGAAATTCTTCATGCTATCATTTTCAATCACATACTGGATTTTAATTCGATCTCATCTGTATTTTACTGGAATAATTGGGAAAATCAGCGGAACCACTTGATGTATTTAACGGAACAATTTTTTCAGGAATTAGGACCTAATGAAAGATATTATTGTTTAACAATAACCGTGGCGACGTTTCGCAGAAATTGCCTTCTGCTTCCTCAGGCCTACCATTTATTCGAAAACATAAGAATACAAAGTCACACAGAACATCTACAAATTTTTTACCAAAGAAGTCCAATAAAACCACTCTACAATCGGTGTAAAAATACTACAAATCATAATTTGTTTATTCCTAACATGTTTTGAAAGGGAGTATTTTTCCAAAGTCCAGCTTTTCCAACCCAGAAATTGGTGGTTAGATTCATTACAGAATCTTAAATTATTTCCTTCTCCTTTTCATAGAAATCATCACAGTATTTCTTGTCTATGATAGAAATGAGACTTTTATAATTCCGACATTTTTTAGCAAAAGTTTAACTGTCAGTTAAAGTTAAAGATAACTTCCAGTTAAGTTTTATAATACCGGCCCTTAATGTCCTCACTAGACACCCTGACATTTGCTTCATCCGCATATGAGCAAGTATCCAGATCCGGCGTATATATCCAGCACTAACTCGTCCTCATGAATCACATCGGTAATTTTAAAGACGAGAAACAGTATTGGCCCTATCTAGATCTCTTACAAAATGCAACTTGTCTTCTGTTACTTAGGTAGTCCTCGGAGAACTTGAGTGGTAACCCCTCTTCATCAGTAGGCGCCTAATATAGGCTCTGTCGAAGGCTTTCGAGAAGTCGATAGATCAATTGATCCGCCTATTTTTTCATCATGAAATGGAACAGAATTTGATGGGGTCAACACATGAAAAGGGCGACACCTCTGGTAAAGAACTAGATCATGCATGTAAAAGCTGCTTACTTCACGTGATTGCGTTTCTAGATTTTTCTGCCCTCGAATTTGCTTATGGTAACTTCCAACAGTGGCTATCCCTTCTTGAATGAACATTAGACAAGAGAATTGCACCCTTTTGTTTTGAAGTGGATACGTCCTTTGTTACAGATGATAGGGTGGTGCTTTCAGAAGAGGAAGTACGCCAAACAATGAAATGGTTTGGAATTGAATTAACTAATTTGCAGTCGATAGAGACGGCTGTTTCCGTTCTATTCCATAGGTAATTTCCTAGAAACTGTCGTTCATTCGAGAGCTTTATTCTGCGTGGAAATATCAATTTCCCTTTCTCCCTTCGGGCGTCTGTAATGAACACGTAGCTATCGCATGATTCATTATTTATTGTTTCTGCGAACGTTTCGAACTATCTAGTCATGGAACTATCCTGATATAGTGTAACAGCTTGAAGGCATTTCCTTTCAGTATCCTGCTATTAACTAATTGCTCGTCTTTTCGGGTTTAGTTTTCGGAAAAATTTATACCGCAGTACAAATAGGAGAGTTTCGAGTAACATTATTAATTTCTGATTGTCCGCGTGCTGATGATCTCCGGGAAGTATCCTCTTTGCGTTACTATAGGTCACGAGCAGTTTTGACAGTTGGGAGAGACTGGAGGACCAACAATAACCTAAAATGCATTGTTTACTATGGGAAAAAGTGATTTTTCTCGTGATTTCGTTTTCATTTGGAAACTTTGGATTGATATATTCACTTTTTTGAATAGGATAGTATAAATATGGTGTACTTAATATGAAATTAGTCCCTGATTTCATAAACAGACCTTTGGTTAGTTCACTCAACAGTCTCTTTGTGTGTTGTAGTATATTATAAAGGCACCTTGTTACTTTCATATGGAGGTAAAATATTGCGAAAATATTTTGTGATATCATCGTGCTAATAAGTTTTTCATTCCTGGAGACTGCCAGCTATTCCTGGGTGTAGTAGATAGGAACAGTGAATTGACACAGTGGATGGTTTTTGTTTCTAAAATACGACTCAAGGGTGATCAAATTAGGCTAAAATGCCGATCATTAATGATTTAGATCTTTTCTTTGTGAAAACAATCAGGAATGTTTATCAAAAACTGACGATTTTACGAAAATTCCCTATCTGGTATCAATCGGCATACCCAAACAAAACATTTTCAGTAGTAATACTGCATCTTAAGTGAGAATCAGCTAAAAATTTGACCACATTGAATATCTGAATGAAAATATCTTTTATAAATCCTGTCTTGTTCAAGTAATAAAGAAATGCTCTTTAAGAACTTATGATTTCCAAATATTCCATACCCCTAATCGTTCGGTATACCCTACCAAAATAACGTACATGATATTACTCGACTAAACATGAAAATCAGCTCAAAATTCGATGTCATTGCATACCTGAATGTCAATGGTATGAATCAATCCTATCTAATTCAAGTTTTATTGATTATGAAGACTAATCTCCATCCTATGTTCTTTGCCGAGGTAACTGAAAAGTTGCAAAGTAACATTTATTCTGAGAATTTTCGTTTTAGAGCGCAGTTCTTTATTGAATAAATTTAGAATATATGATTTTCCCCTTCAGAACCGATAGTTCTCTTATTTCTCTCTTTTATAATGGGTAAATTGAGTTCCTCTCCACATCTGGTTAGTACATAACATTCAAAAGAAAATACTCCAACAACTCATTGGTAGTTTTCATCGATTTGATGTTGATTATTCGAGCTTGAATACTTAAATTCACTTAGGTTTAAATTGTATTTCCTGCCTTACTAAACCAAGCAACATGCAACAACAGCATCAACCAGCAAGAATTGTATTTATTCGAAAAATTCCGTAAGTTTAGTGAAGCTGTTACTGTTACAAGATATCAAGTACTTTGGATATAGTTCCTAGATAATGCAATAGTGAATATTTCACTCCAAAATGTCCAATTTCATACAAAATCACAAGCCAAATCGCTTTTTCCCATAGTAAACAATGCATTTTAGGTTATTGTTGGTCCTCCAGTCTCTCCCAACTGTCGAAACTGCTCGTGACCTATTGCCTTTTTGCGCCCACGTTCTAGGGGAATACCGTGGTTCTAATTTACAAATTTTTTCCCGAAAATGTTCTAAAACGTCTAGTTTGGACCCACTGATGTCAAAATTGATCCTGTCCGACCGGACGACTATGGGCACAAAAACGGACGTACGAAAAATCCTATCGACTTGAAACTTTCAGAGTAGGTTTCATTTCAAAATGCGACGGTTAATTTAGTTTATGAGCAAAATCGCTGGAACTATTTCGGAGTTACAGTCATATTATTTGAGGTTATTTCCTTGATATTTCAAGAACTACTCAAACGATTCGATGGACTCTTGGCAGGCATGTTTTTTTTTCCGGATGTTATTGTGTTTACGGTCATCCGTGAGGGCAGATTGGATCGTATTGAAATACAGTACTTGATTGAAAAATGACAGCTTGAAATTTCATGTGGAATTTCGTGAGGATAATATGATTGGAAGACCACCAAATATTTCCTTCAGGAAGTAAAGGTGTGCTTGTCTGGGTCAATACGTTAAACGATGACCGCTTTGGCAACAAATTTGAACATGCTGCTAAATTCACGTCAGTCCTCTTCTAGAAGTTTTTTTTCTTATTGAGTTTATAGATCGGTTTTCACAGTTTCGCCATCTATATTACTCAAAAAATGTGTTCAACTATCACGTTATATTGTCGACTAATGAATCTAGTGAGTTTTCTTCAAAAAACGTGACCAGAATCAGTTCAGTTTTCTACTCTTGGTACTGGAACAAAAAATATTATTCTTCTTTGTTGGTTTGTGGTGTATTTTTTAATATCTTATGGGTATCACGTTTCACCCCGACTTAATCGGAGTCTTGTCCTGGCATACCAAACTAAGAGTTCATGTCCACGTCATAGTTGACACCCTTTATGAGGATCAAAAAGGCGAGTTTTTTTTGCTGGGTCTCCGGAGATGACTAAGGACAGGAGTTCTTAGGCTAGCGCCCCAAGTTGTAAGAAAGGTTTGAGTATGGTAGATTGCCTAAGCTAAGAACTGGAGTACTTCTTGGGAGGCAAATCAGATTTATTCGACTGTCTGTCACGGAGAGGAAATGAATATCTTATTTTACCAGAAATATTCCGAGTCAACTTAAATACGAGCCTCGAAAAAGAACCACCAAAGGTTCCAAAGGTTGGCAATGTACGAATAGATTCGAATGAATTACTGTCCAAACTCCTGTGAAAATTTATTGAATACTTTTTTAGTTTTCTAGTTTTTGAATAGTCCTTAGATGCCTAGAATCTGTTGATCTGGGATGGTTTGCCGAATCAAACCCAGCAGAATTCAGAATTGTGAGAACTTCCCTGTGAGTTCTATGAGAACCTTCAAAAAACACGCGTCAAAAACGTACTATTTGTTCTTTTTATGAACTTGTTGTTTCACATTGCATTTTTAAAATATTTTGTTCAAAATACTCACTTGCACATTATGGTGTTTATGTCCCTTGCGAATAATGTTCCATATAATTGCAACCACTAAAGGGAGAATTGAGAATCCATTGTAATGGAGAGTAGCACATTTTTTAAGTATGGGATTGTAGCACAAAAATTATTGAATTTGGAAATCAAAAATATTTTGTGCCTAGCAGACGCTATCAAAATCTATGAAATAAAATGTAAACTTTTCTCAAGGTCATCTTTGCAAAAATTAAGTTCATAAGTTGAAAATATACTAACTAAAAAAGAAACTGCAACACTCAGAAGAAGCTGTTTAAATTTAATTTTTTTTTTGGTTTAGTAAGTATAGCCAGGAGTAAATGATTTACATTATTTTTCATTAAATTTGTTCATAAGGTGTTTGTCCACCGCGGTTATATATACACTCCCCAACACGTCTTGGCATTGATGCAAGAAGATGGTCTATTTATTCGTGAGGGATACTATCCCAAGCTACCTGTTCTTCATGACTCAGAGCCGCCAAAGTCCGTCGGGGCTGAGGTAAATTTCTAAGCCTTCTACCCATTATGTCACAAACATGCTCTATTGGCGAAAGATCGGGAGATCTGGGTATCCATGGCCAAAGATTCACATGGGTGCCCTCAAAAAAGTTCAAACTAACTCTGGCAACATGAGGTCGAGCATTACCTTGCTGAAATATTGGATTCTCGAGCCGGTTGAGGTAAGGGGGAACATAAGGCTCCACTATTTCTTGAAGATAAGGCAGCGCTGTCATGTTACCTCCAATGAAGACTAAAGGTGACCTACTTGCATGTACAATAGCACCCCATACCATAACGCCTACTGTCCGGTCTACATGAAGCTCAACATTACAATGATTGTCACGTCTTTCTACCCGACGTGGTCTCACCCTTCTTCGGCCATCATGTGCACCCAAGGAGAATCGAGATTCATCAGAAAAGACGATCTGATGCCATTCCACATTCTAATGTTGTTGCTCTCTGCACCACTGTAATCGTTGCCGGTGATGCTCAACCGTAAGAAGTAACACAATCTTCTTCGATTTTGGGCATTATCAAACCACGCTTGACAACATCTCATAACGGTAGTTGGATTTATGTTCGTACGGTTAGCGATTTCTCGAAATGACAACCCTGCCTCTCGTAGATCAATAATTCGACTTCTTTCAAATTCACTTTGCCGGCGATAAATTTTGCGTACACGTGCTCTAGGTATTTTAACAGTTTGTTTGTTGTTAAATTCGAAAAATCTGCACAAAACTACTACAATATTCAAGTAACAAAAAATGTTTTTATGAAAAACCTTCACGATTTTTTTCTCCGAATTTCAATCATTTACTCCTTGCTATACTATCTATGTTCTACGAAAAACAATTTCAAATTTCGACAGCTTCTTCTGGGTGTTGTAGTTTCTTTGTCAGTAGTATATTTCATAAAGATATCGATGTTTCATTGCAGATTAGACATATTTCGATTTTCATCCATCGCCGTTCTAGCGACAATTGAGATTACCTCAAATGAAAAAGATGACTGGAAAATACGATGGTTTGTCATGAAATTTTAATCGTTTTCAATTGGCAACTAACACCCCAAAGTTACGTCAGGTGAACAAATTTAAATTCTCCAAAGCGGTATCCGCTCCGAATGGTGAAATTAGGTAAGCGATTGTGTCCAGCCATTTGAATTCTGAAACCGAATACGGATATAGAGTACTTTGTGCCAAAAAGCCCGCTTTAATTTTGATTTGATAACAGAAAAAGAATTTTAAATTACATCGCATGCCAGTTTGTCATTCCGAATTTATGAGAGCTTTGTGAAGTTTCTACTTTCGCCGTAATGGGAGTACACCATTCATTTTGAGAGGATTATCCTGCACTGATCACAGGAACGTACACTCTGTGTCTTTAGTTTTCGTTCGTTATATATGAAATGAAAACGAGTAGGGAAGAGAATTTAATCGCCCTTCTTTCACAATTCACATAGATTCCTTCCCTGTATGGTACAATTATTATTACCCGTATGTTCTAGGGAACAGCGTACTATAATTTTTCCGAATGTCTTATACGACTAGGTTATAGAGTTATTGACGCCAAATTCAATTCTGGCCGGCCGTTGCCACGTTTATTTTCGAATAAAATGAGCTAGTAACTAAAAACTTTCTGGGTGGATATACCTATATGAGGCGCCGTTTGAGACAAAGTTGATTTGCAACAATATATTCCTTGCGTGTGTCGAAATATATGAGGCGCCGTTTGGGACAAAGGTGTGTTCTCAAGTATATGTATTTTCGAGCCAATATATTTATTTTTACAAAACACAATATATTTATGAGTTGGGTGTTGCAAATATACAAATTCCTGGTATCCAATATATTTATTAATTCGACCTATACGCAGTTGCCCTAAGAGGGCGCCGGCTGTGTTTAGTACAGCTCCGAATATATGGCAACATGGCGTAGCTATTAGCACAACATATCACGTAGTTATCTTTTTAATCTGTAGTACCTACACTGGTTAATAGATGGCAAAATTTCCTGGGGCTTCAGCAGAATTCTTGTCGATATTGAAAGTAGAAACCTTTTACCATGTTGTCTTTGGATATCAGATTATAGTAAGCAATGATCTAATAATACTAATAATAATATATTATTAGATCATTGTCAGTAACAATTTCCATCCATAATAACATAACCAAAGATTAACATAACATTACCCACGATTGCAAGTTTATCCACGGATATGTTTTTTCGTCATCTATCTTGTAGATAAGTAGATATTATTATATTAAGGAATCCTAATAGCAGTTGGTTTGTATCCTAATACTAGGCTACAATTTACTCAATTCGGTTGGTGCTTTGCTACGGCGAGAAATTAGAAATTACGATTTTGTCAGCGGTACTTCACGAATTATTATGGCCAATTTATGCATCATTCATTCCTTATCCTTATTAAACACTTCTTGCAGTAGCATCACGGACAGGTCTATGGTAGCACAATCAAACTCGAGCTTGTTATCATTAGTATTTGTATACAGACGTTGGAATAACTTTCTAATCTGCTACAACTATATGGTTATGTTATTTGTATCGTGATCTTCTATCGCTATTATTTCTTATTTCGGAACTTGGAACCATGGAGGTAGGAAAAAGTAGATAGATAAAATAGAACTCTGTAAGTTAGATAACTTTCCCAGCCATGTTGCCATGAGCTCGGAACTGTACTAAACGCTATCGGCTAAACGTGACGACTTGGGATAGGTCGAATTAATTAATATATTGGTTACCACGAATTTGTATATTTGTAACACCCAACTCATAATATTCGTAAAAAATAAATAAATAGGAACGAAAAATTAATATGTCGGTGCACAAAATAAATATATTGTTGCATCTAATAAATATACTGGCTCGGAAATACATATATCTGAAACACACTTCTGTCCCAAAAGGCGCCTTCATGAGAATATTTCTTTTGTTCCGATAAAGCACAAGCTTTAAGCTTCTGAGGGGTTTCGTTGAAGCCTAGGATATTCGGAAAAAATACAAATACAAATATTTGTTTCCCACCGAACACAATATATTTACGAGGTACGGGTGTTTCAAATATATAAAAATGTAAGATGATATTTATTGATTCGAACCACCGAACAACGTAAACAGATGGCGCACTAGAAGGTTACAGTTTTCAATATACAGTTTACAGCAATTATTGATTAAAATCACTATAAATATTTGGCGAATAACACCAAAGATTTACAAATCATATCAAATTCAGGACTAATTATCAATATTTTCAAGCTCTTTCAAATTTGTGTTGCTGGTTTGAGGGGAACGGTGAGCGTGCTTTCGACGCGCCATCTCTTGACGTTGTCCGATAGTTCGAATCAGAGAAATATTGGTTCTCTCATTTTTACATATTTGAGAGTCCCAACTCGTTTGTTTTTGAAGAATATAAATATATCGAATTGAGGAATAAATATATCGTCACACGACTATTATATATATGGACATACGCACTCTTGTCCCAAACGGCGCCTCATAGATGTCGCATACGAATGCGTAAGAAATAATTTCAGAGTCGAAACCAATCTAAATTTTGTGCTTTTCCTCCTCAAAGGTCGATTCATATTATCCGACCGGCTCAGTTCAGTTCCGCCACGCCAGAGAATCTTTCAGTGGGTTTTATATGGACTAACTCATATTATCCGTTTACGAGCTTCGGCACAACTCAAAGAAAAATCCTCTGGCGCAGTGGAACTGAACTGAGCTGGTCGGATAATATGGATTGGACTCAAAATGCAAAATATACTGATCATATCTGATTGAAAATCATTTTTCATTTCTACAATACTGGCGAGCAACCACATGCAAAATTTCGTAAAATCAGCACTATACCCTCAGATCTATAAAATAAGCAGGTAGTCTCAATGCTGTATAGAAGTCATATTCTTTGTTCGCAAACTTTGACTTCATATGCAGAATAATTGAAAAAAAAAGAGTTAAGTAGGAATCAATCAATACGTAATGATTCAATTTCCTGAAAATTATTTGACAGTTCTAACAAAAAATCAAGATATGTCATTTTGAGTCATGAAACATTTTCAACCAATTACGTCAATATTACATTGATAATTTCATTCAGTGTCATTATCAATAACTATAACACGATTGAGTTTTACAACTTTCAAAAATTGTTCGGCCGAATATCCCTCGGACATTGACAAATGCCTCCTTGTTTTATGACAAATATCTCAAGCTCGTGGCTAACAGCCCGAAGGCTGAGGGCTGTTACTAAGGAACGAGCTTTCGAGTGTCATAAAATTATCTCGTATATAATTAATGTCCTAGGGATATTACTACTAAAAAGCATTTCGTGCAGTCTGAACCTCCTTAATACGAATCGGCCACTTTCTAAAGCTTTCGCGATAGTGCGATCTTAGACAGTGAGTCTGGATCTAGCTTGAAGGACCCAGAAGGATAAAGAAACATGTCCTTATTCAATATAATATGGCATGATGCTCGCCGAGTTCAGTTTGTGAAATACAAACAGTACAGTACAGAGCCGAGAATTGAGGTGTTTGGGTGTAGGGAACAGTAATTACTAATTGTGGAAATAAATAAGTGTGTAGGAAAATCCCTTCTAAACTCTTCGAGAGTTACCTCCCAACACAATTGTAAAGTGAAATAATATACAGGGTATTACATTTAAAAAAAGTAATGACAAAGTCATAGCTCTCAAATGAGACACCCTGTATACAAAATTTTTATTGCAAAAAATGCCCAAATAAATATAATAATCGACGTGTCCGAGGGTTTTAACATGAAATAGAAACCTAATTTTTAAAAGAATTTGTTCCTTTCATCGTGAAAGCACTGTATATGAGAGATTGCAATTTGGTATACTTGCATGGGGTGGCATACTGGATACACACCTAAAACTGATGGAAGTTCTTCAAAAGAAAATTAATTGATCATGATTATTTTTTGTCTGTATGGAACAACTGAACGAGTAGAATGCTATTACTAACCCAATGGGCTGAAGAAGAAACCTAGGCGAGTCACCATTGGTCTGGCAGCAGGAAGGGGTTTCAAAGGAAGGAAAGCACGGTAATTGGTTCCTTCTGTACAGTTTTCGTGGCTGTCACCTCTGTTCGATAAAAAAAAATAACACAAAGGCTCCCAACTCAAAAGTTGCTCAATATCACTCTGATTTATTTTCACAATGATACGGACGAAAATAGAGCGGAAAATGAGGCGATAAATCAGATGATAGCTTTGGTTTGTATATAACAAGATAAATCACAGTTTCTATATAACCTTTCCGAAACGTGAGACGATTCGGATGATGAAAAATATCAATATAATGATGGCGGTTGACAGTCGCACCGCTTTATTCTCGGATTTACGACTTCGAGTTAGGCAACCCAGAATGTCCACGACTTAAAAAAAATAATTAAGATGATATATTACAAGAAGATTGACTATCCTTCAGACCTTTTTTCAAGGTAGTGTAGCAGACGAAGACAACTAGATATGCCTTGGTGCTAACGGCTGTGCGTTTTCGTGCACTCGTCACATAAATTGGACCGACGTAGACAACGCCAGTGGTAAGAAAAGCCACAGCAGAAGGTATACGCTCATGTGGCCGCCCATTGGCTGTTTCAGAGGACGCAGGTTGAAGGAGAAGCATCGATTGCATTTGCGTAGACGATTACGTACTATATTATGTCCGTCCAAAATTCAGAACCGTCGGCGAATGGACCAATGAGTAGCTAAAGCACCGGCGTGCAGAAGACGATGATGGGCATCATCAATCAGATGGGTCATATGATTAATTTTCGGCAGAAGAACAGGATGTTTGTGTCTATATGGTAATGAGGAGGCTGAAAGGTGACCTCCAATACGTCTACGCCCATGCTCGTCACGGTTTCTCAGCCAGCTCCTCAGCGAAAACCTGAGTGAGGGAAAGAAAAAGCTGTTACGCGCTTGAGTCGAGGATACGATGAGAAACTGTCGATCATGGTGGGTTCCTCGGAGATGGCAGCTAACATTAATGTGGCGATCGTTTGAGATAAATCAACAGAGGAAAGAGGCTTCGAAGATGAGTCGAGAGACAACCAGGGAGGACCACGCCACCACAATGGGTTATGATGAATATCTGCGGGCATCAATCCTCGAGAGGTGCAATCAGCTAGATTGTCCCCAGACACCACATGCCGCCAAGCGGAGGGAATCAGATCCTGTATTTCAGCGACTCGATTGCCAACTAATGTCTTCCGTCTGTGACTTCTACCACGGATCCACGACAAGGCAACGGAAGACTAACGAAAGGCAATACATTCAGCACCGAGTATCTGCAAAACGCTGGTGGATAGATGATGCATGCGTTTTGCGAGAAGATGGGCACCGCATAGTTCTAGACGAGGCAGGGTTACCTCCTTGCAAGGATAAATTTTGTATTTTGCCGCCAGGAGAGACACATGGTATTGACCAGATGATGTAGAAGTGCAAAGATAAAACGACTGCATCGTTTCACGATTCAGTGGCATTACAGAAGCCAATCAACCGATGAGCAGAAGAAACGGCAGGGATGAATCGTATTATGTGGAGCTTTACGAGAGTGGGAAGCTGAGATTGGAGCCACAGGGGCTGAACCTCATTCAAGAGAGGTTGGTCCCATTTCCCATGAAGCAGACGAAGCTGACGATAGAAGATTTTGGCATAGGAAGTGACAGGAATTAGCCATCCCAAGGGATCGAAGATTGTGACCATCTGACTCGGTACAGTCCGTTTGGTAATTGCCGTTGAAGTCAAGCGGATATAATAAAAGAAGTGATCAGATGCAGGATTCCATCCATGTCCCAGAATCTTGAGACTTGATTCACGGTCAAAAAGAAGGGGATCAATAGAGGAGGATTTTGTACGATGATCAGATGGAATACCATCCGGCAGAGGAAGATGACTAGTAGCCCGTTTGCGCAGCTCAAAACCGCTGGCCATGAGCAGATCCTGGGCTTGCAGTCGTAATTCACGAGTTTCAGACTTGGATGAACAACCTGTTAAGATGTCGTCGACATGAGTCTCATGCATCAAGACTTGCCTTGCTGCAGGAAATTTGGGTCCGTCGTCTAAAGCCAAGTGCCGAAGGGTCATAAGTGCAGAAGAAACTCTATAGGTGAAACGCCAGCCTATACGTTGATCATCTCTTTGCTCAGGGCGTATCAGGTTTGTCGATACATCTTCCTGATATCGGCAGTGAAGACAAATCGATTAAGTCAAAAACGAAGCAGAAGAGTGGAAGTGTCCGCTTGCTTCTTCGGGCCGGTGAGCAGGAGATCGTTAAGAGTTGTGGGTTCTCATGACGGCCGAACATATTTTCGTGATTTTCGTGTCCTCCGAATAGGCGGCCGAGAAAGAACTTTCGTTCAAGAATTAACTATTTATGGCTGATTCATTTCTCTATGAAGTATATTGAAATTCATTCTTGGCCGCCTATTCGAAAATCTTCTCGTCCGGCATGAGATCACTCAATTTAGATCTTGGAGCTAGGCACTCAACAGTCAACCTATGTGAACCTAAAATGAACTATTTCGAGCTCTTTCATTTCTGCATAGTACTAAGTTTTTTCGTTGGCCGCCTATTCTGAAAACACGAACATCTGTTCGGCCGTCATGATAACCTACAATTCGGCCATTGAAACTGGACCCTTAGAGGTAACCAATGCGTACGAAAACCAACTATTTATAGCTCTTTTATTCCTTTATAAAATAGACTCAAATTCATTCTTTGCCGCATTTTTTTTTTTAATTTGGCCTCAGTATCAGAATATGTGAACGAAACATTCCTTATTCCTTGCTCTTTCATTCCTCTTCAAGATGAACATAATTTTATTCCGCTCGCCTTCCAGAAATCATAAAAATAACGGAAGTTTGTTCGACCGTGGTGGAATAAAAAGGCCGGCCGGCCGAGATTTAACATTACCAGGGTGCTGAGCCTGCCGTCCTAGGGGTCTGGCGCGAGTCCGAGCCCCGCCGATTTACCCCTTACGCCCCGAAAGCTGAAAGCACGGGTTGGAGGCTCTGATGATACAAGAGCAGAAGAAGGTGATACAGGGGACGAAGAAGGACGTTGATTTTCGGAAAGGAATTTCTACTTCGTGTGGAAAACGCAAGAGGACGTAGGGCCAGCAGGTACGAGGAGGAAAATCGTATTGTGTCGTCCCCCGCATGTGTGACAACACTGATCCGAACCGCACTCGCCAATGGTATGGAAAGACGACATGCAATTCCTGCATAATCTCCTCTCTACCAGGACAGCTCGCCGCTGAATGACCTTATTCACGATACTGGCGAATGGAGTGATTCGCTGAGCAAAACAAACACGCGGACGACGAACCACACGACGAACAGTGGCGTGCACATAGGATAACTGATATTCGAACAACTGACGAGATGATACGTCGAGGTTGCACGAAGCCAGGGAGAATAAGAGGTAGTCAGCCAGGTTTGATATGGTCAAGGCCTTGATAGCATTCTGATGCATTGTGACGTACTGCTTCAGCTGTGGCAATGAGAATACAAATGCTGGTTGTGGATGCAATATCTCGTTCACATAAAGATCCGCCAGCCGACGAGGGTTTTAGTAACGGGAGTGAAATGCCTTTTAGGTCAAAGGGTACCTTGACCAAATTCACTTCAAAGCCGGAGATGACAGAAGCTGCCTCGCCGTGAAGAGGTTAGTAGGTGGAACTTCTGAAAGAGCGCCAGATAATTGTTCTGATGTACTAAGGCATCGAATAGAGCGATGAGTCCGGGCCACTCCCCGATTATGCCACGAAATCAGGACAGCTCAACCCGAGGAATAGGTTGATCAACCGATGATGAAGTAGGCGCTGTTACAGAGGGAGATGCGTTGAGATGACTGTGGGCGGCAGTACATGCAGGCAAATCTCGAAAAATGCCGCGAACTTTGAAAGTGATCCGTTCCGTTCCGGCTCTTCGACTGGTAGTTATTTTTTACTATTAACTCATTAGCCTCTCTAAGGTCTTTCCCACTTCGATGAACTCGGCCATGCACATGTTGGTTACATCGACTTTAGTGGTCAAACCTTAATTAGTTTGAGCAGTGTAGATGCCGCAGAGAATACATTCTCGTGCTGGATGACAGAGTCGGATATAGCGGCTTTCAATTTTTCCACCGAAGGCATTTTAAATTCTTGAACGACCCCGATAAGTAATTATTCACGGATATTTCGAACATAAGATGTATTGCTTATCGGTCAAGACAATAAACACATGACGCGCGATAAAGGCAACACTTGAAAGCACGAAACTGAAACTTCAATATACGAATTTATTTCGAGGAACCTCGGAATAAGGTCCAGTGTACACATCCGGCTTTTCCAGTTCCGGCGCCGTTGCGGTGCCGTACTTACGATCTGAAGTACACTGTAAATTATTTATTGGGATCATTTCGGGATGATTTTTTTTTCTGTATATTGGACAACTGGACGAGTGAATACAATTACCTACCCAAATTGGCTGAAGAAGAAACCTAGGCGGGTCATCACTGGTCTGGCAGCAGAAAGGGGTGCCAAAAGAAGGGAGCAGGGGATTTGGTTCCTTCTAAATTATAAAATTAAAAAAACACAGAGGCACTCCACTCAAAGCTGCTCAATATCACTCTAGTTTATTTTCACAATGATACGGACGGAAATGGTGCGAAAATGAGGCTATAAATCAGACGATAGCTCTGGTTTATATAATATATAACAAGATAAATCATAGTTTCTATTGAACCTTTCGGAGCATGAGACGATCCGGACGATGAAAAATTTCAATAATAATGATGGCGGTTGACAGTCGAACCGATTTGTTCTCGGTTTTACGCCTTCAAGTTAGGCAACCCAATATGCTAACGACTTAACAAAAATAATTAAGATGATATATCACAAGAAGATTGACTACCCTTGAGATTTCATTTTCAAGGATTTGCAGATGCTCGATATAATACAATACAGTTAAAGGGGCAAATCAAGAGAAAACGTTCAGATTGGTACAGCCACAAAAGCCATTGGACAGCGCGCATATATGTATCTCGGAGGCAAGGTATACAATTACTTGCCAGAGGACCATAAAAAATATATACGCACAATAAAAAGTGTAACGATCTCCCGAAAGATTTAGGAAGTATATATCCGATATTGGCAGAAAAAAGGTGCACAGTTTGATCAAAAATAGTTTAAGAACATTAAGGTTTCACTAGCTCTTCTGGATCTTTTTGTTTTATGTTAAACTGCTGTTTTCGTTGTGTTAATTATTCTTGTACAAGTATCGATTAAAAATTTTGATATCAAATATTATATGAATGGATAAACCTATATATTATATAATACTACGTATTGAATGGCAAATTCAATTATTTTATCAACTGGCATACAATGTTTTAATTTAATATAGGTAAATAGTAACTTCTTGTTAATTCAATATAATCCATCACTTATTGGCGAATGGGTAACTTCAGATGTACATATATTATAACTGCGCCAACTTAATTTGTGCACAACTAGATTGAATTCATTGCACAATTATTATCGCCTACTACGTAGGCTTAGCGGAAATAGTACATTCCTCGTTTGTCTGTACGCGCGGAGTCGATTTACGACAGATTTTCGAAACCAAACTGAAGTAAAACTTGAAACCAATCACTTATCTTTCAATTTCATTTTATGGATGTAGAATAATTCATTATAAAGTTGTTTTCTTTTTCCTCAGATGGGGTGGTCCTGATAGATCCTGACTATGTTAAAGACAGGAAAGTATTCGGTCATGTTCTCGCTGCATTCAGATATGGAAGAGAGGATCTAGACGTTCTTGGTTTAACATTTAGGAAGGATCTTTATTTAGCTGCGGAGCAGATTTACCCCCCAAAGAATTCTACTACTAAAAGAACCCCTACTAGATTACAGGTGAGGACGATATTGTGATTAATGAACGAAATCACTAGTATGTTTCTGTAATAGTCAGGAATATTATATCTCCATTATTCCTAGAGTGTAAGTTACTGTATGTGATCTAAAATTTCCCGAAACATGCAATACATCCTTGTATAATCGAAGAGCTTATGACACATGTTTCACGAAGTGTTCGATTCGAATTGAAATTTTACATGATGATATTGTATACATAGGATAGATAAGTATATAATCGAGTGTTTTTCTGAGCTACCTGGATACACCAGGATAGGAGCATAAGCTGTTTTCTGGAAATGACTTAGATCTTCAAAATAGTCTCTCACTGCATCAATACACTTGCGGAGAGGGTTCTGCTACTCCTGTAAGGTAACCTCGGACTAACTGAATGGAATTTCTGTCGGGAACTGTAACGTGAGTTTGGATGTCCACCGTATCCCAGAGCTATTTTGTCAGCGCTCCCATCAATTCGGGCGACAAAACAGACACATGAAGCCTAAGCATTGCTATAAATAGGCTGGGGCCCTGAGGGAGCCCAGTTCTGGGTCCGGTAGTTTGTGCCGACGAATGCCGTGTGGCTGGAGTCAGAAGAGCTCGGTTCATGTGATTGTCCTACAAGTCGACAACGTCCGATCTAAAAATGACAGGGCACCTGTTGAATTGATATAAATACAAGTACGAATATTTCAGCAATAAATCAACAAATTACCGTATTTCTATCATCTGCGTGAACCCTCTCTTCAATAATAGATTGACCAGTTGAACTAGAACACTTTAACAATTCATCAAATTTCTACCGAGACCCGCTGATGCAAAAGATAAGAACCCAAACGAAAACCTGCAAAACTGAGAATAAGGACATCATTACTTTTGTTCCTTAACCACACCATTCACCTGAGTATCTGAGTCATTTCTGTTACTTAGATCGTAAAGGGGACATTGGCTTCTGTAAAGTAATCTATTTGTTAAAGCCCCTCACAGCCTTCCACGGATGCGCCTGTCTAAAATATCATCACTTTGTAATGACGCTTCAACTCTCAATACCTTTCAACTGTCATTATCTGCTTGATTTCATTCTGCATTTCAGCAAAAATATTATGTTTTATACAGGAACGATTGATAAAGAAATTGGGCCCCAACGCATTTCCGTTCTACTTCGAATTGCCTCCACATTGTCCTGCGTCAGTAACTCTACAGCCAGCCCCTGGTGATACTGGTAAACCATGCGGAGTGGATTACGAACTGAAGGCATTCGTCGGCGAAAGCCAGGATGACAAACCCCATAAAAGAAATTCTGTTAGGTAAGAATCATTTTCATGATATGAGTACGGAGCAGGATTTTTAGAAACTTCGAAGATTGCTGTGGAACTCACAAAAATTATTCCAAAGGTCCACCATTCGCTTTCAACATTGGATCAGATCTAACGTGCGTTACTCTATGAATCCTGTGCCCCACTGAATAGTCCATCGATCGATATCTCGAAAAACAAAAGTAGGAAACAGTCCTTATTCTAAATGGAACACGCTGTTCATTTTCACATTTGTGAAATATCCAATAAATTCCAAGTTTACTCTGTATGGAGAGCCCCATATTTTTGTTCAGTAGTTTTTGAATTATTATGAGATGAGAATTATATTAAAGATTTTAAGATTCAGCAAATCTGACCTCCGACCTTTGTTCAGAAATTTTCAAATTAACCAAAGGAGAAAGCGTTGCAAATTGTAGCAAGGGGTCAAAAATCTCCTTAGAAATCGGCTTGAAGCGCTGTCAGAAGTCAATATTTTCATACAGAACAACGATTTATCGAGTTGTATCGAAAAGTATGAGTTCTGAAAATATTTCATTTTTGTCTTTGACTTATTAATTAACCTAAGGGTACGAACAGAACGAACAAATTATTTGTTTCACATGTATGCCTTCTACGTGGTCTTCAAGGATGATACCCTGTGGTCTAGTTGACATCCCCTTCCATAGCAATTCGTATAGAATTGTTTGTGGGCAATCTGAGATTATTGCAGCTCACATGTTTCAAACTGAATATGAATATTTAGCTATACACCAAGACACCAGTATCACTGAATGGCTTGGTAAAAATGTTATGGAACCTCTTCTGAAAATCTCGATCTCGGATTTGAAGAAAATGATAGGCATTGAAGCGAGTGATCAACTCCGTAGTAAATATAGAAAATGCCACTCCTTAACATTGAGCTAGCTAATCAAATTAAAAGGAAGGAGGCCTGTATTGTGGACTTAATGTTCACAAGAATTGGTGAGCATGCAGTGTGCCTAGCTCGACAGAGCACCGAAGGTAACCTCTTTGTTCTCTAGACATCGACCACGACTTAACTAGTAGCATCGACGTCGACATCCACCTCTACCGCGACCCACTTGTTCTGTTCATACCCTCAGGGCAACAAAAATGATAGAATTGAACTCGTGACAAGTATATGGATATTTAGCAGCAAATTTGTCATAAGTTCAAAAAAATGACTTAAAAATATAATATTGAAATCTGAAGAACATTGAAGATACTTCACACCATTATTTGACGCTCAATATGTAGGCGGCGTAGTTTAACTGAGTTGCCAGAAGGTGGCACCACTGACCGACGCACGCTAGCTACTTCATTTCAACACAGCATAAGCGCGTCGGTAATGGTCGCTCACTCCGCCGCTTCTGCGGTTGTCATAGACAAGTGCCAGAGGATTAAGCCTATCTGATGAGTCCACCACTGGCACTGGGACGAACCAACTTTCCCTAAGAGCGCGCCGTCCTTCAGATGGCACGAACTCGCGAGAACCGCCAAAAATCCAACGAGAAATTAATAAAATAAATATCCCATTCGAAAAACTTTACTTTCAATACTTTTAGAATTCGATTTCGATAAATATCTGGTCTTCTTGTACATTTCCACCTGCAAAGGTTCATTCCTCTGGCTACTTTGAAAGTTTTTCAATAAAACTGTAATGTCGGATCTAGTAATATTTGTACTTTGGTGATACCCTAATGTACCGGTGCAAAATCATCCAGATTCTACTTTGGTGATACCCTAATGTACCTGTGCAAAATCATCCAGATTGTACTTGAACATTCTGTGTTCCAACAGAAACTCTCTGTAAGCCGATTGAATTCGTATTCGCTGCGGTCATATATATTCATCTGTCATATTTCATCAGAGATGAAATTTCACCGATACCAAACTTCACTTCGAAAATGAGATTGAATGGTTGGCATATATTTACGATTTTCAACATATCATTTTGCAAATGTTCAAGTCTTATTTGGATGGAATATAAGTCAGAGTGGAAAAACTACGAATTATGACCTTTTTGGAAATTTGGAGGTCCATATCTTTCAAACTAAAATAGACAGCTGCGTTTCGACTTCAGATTTGACTTCAGGAGACCGAAGTGAATAACACTACAACAAATATATACTCGACATATTCGCGACAGAAAAATATATTATTATATTAATATTTTCATCAGTACTCACATATATTCTAGAATCGTGAAAATTATTGTGTCTTTTTCGTTGAGCTGTCTAAGTTGCATCAAAACTGATAGGCTACCTAAAATTTTACGCCTTTGTGTTTCACCATATGCTCATTAGGTTTTTCAACACAGCGGAGTGTCTTCTATATTTTCTGAAAGGTCTGCCATCACGCAGTTGCTATAGTTAAACTTTCAGAATAATTTTGCTCGGCCCTCCTAGCTCTATTATAACATATTAATAATCAGACCGAGAAACACATAAAAAAGGACTTGTCTGACTGGTAAAGTTCTATAATTTACAGGTTAGCTATACGCAAAATAATGTATGCGCCGAGTAAGCAAGGAGAACAACCGTCCGTGGAAGTTAGCAAGGAATTTATGATGAGTCCTAATAAGCTGCATTTAGAAGCATCCCTGGACAAGGAACTGTATCATCACGGTGAAAACATCGCGGTCAACGTTCACATAGCCAACAATTCGAATAGATCAGTAAAGAAGATCAAGGTGTCCGTTAGACAATTCGCTGACATATGCTTATTCTCTACAGCACAATACAAGTGTACTGTGGCCGAAATAGAGAGCGAGTAAGTACATTTTCCAATTGCAGTTCAATTTCTATTTGCTCTGATATAAAATTGAAGATTGATGACTAATGACCTATCTACGCAGTCGATGCCATTCAAAATTAAAAAAAACTTCCATTAATATTCAACACCCATTAGTGGAAGCAGAACATTTCCATCGCATCGGACTCATGATAATGTTCTGCTAACTTGGCGTTATGTTAGCAGAGCAAAAAAAACCTCGTTTTCTGGAAAATATTTGTTTAGGGTTATCTGCACGTATTTTTCGATGATCTTGACAAAATTCATAGTAGAGACGAAATGGATTGCAAAAGTATCTACCCCTCAATATTCCATTTTCACAAGAACAGCGGTATAAGCATCGAAGACGACATGAAACTACATTCATTCACGGTTTCAAATCGGGTCTTCAACACTAAGCAGTAGCACAGCAACTCATGCGTAGCAGACTCAGGATTTTGTTTAGTTTTGCCGTCAATAAGCCGTGAATAAGTTAATTTGGCTGTGTTTTGGAAAATACTGATTTTCTGCTTACTGGACGAAAAAACGTTTCTATAATGGCGTTTACGAGTCGTGTCAAAAACGATTGAGCTACTCTTGTTTTTGAAAAACATTGAATATTTGAAGCAGATGCCAATTCTATCATGGTCACGCTTGAGTTTTCTGTGGTTAGGTTGACGAGGAAATGGCAACGCTTTACTCCATTCGTATCAAGATGGTTCCAATGACGTTACAGATAGGAAGCCATGTTATCATTTGAAATGGGTGATTTGATTCAGCGTTGTTTTTTCAAAAGATGATATCTAAAAAATTAGAAAAAAGCAATTCCAATTCTGGAAATTACTTGAAATTTCTCAAGATACAGCATTGCTAGACTCATGTCTCCATTATCAGACGTGTGCTGATTAGGGTGTGTCCTTCGGCGATATTTTGTGTCTTCATTCGATCCGAAAAGCTTTTTTTTGCGATTCTGGCCGTTGGAACATAATATCTAGTTGGGTTAACGTGATTCATCAAGTTTCTGATCTGAAACTTTCACAACAGAAATGGCACGTTCATTTTTACTCGCATGAAATATTGATAAATCATAAACGAAACCTGCCTACGTAATAGATCTTTACATTATTTCATTCATTATTTAGGAATGTATATTCTAGTGCAAGGCATTGCAGACAGACATGGGAGAGGATTCAATGTACAATTTCATATGGTTATTGAGTAGTTCTTTTGCAAAACATTGAAATTTCAAACTGAATACTACTTTTTACTCATATGATAATATAAATCCTATGCCGATAAAGAGTAACGCAGATTCCCATTAGCATAAGAGTTTTCAGAACTGATCCACTACATGAGATTACCGACATCGATCGAATATAATCACAAAGTTGACATTTTTTATATCAGACAGATTGAATGGTAGTTTGAATTCTACATGCGATTCGTAGAAGTTATTATGAACGAATTAAGATGTAAAATGAAATTTTATAGGGTAGGGTTTCCAATCCCTCAAGGATACACAATGAACAGAGTTTTTTATATATTACCATCCCTCAAAAATAATAAGGATAAAAAGGGTTTGGCTTTAGATGGTCGGCTCAAAGATGAAGATTCAAATTTGGCTTCTTCCACAGTGTGAGTCTAGTGACAGGGTGATTGCCATCTTCTAGTGTCTAGCCCTTGCACTAAAAAATTTACAACTTGTATGCAGATATGTAACAGATGTTTCAGGAGTTTTCTGTGAGTGTCTTGATGGTAAATCCAAAACTAAACCCATAGCTTCATTGTTTGTATGTGTTTAGTTCCTGTTATCTCTCGAACGCTCATAGATAACTCTCGACTCAGGAAGTTGAATTTTGTGATCAAGTTGAAAATTTAGCCTTTCATACCCTAAGCATGCGTAAATCAGTTTATACGTAAATGCGATTAGAGGCCACTGAATCTCAGCAAACCTTTTCCTTCTAATTATTCATGTATTGAAGTGTGTTATTCCCGTTTTGAGTAGAGCGGGGTGTCCCATTGGTCCGGGTTTCACTCTGAGCAAGGTGTTCACCCTCACCCCCCTCCTGGCCAATAATAAGGATAAGTGGGGTCTTGCCTTGGACGGACAGTTAAAGCACGAGGATACGAATTTAGCATCGAGTACTTTGTAAGTTTGCAGTTAATATGCCTATAAATGTGGGAAGCTGAGGACCAAACGGCGATAGTAGTAATTTCAGAAATGCATATACGAGTAATGGCAATGGCACCTTTAAGATCGCGCAAAAGTTCTTTGCAAACAATCGACAAAAGTGGTGAAGTAAGCACTAGGCTGCTGGAAAAATTTGGGATACATCAAACTCAAAAGATCGATCCAATCGATTCATTATTATATTTCGAGGTCTGAATTCTAGACAAACTGTAAAATTTATGATCAATCTCGGAATAAACTTGTCAGGCAGTAAAAGCGTGATGAAAAGGAATCTTTATTGAAACTCATATCATACTCAGGGCTACTCACGAATGCGATTAAATATTGTTGCATATGTATCGGAGATATTGGAATTTCGGCAAAGAGCCTCAAAAAGCTGTGAAAATCTTTAAAAAGTCTATTAAAGAAGATATTCGAAAGCACACCTCTTTTTTAAAGCGGAAGGATTTTTGTGAACAGTAAACAATGGACGCTTCAGTCTACCGGAGGTATTGACCTGCTCAAGTCTGGCTACAGAGGTCGACCGGAGCGTGAATTAGAGTAGACCTGCGCAGGCCTCAGACCTGCACAGTTGACCGGGGAAGAATCGAAGTCCGATGCTTTCTCGTGGCACCGTACGGTGTACGACCTATTCATATGTATACCAAATCGAAGACCTGCGCAGTTCTCGCCATTCATGCTGTGACATCAGTCCGACAACCTGCACAGGTCAACCTCTACGGTATGCAGCCAACATAACATATGTCGTCGCTATTAAAATGAAACCCAACGAAAACCTGAAAGGACATAAATATGAGAAGTTTCTCAGACTAGTACTTTTACTGAAGTCTCAATCTGAGTGAATAAAAAAGTCAAAAGTTCCAATGTAGATTTGCCATAAGGGATCCATTTCATCATGCTTGTTCTTCGAATATGTATTTGATTAATTTTTGAAAATTTTTCCTCGCATCGTTGTTCCTAAATTGGCATATTGCTATTAATGTATTTCTGATTACATATGAGCCGGTTCAAAACAATGACCAATATTTTTTTCTGGTTTTCACCTTCCTAACTATATGTTAGCTTTGGTTGGGGGGTTGTTGTGTTTATCATATTATGAAGAACATAACTGCGGAACTCTGTATTGAACTCTACGAAAAATTAACATTCTTGCTAAAACATTTTTCCGATATTGTTTTCTACTATTCGTCATTGTTCAATGGACCTGAACTTGTTTTAATTTTTGCCTGTTATAGTCGACGGATCATTGGAGTAATGGAATTCGGTTCTGTAAATGAACATCATGTATGATAACAAGAAAAGAGTTCAATGCATTGTTCGTAAACATCATCAGATGCTCCATTGTGCTCACGTTGACCCGTAACCAAACTGATTAAATATTTGCAAGAAAATTTCAATTAATTTGTCTAACACTGATCTTTCTTCTTTGCTGAAAACGAAAAGTTAACAAAAATGAATAATTGATTAAACTTATCCTTATTTCTTTGCCGTCTGCACGATTTTTCAGCATGATGCACCTTTTTTGATATTGGTGTCAGGATAATTTTAACAGAGTTTTAGTTGCTCAATATTCTTCATTTTATAGAGTCGCAGATCCATCCCAACGAGAAAATTTAGGAATTATAGTACAGTATAAGGTCAAAGTCAAATTATGTTTGGGAGCTCTTGGGGGGTAAGTATACATTATTCTTCTTTCAACATTTTTTTCGTGTTACTGAGCAGAGACACTGAAATTGATGTGATATTTTCGAGTATCAATGATTCTGCACGGAAAATTTCGTCTTCAATCTCGAATCAAAATCTGAAGGCCTTGGATACGCAATGCTCTCTGGAATCAAATTCATACGTAACTCCATCAGCCCCCCTTGTAATGTCCTTTAATCGATTCAAGCTAATCAAAGGAAAATATATTCCATAGAGGGTTCATTACTGCTGACTTTATGAACCTCCATTAAACGAGATCATAAAATTCCATTATTTGCGATTGATCTGACCGAATCAGATAATTTTATTTGACCGCCCTGAACCCTTTGTAGACACTTTTTGGCTTCACTTTATGGACCATTAAGATGGACATAACTATTTCATCACTCTCAGGAATATACGGTTTGATTGTCACCATCGCTAGTTGGGTTTTACAGAGTTCAAACTAAAGCATCTCCACATTGTAGCGCCTGAAAGATGACTCTAATTTTTCATATCATGTTGTTTTTTAAAAAATTCTTTAATCGCAAATTTTAGATTATCATCGTAACGTTTGAGTTCTTATTCCTAAAAGTCGAATCAGAGGCCACGGAGAGCGATCGCAGTCAACACGTTATCCATTCACGTTCCACGGCAGTTGAAGAATCTACCCCGTTGAAATCTGCGCAAGTAAATGGTCGAAAACAACGTATTCATATGTCTCTAAGAACATTGATAAAATTATGCATCATCATTCAGATTCTTCTTCTTCTTTCCCCGAAAAAAATAATGATTTAATGTGTACAAGATGTTTTCGAAGATGATTATTTCCTTCCAGCAGAAGGAAGTACTTATCAAAAACTAATTCACAAAAAGTCGCCCATATAAAATTTTAAAACCTTTTTTCGACCTTAAGTTTCAATTACAGATGAAACAGAATGAATAAACATGGTGCTTCCCTGCTATTTGGAAATCATGAGATTCGCGATTCGTTAAGGAGCATCGATTAAAGCTCATGTTGGGATTGTTCTGCATCATTTTGTAGGTTTTTCTTGGTTTTCACTCCCAATATCTGAAATTCTGGAACGGACCTACTCAAAATACAATAAAAATATCAATTCGACGAAAATCCCACAAACCAAAAAATTGAAAAAAAATAATTCTGCAAATTTTCTCGTTTGTCTGATGGAAGAGTCAGATTTGTACTCTGAAACGTCACAGTTCGCTTTGTTCATCGTTTATTTTTTCCGGTATTGTTCATTAGGGGAAGAGTCAGATTTGTACTTTGAAACGTCGTAGTTCGCTTTGTTTATCGTTTGTTTGTTCCGGTATTGTTCATTAGGCAACCTATTTTCCAAAAAACTACCATTGACAAATAGTTCAATCCTGCAATTCGTAAGGGCGTCCACCATGAAAAAACAATTTTATTTAATTTTGATAGTTCTATTTCAGATATTGGGAGTGAAAAACCAGAAAAAAACTACAACATGATCGTTAAGGGGTAGTTTTTCGTTTGCTGTTTACTTAAGGGATCTGCAAATTTGACTAACAATGCCATTCGCAAATGAATACCAACTTGTAGACATATTTTTTGTTGAACACGAGCGTAGAGAGGACTTTATTTTATACAGAGTGTAACAGCCAAATGGAATAAATTCGATAACGATTAAATGAGGGCGTGTTGGGAAAAACGCTCGGACACGTCGATTTGTAATTTTAAATGCGCATATTTTTCAAGAAAATAATATTATATAGGGTGTTCCATGTGACCGTGGCCAATACCAACTTTCTTATTTCAAATGCAACCCCCTGTATATTATTTATTTTTTGGATTCTTCAGAGAATTCTAGATATAATTCATGCACAATGTCCTATACCTATCTTTAATCATTTCGGAAATATTAAGTGTTTTCAAATTTAGTGCAAAAATCAACGTTTTAAATAAAAATTATTTTATTTCACAAATTCGGTACATTTCACTTAAAACCTAATAAATAATACTGATTATTTTTTAATAATTAAAAAAAAAACAAAAAAAAAACATTAATGTCAATGTAGGAAATGTTCAAAATGCTCGCCGCGAACGTCTTGGCAACATGCTAATCTGGTGTAGAATTGTCTTCTAACGTTACTCAACATTTCTGAAAACACTTAATATTTCCGAAAAAGTTGAAGATAGGTATAGGACATTGTACATGAATTATGTCTAGAATTTTCTGAAGAATCCAAAAAATAAATAATATACAGGGGGTTACATTTGAAATAAGAAAGTTGGTATTGGCCACGGTCGCATGGAACACCCTATATAATTTTATTTTCTTGAAAACTATGCGCATTTAAAATTACAAATCGACGTGTCCGAGCGTTTTTCCCAACACGCCCTCATTTATTCGTTATCGAATTTATTCCATTTGGCTGTTACACTCTGTATAATAATCATTTGATGACGCAAATGTTTTCAGGTTAGACGGTGAATGTTCTTAATTCAATAAAATAGGGTACATTGAGCTAGGTTTAAATAATATTTCATTATTTAAATTCAGTCTCTTCATTCATCTCCAAATCAAAATCTTACACCAGATCGACAAGAGACTATAGTAAAGACTCTTACTGATGGGCGCCACGAGAAATAAAATAGTGCGATTTTCGCCTTACTCTTGTTCTCTCATCCGACAAAATCGAACGATTTTTGACACTTCTAGTTGAAATCTTTCAGCTACAAATAGAAAAATCGCGTCTATCAGTTTGCGCCTCTATCAGCCATGATTATGGATGAGTTTCAGAGCTTTTCTTTTGTGAACTTTTCGCCCCAGTGAAACCTTTCCGATTTTGATCTCCTGCCAAAAAAAGATTCGTCTTCAAACTCTGAATCTTTCGGTTCTTGCTACTAATTTTGAACGCTTTAAAATGCTTTATTTTGTAGCAGTGAATATACAAGAGGCTGAAATGTTGTCATTTGATGCATATTTTCATTCAGTCATTTTTTCATTTAGTCCAAATAATTATTTCGGCCAAGTGGCTGCGGTTAGAGTTGATGAGGAAACGGACCCTCCTTATAACATTGTACATCATGGAAGTTAACTTCTAGTGATAGGTTCTTCTATTTTTAACGGATATTCCTTTCGAGGGTTTCGAAAGGATCTGGGGTTTTTTGACATTTACTCAGGATTTCAAAATATTCCACAAAGTTTGGAATGGTTGGATCGGGTGATGAGCTTGCTGTTCAGTCTAAATCAAAAGATCGTAAATGAGCGTTGAGAACATCCATTGTGGCTTTTGCCGAATGCGAAGATGTTCTATCCGATTGAGGAAGGAGAGTGCTCAACATCCAGAGTAGTCTTTTTGGGTGCGGCTTTTTTGGAAAAAATCCTTCTTATTACTCCTTACGCGTGAATGACACACCATGCACACACCATGGGCGCGTTGTATGGCATATCATGATTTGGTTTATACGCGACTTTGAAATAGTTCAGAACGAATAATTTCGCTTATTTACATAGTGGCCCTGTTAGTAAGGTCTGTGTTTCGAGCACTTGGATAGAGCTCTCATTGAACCGTCCAACCGTTCGTTGTTGGATAAACAATCAGCCGTGCTGTTCCTGACGTGCCGTGAGGAATTAGTTACAAAGCCTACACAGAACATACCCGGTCTCCTAACTCACATAAGCATATATAGCTATTGAATGGTTCCATAGCGGATAATCGGAAACAATATCAATTAAATTTCGCTTGAAATGATTTTCTATTCGAAGTTGTTCTCCCCGTAGTTGTGATTCTGGTAGTGAGTGTAGGTTATACGCATTTAGTGGTCAACACTTAACGGCGGACCACTTTCTGCACTTTGTGGAGGCTTCAAGGCTCAAGGTCGATGTGACGCCATTGATGCTCGTTTTAGTGGTACGTCGTCTGGACGATACTCTTCTGCGACATCTTCAGCTACAACTGGCACCTGAAAGCGAAGAAAAAAAACTAACTTTTGCTGATCTATTGTTTTGTCAGAACTTGTTAAAATACAGCTATTGTCGGACATTCAACAGTTGCTTGTGGTTGAATTCAACTATTCAAATTTCAACAATCGCCGCTAGGGTGAATAGTTTTTCATCAGTATTATTTATCAATTCAATTTTTCAGTGACTTGGTAGCCGAACTTCCCTTTATTTTGATGCATCCAAAGCCCGAGGAGGAGCCCCCAGAATCTCCCTCGTGCCGCAGCAGTACTGAAATGAATACTGATGTTCCTGTTGATACGAATTTAATACAACTTGATCCGTAAGTTACTATACAAGCTGGTACATATCCTGTTTACCTGTATTTCAATCTGTGGAACTCCAAATGGAAAGTTCTCTTTATTATTGAAACCAAAAAACAAAGAATTTTTTTTATAAAGGTTGATTTGTAATGAAAAATAATTGAAAACATCAGGCAAACACCAAGTTCTGTTTCTACGGCTTTTATGAGTAAGAATACTAGAGGTTAAATTAAATGGTTGTCCGGTATTTTCATTTTTTTTCATTAAATATCGAATTTTCTTGACAGAAATCGCCACTTATCGTTTTGTTAACGTTCGAGGATAGTTTGTGAACTTTATAAAAGCAGCAAGTTATTATTTCTATGATGGAAAAAATGACCGCCTAGTTTTGAGTGCAGATTTTATGTTCAGGAAACACACTGAATACATTGATGTAAATATCTATTACATATCTTCGTGATGGGAAATTTTGCTGGTTTACCATAGTTACAGATGTCCCTAGAAATGAAAAATCATACTGCAAATCAAAGCACATCAATTTAAATTCGAATCAGAGAAAAGTTGAACATGTCTGCATATTCCCAAACATAAACAAAAAACACTGACATGAAGTCGAAAGCTTATGCTCGCTGGATCCAATCCATCAATTCATATAGTGGTCGCCCACCCGAGTACCAGTATCTTCTATTTTTGTAATATTGTGAAATAGAATTTTTGTTATTGTATATCTACGGAATCATCATCAACGAATTCTTATTTCATAATCAAGTCCCAAACCTAATATACAATATTAAATTTCTACGTGAAGTTATGGTCTCCATAATCCATCTAGTTCTATCATTATTATTGTAAAATCAAGGCTTTTTTATACGAAATACACTCTTCGTGTTTTGGCGCTGCAATCAGATTCCGAATTGCTGAGGACAGTATATTTCTCCAATTTTCAGTCTGTTATGTCCTACGGAATCATTGCATGGGGAAACTGCTCTAACGTTTGGGGGATTTTCTTGGTCCAAAAGAGAGCACTTTAGATCAATGCTGGGCTTAACTGTGAGAACATCATGTCGAGGACACTTCGAAAGTCAAGGCATACTACTACCGGAATATATATTTTCAGATGTTTGGTTTTTTTTTAAGAACAACTATGATCTGTTCTGAGTGTATGAGAACTCTAATAGAACTAGGCGCATCCACCCGTTTCTGACTGTAGCAAGTTCAACACTGTTATTGAAAAATTATTGATAGACCTGCAGCCATACAATATAAATGATTACCTAAGTTCCAATTTTCGAATCTGAGCTTTCTATTTTTGTTTATAATGACTTAGTTTCTTTTCAATGTATGGTTTGATTATCGAATGAAATATTATTATTATTTTATATATTTCGATTTAACGAATTAACAAAATTTTAAGTAGCTGTAACAAAACCATTGGTCGAATCCACTCTGAAAATAACAAGGCGCCTAGTCATTTCTGTCAAAAACTCTTATTAAGTGAAGATAGTTGAATCAAAAAGATGTGGCTTTATTATACAGGGTCTTTCACGAGGAACCTCACCCATATTTATACGGGAAACTACTGAACGTATTTTCATGAAATTCAGCACTTATAAGTATTTCACGATGCTGATGAAATCTAAAATATTTTCAAGGCATGAGCACCTCCAGTTTTTCCGGAAATGACGTCAACTTCCGTTTTTCAAATTAGAACACCATTTTTTTATTGCAGAAATAGATTCCTTAGAAAATTTCAATTTATTTTGATGTAACATTTTTCAGTTTTGGTTGGAAAATTCTCTCTGAGCGGGAAAATTCGAAAAAAAAATCGAAAATAGAGCTCCGCTGAAACATGATTAACTTCGAGGTTTTTGGATGGAAAATTTTCATTTTTGGGATTTTTCAAGATGTAAGATTGATGTATCCACTTTAAAAATCGAAATCGCGATTCATGATACAGGGGGTGAAAAAATCGCTTTCAAAGTTAGGGATGACAAAATCGTGAAAAATCAATTTTTTCAAATTAGAACCCCATTTTTTTATGGTAGATATTGAATCTACGTTAAAAAATAATGTGAGTGTATGCATCACACCCTTGCCCTAAAATGGATATTTTCTGAGTTATTCACAAAAAACTGTTTTTCGTCTTGAATTTTCAGCTATTTCTTTTCCCTTCACGCCAAAAAGATGAAATTTTCAGGAACTGTTATTTGAACCATGCTGTAGATTTTTCACCCCTTCTTGAAACCGACTTCAAGTTACTATTAGGAGAACCATGGCAAACTCTCGCAGTTATAACTAGAGAAGATGCTCAAAGTTTTGACCGTTAATTTCTAGACATTTATTTATACGTCTCAGGAATGCTTCGTGCGTTGCTCTTCTTATTTCATCGGGAGGAAGAGATCTACAAAAGTGTTTAAAAACCAAATTGAGTTTCAAAACTATGAATCTAAAAATCTAAACAAACCTGAACGCATTAAAGAGGAATTTGGCAGATGTAATTAATGATATCTATCATTAAAAAAAAATAATGTAAAACATGGTAAGTTTTTGCATATGGTTCATAAGGAATTATTTATTTATCACTGGAGAGAAAACCGATGGCCGATTAGTTGAAATAAAGAGGTTTCCGATACAAATTCGAATCCAAATTCGCCATCTATTTAGGAACAACCTGTAACTTTTTTCTCTTGCATATTAGGGTAGTAAAATCTAAAACATGGTTTAAGTAACAGTTCCTGAAAATGTCATCTTTTTGGCGTGAAGGGAAAAGAAATAGCTGAAAATTCAAGACGAAAAACAGTTTTTTGTGAATAACTCAGAAAATATCCACTTAAGGGCAAGGGTGTGATGCATACACTCACATTATTTTTTAACGTAGATTCAATATCTGCCATAAAAAAATGGGGTTCTAATTTGAAAAAATTGATTTTTCACGATTTTGTCATCCCTAACTTTGAAAGCGATTTTTTCACCCCCTGTATCATGAATCGCGATTTCGATTTTTAAAGTGGATACATCAATCTTACATCTTGAAAAATCCCAAAAATGAAAATTTTCCATCCAAAAACCTCGAAGTTATTCTTGTTTCAGCGGAGCTCTATTTTCGATTTTTTTTCGAATTTTCCCGCTCAGAGAGAATTTTCCAACCAAAACTGAAAAATGTTACATCAAAATAAATTGAAATTTTCTAAGGAATCTATTTCTGCAATAAAAAAATGGTGTTCTAATTTGAAAAACGGAAGTTGACGTCATTTCCGGAAAAACCGGAGGTGCTCATGCCTTGAAAATATTTTAGATTTCATCAGCATCGTGAAATACTAATAAGTGCTGAATTTCATGAAAATACGTTCTGTAGTTTCCCGTATAAATATGGGTGAGGTTCCTCGTGAAAGACCCTGTATATTGTGAATGTTCTTTTACTGTGATACTATCTGATTAGGATTTTTGGCAATTGTAGAGGATAAATGTTTCATTGACCATGCAATAATCTGAACAATCCATCAATTCGAATACAGTTTTGAACTTCAAATGAGCATAAGTAAAGAATAAATGTGTACATAGAGGGTTCGAAATTTATTGGCAGCGAATCTCAAAAAGAATCCTCGTGAATTATATTTTTATAATTTATCCAAGTAGATTTTTTTCGTGTAATTCATGAATTTTCTGAAATATTTCTGGACTCCCTAGGTCTTTTCTCTCTAAAGTTTCGTTGTTTAAGGCCGGACAGAATTGAATTTGACCACAGATCCCTTAATTCCTTGTATACAGTTAATAGAATGTTTGTCAGATAAAAAAAAGGATTCATCGATCATAGAAAGTATTACAAAATGTATATATTTTGCCTTATTAAATATATGAAAGCTTGCATTATCATTGATTGTTGTACTTTTTCAGCGATGAAAATACACTCCAAGATCATGATGACGACATTATATTTGAAGATTTCGCTAGACTTCGACTCAAAGGTGGAGAAACTGACGCTTGAAAAAATAACACATGATGCCGGCTATTTTGGCCCCGTCCACTTGTAACCTAAAGTTGTACCGACATTTATTGTGTTAGTTAAGATTAGGTGTAACCCATGATCCCGTTGTGTGCCCTAGTCAATGGCTGTGCTGCCAGTAAAAGTAACGGATTGCACATGAATATTTATATGTTTAGAGCAACCAGTATCCCATCTCCCCTACTTACATCTAAACTGGCCCCACTTCCTTGCTGCATCTGCCTCCGCACCCAATCCATAACATTTGGTGTAATACCTGTTTCTGTTCATATTTGTACCATAAAAATTTCAAATTTGGATAAGTTCGAGCGGAAGTCTCAAATTCAGTTTTTTATGAAGTCCTCCGAAATCGAAACAGATACTAATCTAAAATCGAACTTTTCCAACTCAATTTGAAGAATTCTAAATTTGATATGAGGTTAGTTGTATTTATATATACATGTAACATGTTTTTCTTTTGTGAAACTGTAAACTGTTATAACAAACCACTAACCGTTAAGTGTTATATGTAAATTAACAGTGTTCTTCATCGTCTCTCCTACAGATTGAATTTTAAAGATAAAAATTCTTATGAGTAACATTTTTCGATTTTATATTTTATAAAAAAATGTTTCAACAAAATATATTATAGTAACTATTTTAGTACAAATAATGTGTACATTTTATATACATATACCGTCTGCCAATAATTTAGCACAATAGAATAAATTCATAAGAGGTTATAAGGCATTACATATTATCTCAAAATGATTAATATCGGAAGTTAGTCCATAATACACATTTCTTGCAATACGGGAACTATTCTCTTTTTAGAACAAAAAAACACAAGGAGACTGATTCCAACCTTATTTCTGAAAAATAATTCCTTATTGCTTTTTCTTTCAGATATAAACCTATCATCATCTTGTAGTTATCTACATTTCAGCATTTTTAATACTTTTTATATATAATAATATTTAGGGGGAATTTGTATAAAGTATTTCAACACTGGTGGGAAAACTCCCATGGACATTAAGGGGGATTTTTTTTACCTGAACAGGGTTTAGACTGAAAGATTAGCAAAAACTGTGATGATGAAGTATGTAGAGAGGACCCTATTATTGAAAGTGTATGAAATTTTCCAGATTTTTTCTGTAATTTTATAGTGTTTATTATTGTAGTATTTGTGATTTATGTATGAAGGTTATAATTGTGAGAGAATAAAAATTCTACATCTACAGGGGACATCCTTCTTGAAAATATCAGGATGAATTTTCTTGGCGTTCAGTTTGTGGAATAATTATATAAGAGTTTTAGGTCGCTCTTATGAATTTATTTATTCCGCATTTATTTATTGATATAATTCAGGAATCTATTTGTTACTGATTGATTCGTCATCATTTAGTGTTAAAGCATCTTGGTGAAAATCAAAGAAACTTGCAACCAAATCTTGTGAGAATGATGATTCCAATTGTGGTAATAATTTCATTGTTAATTTGATATTTTCTGACTAAAATAAAACTATGGCGACAAATTTAGTTTTATCTCCAACTATATCCTGATGTTATTTACAGGATGCAAGTATGGTTCATGATCCAGCTGTGCGATTGCTACGTTCATAGAGAGTTCATTCAAAATTTGAGTGTAATATCATATTCATGAATGATGGAAGATTTTTTTGCTGGGTTGCTGATTGAAAATGTGGCTTATAGTATTTTTTTCATAATAGTATAAATTCACTTCATTAAAAAAAATTGTTATATGAATCAATTTTAATACACTTGATAGCAATATATCTTTGGTTGCATTTGCGCACTTTGCGTTTGTCGCAACCTTTTCGCAGCGGAGGT
The DNA here is from genome assembly GCA_958510865.1 of Myrrha octodecimguttata. Classification (NCBI taxonomy): domain Eukaryota; kingdom Metazoa; phylum Arthropoda; class Insecta; order Coleoptera; family Coccinellidae; genus Myrrha; species Myrrha octodecimguttata. The sequence continues at coordinate 18,307,514 of OY294065.1, read as the reverse complement.
GTAAACCTTTGAATAAAGAACAACAATGTTCTGTATTCAGAGGTGTAAACAGATAAGAATAAGTTCTTGACATGTATTTTATTGAGCTGGATTTATAAACTCGACGTTCCCGTTCAAAGGTAAAATGCACTAAATGCACAGGGGCATTTATAAAGTCCGCAGTAGCTTCAGCTGACTGTGTGCCGCTCTCTTGCTTTTGCCGCTGACGTTCAACTTATATAGTGAGGTTAGGATGCACTTGTAATTGGTTTCGTGCGTCGTTTGACATTTGTCATACGTTGGAGGTAAAACAAACTCACTTTCCCTCTTTGTTTATGTTATGAAATTAGGCATTTTCAACAATTTCAGGATAAATTCACAAGTTAAAATGATTTATATTCATAGAATTGGTGAATTACTAGACCCGTGAGGCCAAGTTATTGTGTCGTTGTGAAATGCAACGTAAATACACCGAGAGACCAAGGAATACATTCGCTTTGTTTACATTGGCGAAAAGCGATTATTTGGAGATTTTAGTGATTTTATTAATTGTACAAGTGAAATTTTGTGATAATGGATCTGATTAACTGATATTCAATCTCAGATGATAATCGTTTTGAACGATTATCATCTGAGATTGAATATCAGTTAATCAGTTAATAAATGAAAATTGCAGTATTTATTATTATTATTATAATTACAATAAGAGTAGAGGTATTAAACCTATAAACTCAAACTAAAATAACATTCAAACGAAATATGTGCTTCAGCTATGAGAAAGATTATGAAAAAAAAAATATATATATATTATCCTTGTCTTCTGAAGCCTAGAGTATCCACATCAGAGATAGCACTTATTAAAGGTATAACTATTGAAAATGAAACAGTGAAATGTTTGGCTCATTAATTCCTGAAAATAAACAGCAGAATGAAATACAACAAATGTATGGAATGGAAAAAACATGGGTTCCAGAGAACTTCTCAGTACTATTTCAAATACCGTTCTATGTTGCAAATTATCAAATTACTACAATATTGGTCTACAGTTGCTATGTCAGTGCTATCATAATCTTCAATTATATATTTATTATACTAAATATATGTTACAAATAAAATAATTCATATGATATTTTTTCCTTGAACACCGATTTCGGTTCATCCTCAAAAAATTCTTTACTATCCATATATAATGCTTTTTTATTATGCAGATGCAACATTAGGGCTTTCATAATCTTTAATAAATGACAATTAGGTCAATTCGAACAACACAAACAACAAAATGTAGAAGTTCCATCCTTGAGTAGTCGAGCCACATCGGAACGTGTTCGGTTTAGATCAGAGAAAGTTATCTGGTTCATTATTATTATAAAATGCATGCAATATTTTGACAAATCTATCACATAACGAATTGCCTTTATATATCATATGGAGATGTGAGTGGTAACAGTTCAGGATGGGTTTGTCATTCATAACGGCAGCTATTGTAGTGTCGAGAAGATATAATTCTTGAATTGTGTACAACAAACACGAAATATTCTTATTATACTTATCTCATCATGAGTCAACTTATTAAACAGAACAAATTAAATAGATAGTCTTAACATAACTCCTTAACCAGTGTGGAAATGCCTCCAACAAACTCTACCATAGTTTGTTACTTTGTCAGAACAGTTTTTTCAATTTATGGCGTGAATATAGGATGTTTGCCTCCTCTGGGATAGTTTACATAGTATTCTATTTCTTCCAATACCCGATAAAATTTAGGGGAATGGGTCAAAAATGCAAATATTGAAATATAAAGTCTACACTACAATATATCTGAAAAATCGGATTCCTTCGTCTCTCGGTGTATTTATGTTGTATTTCACAACGAAACAATAACTAGGCCTAGTTATTCACCAATTCTATTAATATAAATCATTTTAACTTGTGAATTTATCCTGAAATTGTTGAAAATGCTGTATTTCATAACATAAACAAAGCGGGAAAGTGAGTTTGTTTTACCTCCAACGTATGACAAATGTCAAACGACGCTCGAAACCAATATATAATTCAGAGATTAGTTTGTTTATTGATAAGTTACGCTTGGTTTAGTTAGATTCTTCCAACCTTAACAAAGGAAACCCTAATTCACAGGATATTCGAGTTCTATAAACGCGAACTGGCCGAACGGCGAACGTCAAGTTTATAAAAGGGGTATAGTTCGTTTCGAACAGCCAACGGCCAATGGAAACGTTAGCGGAAACTGGAACGAAAAGTTCATAAAACCAGCTTTACAATTAAATCAATCCTTTGTGCATTTGGAATGGATACCTCTGCCTATATGACAATGGCAGCAAAACAGGGGATGTCAGCTGGTAAAGACAAATCGATGAATTGAAGTGAAAGAGAGATAGTGTGTCAGCACCTTCCAGTCTAAACTCACAATTGTCAACTGTGCGAATTTCAGATTTTGAAATTGTTTCGATATTAGTTTTTTATTAGACTTGGAAAGCGATTTCAGTCGCGGCTTGTCATGAGTTTCTATCCTAAATTGATAGAAGAGCAGCTATGGACACCTTCCTATAATACCTAATATGCAAATTTTATTCCTAAAAACAAAACTTACATTGTAAAATTTAGTTCTTTCCGGCTGTGAACGATGGTGTACTCAAGACGAATATTCTCGATTTTTTTTGGACTAATTAATTAAATGGCTATGTTTATTCGCGTATTTGTATGGAGGTGGATTTTGACCAAACGAACAAGGAGTAAGAGCTAGAACAAAAACATTCTTCTTGATTTTTAGTGTAGAGGAAATCACGTTTTCATCGTTTACTTATTACACAGAAAATTTGCGAACGCAGATATAACGACTAAAGAAAGCTTCACATCTGTTTACACTTGAAAAATTTGTTAGAATGGGGATAGAATGAGCATTCGCTCGTCTGTTGTAAATCGGCCATTATATAGAGTGTCTGGTGACAAGTGGGACAACGCTTTAATAATAAATAGAGGACAACTGTGCTAGTTTGAAAATGGTATTCGAAATTGCCTCACGACTCTTGTTCTAGGGTGTTTTTGGAAAATTCTCCTGACGTCACAATTTCCCGGAAGTGAATTTTCGTATACTTTACTCCAGAGATATATCTCTGAATTTCTCCTAGTCGGTAGTAAGTCGCAAAAAATCGAGAAATGCATCCACGTGAAGTCGGGAACTTAGGTGCGCTTTCTCGAATCAAATCCATAGACAGCAATCATCCATCCAGAAATTGAGCCCATATTACCGTTTGATGTCCATACATGAAAAAATTTATATTTTTTAAGCTTATGATCTTGAGATTAAATAATGTCGAAGAACTTAATCCGAAATCGAAGCTCTTCACATTAAACCCATTTCTTGATGAAAACGGGAGAATTCTTGGTGGGCGTCTCAATAAGTCAAATTTTATATTCAGCAACCTTTTTTAAGCCAAGATTAAGAAACGAACATTATAACTGATGCACTGTGGGCCTCAACCTTCACTTCGAGCAATAACTGATTTTTACTGACCAATTCCAGGAAAGGCTAAGTGCTCAAAATGGTTCATCACTTGCTAAAAGCTTAAACCTAAAACTTGTGATTATTTGTCAAATAGCTTCCCAAAGAAAGTGTCACCGTGTGTTTTCCATTCGAAATCACTGGAGTGGATCATGCTGGTCCAATATTTATAAGGGACAAAAAAGCGCCTGGTTTGAAGGTAACGAAGGTATACTTTATAGCACTTCTCTGAAATATTCTAACGAACGGTCTTCGCGAATCACCCTGTATATTCAGAAATTATTTAGTGTTAGAACATATCATCTTTTAAGGGACTGTAAACTGTATTGTGCGGACTCCTCATTGAAAATTGTTTCATTTTTCAAATAGTTATAAGAAGGTTTCAGTATGATTTGTGCACTAACTTGAAATAGACAGCAATAGATACAAAATCATAATGTATGCTATCACACACTTCAACAATTCGCGAATTTTGAACAATTCGGTATTGAAAATGGCCGAAGCGGGAGAAACGCATCAGATCGCCTCTACGTCACTCGTTATTGTACGATTCACTGATCGATACAGCCCGACGCTTGCTAAAGAGAAAAGTACACGAGAAGAGGGTGAGTGGATATATCCCCATGCGTCACGGAAACCGCGAAGTTTCGTCCCTTTAAACAACCGACATGCGGAGCCAAATTTAAAAGAGCATTCCCTCGTTGAAAATCGAAATTTTTGATGGCGGTTAAAGTTTTTCAGTGGTCTTGTGGATAGAATATTTGATTCCGATGATAAAAAAAATTCATGCGAGACCTATTGATACCACAGTAGAAAAAGTGACCTGAATATGGAAGTTTTCGGAAATTTGGGAACCTATATACCTTCGAAACTAAGATAAACCGCCGAGTTTCTACTGTTGATTTATGTTCAGAAGTCCAAACTGACTATATAACTTCTTATCACTATTTGCTGGATGGCAAACTTAGACACTTCATTCATTCATTCATCTTCTCTTTAATGTGCTCGGAATTAACCATGTGCACAGATAATCGTAACACGTTTTTATTGCATACTAATCATTCATACCCATCTATAGACAATTTTTGTTTTTACAACACCACAAACATCCATGACCTCGCTGGGATTCGAACCCAGTACCTTCAGCACCCTAGTCTACCGAGGTAGCCAACTTAGACACTTGTCTTAAATGGCAAACCTTTGAATGAATTTGACGTCTTTTGGATGTAATATTTTGGATTTTGACGTCACTCTAGAGTTTTCCAGACGCCCTGGTCACGCCCTCTTTAATCTTTGGTTGTGACCAAAATGGACGTATCTCTGCTGCCTGACGGGTGTCCAATGTACCTGCGGGTTACTCATGTTTACATTACTAACATTGCAGGGGGAGATAGGTGAATTGATGCATGAGGCACATAAACTCTTTTCCAGCAATCGCCTGGGGCGCACCCGATGCGCCTCGGAGGCGCGCAACTCGTGTTCCAGTAAGCAGGAACGTCAGACAAAGTGCTTCCTATCCTCTCCCCTGATGCACCACCCGAATTTGCGGGGCTTCATGCACTCTCAGCTGTGAAACGTCAAACGCTTGTTTATACTTTCGTTCTCGTTATGGTGCGGGCTTCACGCACCTGACTGGAGAGCCATTCAATGACTCAATGCTACTCTAGTAGGTTTGTTGTACTTATTGAATACGGTGTGAATCGTGGCGAGCTTAAACTCCAAACAGAAAAATTCGATATTTCGAGTTCTTGAGGAGAAAGTTGCGAGATAAACTAACTAACCCAGATAGCACAGGACGTCCTAAGGACGTCCATTACATGTCCATATTTGGTCGGAACGTCCAGGACCAATTCTGGACGTTTTAAGAACGTCCAGTTCGTTAAATCCTCAGGACGTCCAGAAAGCGACCTCCTTAGAACGTCCATTCTACGTACGAAGATCATATCTTCGAATTGTTCATTTGTGTGATTACTGGCATTATTCAGATCGAGTGTATATTTTGCTATTGGATCATGACAACAAACAATTCAATTTTATACAATGTTAATACCATATCTCGGAATTAAGATAAAGGAGACGATTATTGCGGTTCTGTGTTCTTTTGTGAAGTGTGACCGTCATGTCAGATGTCAATGGTTGTTAAATTTTTAGCGGGACCTGCGGGACGCCACACGAAAGATAGAAATGAAAATAGGTAAGGAAAATATATTATTACAGAGACATTGTCTCAGATTATTATTCAGATCAGATTAGATTCTCAAAGGATATCAGTGATTTCAAGGAATATTGAGATACCGAAAGGTTAGTAAACATTATGTCTTAACTAAGGAAACTTAAACGCCGATTTCCACTTGAGTTTCATGAACCTATATTACATCATTCCTTTTTCGTGCCTATTTGTCTGCTGACTGACGGTTCACAACAAATTTGTATGCGTTCTAGCCGGTTTTGTTAACTGTTTAGGCTTCCCCTGAAGTCAGGCTGACAAAAAGGCACAAATAAAGTGTTCAAGTGGTACGAGTTCCAATCATTTCATTCTTCATAATAAATTCAATTACAGGATATTGAGTAAATGATGCAAGTCATTCCAAGAACTTGCTCCACAATGTTGCTGTATGTTCGATATTTCATATACCGTTGAAAGCAAGATCTTAAGCAAGAACTGCTGAAGAAACAAGTGACTTGGAATCAGAGTTCAAGTCAAAAACCAATTATTTCTTTAACGAAGAATCAATAGGTGATATAAGTCTTCTTCCTTCTCTTTAAATAAAAAAAATAGTTACTTATAGAATTTCTAAACAACATATACATACACCATGTTCAATAACATATTCTTCATTTTACAGTTAATGAGACAGTTTCAGAGCCTAAAAGTATTAATGGTGAGCTAAATATTTATTATATTCGATTGAATAACTGTTTTCAGAAATATATTTGAATATATCTAATTTTTTCTTTATAGGTGATTGACAAGATGGTAAATCATCTGAAGTTGTCCAGGATATGTTGGACTCTTCCTTCCATTCAGAGGAGTCTGATGGAATTCACAACGATAAATATAATTTAAATTTTCCTTTGATTTCAGAACAAGAAATAATTGAATTTGATGCTATTTTAAATAATGAAACAAATGAAAATGTGAGTTGATTCAATATTTTTGCTCTTTATTGTTCGTAATACATATTATAATGTTGCTTCGAATCATGAGAATGAAGAGGGTTTTTGTGATGAATAAGAAAATTACTTTGCAGGTAAATAAATGCAAAAATAGGAGGTACAAACAATTATAATATGGTGAAGCAAATATTGATTTTATTGATCACTAATGATCAAACAAGTAGTTGGTTGGGGCCAAAAGTAAAGAAGCCATTCATGAAAGTCACTGAGCTAATTATAAGTGAGTATTTTGTAGTCACTGCCTGTACGTTGAAGTAGATTTCACGATATATTAGGCACCAAAATTGATTTCATATTCACCTTGAAAAATAGGGCAATTTGAAAGAATATTTTATTAATTTTTTTTATAGGTTAATGTGAACACAGGTGCTCACATTTTTCCATATAATTCTCACACACCAGAGATTTTGAATTATGATTTTCTCCAAAAAAATAAAAACTGCTTGTTGTGTTAAAACTGCTTCATAATGATCAATACTGAAGAATTTGGATTTGCATCTTGATCTGCCATTCAGTTTGGATATGCAATTTAAATTATTTTCAGGTTTAGCTGAGAAGCCAGACAGGACCAAGAAAAGAAACTGAATCGTCAATTCTGGCATGGTTGAAAAGGGCAGAGGAGAGGAAAGGTGTGAACTCAACAAGTTTTGATATCAAATAACATGTAAATATTGTTTGGAAAAAACTCTAAATAAAAAATTATAAATTATTTTCACTTATTTCCTGGAGGAATTCTGATGAATAATGAATCAATTAATTTCATTTGAAGGAGACAGGACATGGATATATATAGTGTGTCAATGTGAAAAGGTACAACACTTTTTATTTCTGCCCCTATACAAAATCAGTAAATATGCAGTAAACGGTAATCTTTGGTTGGTTGGGCGGACATTTTGAATTGGTTCTAATCAATTTTCATAAACCCTGCTGATGACAGCAACCCCTATAATGTTACATGGGAAGGGGTGTTGAGTGACACCTTGTTTCGAAAGTAATTCGATTGTCTTCCAAAAAAAAAATACATCTGACCTTTTTGTTAGTACTTTTTTGAAATTTATAGAAAAAGTTTCAATGAAACATGAAAATGTTGAAAAGCACTTTCGAGTTTCATTGCAACTCTTGCTATCAATTTTTCGGAAGTACTAACAAAAAAGTCCAGGTGTATGGCTTTTTCAGAAAGATGATCGAATTACCTTTGAAAGAAAGTGTCACTCAACACCCCTTCCCATGTAAGATTATAGGGGTTGCTGTCATCACCCTCACAGGGTTGATAAAATTGATTGGAACCAACTGTATAAAATGTCCCTGTACAGACAAAAGTTTAACAGTTTTTGCATTTTTTCTGATTCCGCATGGGGCGAGATATAAAGGTGGTGCCTCTTGAAACTGACACACTGTAGAATAACCCCTCGATATCTTCATGCGCCCCCAACTATGTCCATGAAACGTCCTTATAAGGACGTCTGTAAGACGTCCTATGAATGTCCATTTTAAATCCTGAAAGGCTCTATTATGGACGTCTTGAGGACATCCTGATTAGTAACATTGGACGTTCTAAAAACGTCCATAAGACGTCCACGTCCGTAAAATGGACGTTTTGAGGATGTCCCGAATGTCCGAGCTGGACGTTTTAAGAACGTCCCTAAGACGTATTTGTGCTATCTGGGAAGGTGATCTCACGACGATTTTGAAGGTATTTTTGAAAAATTCAAAAGAACGACACATTAAGGGAGATCCCGAAACCTTCGCCACTCTGATACTCCAGAAAATAGCTTTGGTGGCGATGCCGTTGTATACGCGATCTATAGAAGAATATCAAAAGTTCACATACCAGTACATTTTACCCATGTTTAGCTTTATTATTTCATGCCAACCGAAAACAAAGGGTGCGTTTTTATTTTCATCGAACTGATTAATCGGTGTATCTCCCTCTCTCTCTTCTTTTGTTTGCCACCAAAGAAGAGAAAGATAGAGGTTAATCGATTAATCATTTCGATGAAAATAAAAACGCACCCAATCTTAATAACTTCTTTAAAATTTTTGGGCCCCAAAAAATATTGCATCAATCCCATAATCCTTGGTAAACGTAAGAATTAGAGGGCCACAAGGTCAGAAAAATTATTGCTAATTTGCGGTGGTTCTTTTATATGTATTTAACATACAAAGGACATTACACAATTTGTTCAACTATTCATTTCAGAGATATATTTGCAGTCATAAATACATTTGTCCATATACATATCATACATATATTACAAATAAAGTTTCAACTAACGAGACGATAAAAGGAATCATCATAAATGTGTAAGAAATTCTGCATTAATACTGAGAGAGAACTAATATCACCATAAAACAACTGAGGCAAGAGAACAATATTGTTATATGATCTGAATAGCTGGAAATATACCTTGAGCTTGGCTATTCAGGAATTATAACAATGATTGAAAAAAAGGAGATGCAATTTGAACATTTTTGTGAAAACCAGTTTGAGTATAAAATATGTAGCGTTATTCAAAGAAGGCATTTCCCAAAACTTTCAGTCCGAACAGTGGCAGACAAACATAAAGGGAACAAATACTTTCAGTGAACTACCATATATGACCTGAACTTATAGTCACAGGAACAAATTTGAAGAATATTAGCAGATTATGCAAGAACCCAATTTTAAGGAATCCAATTTACAGCTGTATATACTGTCTGTGCTGCATTGATTAAAGTTAAGATTGTCAAATGAATATCTCTAAAAAGATTTGACAGCTCAAAAAATAATATAATTTTTCAATCAATAAATATTTTCCTTTATATTACTTCGAAATAGTCAATCTCTTCGACTGAAACCTGTATAAATAATATTCTGCAAATATAGGGTTTTTGTAAGAATCTCGCTTTTCATGCTCTATATACATTGCACTCAGTAAACTTATATTCATCAACAAAAAATTTAAACTTCCAAATAAGAATATTTGGTGAAATACACAGGTGGCCAGAGAAGATACTTAAAAATATGATATTCATATTCCTTTTGGATGATTTAGTTATATAAGACATATGTATTTTTCACGCCTGGATATTCCCTCTCTGGAAACCAGTATAAATTGAATTTTCAGGTATTGTTAAATAAGAAGGACAACTCATACACACTCATACTTTCTTCCCTGTATCTTATAATTACTTTTTCTGCTAAGAGTCCGGCTGCTCTGGAAAATCGAACACGTAGCTTGAGTATAAATTACTACTACAACTACCACTGGTTGCATTTGTCCCATCTGAAGGTAAAGGCACAGGAAGTGGCCTAGTTGGCTTTCTTGGTTTGTAGGTACCGCGTGAACTTGTATTGAGTGGTCCTGACGGTTTCAGTCTTGGCCTACCAGGACCTCGACGCACTGTAGATACAGGAGAGGACATACCAGCAGAACCAGAAGGCTCTGAAGGAACATTACTTGATGTAGAGGGGTTTACCTCCCCTATACTCAAGTCTGAACCTGGAAATTTCAATTTATCACCATTAGATAGGAAAGAATCCAATGATACATATTTTCCGAACATCATTGAAAATAATCTTGTTGAAATAGTCTGTAACTGTTCAACAAAAAGCTTCATATCATATATTTCTGGAAGTAACTGCAGTTGCGCCACAGTGAATTCAAACCCGTAAAATCCATGTCTTGCGCGTTTTAGGAAGCGCTTCAAAGGGCACCCAATGTTGAAAAGCATTAGGAAGCTATGTGAAGGAAATTGCTTTAGTAGTATGGAAATCATTCACAACTTCTTCACAAAGAGCAGCAGTCATGCATCTAACTTGAAACATACATTGTGTCGAATTTGTCACAGGTAACTAAGGTATCATGTGTCTAAGCAGTAAAGAAACCCTTCGAAACTTCGTTTTATCAAAACTTGTCCGAGGTGAAAAAACGTACATTATATTTCGAATTTGTCTCAGATAAGTAAGGTTTCATCATGCATCAGATTTTCCAAACGTCATATATCAAAATTGACAGAGGAAATTAAATGTCATAGGACAAAGTTGAAGGAATTTTTGTGTTTTAGCGGTTGTACATGTATCATTCATGGATTACCTGAAGTGAAAATTCCACTAGTTGTTGCAGAACCACTATTCATTCTGTTAAGTGTTGAAGCTCTTCTAGAGCCTCTTGGTCTACCCCTCTTCGAAGATCCTCTTGCAGGAGTCCTTGGTTTCACTGCTGATCCATATACGTTATATACTGTGTATTCTGAAAATTTTTTATGCAATCAAACTAAAACACATAATTTTATATTTTTAACTCACTGCTACTTAGAGATCCTTCATTATCTTCAAAAAAGCTCGTATCGGAGAGATCATCAGTCAAAACATCATTTGATGTAACACTTTGAGGACTTGTAGGAGTGCTATCAACATTCAAGAATTGATCTTCGAAATAAGAATCATGCAATTTCACACGTTTTGGTTCGGGAGCAGCGGAAATTGTCTGGAAAATATTTTCTGAATTATCCCAAAATGATAATTATATAAATATTCATACCTTGAACGCAGGTTCACCCCTTTTCCTTTTTTCTACATCTAGCGTAGTTATGATCGGTTCGATTTTTGGAACGATTGCAGGATCAACTTTGACTGATGCTACAAAACAATTATAAATTTTGTATATAAAATTATATTATTTTTATTTATTTATTGTCAAAAATCAAATACTGAATGGATTTGCTTTGATTTTGATGCTGGAATGAAGGCTTATTTGAGAATAAGAAGTTGTAGAAAGTTGTAAGTTATCAAATCGACGTCGATCCTAAATAGTTGCCTACTTGTTTGAACTTTGCTCGCTGTTTATAATTTATCACTTTTTGTGAGATGAAAACAATGGATTTTTTTCAATTTAAAACGATAACATATACCACAACTTGCGAATAACACTACTTTACACTTCAACTATCGCAATCTGTTGGACAACGGCAAGTACTTAATTCCAGGTCTACAGATTTTTTTCTTACATTTATGGAATTTTTGGACCAATTCATCTTCGTCAAGAAGAAGCGAGACAACTTCCTTTGGTTTTAACGTATCTGGTTTGAAATTGCCACCACTGATGACTAATTTTTGGATCTATAACATAAGATGTATTAATAAATAATATATCAGTAAATCTTGAGAATACCAACCTCGCTCTTTTCTCTAGCTCTCTGAAGTATTCTTTCTTCAATTGTTCCTTTACAAATCAAACGATACACTGTAACTTGTTTAGTTTGCCCTAAACGATGAGCTCTGTCCATAGCTTGTTGATCTACAGTGGGATTCCAATCACTATCATAAAATATAACCTGAAAAATCAAACCTTCATAAATAAGTTTCAAGAATGAAAGGAAGGAATTTAAATGAGTATTAATGTTATCAATAATTAAATCACATCACTGTTTGCTTAAAAAAAATGGGGTAGTCTCAAAAGTAGTGTCCATATAGATGTTAGACAAAGTTTATCTGGCATCTTTATGGAAAATTGAATCAAAAATAAGCGTGAACGAATGGAACAGATAGGCACGCGATTTTGGCAAGAACAAGATTCATGTCTCACAGTGTCTGCTGCTGTCAAGTTGATTCCTAAGCCACCAGCTCTTGTGGATAACAAAAACACAAATATGTCAGTCCTGGCTTGAAAATCGGCTACCATATCTCTTCTCTCTGATATCTTGGAGGAACCATCTAACCTCATATATTTGTGATGTCTATGCCACATATATTCCTGAAATGTGTGATAATGAAAGTTTGGAAAGTGTATGGGAATATCTACAAATACACGAAAAGGATTGAATATCAATTTAGTGTTTACCTCCAGAAGATCGATCATTTTTGTCATTTGAGAATAAATCAACACCCTATGACCTTCTTTCTTGAGTTTTTTCAAAAGGCTATCAAGAACTGATAGCTTTCCTGCATCAGTAACTAGCGTTTCTTTATCTGAAATCGAAATAATTCATAAACTTATTCTCAACTATTGCAGTATTTCATTTTCGATCATACCTGGTATATAAATATTAGACCATCCATTTATGGGTTTCAAAATATCAATTGGACTATATACAGTGGGATAAAAATATTTTGCAGGGGATCTATTAGCTTCATTTCCAGTTGCTTTAGCCCAGTAGACATTAAGGGTTTTATAAGAAAATTCGTCATTATGTCTTTCAAGATCATTTGCAGCCTTTCTAGAGGAACAATATAGGGTAACACTGCAACTTTGTATCTAAAAAAAATACATCTTTAGGTTTAATACTTTCAGGAAGTTAGTTTCATAAGGAGTAAATATCTGCTTCCTTGATAACTACGAAACATAAGTGCCTTCATTTTCCTATGCCGGCCACATATGCTCTGGTCTAGCAGGATGGTTGACCTGTGCAGGTTTCCAGTCTGACGCCGTAGCATGTGAGACCAGCACTGAACTAAAATTTATGTGACTGCTAAATTTGTGAATGCATAGAAATATATGTTACTTGAATTACCTTTGGTATAACACTGGATAAAAATGATGGTAGTTCTGAACAAACAAGTTCCTGTTTGATAAATTTCATACTGTTTCCATCACCAAATTTCGATATCTGAAAATTCAATTATTCATTATTAAGTGTACTCAACCGAAGTTCAGATATTTTCAGATTCCATCAAATTTAAAGTTAAATGAACCTAAATTTTCCACATGAAAATCCTTGTGAAATACTACAAACATATCGGTATCTCTAATGTCAAAGTAGTAGGTTGAATGAAATAATAAATATACTGGGTGACATTATACACCCAGAAATAATAACATCGTGAACTATATTTCTTGGCAATGTGATAGTGTTTTGTCAGGAATGGATAGAAAACCTTTCCAGAAAATTTTATGAACATTCATGAAAAAAATTAATAGTATGTTTGACGGTCCCATAGTTGAAGCCGAAATACGATGGTCGATGTCTGCTTGTGACAACTCGTTCTTCGTGAATTCACTGTGCCAGAGTCTGTGGAGGTTGGTGCGAATTGAACAGTCTCCTCTTCATCATATCCCAGATATTATCAATGGGGTTTAAATCAGGTAGACGGGTTGGCCACGAAAAAACTAACCGTCAGCTGTTTGAAGCTGAGTCTATAGTTCAAGGAGCAATATGTGGATATGCTGTCTTGCTGAAAATGGCCGTCTGGCAGGCCATTTATTTAAAGCAGCAGAGTGATTTGTAGGATACCCTGAACATAACGCGCAGTTGTAATATTGACTTGAATGGGCAAAATGGAGGATCGTCTGCCATAAGCAATAGCGCCTAAACCATAACTCCAACAGAACTGTGTACCTGTCTCTCAACAGTAAACTCTTGAGTTCTTGATCGATGTCGTTCCAAATCTCAGAAATAGAAACAGTTAGTGCTTCAAGGTCGTTCGGAGGATTTGTAAGTGCTCTGAAGCGTCTACCCATCATGTCCCATACCTGCTCGATGGGGTTAAGGTCAGGACTATTAGCTGGCCAATTCATAATCTCAATATTTTCACGACGGAGAAAATTTTGTGTCACCTGAGCCGTGCATTATCTTGTATAAAAACGAAATCAACACCAAAGTTTTCAGCATATGGCACTACATGAGGTTCAAGAATGTCCGTGATGTACCTAACAGCATTAACATTGCCCCTTTCGGAGCGTCACTAGCTCCGTATGTCGTCCCAAAGAGATGCCTCCCCAAAACATGACACTGCCACCACCATGACGAATGTTTTCAACGAAGTTGCACTGTGCGTATCGTTCTCCAGGTCTTAGATAAACTCTTACACGTCTATCTGAATGGTAGAGGGAAAATCTTGACTCGTCTGTAAACAAAACTCGACTCCAATCGGCCGATTCCCAATTAACTTGCATTCTCGCAAATTGAAGTCTGTTTTCCGGTGCTCTACGGTCAAACGCGGCCCTCTAGCTGGGATCCGTGGGGTCAGATTTCTTTCCCTTAAGCGTCTTCATACGGTTCTTAAGCTTATTTGGATTTCATAAGTCCTTCTAGCCACATTTTGCACCTCGGGAACAGTTAATGTACGGTTTCGAAGGACTTGTTGGACCATGTAGCGATACTGGACAGCATTGGTAACGCGTCTACGACCCTGACCTGGTCTTCTTTGATGATCCGCATTTTCCCTATGCCTTCTTAAAACATACGAAACTGCAGATTGAGTCACACCAAGTCTTTCTGCGATATATCGCTGACTACGATCTTCCTCCACCAATGTTACCACTCTAACACAATTGTCTAAGGATAATGCATTTCTAACCCGACCATGCACATTCATTTTCAAGTTTTAAGGAAAAATAGTGACAAAATCAGTGTTCACCCGTTTAAGATAAAATTAACACTGACATGAAAAGTCTCCAACCTGATAATTTTTAATTACAGGTAAAAAAATCTGCGATATGGAACTCGACACGAAGTTTAGACAACAAACATGATGGCAGACTAAACAAAAAAAATCACCTGCAAAAAATTATCAACAGCAATTTTAATTCGAATATCTTAGATGATCTAATAATTTTGTCCGGCAGTGTAGCTAAACTGTCTCGTACAGCCAGTTGTATGAAGCGTCTATGGTACGGCTCCGTTGACCAGTTGGTCTTCTTCCAGCTGCTCTACCTTCATTTGTCCATATACAACACGCAAGCATTACTGTTGTACAATTATCAAGTCCGCTAATTTAGGACAACATCTCAATAGACAACAATTCTACCCCTGTCAAAATCCACTAACATGGTAATGATTTTGACGTCTTCAAACTCGAGGCATTTTACTACGCTTTACTTTTGGCTTAACACAAGTCACCTGCCGAAGAATAACTGAAAATAATATCTTCACAAACTGACAAAAAAACTTTGATTATGCAAACGTTGATATCGTTATCTTAGCATGCGTTAAATATGATCATTTTTTGACAAAAAATAAAGTTCGCAAAGTAATTCCTTCTGGATGTAACGCGCCCGCACAATAGGTCTCTTGCATGTAACACGAATTATCATATTTTTATATTTTGCTCATTCTATATTGATACATAGATACTGTATACACTTCAACAATCCGCGAATTTTGAATAATTCGGTATTGAAAATGGTCAAATCGAGCCTCAAGGTCGAAGCGGGAGAAACGCGTCAGATCGCCTTCTACGTCACACGTTATTGTACGATTCACCGATCGATATAGCCGACGCTGTCTACTGGCTTACTAGAGAGAAAAGTACACGGAAAGAAGGAGTTAGTGGATATATCCCGGTACGTCACGGAAGCCGCAAAGTTTCGTCCGTTCAAACAGACGATATGCGGAGCCAAATTTAAAAGATCATTATCTCGTTGAAAATTGAAATTTTTGACGGCGGTTAAAGTTTTGCAGTGATCTTACGGATAGAATACTTGATTCCAATGATAAAAAAATTCATGCAAGAGACCTATTCTTGTGAACCTTGCCTCATCAACTTCTTGCTCTGATGATATCGATCCAATCAACAATAAATGTATATCCGTCTTTACTCTCTAAATGCATGTATGCATAAGTCAGTCAGGTTTTCACACACAAGTCGAAGTTGAGAACTTACCCAACACTTTGTTTTTGTTTAGATTATCAAAGGAATTGGGAAAAGGAAGTCTGGCGTTTTCACCCTAGATCATGTTCATATTCGAATTATTTTTCTATTCCTATATGTCCAGAAACTTAGGGTTAGAGTTGCTTCTGAAAATGAACTTTGTGATGTGCCAAATTGACCCCAAGTGTGGCAAATTTTTTCAGATATTTATTTATTTCATTAAAGGCCGATTTTTTCTATTTGGGCAGATTTGCAATTGACACTGAGAAAATAAGCTTTCAATTAAAATAGATTTGTCTCAATACCAAAAGACCCATTCACACCTAAAACCTACCCTCGTTCTAGATTTATTATCAGAAAGTAAAATGTGATCATTTTAGACCATTTTTGGCTCCCAATGCATTCAATTACACTACAGAATATCTTACCTGTATATCGTCAGTCTTTGTACTTTCTAT
Source organism: Myrrha octodecimguttata (assembly GCA_958510865.1). Classification (NCBI taxonomy): domain Eukaryota; kingdom Metazoa; phylum Arthropoda; class Insecta; order Coleoptera; family Coccinellidae; genus Myrrha; species Myrrha octodecimguttata. The sequence continues at coordinate 18,290,809 of OY294065.1, read as the reverse complement.
ATCAATTTCTTGGGATACCCCCAAATTATCTATAAACTTCTGTTCAGATGTAGAAAAATAAGTATGCCTGGCATGTCCATAAACAACTCCACTACCGCAATTGTTTCGAGTAAAAATTAAGTCCTTGAGTAATAAATTTGAAGTTAAATCATCATAAAGGGCTGTATGATGAACGATATTTAGTGATGGTTTTTTATCTCTTGGTGTACTCCAATCATCAATGTACTTTCCTAACCTTTCTTTTTTCTGTGAATAATAAAAGTGTTCCCATCTGAGAACACCAGGGAATAATTTACCAGTTAGAAAAATTAAACCTTAAATTACTCACCGTTTAAGAATATCTCCTTGAAGAATTTCATAGATATCACCAAAGCTCAAATGCATGGCTGAACAAAACCCAAAAATTGTTTGAGACAAATTATTTTTATGAGCTTCAGCTATATACTGACAAGTAAACAGAAAATACTTCTGGAGCAACAAAAAGTTACCCTTTTGAATATTGAGGTTGTATACTAAACGAGGTACATTATATGATACAGGCATCGGTGATATAGGAGACTTAGCGTCCCTTCTCTCAAAAAGCTCTGGATGATTGCAGACCTATAATACTCCAGCATGATTACAAAGAAATGTTGAGTTCGTTTTTCCCTCACCTTACGAAACTGCATAACCAAATTCATTAAATTAGAAGTGAAATTCTTATCCACACTATGTGCATCTCCACCCCCAACACTATAGTGTATCAAGTCTTCTATTTTTATCTTTTGTTTGAGTGCTATGTATAGTAATTTCTGTCGAGTAGTTAAAGGACAATAAACCATTATTTCTATTTTATCAGACAATTCGTTCTCTACATCTTTCTTGATTCTCCTCAACATGAAAGGTTTCAAAATCATGTGTAACCTTGACAAATGTTCTGAAAGGAAATTAATAAATTCACTGGATTTATAGCACTCTCAACATCTTTTATGAATTATGGTAAACCCGCAAGATTTCCCGTCGCGAAGCTACGAGTAAGATATTCACATCATTGTAAGCAGTGTGAGTTCCTGAACAAAAATTATGAAGACCAACATAGGCGGTCTCTCTTTGTTTGGAAGATATGGGCCCCCAAAGTTCCAAATTGATGCATTTTCAGATCCTTTTTTCCGCCATAAAAATGATCTCTCACTTCTCAAATCTAATTCATAAATCATCTTTGAACGTTCAACCAACGAATAACGACACTTTATTTCAAGAACATTCATTATTTAAACTAAGAAAAGTGAAAATATTAGACAACCACTTAACCTATATTTCTACGAAATACTTCTCAATGTTGAAGCGGAGCTTGGCAACAGCGTCTTTTCATCGCTGGATGACCGAAGAGTAGTTGCTGGCGGGAAATATGAAATGATGGACAGTCGAAGGATATGATTGTAAGGAAAATGCTTCTGTCACTGAAGAAGAGGTGGTTATTGTAACATCAAAACAAAATCATTGAGAATATTTGTTTAAGGTTTCACTCTCAATATTTTCGGTTGAACTTTCTTTCTATCCCCTTCAAAACAGGGAGGTTGTTATCTACTTCGTTTTTTGTTGTGTCTTCGAGATGGTCCCAGTTTAGAATGAGATTCAGGGTATTCCCATAAAATGGGTTATATAATAACCTCGATTTCATTGGATATCTGGAAAGGGTGCGACCTATCACATATATGAAAAAAATGTACGTTGAAATATATATCAGGGTGTATTATCATTCTATTTCTATGTGTTTCAACCTTGTAGATTTCATTAGAAACGAATTCTCCTATTGGAAGATTTAGAGTATCGCAGTAAACAGTAAGAACTAAGAACATATTTCATGATATTTCATTTTTCTCGCCAGCAATAATCTGTCATTCACGAATACGCACGATGCCACGATTCCGACCGATGAAATTCGCGCCATTGCCAAACTTCTCTTTTAGACTGAGTCGAAATCAGAAGGAATAGAGGTTAAGTGGTTGTCCAGTAATTTCATTGTTTTTTCATTAAATATTGATTATTCTTGGAAAAAAGTGTTGCTTATTGTTGGTTGAAGGTTCAAAGGTGGTTTGTGAACTATACAGATGAAGGAAGAGATCGTTTTTATGCTGGAAAAAGGGACCTGAAAACGATTCATTTTGGAACTTTGGGGGCTCATATCTTCCAAATTAAGGGAGACCGCCTATGTTCGATTTCACATTTTTTATTCAGAAAAACACACTGTGTACAATGATGTAAATATCTTTTTAATATCTCGGCGACGGGAAATCTTGCGGGTTTACCTGAATTATAATTAATCATTGTAATTCAAAGTTTTCCTTTTTACTTGAGTGCTAGTGAAGGAAAATTACAGCCCCATGAAGTTGAGAACTTTGCAAATTGTTCAAACTTCAAAAATCCACCGAAAAAACCAGCATAAGAAATTTCTTCTGAACTACAAATAGGTTGATCTATAAGACGCGAAAACTGGGAAGGAAAATGAATAGAAAAATTTATCAAGATTCAATTAAGGTGTTGACTCGAAATTTGGAAATCTCTAATGCAATGTTTCCAACCATTTTTTTTTCTGTTATTGGCATTTACTTCCAAATGCGGAACTAAAGGTTTAAATGGGGTTCGAATGTTCTTCTATCCAGCCTCTGCATGCACCATGACATAAAACATTATTGATAATTGGATTTTTATTCTGATTGCTTACTTTCGTCAATTCCAGTCTTATTTTCAGCATGACTCTCAATATCTTTGGAAAACCATTCGTTGAATTCTTCATGAGAGTCAAACAGTGTTGGCATAATAAAATGAAGAAGTGCCCAAAGTTCAGCCATACTATTTTGAATAGGGGTACCACTGAGAAGTAAACGGTTCCTACAGCTGAAACCTAGTAACGTTTTCCATCTCATACTGCTTGTACTTTTTATCGCCTGAGCTTCATCGAGGATCATATATTGCCATTTTATCCTATTGAAATATTTTATGTCAGTGATGACAATTTGATAACTTGTAACAACTATGTGGAAACTGGCTTCTTTGGTATAAATATCCTTCTGGTCCCAAAACTGCCTCAGTATTTTACGTTCCTGAAAATGGAGTTTCAAGTGAATTAATTAATCTATTATAATCCAAAATTTCACGCATTTCATACACTTACATTTGGATTTCCCCAATAAGGAACAACTTTGAATGATGGAACGAATTTTGCTAGTTCTTGTTGCCAATTGTGCAGAGTTGAAGCTGGTGATATTATTAAAAATGGACCCCAGACGGCTGAAAATTATAGAACCATATAATCAATCGAATAGAATTTGATTGGAAACTATGGCATGAATGAAATGAAATAGCTTTTCACATGCAGATTGCTTTGAATTCCCATGAAGAAAAGATTTGATAGACAACCATAAACTACGACCACAGATCAACCAGATAAACCACTCGCGTCATTTACTTAGGAAATCTATGACAACGCAGATATGACCCTGAATCGAGCTAATCAGAATTTTAGAAGGCGTTTGGGGTGCTTTGGGGTGCCAATCAGATTGCAGGAATAGAATTACGTCACTCTCGCCGTTTTCGGACTCGCTTGAAGAGGTTATAAACATGTAAACAAACTGAAATGAATTTTTCATCCTATTAATTGATGAATAATTTCGTATCTGTTCCATTTAAGAATATAATCCAAACAGTTTTTTACAACCAAATCAATTGTTTAGTCATCTTTGAGGTTCTATTTTATGATGACAGTCCTCATTATATGTTTTAATTATACAACAAGAATTGGAATCGAACCATTGTATCTTTATACAATGATCGAACTTAGGTGGACTCATTCCTAATGTTCATTTTATATAATATAAAGGAATCGCAACTGAAGTAAAAGCATTACAACCTCCATTATTCAATTAAAATGATGAGATGTCTAATAAAATTGTATATGATTGCACAAACACTAGGATTGGAATCGAACAAAGTTGGTAATTTGATTTTATATTGAAATGAATCTCATTTGATGTGAAACTACAAAGATTCTCTGATTAAGATAAACGGGTTTTCCATAACATTTTTCCAAAATTTTCATTTACTCCAACTGAGTTCTTCTACAGGAGTTTAAGGTGTGACAAAACACTCGCTTTGGTGTTGGAAATTTGCTTATCAAATGGTTTCATCGAAAAATCTTAGTCTGATTTTGATTTTGAGATTCTTGAATCCCGACAAATCCATTTTTACATTTCGATTTTAGATATTCCAAAATCAAGTATTCAATTTGACAGCTGTTTCGAGGAAGAAGAAAGTGTGGTTATGTCTGCTATATTTCTCAAGGTCGGAGAGACGCGATTCCCGCAAACGATGAAGTGATTTGTCTTGTTGGTCTGTGCTACGACCTTGAACAGAATGTTGTATTTACTGATACTCCTAGTTGAGATACGAATGAATACCGCTAATGATACTATTGAAGGACCTACTTAGTACTTACCATATTTTTCTGCAATGTGACACAAAAAAGCAATGCTCTGAACAGTTTTTCCTAGGCCCATTTCATCAGCTAAAATGCCACTTATTCCCTGAGAGTATAAATTAGCCAGCCAATTCATTCCTCTCAACTGATACCCCTTTAATTTACCCCTAAAAATCTTTGGTTGCGGCTGCTCTCCTCCATCATGATCTAGACTTTCCATAAATGTTGAGTTGGCTTCCAGATCGAAGTGCCTCGTTCTTGTACGTTCACTGAAGAAGGCTTCTTCTGCATTCTTTCTCGCTTTCTCTTTCATGATGTCACTACAAATATAAGGTTTCAGTTTTTACATTCAATGAATCAGGAGTCATTGATTTATTTTTGCTCATGTTTCCATGATTATTTTCACTCATATAATATTTATTTCATTCAGATCCCACCTGTCATACTCATCAATGGCAGCTAATCTTGGATTTTTTTCTTCATCCAACTGATTCAAAATCCTAAGCTGTTCTTCGGCAGAAGCAGTTCCCAATTTTTTTGACATAAAATGGGCATATAACTCAGTTTGAGTTATCAAGAAATTGAGTTTCCTTTGTTGCCTCTTCGCTTCAATCAGTTCATGATCCATTTTTCTTTGCTCTTCTGCTTCCTTTTCCATACGTTTTTTCACTTCTCTATCCAACCTTCTTGATCGTTTCCAATAAGCTATGTTTTCTCTAGCGAGGCGTTTCATTCTCCACTGTTGCTCTTTGACAATTCTTGCTGACAAAACCTAACTCAATGAAAAAAATCGGTGTATTAAACATATACAAACATAAGTATTGATTAAAGCTTATTTCGGGAGGATTTCGCATCATTTTTAGTTTTTTTTTGTTTCAGATATTGAGAGTGAAAACCTCGAAAAAAATGATATACAAACATGAATTCTTACAAAGAGGATTGAAAAATGTTGTGAGGGTTGTAAAATCAGAAAATAAAACTATCTGTAATATTTGGACAATAAAATTTTGAATGGGTGTATCTGCGGAATCTTTAGGTGGATTTCACTTATTCAGCCTGTTATCAATTATTGAATTATTTAGTTGATTCACACAATAACTTACTAAAGGAAAGGAAAATGTCTTTCAAATTTTGGTTATAAATTCAGAAGGTATTATCCATTTTAATTTTTAGTAATGAAAAAAACCCTATGTTGGAAAAGATTCTCCCAAATGTAAAGATATAGCACCAAATAATAATTGATATCATATACCAACCGCTTTTTGTCTGACAACTTTAGCACACTGCTGTGCAACTCTTTTGCACTGGAGTAGAGTTTCTTTATGTCTGTTAGATTTCGATCTTTGCTGTTTGCCTACTTCTTTCTTGATCAAATTCGTAAATACACGTTTCCTCTTGATGGTCATCATGTCTTCCCATTTCTTTTTTGCTTCTTCATCTTTGAACTTCTTGACTTTCTTTCGTTGAGAGGTACCCATCGATGAAGTTGATAAAGACACATTGGAGGAGTTGAAACTGCACTGTACAGTAGACGAATCTTCATCAAAGGTTTGAAAGTCTATTCCATTCTCCAAGTTGAGATCTAGACATGGTTCCTCCTGAAAGAAGAGACTTGATGCTTTGAACTTAAAAATTTAATTTCTACTCACCGCAATGTCTTCTAGTATGTTGGATGAATATAACAGTGGTTCTGAAGATTCATCTCTTTTCTTTTTCTTTGATGCAGGTGACGGTACACTTCTTTCTTTTGGAGTATAATGATCAACAGAACTCACTAGTCCAGCTCCGTAGTACATATAATCATTAAAATTCTGTAAATAACCAGTATTCTTGTTTAAGGGCCGGTATTATGAATTTTATTTGGACCACAGAGAGTGGTTAACTCTAATTTTGGAAACAGATTTTACGAGTTAACTTCTAATTATCTGTCAAAATAGTTTTATAATACCCGCCCTAACTGAATTAAGTCTCGAATTTATTACTTCCATGTTGCAGGTCACCGTAAGAGAATTCAACCAGAACACAACTCAACTTTCTTACATAGTGGAAAAACCTATTCTGATGGGTTGTTCAACAATCTGCAGAATCATGCGTAATAAAATAAAAACCAGTTACCTTTTTGCCCTGTCTAAGGCTCTTTTGATATGAATGCAATTTTAAAATATGTTGATATTGAACTTCTTCTGGAGGGCTATCTGTATTTTCTTGTAAGATATCTGCCAACCATTGTCTTTCCCCAGATACATTGCTGAAGTTATAATAATCTGTAGGCGAAATAAAGTCGGCAACTAAAAAGTGAAAATATCTTATGAGAATGAATAATTTAAAGTGCTCTTGATTGAGTTGAGATTTTGGCTTACTTTTAAATGCGGTTTCTATTTCCTGATTGGCTGAGTTGCATCGACCAGCCATCAGAAACCCCATTTAAAAGTGAACCAGGACCAGAACCAAACCTCAATAGAGAGTGGCCTGCAGAGCTAGAAAATCAAAGATAATGTGGGAGGTATATGAACCTCAATGTAAAGGAGATAGTTACCCTTAAAACCTAGTAGTTCCTCATTATTGACTTCATCTTCACTATCACTACTAGTATCTTCTGAGTACACTTTCAAACTGTGAAGAAATTGATTCACATCTAAAGCTTTTTCCACACGAGATAAATGCAATGGTTTAGCACTTTTACGCTTCATACAGGGTTTTGGTTTTTCTGCAATTATTAAGAGATTATTGAATATCATCTTGAAGCAAACTGATTATCATATAAAGGATTAAATACCTGGTAGAATTTTGTAAGTTTTCTCTGCGTTTTTCCTGAATGAGCTAGCCATGATGTCATTTGATTGTTAGAAAATTTATTATTTTATTAAATATTCAGCTAACAGCACAAGAATAAAAAAAAACAACAGTAATATAGGTTATGCTGTTCGGTACTTAATTTTCAATCTTCTGTTGGACTTAAGGAGGATACTCTTTTTTCATGAATATTTGTTCATGCTTTTTTAATACATTAGCATAATTATTTCCAGTAGTGAACAGTAAAAAAATTCATAATTTGCTCAATAATTTTCGATTCCATTACAAAAACATTTTACATTATTTTTATTTGACGTTTAGGTGTCAAAAGTCAAAACTATGTGCCACCGTTCTTCTTCTTTTTCATTAACATCTATTCGCAACTACTGCCAAGCGATACGCCCCCTGGCGATAGAAATTCGAACACTTCCAAGCTAGTAGTTTTTCGAAGTGCCTGCTATTCTAATGTAATTTGCTTACTTTTGGAGTTCATTTTCGAGCTTTTGTGTTGTTCTCCGAGTTGAAATTTTGGTATACCGAAAGTGTTTGGAATATTCATCAATCGATTCCTTTCTTTCCGATTAAAATTTTCGATTGTATTAATTCGAAATGGCATCATCCCGAAATGACTATTGTTGTGTACCTCAACTCAATGTTATTCATGGTCAAAGAAGAAAGGATCATCTAGTGCTTCCAGTTTTCATCTTTTCCAAAGCCAAATGAAAGTAAAGTTAACTTAGAAACAGCATTTGGCAGGGAACTCAATGAGAAGAAAGGCCTAGCTTTAGAAATTGAAGATTGGAAAACAGGTCACGAAATACATGAAACTATGTTCACTGCATTTCTCTGAAGATGTTTATTTTCATAAAGGTAAATTACCTACAATGTATTCATTTCGATAAAACTTCATGTCATGATGTTTTCAGGTGTATATGAAAATAAGGGAATTTTGAAGAAAAATGCTGTAGAGAAACTACCTAGCACTTCTGCAGCTACCTAATTCACATACTAGACAAAATCATATTCTAAAAGAGTGATCTGGTTGAAAACCTGACAAAAACTAGATAAACTGTTAGAGTTGATAATAGCTGAAGTTATTCATAAAAATACATTAATACTTTTCATTTCTATATAAAGGTAGGTTGAAGCAGCTGTGACATTTTTGATTTTGTATGTGTATCTTGAGCTGCTGTAATATGAAAATGAAATCAATTATATGTCTATCTGTTTCCTTTTCTTCAGTAATACGATGCAAAAGAACTAAATCAGAAAAATCTGTTTTCATTTTATTGATTCACTCGTTTGTAAACAAAGAACAAGTCATATCATTTGGACTGATTCTAGATTTACCACATAATATAGCCTGCATTCAGCACTTCTTCACATAAATAAGAGTGCTTAAATTACTCATTGAGGTGCCTATTTTTCCAGAAATTTAAGTAAACTTAGATATTGGTTCATTTTGATCCACCAAGCAACAAACACTTAAATTATCCTCCAGGAACGATTTAAAGTACGATTTTATATCGTGATCCATACGAAAAGTCCCTTCTCAAGAAATCTTACACAAAACTATAATAATTTCTTTAAATATTCAAGATCTGCTTAATAAATATTCGTTCTCCAACACATTTCTAAGGTTTGTTTACATAAAACTACTAGCTTGGACAGGTTCCAAATTTATCCGTCAGGGCGCTGGCATCATCGCAGAAGTTCCCAATTATCATTGTTTAAACAATGCTGTTATGAATAAATGAGCGTTAAAAATACGAACTATAATGAAAAAGCATGCTTCGTGTAACATATAATATAGGAATTAAAAATATTTCGTTGATATGTGGCATGGAACATAAATTACTTGATCAAATCTAAAATTTTTTTTAATTCCATAGAATTCCGGTAAATGTTTTGTTCAACGTCCATGAGCGAACCATAATAATGATAACCCTATTTAATGTTTATGTTGTTCTAAATAAACTCAAAAATGAAAACAAATTCGGATCAGATAAAAATGGAAATTAAGTTGTTCGAAAAAGAAAATTTGCTAAATTAATATATCTTTTACAGGGTGAAAACAGTATGAATGCCATAATTTTGGTGAAATAGATGCAACATAATTAAAATGCCACTTCGAGGTACACCAGTTTGTCTCAAATGTAAGGCAACCGAATCACCATTATGGACAAATGCTGAAAATCTGGGGGCTATATGTTTGAATTGTGTGAATGAAACCAAGGAGAGCATTAAAACAGAAGGAGAAGGAACTTCAGCAGACATTAAACCATCTAAACAAAAGGTGAGAACTACTAGATCAACACGATTAAATCCTTTTGCTCTTCCTAAGTTGGGTGGTCCTAGAGGTAAAGGTAGAAGATCTCTCTTCAAAAGAACTCCTTTAAAAGCCCCACAAGCAGTCGCAACTCCTGTAACAAGTGAGTCAGTATTTTGTGAAGGCTTTTATTATCAAGTTGGTGACATAGTTCGCTTGATTGGTGAAGATGATGATTATTACTATGCTCAAATAAGGGGCCTCTTAACTGATCAATATTGTGAAAAGAGTGCTGTTATAACATGGTTGCTCCCTACGAAGGAGAGCCCTCCTCCAAACGAGCGCTTTGATGCAGCCACATATATCATTGGACCAGAAGAAGAACTGCCAAGAAGTTTGAGATGCATGGAATTCATTATGCATGCACCTTCAGATTACTATAAATCAGAAACTACTCCTTATCCAAGTATAAATGCTCCTGCTATACCAGGTTATGTCTGGAGTTCTCTGAAATCTATTCAGACAGCTACAGTTGTCAGATACTGAGTATCATGTTTGTGTTAAACTATTGCTAATTTAATTTCATTTAAGTTTTGTTCAATTGAAAAATTCGTAAATTGAATATTTGCATAAGAGTTAATATTGTTGATTGAATCATCTCAACATTTGTTACTTAAGTTATTTTTTATTGGTGTTTATAAATTGTGAAATAAAGAGCTATAAATATATAATATTTCATTACTGCAGGGTGAAATTTTGCGTGCTAATTTATCTATTGAAAATGTTGGCTGTGCTATGGAGGTGTAATGTTTTTGATTCAATGAATCCCCTTCAGATTCGAATAACTTTTTAGTTATTTTTCTTAGATAACACAATGAATTTTATTTTGATTAGATGAAACACAATTATCATTAAAAATCGAGTTTATTGAAACCATATATTTAGAGTAAGTATTAGAATATTGGTAATTTTTCATCTCACTTCACTCTAATACGTATGTCATAAAATAAAATTACAAAAGGACTATGGACAACAAAGTGACAAGAAGCACAATATTCAGTTGAGAAGGAATCGAGAATATTTTTAAAATACAAGGGATTGTGAAAAAATATTCACAAAGCTTCTCGAAAAATGTGAGACCCTATTACCATTGTTTAAACAATGCAATTATTATTACAGGTTAAAAGTACTGAAAAAAATTAGGTAATCGTGATTTGACGTAAATTATATGATTATCCGAATGAATTTTCAGTTTAGTTGATTAAATTGTTACTGAAAATATGATACATTACTGGATACCCAAAACAAGAATCTTGAATATTTCTGGAAGAACAATGATATAATCAATTCAATGTTGTTGGAATATAAATGAAACTTAGGGTCTGTCTGCAAAGACTTCAGTAACAATGTAGACCTTTGTATTTGTTGTGTTATGTTTCTCATTTCTACATTCATAGCAAGTGTGCGCTTACCTATAAATATTGAATGCTTTGATAATGGTGGCTATCTGTTCATTTATTCTCCATTATGTGTTTTTCATTAATAACTCTGGAATCCGATACCAGAAGAGTTTGTTCAAAATCTATATCATCCATATTATTTGATCTTGAAGACTTGGTGCCTTATTCTCAAAATCACTCTTGTTGCAAGAGTAAATCATTCTAGGTTTTGCGTTTTCCATGTCTGTTGAAAATAATACTTTTCTCAACTGTTTTCGATTTTACCTTAACTTTTCATCATCCATTTACCTGAATTAATACTTTCCTTTGATCTATTTCGCGGAATTTGTGTCATGGAGATTTTCTTCTATCTACTGGATGACCAGCTTCATTCGCTTCCTGTTTTATCATTTTGTGTTATTTCATTCTTGTTTTAGATATGAAAACTATCTGTTTTGTAAAATCTATTGACATAGTTATGTTCTTCCTCTACTGGTGATAATTTTCTACGAAATGATTTCACCGTTGATCTGAAAAGTAATTTTTTTTCAGCCTCTCTATATTCAGATTTGACAGTGAATTCATTTTTATTTTGCTTTTCCGTAGAATTAGTTGTGAATGCTTTTATTTCCTCGTGAAATCTTGTTGGTCTCTCATTTGGTAGGAAATTTTCGGGGTAATCTTCAAAGAAATCATCCTTGACAGCGATTTCTTCTATTTTTTCAGGTGGTACATTGGTGGTCAGATCTTCATTATCTTTACTAATCCATACTTCAGAAGGAGTGACTACAAATTCTATTGGTCGGTCATCCGAGTTGGAAGAAGAAGTTGACCCAACCTCGAAGTCTTCTTGAGCTAACGCTGAATCCACGAGGTTACCTTCCGATGACGAATGTTTCAATTCTTTTCTCAACATATTGGTACTAGTATATAATTTCCTTACAACTGTTTCAGGTAGTTGTTCGTTTACGGATTCTTCATCTTTATTTCTGGTGGATTCTATAGTTGTCGTTTCATTCTTAAGGAGCCCTTTTTTAACTGTTGTCGGAATTTCATTTCTCCCACATTCTTTGTCAGTATTATCCGATACATAATATATTGTAGCTTGTTTAGAGTCTGTCACGCTGCGAGTTGGATATATAATTTGTTCATTTTCCCATTGTTTTGGTGACGTAGTGGTAAATTCTGATTCGTAATCCGAAATGGAAGGGGAGATTGGCCTTAACTCGTAGTCCTCTGACTCGAAAGTGATGAATTCCTCAGAAAATGTTGCAAAGTGACTTTTTTGGTAGTCGTTTGTTTCCTCGAACGTATCGTCCTTGATAATATAGAAACAGTCACATTTTTTCACATTTTCACATAATGATTCATTTATTAAATGATCATTATCTTCACTTTCACATTCTACCGGAGAAGGGAGTCTGAAATATAGTTTTGGATCATAATCCGAGTATGAATCTGAAAAACGATCAGAATCCTCTGCAGTTCTGTTGGTAACTAATTCATAAAATGTTCCAGAAGAACTGTTGTGAACGTATCCGCTGCTAGTTTTCTCAATAACATCTTTAATGACCCGAGTGATTTCATCCACATTCAGTGGAGGGTTTTCGTAGTCTGAAGATAAATGTGACAAACCATTGATATCTTCTGAATCTAACGGTAAAATTGAGATACAGTCTCCTGAAGAAGTGTTTTTCGGATCATTTATGGGTGTATTGCTGAATAAATTTCTATTAGTTGATGACTTCCCCCTTACCTTTTCTGTCGTTTCTTGATCTACTTCGTTTCTTGGTATGTCACATAAAACTGAAGCGGTTGCTCTCCTCGGGATAGGGTTCCAGTAAACTGTAGTCGAGTCCTCATTTGGTCGACATTGGTTGCAAGTATCTAGGAAAGGATCATAGTCAACGGATTGTTTGTGTATATTCATGTTTTCAATATTTTGGTCTTCTGAGTTCAAGGACGAAATTGAAAGAACTTCGAAGTCTAGACTGGCTAGTTCTGAATTGGATAGTGTGTCTTCTGATGAACTGGAATCTTCTTCCTTTTCAGTTATTTCTCGATCTATTTCATTTCTTGGCCTATCACATAGAACTGATGCAGTGGCTCTCGTAGTGATAGGGTTCCCGTAAACTATAAATGAGGGTTCATTTGGACGAGATTGGTAGAAGTAAGTATCTTGGAAAGGATAATTGTCAACCGACTGTATGTTCTCATTCAAGTTTCTTGATTTTAGTTCCTTCTCCATATAGGAATAATCAATGGTTTGGTCATCTGACCGAATTGAAAGGAGCGCAAAATCTGTACAGATCGATTCTTGATTGGGTAGTGTGTCTTCTGATGAACATTTATAGTCTTCTTCTACGATAGTGCAGCTGGGCTGTCTGAATCTATGCAGATATGGTGTGGCTTCACATATGATTGATCGTGGAAGAACATTGATTTCGAATGCTGTTTCAGCAATTAAATGGTCAATAGGAAATCTCACCGAATTCCACGGGTACCACTCAATTTCATTACTGTCCAATCGAACACATTCGAATTTCATATCTATCATGAAAGGAAAACTCTCGTGTGGAGGTATAAGAGTGACGCAACATTCGTATGGATCACTTGATTTTGACATCCATTCTAGATCACTCACTCTGCATCGGAATATGACATCGGTTTTTGTTATTTCTGTCATAAGTACTGCTATGATACCATTTTCTTCCAAAAATAATAGGAACAGTTGACGAGGTTGATCATGTTGTAGTAAATCCTTAAGGTTAAGTATGTGAGGTTTTTCTAATATATATTTAGAGTGGATAAATCTGAGATGCTTTATCAATTTCTCGATTTCATTATCGCATAAAGTAATCCGTGTGAATCTCCACTCGCAATAATGTTGGTTAGGTCGAAGAAACCATCGGTTGGCTCTCGTTATTGGGCATTTTAGGACCCAAAAATCTTTCGCAATGCAATATTCTTCGTAGTGGAGCTTTGCTTCGGAGCCAAAGGTCATTGTTCCTTGGCAATGGGGATAATATGAACAATGAAACAGAAAAAAAGAAGCAAAGTTTTCATATAATAACTGGCGTACTGGGTGATCAGCCGCTCTGAGTTCATCATCGTCAAGATAATATCGACAACCTTCAAAACAGGGACCACAAATAAATGGCACTGATTTGCATGAAAAAATGGGAGGTATCACTAACAATTCATCACATACTCCACAACTAGGGCCATCAGTAGGACCGAGTGGCATTATTTTTACACATAATTGTCCTGTCTCCATTCTCGAAACACTTTTACAACATCAGCAAACGAACAAACAAATAAACAACAATAAAATAACTGAGGTATTTTGAACATATACGTGCAGCTGTTGTGGAAACAGAAAAACTAAACTATATTTACATGCTTTATACTTCATTCCGGTAAGTCGCACTGAACATGCTAGGTTGTCGCATAATACAGTTTTATTATTCACCTGATAATTTCGTTTAATATGAAAGGTTTGGAGAAGTTTCTATATGTCGATCTTTAATTTTGAGAGAATGTCGATCTACTGGAGTAGATCGATATATAAGGGGTGGCGAAAACATAATAAATAATTTGTTACTGATCTCATCTATGAATTATTTAAATCGAGGGATTCATTTCGGAATTTGAATTTACACGCTTGTGGTACATCGCTTGGAAACTTTTTTGATACTGACCTTCAGAAAGAAAAAATATATAATTTTTTTTCATTATTGGAAATGTAACATCCCATCCAATTAATAGTATCTGTAACCAATAAGAAGATTCCTCATAGACATCATAATATAAAAATTCAATAAAATTATTATTTATTTTTTCAGAATACAAAATGATTTGTGTACATTAAACGAAAAACAGAGAAAAATAAAAATCTGTTTATATATTCCCGAAATTTGGTCGGTTTGTGGAAATACATACACAGGAGAAGCATAACGGCCGTAATAAATTAGAGAACGTCCAACTAAAAACAAAATAAAAAGAAGAAATATCTATTTTGCATTTGAAAATTAAATAAAATTATTGTTTATAGAAAACGCCCTTACGAGATTCAAACTATTCGTTATGTACAGTTTCTAGAAAAATTGTTGCCTTATGAACAATATCGGAATAATGCAAATGATCTAAGAAGTGAACTGTTGAAGAGCCTATATCTGACTCCTTCATCAGATAATATAGAAAAATTGGCAGAATGATTTCCTCTCATTAATTTTCTAATTCAAGACTTTTGTCCAGAAAGAAAATAGCCTCACTTTGATGCAGAAATAATCAAGTAATTTCGAGGTGTGTTAGATTTAAACTACCTTCAGAGTGATGGAAGCTGAAAAACTAGAACTAATTTCTGCCAGCTCTGGTGATACAACGAGTGAGTAATATCAAACAAAATAAGATAAGACTCCAACAAGATATAATTCGATTCGAATAAGAAATATTTCATCATTTCTCCATAGACGACTCCAAACAAGTTCCTCATTGTGTAAACATTTCATCTAGAATTGAGGAAAAAGGTAATACATAATAATACATAATCATTGGAAGGAAATGATTCTGCAAATTTTCCCTTTATTGTCTGATCAAGGAGTCAGATATAGACTAGAAACTGTCCTTGACGAATAGTTTGAATCCTGCTATCCGCGAAGGCGTTTTCTATGAAAAATAATTTCATTTAATACATACTTAGTTCTTTTCAGATATTGGCAGTGAAACAAATTATGTTTGTTCAAACAATGAAAATCACATAATAGATGGGGACAATCAGGGCCGTATCTAGGTACTATGGCGTCTCTGTGGCAAAATATTAGACAGCGCCCCCCATTTGCGTAGATTTTTTAATCAATTACATTTTCCTATAGTATTTTGTCTCCATAATTTTACTCATATATTTTTGTTTATGTTTTTAAATTATACACAATATTGTTATAGATATTCACTTATATTTATTGAAACCATTGAAATATAGATTTCATACCTGAAATACCACAATTTCATTTTATGGAAGTCAAAATATATATAAAACAATGAATTAGTTGTATGGCGAGAACCTCGAAAATACACTAAGCAGTCAGTAGTTTGGAATATACTTTTTTCGCTAGAATAGAAATGTGGGAATGTTCATTAGGATCTCTAGTATTTATATATTTTTTGCTCTTCCTTGGGTTAAAAATTGGTGATGGTGAATTGAAACTAAGATCGATTTCTGGAATATCAGAGAATTGTATCAAAGAAGCCACACACTTCACACAAAAATAGATGGTACCGTTTGTCGAAGTGATACCGACAAGCTTGATGAATCGCAAAAAAAAAACTCATGAAAATAGGCGTAAGCACACATGCCGACGCGCGACAGTATTTATTATTTTATGACCTGAATGCGGCATCTTTGAACATGCCGATGCCCGACAGGAATATTTATGACTCAATGGCGGCACGCTTGAACACAGCCATATTTATATTTTTTTCACCTTAACTTAAAGTTTTGCTGACCTTGTGATTATTCAATTTATTATTATTATTATTTATTTTCATTATTATTTATTATTTATTTAGGCTTAGTACGCCAATTCTAGGGAAGGCAAGCGATATTTGTTTTTCAAGATTCCTCGGAATCCCTTGTTGCGAGGCGTATTACATGAAAACAGAGTTGATCTTTCGAATTATTTCGCCTGGCGCTCTTACTTTTTATCTTTCGATATTTTTTGGCGCCCCTGATGGGGACAATACAGACCTGACTGAGCCAGATAACTGAAGAAGAAAAATTTGGGAGTCAACTTGTGTTTTGCTGAATTTGGAAAATAATTTTGCTCGCTGGTCAATAGAAATGGGTTATCCTTGGGTGAATTTGTTACAAATAAAAAAGCACTGCCGTGAAGGCAGCAACTTTTGCGCGCATGTTCAATGTAGATGACCGCTTCAGCAACGAATTTGAACGTGCGCGCGTACCAAATTTCAGTTCGATACGATCATAAGTTCTGGAGATATCGGGAAAAAATATGTCAAATTTCGATGTTTTCTTCTCGATATCGTTGATTTTTTCGGTATTACTCGAGAAATACTGATTCAGTCCTGATTAAACTTCACAGCTAGTTTTAAGATGCTGAAAGACAACTTTATGCAAAATTTCGTGATAATCGTGTTATTAGAACAATTTGAAAAAAAAAATTTTTATGATTTTCTCATCATATCATCCTAATTAAATTCTGTATGAAACTTCGAACTGTTATTTTCGATGAAGTACTGGATTTCAATTCGATCTGATCTCTATTTTTGGAAATATTGTAAAAATAAAATTTTGAATGGGTATATCTACGGAATCATTGGGCGGATTTTACCCATTCACGAATTCGACCTTCGTAATTAAGCCCCAAACCTACTCTACAAATATCGAGTTTCTAAGTCGTTTCTTCCGGAAGTTATTGTGTTTACGGTCAGCCTAACGGCCGACTGCGTAAACACAATAACTTCCGAAAGAAACAACTTAGAAACTCGATATTTGTAGAGAAGGTTTGGACCTTAATTACGAAGGCCGAATTCGTGAATGGGTAAAATCCACCCAATGATTCCGTAGATATACCCAATCAAAATTTTATTTTTCCAATATTTCCAAAAATACAGATCAGATCGAATTGAAATCCAGTACTTCATCGAAAATAACAGTTCGAAGTTTCATACAGAATTTAATGAGGATGATATGATGAGAAAATCATATAAATTTTTTTTTCAAATTGTTCTAATTACCCGATTATTACGAAATTTTGCATAAAGTTGTCTTTCAGCGTCTTAAAACTAGCTGTGAAGTTTAATCAGGCTTGAATCAGTATTTCTCGAGTTATACCGAAAAAATCAACGATATCGAGAAGAAAACCTCGAAATTTGACATATTTTTTCCCGATATCTCCAAAACTTATGATCGTATCGAACTGAAATTTGGTGCATTGCTGTGAAATTAGAAGGTCAAAGCGTGAGTATAATTTTTCTTGGATATGATAAATGGTTTCCGAAAAAAAAATTTTTTTGGAAAAAAATTTTGAAAAAAATTTTTTTAAAAAATAACCAACAATATAATCCTGACGAAATTTGGCTCAAAGTTGCGCGTCGTTGTACTTCACCTAACCGCCAAGTTTGAATCCAATCGCTCAAGTAGTTTCTGAAATAAAAAATAAATAACTTCAAAACTTCAAATGCCTATAACTCCGAAACTATTCGATCGATTTGGCCCATTAACGAACTTAACCGCGGCATTCCAATGCGCGACCTACCCTGAAAGTTTCAAGTTGCTAGCTCGCTTCGTTCGACAGTTATCGTGTCTACGGCCGGCCAACCGGCCGGCCGGACAGAATCGATTTTGACACCGGATTCGTCATCAGTGAGTCCAACCTAGTCGATTGAGACCATTTTCGGCTCAATCATCCAAAATTACAGACATTTGATCAAAACGATAGCACGCTGTTCCCCTAGAACATGCGCGCAAAAAGACGTAGAATTTTGAAAATTTCATATAAATAAGCACTTCCGTGATTTTCGAAAATATCAATTTGAAAAAATCTAGAAAAGCACTGACGTTAAGTCAGGAGCTTTTACGCGCTGGTTCAAATTATAACTAATAGACACGAAATTTCGCACGTACTTGCTTGTTGGTAATCTCCACCTGATTACGAAGTTTGTATCTGATTGCATCTGTACTTTTTGAGATTTGCGGAAATAATATCAAAATTCCAGATAACAACGAAATTTATCCCATTTTTTTCCTTATATCTCCTAAAGTATCGGATCGAATTGAAATTTTGAACATTGTTGTTGAATACTGACTCTTTGGTGTGTGCCAAATTCCATTGAAATCTAATCAATATTTTCAGAGAAAAAACTTTCATCAAAAATTAGAAAAATTTTCGAATAAAATTTTTTTTAAATTTTCTAATAACTGGATCCACACGAAATTTTGCTTTAAGTTGCGCGCCCAAGAAGTTTCAATTTGATCGAGTCAATAGTTCATGAGATATCGAGGAACTTCAAACAGGCCTAACTCCGAAATTATTCAACCGATTCCACCCATTAACCGAGATATTTGGACTCCAAACCTAATCTGACAATTTTAAGTCGCTAACTCTTTTCCTTCGAAAGTTAGAGCACATACAGACGGACGGACATAATTGAATTAGACGGATTCGGGGAGTTCAACCCAATCGCCTAAGACCATTTTCGGCTCAAAATTCGCAAATTACAGACACCGTGACGAAATGATAACGCGCTGTTCCCTAGAATAAGCGCGTAAAAAATTCTTAGAATATGAAAATATTCCAACAAAATATTTCCCCGTCTTTCCATCCAGAAAACGCTTGATTAATATGTTTGTAATCTTCTAATTTTGAGCTGAACAGGAAACGACGAAGTTGAACTCACGGATGAAGAATTCACGTTCGATTTATTTCTGTCCCTCCATCCAACGGTCCGCCTGTCCGGCCGTCCTTCCTTGTATGCTCTAACTTTCGAATAGAAAAACCTGAATTGTTGTAATTTTCAGGTTTAATTTGAAGTCTGAATATCTCGATTGAGCTCCCTAATGGTTGAAATCGGTTGGATGGTTTTGGAGTTATATCAATTTGAAAATTTAAGGTTAGTTTCTCGATATCTCAGGAGGTACTGATGAGAACAGATGAAAACTTCGTAGATAGTTGAAAATTAGCAGCCCGAAACTTGGTGCAAAAATTCGTGTGTATATCTGGTATATATTTAGGAAAGTTTTAAGAATTAAAAAAATTTTACATACTTTGAATGCGTTTTCTTATGAAACTATTTATCAGATCCTAAAGTTATTCGGCGTAGTCTTTCAAGTCAATATTTAACAACAGCGTTCATAATTTCAATTCGAACCCATTTTTATTGCGCGCATGTTCTAGGGAAACAGCGTGCTATCGTTTTGTCTAAATGTCTGTAATTGATGATTGAGCCGAAAATGATCTTAAACGACTAGGTTGTACTCACTGATGACGAATCCGATGTCAAAATCGATTCTGTCCGGCCGGCCTTCACCACGATAACGGGCGTACGGAGGATTCTATCGACTTGAAAATTTCAGGAATGGTTGCATTTCAAAATACCAAGGTTAAGTTCGTTAATTGGCTGAATCGGTCAAATAGTTTCGGAGTTATAACAACTTGAAATTTTGAGGATATTTTCCTCATATCTCAGAAACAACTGTCGCGATTGAATTGAAACTTGGCAGTTAGTTGAAGCATTACGACGCGCAACTTTTAGCAGAATTCCGTCGAAATTGTATGGTTATTGAATAAAAAAAAAAAATTTTTTCAAAATTTTTTTGGAAACAAATTTTTTTTCGAAACTATCGTTCATATTTGGGATTAATTTTAGTTATATCTTGAACTTCATATTTCACAGCATTGTACCACATTTCAATTCGATACGGCCATTAGTTTCGGAGATATTGTTAAAAAATCTGTAGAATTTCGTGGTTTCCTTCTCGATATAGTTGGTTTTTTTAGTATAAATCAAGAAATACTGACTCAATCGCGATAAAACTTCGCAGCTAGTTTGAAGATATTGGAGCACAACATTGTATGAAATTTCGTGATGATCGTGTCATCAGAACAATTAAAAAAAAAATTTTTTTTTCAAATATTTAATATTCTGTGATCTTCTCATTAGATTATCCTCATCAAATTCTGTATGAACCTTCGAACTGTTATTTTTCGATAAAGTACTGGATTTCAATTCGATCTAATCTGTATTTTTGGAAATATTGGGAAAATAAAATTTTGAATGGGTATATCTGCGGAATCATTGGGTGGATTTTACCCATTCACGAATTCGGCCTTCGTAATTAAGGTCCAAACCTTCTCTACAAATATCGAGTTTCTAGGTTGCTTCTATCGGAAGTTATTGTGTTAACGCAGTCGGCCGTTAGCAAAAAAATCAAGAAATGGTCGGCCGTGAAGGCATACGCACATGTTCAAATTCGTTGCCGAAGCGTTCATCTACATTGAACATGAGCGCAAAAGCTGCTGCCTTCATGGCAGTGCTTGTCTAAATTTTTTTAGGAGATATAGGGAAGAAATGTATGTCGAATTTCATTATTGTTTTGAAATTTTGAGGTTTCTTCCTCATTATCTCAAGAAGTACTGACGCGATCAGATTGAGACTTCATATCGAATTGTAGAATATTGACAAGTCCCAAATTTTTCTTGATAATGAAGGGACTTTTCGGAAACTATTCATCAGACTACAATGAAATTTAACACAAGCCTTCAAGTAAAAATATTTGACAAGATTGCTTCAAATTTCAGTTTGAGCCGATATTTATTTTAGCAGATGTTGGAAGAGATATATGTCGTGTTTCGTGGCTATTTAAAATTCGGAGGGAATTTTTTCAATATCTCAAGAAGAATTGAAGTGATAGGATTTAAACATCTTAGTCAGTAGTCAATTTGATTATTTATGAATCTTCGAAGCCATCAAACAAAATAGAGAAAATTCCTTGTAGATTTCTTTGGTATTGTTGTTGTTTCTGGAATATCTCAAAAAATACTCATCCGATCGTGGTAACATTTGGTAACTATAGTTGTCTTATGCTTGTGTGCAGATCTGTACGTGATTTCGTGATGATCGTTTCATTAAATCTTGAAAATAACTAATTCTTGAAATATTTCAAATTTGGCGATCTAATAATCATATGGTCCTCACGAAATTCTGTATCAATCTTCAAGCGGTCTTTTTTCAATCGAATACTGTAGATATTTCTATTTGATCCGATCTGTATCTGTGTAGATATTCGGGAAATGAAATTTTGAATGGCTATATCTGTGGAATCATTAGGTGGATATTCCCATTCGCGTTTTCGACTCCAAAATCCAAACTAACTCTCTGAGTATATTCTTTCGAAAGTTATTGTGCTCAAGATCGGTGGTTAGGCCGGTCGTAAATACAATAACTTATGAGAGGAACAACTTATAGACCCGATGTTTGTTGAGTAGGTTTGTGGTTCAATTACGCAGGTAGAATTCCTGATTTGGTGAAATGCACCCAATGATTCCGTAAATATATCCATCAGGTCGAATTAAAATCTAGTACTTGATTGCAAGATGCAGAATTCCGTGGGGACCATATGAAAAAAGAACGCCAAATTTTTCCTTTGGGAAGTAGAGCAGCGTTTGGCGGAGTCAATAAGTGAATAGGTTACTGCCTCCGGAACGAATTTGAATAAGCGCGTATAAAAGTTCCTTCCTCAGATCAGTGCATTTCTAGAACTTTTTATCTAGAAATATTTTGAATTTCATGATTCCTCAGAAAATTAAATAGAAAGAAAGATGGAAACGAAATATATTACTATTAAACACAAATACAATGTAATCCAGTCTTAATAATTTTTATGAATCTCAATAGGAAGGGTAACTTTCATTCGTACCGATCAATCTGTTTTGGAATTATACGCGAAAAACGTAACCTCTTTCGAAACTCATCAAGAATATCTGAAGGATTCTTTCAAAAGTAATAATGAATCCTCATTTTCATAATTGGTAGATGAATAGTTAAAATGAGTTCCTCGAATAAGGCTGTAATTGAAAATAGTTGTAGCATTTGTTACGCAAAAGTACAAACGAAAATACACTTGGAATTGATACGAAAAATATCATCAACAAAATCGAGCAGAATACTTGAAATCATTATAGGCCGCTGAATAATTTTTTTCAAGAATTAAATATGAAAGGAGGAAAGGACATAATATTTTATGGACCCCTAACGTGAAACCTAGAGTGAAAGCGAGGGCCGTTTTGGGGAATTCTTTTTCATTTATCTGAGGTTGTTCATTGTTGTTATCATCACAAAACAAGTGCCATTTATTTCAAAAATGCCAACAAACTTTTTGCATTAACAACGAAAGGAAGATAACACCGGAAATAGTGTCACTTTACTACGAGAGCCGACTTTAAAGCTGTAAAAAATTCGTAGAACTTGACTCAAAGTGGCGCCTGTTTCATTTAAGGTTCTTTATTGCACCCCCACTGATTTGTTATCTTACCTTCTTCGGTATTCCCTTGAAAATTTTGGATATTTATATCGGTGCATTTGAATTTCTGCGACAGTTCCTGAACTGACTTCGAAGTTGACACAGTAGTTGCTTTCTGTATAAGGTAAGTCCCATCTTCTTGTGTAAATTTATTACCATCTGATAACGGCCGAAAAGGGTGAGGAATTAAATATCAGAGCTCCTTCCTGCGGTGTTGAAGTAAATAACGATCTCTTTCAACATTATCAATGTTTCCAATCTGAACGATTCATTTATGAATATCTTCCTAGTTTTTGAATATTTGGTCTATGAATATGAGTTAAATTGGTTGAGGTCTCCTAGATGTTTCATTTTTTAAAGGCATATCAATTTTTACCGTTAATCAAATATGCGATAATCCTATTAAATGGTCGAATAGGTACTATTTCCGTGATCATGAGATATTTTTGAATACGCATCGATAAAGTTTAACATAGAAATATAGAAGCATCTTTAGAAAATCTTGAGACGAGTTGAATACAATTCGTCATAATTTCAATGTCCTTAATTCATGTTTTGTGGTGTACAAAACCGAAAAATCTCGTATGTGTATTTTTTTCAAAATGTATGAGGATGTTTTGAAAAATAGTGCCCAGTTTCAATCTCGTACAATGGACCATTTTCTCTAAAAATTCTTCGTAATACCTCAATTTTTGCGATATTAAATGAACCTTCGAAAACAAATTTTTATTATCTGTGTTTACGGTATTCAACTTATTTAGATAAATTGTAAAATGGCACCATTTAGTCAGGAGCTATCTCGGACTTGTTAAAATTCCGCGGTTCTCCATCCATATATTGAACCCGCCTAACGATGTTCTACTTCCTATATTGCATAGAGTAGTCCGATACTGTATGATAGTTCATGGGAACATGGAATAAAAGAAAATACCTTGTTTCCTACCACTATATTATATTGAGGTTAAACAGGGACCCGAGTTTCGTGGTACTACTATATTTTCAACCTGGTGTGTATCTCAAGTTGTGACAGGAGATATTTAAATGTGTTCTGCATCGGGATCGAGAATTTCGATAAGTAGGGAATTCCATAGGTCCGTTTCTTGGTTCAGAAAATTTACTGCTGGGATATTGAGGTACCTACTTGTAGATTTCCATAATGTCCAATGTTCAAGGTACCGGAAAGCAATAAATCATGCATTTTGGAATCGTTGCAAATCTACCTCAATGACCCGCAGTAAAACTTCTATACGAATTCTTTGTAACACGACTTGAAATACACATTCATGAGTGACCTTACATACGTCAATGGTGGATAGAGGACTCCGAGGCGAGTCAAGATCCGCCGAAATTTTTTTTTTTTGTTCATTGGTTACGAAGAAAATTTGCTAGTAATATTCCTCTGTTAGAACCTGTCACTATGCAATTTTGGATTAATTCGAATCCACGGCCGGGCTGTAAAAATTGTGATCTACAGTTATTTGTTGAAAAAGTTCGTTTCCTGACCGTTTTTTCGAAAAACTATCATTGGATTCTAAAAGCCAAGGAAAAATGCTACAACAATCGCTCTTCGATTTGGATGGCACACATGAACTGGTCCAACCAAAAAAATTGGCAAGAAAGTTTTCATTTTCGATTTCAAGGCGAGACAATATCCACTGAAAAAAAATTATTTTGTTTATTTGATACGAAGATACAGATTGTTCCGAATGTTCGTTATATAAAACCTTGATTAGCGATATTTCTGAAACGCTTGAAGTTATTTCGTTGAAATTTGCTTGTAATATTCCTTTGTTAGAAATTGTCAATGTGCCATTCTGGGTAAATTCGAATCCAGGGCCGGGCTCGAAAAATTCGTATATCCTTTTATTTGTTGAAAAAAATAATTTTCTGACAGCTTTTTCGAAAAACTATTATTTGATTCGAACGGCCAAGAAAACATGCTACAATAATCGCTCTTCAATTTGGATGGCACACATAAATTATTTCAACAAAAAAATTGGCAAATCACCCTGTATCTTCGTATCGAATGAACAGAAAATTTTTTCCGTGGATCTCGATTCGCCTTGAAGTCCTTCATCCATCATTGACGTATTTCTGGTCGAAAATGCAAATTTTTTACAAATTTCTCTTTGCCAGTTTTTTTTTTGTTGGAACTGTTTAGGTGTGCCATCCAAATTGAAGAGCGATTATTGTAGCATTTTTCCTTGGGTTTTCGAAACCAATAAAAGTTTTCCGAAAAAACGCTCAGAAAATGAACTTTTTCAACAAATAACTGTGGATCACAGTTTTTTCAGCCCGGCCCTTGATTTGAAATGATCTAGGATTGTATATTGACAAGTTCTAATAGAGGAACATGACTAGGAAATTTCAACAAAATAACTTCAAGTGTTTCAGAAATATCGTTAATCAAAGTTTCATGCCAAACATACAAAACACCCTGTATCTGTAACCAATGAACAAAAAAATATTTTTTCGGCGGATCTTGACTCGCCTTGAAGTCCTCAATCAGCCATTGACCTATGTAAGGTCACTAATGAATCACCCTGTATATTTCGTCCTATTCCATGTATTTTTTATGTCTCAAGGGAGGTACAACCTCCATGAATACGCCCTTGATGATTGATAACAAGTTTCGATCCGATCCGATATTTCGATATATTGATTAAAAACAGTGGTATTCAACCATTTTGCCAATTATGCTCATCAACCAACTTATATTTTTTTTCGTGTAAATATATGGTGTCCGGTTTACCTTAAACAATATTTGAAATGTTTTCTAGGTAAAGTTTTTACCACTTTCGAGATAACGTGCATTTTGAAAATTCATTAAGGATCGCTGCCTTACCGCGATATTTTGGATACCATTTCTCTAAATTGGTACTGATTCGAAAACTTTTTCCACTGAAAATTGCTCTTGAAAGCTGCTTTTTGGATGCATGAAACCATTTTCTAAAATTGATCTAATTATGCGAAAATAGGGATGAAATAACAGATTTAAATTCTACCTGTTTTTACTCCCTTATATATAACCACATGAATGTGAACATTCACTACAAAAATATGCGCACTTTGTTTAGTCCTCAATCCTCAAGATTTGGATGAAAAACGTTTTCTGTTGCTAATTTATCGAGATGAAATGATGAAACAATGATTGAAACTAAGGAATTCATTACTTAGGAATATTCAGAGAAAAAAATCCAGAAAAGCAGAGACGTGCGGTCAGGAGCTTGTGTGTTGGTAATTTTGATCTGATTACGAAGTTTCAATCTCTTTGCATTCGTACTTCTTGAGATATTGCAGAAATAACATTAAAATTCCAAATCAACGAAATTTGGTACATTTTTTCCTTATATCTCCGAAAGAAAACATCGGATCGAAATTAAATTCGGAACATTGTTGTTGAATACTGACTCGAAAGTTTATGCCAAATTTCATTGAAATCTTATCATATTTTCAGAGAAAAAAAAATTTTCATCAATAATTTAAGAAAATTTCGAATAAAATTTTCTAACGACTGGATCCACACGAAAATTTGCTCTGAGTGGCGCATTGATATTTCAAAACTGTCCAAGAAGTTTCAATTTGATCGAGTCAATCAATACTTCATGAGATATAGAGGAATTAACCTCAAAATTTCAAATGTGCCTAACTCCGAAACTATCTAACCGATTCCACCTATTAACGAACTTAACCGGGATATTTGGACTCCAAACCTAATCTGACAATTTCAAGTCGCTAAGTCTTTTCCTTCGAAACTTAGAGCACATACGGATGGATGGACGGATAGAATTGAATTTGACCACGGATTCTTCTATAGGGAGTTCAAGCCAATCGTTTAAGACCATTTTCGGCTAAAAATTCGAAAATTACAGACATCGTGACGAAATGATAACGCGCTGTTCCCTAGAACAAGCGCGCAAAAAGATGAAATTCGAATCTTCTTTCAATTAATATCTCTAAATCAGAGTTTCATGCACTAACGAATATTCAAGAAAAAATTGAATTGTTTTCTATTTTTACAGAGATGACATTCTATCAAGAAATAGTTTAAATAGTTTTGTTCTACCTTTACATCGATTATCTGAGTATACAGGGTCTTTCACGAGGAACCTCACCCATATTTATACGGGAAACTACTGAACGTATTTTCATGAAATTCAGCACTTATAAGTATTTCACGATGCTGATGAAATCTAAAATATTTTCAAGGCATGAGCACCTCCGGTTTTTCCGGAAATGACGTCAACTTCCGTTTTTCAAATTAGAACACCATTTTTTTATTGCAGAAATAGATTCCTTAGAAAATTTCAATTTATTTTGATGTAACATTTTTCAGTTTTGGTTGGAAAATTCTCTCTGAGCGGGAAAATTCGAAAAAAAAATCGAAAATAGAGCTCCGCTGAAACAAGAATAACTTCGAGGTTTTTGGATGGAAAATTTTCATTTTTGGGATTTTTCAAGATGTAAGATTGATGTATCCACTTTAAAAATCGAAATCGCGATTCATGATACAGGGGGTGAAAAAATCGCTTTCAAAGTTAGGGATGACAAAATCGTGAAAAATCAATTTTTTCGAATTAGAACCCCATTTTTTTATGGCAGATATTGAATCTACGTTAAAAAATAATGTGAGTGTATGCATCACACCCTTGCCCTAAAATGGATATTTTCTGAGTTATTCACAAAAAACTGTTTTTCGTCTTGAATTTTCAGCTATTTCTTTTCCCTTCACGCCAAAAAGATGAAATTTTCAGGAACTGTTATTTGAACCATGCTGTAGATTTTTCACCCCTTCTTGAAACCGACTTCTGTTAATGGTATCTCTCGTTGGTCTGGGTCGGTCAGGAAACCTCTCAATGAACAGTCGAATCGTTCTATCTACAACTTTATTACATTCTCCATGAAGTAGAATGAGATTAAAATAATCTTCATTGGTAAAATTAGGCATAGTGATCGATTTTATAACTTAATACGAATTATCACCAAATTAATAGTAAACACAAAATGCTACTGAATAAAGAGGAATTTGTCAGATGTAATTAATGATATCTATCATTAAAAAAAAATAATGTTAAACATGGTAAGTTTTTGCATATGGTTCATAAGGAATTATTTATTCATCACTGGAGAGAAAACCGATGGCCGATTAGTTGAAATAAAGAGGTTTCCGATACAAATTCGAATCCAAATTCGCCATCTATTTAGGAACAACCTGTAACTTTTTTCTCTTGCATATTAGGGTAGTAAAATCTAAAACATGGTTTAAGTAACAGTTCCTGAAAATGTCATCTTTTTGGCGTGAAGGGAAAAGAAATAGCTGAAAATTCAAGACGAAAAACAGTTTTTTGTGAATAACTCAGAAAATCTCCACTTTAGGGCAAGGGTATGATGCATACACTCACATTATTTTTTAACGTAGATTCAATATCTGCCATAAAAAAATGGGGTTCTAATTTGAAAAAATTGATTTTTCACGATTTTGTCATCCCTAACTTTGAAAGCGATTTTTTCACCCCCTGTATCATGAATCGCGATTTCGATTTTCAAAGTGGATACATCAATCTTTCATCTTGAAAAATCTCAAAAATGAAAATTTTCCATCCAAAAACCTCGAAGTTATTCTTGTTTCAGCGGAGCTCTATTTTCGATTTTTTTTTCGAATTTTCCCGCTCAGAGAGAATTTTCCAACCAAAACTGAAAAATGTTACATCAAAATAAATTGAAATTTTCTAAGGAATCTATTTCTGCAATAAAAAAATGGTGTTCTAATTTGAAAAACGGAAGTTGACGTCATTTCCGGAAAAACCGGAGGTGCTCATGCCTTGAAAATATTTTAGATTTCATCAGCATCGTGAAATACTTATAAGTGCTGAATTTCATGAAAATGGGTTCAGTAGTTTCCCGTATAAATATGGGTGAGGTTCCTCGAGAAAGACCCTGTATATAGCAAGCATGTGGTCTCAGTTGTGCAATGTCAGTTGAATTGGTCAAGGGTGTCTTACTCATTGTATTGGGAACATCAGATCCAAATATTGTCAAACTTTGAGGGGCAATACCTTAATACCCTTCTTTCAGAAGAGCAGCAAGAGTATTACCGTGAGTTCGGCAACGTTTGAGTCTAATGTACCCAATACTAGACCAATTCTACGGCCCCCAGATCAATGAACTGAAAGCCTTTTGTTCATTTCACTAGAGGTGTTTGATACAACAGGTTTAAGCAACAACGGCAACTGACATGGAACAACTAGGACGGTGTATCCACATTCTATACCCAGAGGATCGTTGTTAAGGGGGCATTACACTATTTAAGAGGTCCTTCTTGAAAGAATGTCATATCTGCATCAGAAAAGATGGAAAACAATTCAATTTTGGCTCTGAATATTCGTTAGTGCAGTTGATTTCTCGAAAGATCTAAAATTGCATCTTTTCAAAATTCCTGAATATTCCTAACCAATAAATTCATAACTCATCATTATTTCATCATTTCTTCTTGATGAATTCGCAACAGAATACATTTTTCGTTAAAATATTGATAGTTGAGGATCGACCATAATATCTCCGCATCTTTATTCAATGGAAATATTTGCCCTTCCAGAATAATTAGAGTACGTTTCATACGATTCTGGAGAATGGACAAAGTGCGCAAATTTTATTGACGTGTTTATAATTTTTTTTTCAGAAAATCAAGTCAAAGTAACGAGAATGAAAATAGATAGAATTCAAATATGTCATTTCATCACCATTTTTCGCAGTTTTATATCAATTTTTGGATTTTTTTTTATATATCCAAGAAACAGCACTCATCAGCAATGTTCAGTAAAAAACTTTCCGAATCAGTACCAATTTAGAGATATAGGATCCAAAAGATCGTGGTAAGGTCGCGATTTTTCACCAATTTCCAAAATGTCCATTATATGAATTGTCATGACCTAAAGTGTTTCATTCAATTCGATCTATCGAACAATGTGAAGGGTCAAGATGTGGCGCGCTAGGAGTATACACTTTCCAGAATACAGTTTCCAGAAATTTTGATTGAAACAATAACAACTAGAATCACTCAATATTCATAAATCATATCAAAATCAGGAGTGATGATCGATATTTTTTAGCTCTTGTATTGTGATATTGCTGCAAACTGTGATCTTGCTTTCAGATCGTTATCTCTTGGCGGTTTTTATATATATTAATAAATATATAAGTATATTTATTTTCGAGATAATATCTTCATAAGCTACAGCAATACATGTATACAGTGTGCGTCAAAATTATGGATCAAATTCATTTTCTCAGAAGAAAAATATTTGGCAACAAAATCCTGAAACAGGTCAATTTTTGTTTTACTTTTACCAAATTTTATGCATTTTTGAAGGATTTTTGCTGCATCCTGTGCCATCTACATCAACCCTCTAAATGTTTTGAAGAGGGAAAGTGGGTCATGTGGTACTTTTTTGGCAAGGTCTTTGTATCTTCTTTACAGGAGTGCAGAAATTTTCAAGAACAATTTTTTTTTTACTGAAAACTTTGTTACTTCATAAAGGTTTTCAGTATGTGCACTTTGTCCTGGCTCATTTACTTTGAGACGATGGTACCTGATGAAATTTGTCACCGAATGAAAGTCGACCATTAAAGTTTTGTTCATGCACAACTTTCAACCCCTACGAACCCTTTAATGGAGAAAAAAAAATTTCACGTGAGGGGGTTGAAAGGGGTTGGAAGTTGTGCATGAACGAAACTGTAATGGTCGACTTTCATTCGGTGACAGATCGTCTCGAAGTGAATGAGCCATGACAAAGTGCACATACTGAAAACCTCTTTGAACTAACTAATTTCTCAGAAAAAAAAATTTTTTTTCTACACTGTGAAGAAGATACAAAGACCTTGCCAAAAAATTACCACATGACCTACTTCCCCTATTCAAAAAATTTGGAGGGTTGATGGGGATGGCACAGGGTTCAACAAAAATCCTTCAATAATGCTTATAAATTTGGTAAAAGTGAAACAAAAATTGACCTGTTTCAGGATTTTGTTGCCAAATATTTTTCTTCTGAGAAAATGAATTTGTTCCATAATTTTGACGCGCACTGTATTTGTGTGACAATTTACATATAATAATTTCTCGTACCAATAAATTTATTTTCTACCAAAGAAGGACATATTGACGAACTTCGAGAGTTTCAAATAGGTATATTATAAAAATGTGAGATTCAATATGTATATGCCAACAAACTTTTGTCCCAAACAGCGCCACATATGTTCGTATTCAAAAGTTATCGTGGCAACGGTTTGACGGACAGGACTGATTTTGACCACAAATCCTTAATCAGCCAGTTCAACCCGAAAGTTTAAGACTATGTTCTGCTTGAAATTACAAACATTTTGGAAAACCGATAACGCTATTGTTCCCTGATGAAATACGAAAATTTTCTGGATTGTCAAGTTTCTTTCATTTCCTAAGCAGTTCATAAACTGATTCAGGTTAGGTCAAACTACAATGCTACAGTTTTTCTATTCAGTTCCCTAAGATTCAGAAAGGGGATTGAGGATTGTCATAGTGGATTTTTCGTGTAAATAAATTCGATGAAACATTCATAAAGGCAAAGTGCAGTATTCAAAGACATAAAGGCGCTCTTGACTTAATAGGTGTGGCACAGCTTGAGAGTCAATAGCCCAAATATAAATGGAAATATATGTCGAGATAGAGTTTCTCTTGGCAATAGGTACACATCCAACAACCGTTTGTTGTTTTTCTTCATGAAATACGACAAACGCATCACAACAATTTATGCCGGTTGCAAAGTTTGGGGGAAACTTTCTTTTCCACGCTTTGAATAGAATTTTATAATATAATCCGAATTATGTAAATGGAATTCAAAATCAAAATTTGATAATGATTTTTTTGGAATTCAATTCATTTATGGTCGCTCGTACCATGACATTATAATTCTATCGAATATTTATATATGTTCGAATTGTGACCCAAAATGGATATAAGTAAACCCATTGACAAAGAATTCGTGATCAAATTCCACGCTAACAGTTTCCAGCCAGAAGGGAAAATTTTTGTCGGCAAAAATAAATTTTCTACATAATTCGTACTTCAAACTCGGAATCTCCTACGGATAATTCTGAGTTCGATTTTCGAACCCGAAGTTATACGTGATTCCGACTTTAAACTCGGAATTGTCCTTGATTCTGACTTCAAACTCGGAATAAGTCTAATTCCGACTTCGAACTCGGAATTAATCTAATTCTGACTTTAAATTCGAAATTAGTCAAATTGCGAGTTCAGACTCGGAATAGGGTTAACTATAGAGGAAAGAATTTTCAAAACCCAAATTAAATCAAATCAGATTCTTAATGACAAACCGCGACAGGAGGTGATGTCGAATGAAATCAAATAATTTACAACTTTGCATCAACATTTCCGAAGAAACAAAAAAGAATGAGGATTTCATGAAGGCATCCATAAACAAATCTTCTCATTCCTATCAGAAAAGTAGTGGCATGTGCCATGATATATTGGAAGCGAATCGTGGTCGATGAGTATACAGAACTATATTTTTACATTTTCCATTGTAGCTCACATCTTTCTATTTGTTTGAAAATAGACGTTGCTTTTCTCGCGATATTTTCGTCTTTTCTCTATCCATCCACATTTTCGCGATTTTTCGACCCTCACAAAACATTCAAGGGTGGTCTCTAATGAAATTCAGGCCTCTGGGAGGCCTTTATTTTACTAACTTCAACAACCAACAACAAATGGTCCCTTTTTTGACAGTTCTCCTGTGATTATGTCCAATTCTGTGATCATAAGGGGGCGACTGAAGGTTAGAGTTCATTCTTTCTTGATCAATACCCCGAAAATAACGGGGTGACTTTTGGAGGCCAGAGTTCGTTATTTTCAAACATTTTTTTTTGGTGCAATATTCGAAAAGAATCGTAAGAATGTGCATGTTGCCACTTTTTTAAATTCAAGAATTTTTGGGAAAACAAAAACTGAAAGGGAGTGGAAATGGAAAAAATAGTAACATTGCGCATTCTCACAAAACAATTAAATACATCTCAAAAAAATGTTTTAAAAAATACTCAATGGCGCCTGCAGAACGAGATCACGTTTTCTCCTATAAACGTCGAAATTTCCCCGAATTCTAATATTTCGCGCGGCTATTGGCAACGTTGAAGCACTTAGACCACGTGCAGGTACGTGACCATGAGTTATTAACGAGGTTCAAAAAAAAACTTGAATGCGGCTGTGTTGCCTAGTCGTAATTCAACACCCCGTGGTATCATTTGCTCTAAGTGCCGTTCGATGTTGTGGTGTTACTGTGATTTGTATTCGTGATAGTATAAATTAAAAAGTATGGTTGCTGACGGAGAAGAGAAATGTCTTCGATTCTTTACAAGTGTTACACTTATGATTTTCAGATAATATCACAAATAGAATAAATAAAAATCCACAAAAAAATTTCACTCTCACATCTGATATCACACAAGAACCATAAATGAACTAATTTCTCTTATTTGTCCTTGACAAAAATCGCATATAAAAAGTCATCTTGAAGTTGAGGGGAAAGAAATTCCTCCAATAGTCGAATGTTGAACAACGATAAGGGATCTATAATTACAGGATCCTTCAAAACAGTCAGGCCTGTATTCTAGTTCGGTTAATGTCTCCGAACTCCGAACAACGGTTTCGGAGTTATAGTCATATGAAATTTCGTTTCTTCGATTGAATTGATCTGATCTGATTGAATTGAAACTTGGTTCGCAGTTGTGAATCACGAAAGTGGAAACGTATGCGAAATTTAGAGGGGATCATATCACTGAAATCAAAAAAACATATTTTCAAATTCTTCGATATCAGAAATTATTTGCCACATGATAATGATTGATAAGTCTCTTAACCACTGAACATCAAGAACAAATTT
Source organism: Myrrha octodecimguttata (assembly GCA_958510865.1). Lineage (NCBI taxonomy): Eukaryota > Metazoa > Arthropoda > Insecta > Coleoptera > Coccinellidae > Myrrha > Myrrha octodecimguttata. The sequence continues at coordinate 18,256,884 of OY294065.1, read as the reverse complement.
TGAAAAACTTGTTTCGAGAAATCATATCAAAATCAGGATCGAGAGAAAGCAATGTTCTGAAAAATTCGGGAATTCATCGAAAAATGCGAGCTTTACTGGAGAATGCAAAAATATAGTTCTGAATACTCCTTAAGTGCAAACAATAAATTCCACGTGGTATTAAATTACGGCTAGGCAACACAGCCACATTCAAGTTCCATTAGACGTTAATATCTCGAGGTCAGGCACTTGCGCGCGGTCTACATGCTCAGCCGCATGACATACTAGAATTCGGAGAAATTTCGACGTTTATAGAAGAAAACGGGGTGTAGTTCTGCAGGCTTCAGTGAATATTTTTTGAAATTTTTTTTTTGGGATGTACTTAATTCTTTTGTGAGAATGCGCAATGTTAGTTGTTTTTCCATTTTTCACTCCATTTCAGTTTTGTTTTCTCGAAAATTCTTGAATATAAAACTGGCAACATTGCGCATTCCAACGGTTTTTTCAACCATTTGCACCAAAAAAATTTCTCGAAAAAAACAAACTCTGGCCTCCAAATGTCACCACGTTATATTCGAGGTATTGTTTGTTCTTAAGTACGATTTACTCCCGATATATAGCGGTAACTTTACAAAAGGAAATAGTAGATTTCTTTATGAATGCCATTTTCTAATTACTCGTTCTTTTTCGTTCCTTCATAAATTTGGTGGAGTCGAAAACTCTTTGATTCCATAAGACCTCCTGTCGCGGTTTCTCATTTAAAATTTTAACTCGGAATTGGACTAATACCAAGTTAAAAGTCGGAATTATGCAAATTCCGAGTTCGAAGTTGAAATTATTAATAATTTCGAGTTTGAAGTTCTGTTGAAACATTTTTGTCCAACAAAATTGGCCTTCCTACGCCGTCGTAGTTTTGTGAATGTTCAGTGATATTCCTCAAAATATTTGTTGTGATTATCTTCGTATATCGATTTGAATCCAAGTTGCTGGAAACTGCACCAATACTCTCGACGCGCCAACTACATTATGTTTGTTCACAAAAATAAATGAACTGCTATAAAGAATAAATATATTGCCAAAAAAACAATATGTACAAACAAACTTTCGTCCTTAACGGAGCCTTATAAATTATGGTGGTATCCTGATATTTTTTGTTCTGGTGATATTTCACTTTCCATTATAAACAGCTCCTTCATGTGCCCAATTATAAATAAACTAAAGTAACCTATTTTTTTGCAGGATGAATTCAAAAACGTCTGCCACACTTTTTCTTGTTGCGATTACATTCGCACAGGTGTATGCTGCCACAGTTTCAACCCAACTAGAGGAGAAGGACAAAAAATCAACATCGTTGATTGAAAGATTTCCATTCTCTATAACAAACATCGCCGCTTTAGGGGCAGCAGTGTTCGTAGTGACTGCAGGACTCACAGCCTTCATGTCGCTCCCCCTTATAGCTGAAAAGCTCTGTCTCTTATTTGGAATTTTCTGCTTGAATCCATTCTCAGAATTTGACAGTTACAGAACCGTCAACGTGAACGACAGGAATAAGAGATCACTCGAATATGTTGAACCTGTCTTGACGATGTTGATGAAGGCTTACGAAACTTATGCTGATGATGGAATAAAAAAAAAGTCCAAAGTTATAAAATTTTGAGAACTTTGTCGTTGGTTATCCAGATGGCGCCGGTCGCTATTGGAATATTTAATGGCACTTTTCTCATGATCAAATGCGTACATGATATGTACAAAGGTATTAAAACTGCGATCAATCTCCTTATCCTATTGTACAGAACAACTAGGGAGCGTTAGCATATTGAATTTTTGTACATAACTCAGGTTTGAATAATAAATTTTAATAAATGATGAATAAATATTCGTGGTAAGCTCAGTGTTTTTTTCAATATTCCTTCATTGTCAACCATTCACAGATTTGCAATAAAATATGAATTTCAAAGAAATCTTATACTGTTGTTAAGCATAATTACATATTTACATTGAGGTATATCGCTAGATGGTTTTGATCCCATCTTATATACCCATCATGCGTTAAGAACGTTATTGTAGGAGGCAGCCTCATCATTTCAGATTTATTAAGATGCTTTTGGTTGCCCGCGCCAGTTTCCATCTATGATATTTTTGGATATCACATCGAAGCGGTCATTTTAACATGCAATGATTGATGTTTTGACGAGAAAATAAACGAGAAAACACACTTTCTATTATCCGTTAATCGTCTTTCAACGATATGCCAACCGTAAATACAATTACTTCTCCGAAAGGAACATTTTGAAGACTGGATATTCGTGTAGAAGGAATGAACATTGATAAAGAAGGCTAGATTCTTGAATTGGTAGAATACTACTATTGATTCAGCCGATATAATCATTTGACATCTAATTTTTCAAATTTATATTATACGAGTATACCCGAATCGAAATCTGGCAGATGGTTAAGAACATGTACTTGAGGGTTTATGTAAAATTCCGTTGGGATGAAACGATGATAAGAGGATCGCCAAATCATTTTTACTAGAGAGTCGAGCTGCTATAAACGGAATTAATTCCATGAGGATTGATCGCAATGGTTAATTGGTTGATTGATCCAAGTACAATGAGTATTGTAGGTCAGATTGCCTGTAATATTATCTGTCTCTAATATCATTCGTGTAAGTATTACTGTTATGTCGGCATACTGGCGAAATAATTGATTTTGATATGGAAATATCAACCAATCAGTTTTTTTGCTGATTCATTCATAAGACGTTAGATATGTTTGGTCAAATATTCGAGCCAGAATATGGTATATTATCAAATCGTATGGGTCCTACCTGTCGGTTAGGACTAGTACGGAACAGGGGGCCGATTCTTGAATCTCGAATAAGACCTTAAGAGTATGACAATTGCCATATGTTTGCGTCGTTTTTCTAAGTTCATTCATTCATTCATGCTCTCTTTAATGGACCCTCAACTAGGTTATGCGCCCAGTCTCAATGTTATTTATAATATTGCAATGTACGTATAATCATTCCTCTATTCACACTGTACGTTATACAATTTTTATTTATTTAGACACCACAAACATACCATATACCAAACTTTCACAACATCCATGACCTCGGGATTCGAACCTTCGAACCCGGTACCTTCAGCATCCTAGAACATGTTGTCATCCTCTAGGCTACCGAGGTAGCCGATTTTCTAAGTTAATTATAAACAAGTAGACATGACCTGCGCATGGAACCGAATGTCACTCGATAATCGAATGTTATATCTCCTAAACGCCGTACCACTCGTTGCTAAGTCGAAGGACACTGTGATGAGGTTATGTTTCTATTCAGATTTGAAATTTCTCGATATCTTGCTCTCAGTTTATTTCTTGAATATTTACTTGAAAACATAGTCGAAATGGTGAATAGAACTCTCACGAATTTTGCTGATGCTCGAGAAAACTAAGAAAATCGAAATGAACATAAGACAATTGTCATACTCTTCAATTCTTGATCGAGATTCAAGAATCAGCCCCCAGAGGATGCTTGGTCATGACAATGCCAATAACTTACAACCATTTTCATCAATGGATATTTACCATGAATAGCATTCTTGTTCTTTTCCAACATCCATGTTCACCTAACCTGAGTCCTTGTGCATTTCATTCAAGATTGAAGAATGACGAACATTCTCATTTTTGGACTCTGGATACATTGTTCTGAAGAATGTTACTGATAGTTGTTGAATGATTCAACAGTTTCAGAAGTAACAATATTCTTGTTTGAAAAAATGAAACAGAATAAACATTTTTCCTCACTCACTTCATATATGTGAGACAAACTTGGTTGAATGACATTAAATAACCTTCTTGTGAAATTGGCAGCATCCTTAAAAGTTCCGCAGTTCAATTATGATGTGAATAGCTTGAATAACCAAATTAACATGAGTCCATTGAGTGCAATTGTACTAATGTATCCACTATTCAGATAGACATGTCAAGTATTGGTTAATACGATATATTATGTATAAACAATTTACACCTTGAGTGGTCTAAGCATGGACCTGTCTATTAAATATCGATCTGTTAGCAGGACATCTATCGAATATTGTATTAACTGGTATGATGTTCATTATGTATGTTAAGTACATACATAACTCAATATTCCACGATCGTATTATTATAGTTCATGGAAGCTGAGTTCCAGCGTTCTACCGAAATTAGATATAATAGGACTATGAAGTAATCATGATGCATTTTATCTCTTGTAACTCCGTATAATCGCACAACGTATGAATTTTGTAATTAGTTCGCAAATAACTATGGTCAGAAGACAGCTGCCTCTCGATTACTTGAAGATAGAATATATAAATCTTCTGTGGGGAATGTCCAGGTTTCGACATAGGCATGACCACTCGTACAGTGAAAAAAAGGTTCCCCAGAATATACAAATAACCGACCAAAATCAGCTTTAGGGAACCATTTGATCAATGTGATCATAAAACAACAATTGAGAATTTAACTTTACAACATAAAGAAAATAAGTATGAAACACCTAGGAAAGCACAGACGTGAGGTCAGGAGCTTTTACGCGCACATTCGGAGCCATTTCCTCAAGGCATTTTGCATGACCCTTCACGCCGTCAGTTTTCAATCAAGTGCAGAATTTCGTTTCGAACACATCTGCATTATTGGTAATGCTGGGAAAATGAAATTTCGAATGGATATATCTTCGAAATCATTGGGGGGATTTTAAGTAAGCACGAATTCGACCTTCTTCATTAATCCTCAAACCGGATGTGATCATGTGGTTGAGGTCAGCCTAAATGCCAAACCATAAAATGAGAATCCATTTAGAGACTTGACAGTTGTTGAACGGATTCAATTACGAAAGCCGAATTCGCGAATTGGTGAATCATCTAATGATTCCGCATTAATATATCCATTCGAATTTTCATTATTTCAGTATTTTTTGAGTTCAAAACACAACAATACCGAGGAAATAACCATGAAATTTGACACATTTTTCCCAATAACTAAATATATAAAGAAGATTAATATCGGATCAAACTGAAATTTGAAACACAGTTGTGAAATACTGACTCTAACTAAGGTTTATGCCAAATTCAACTTTGTTGCGAAATTTCGAGATGATCATATGTCTTTCGAAAAGTTAGCAAAATCAAATTTTTTAAATACCTATTCTATATTCTGTGATATTGTAATCATATTCATCCTCACGAAATTTCATATGAAACTTCAAGATCTAATTTTTCAAACGAGTACTGGATATCGATTTGATCTAATCTGTATTTTTGGAAATATTGGGAAAATATTCCCTCTGTTTCTGCTGTTGCTACTCATCATCTACTAGGAAATATGACAATGTTATTTGTTCTATACCTTCTGTGTATGTTGTTTATATCCTTCACTAGTAATATTTCTTTTGGGAGGTGGGAGGTAAAAACAGGTATTAAGTTGCCTAGCTATTTCCTATCTTACAAGAGAAGTTCTTAACTATATAATGTAAATATAATATGGATGTAATGAATGTAGAGACATATGGTTGAATAAATTGAAATTGAATTGAAAAAAAAAAAAAAAAAAAAAAAAAAAAAAAAAAAAAAAAAAAAAAAAAAATGGGAATATCTAAGGAATCATTGTGTTGATTTTACATATTCTCGAATTTGGCCTTCGTAATTAAGGTCCGAACCTACTCCTCAAATATCGAATTTCTGAGTCGTCCGCTCGGGTCGTCAACACAATAACTCCAGGAAGGAACGACTTAGAAAGGATTAATTACAGAGGTGGAATCAGTGAATGGGTAAAATCCGCACAATGATTCTGTAGATATACACACATAAAATTTCATTTTCCCGATATTTCCAGAAATAATACAGATTGTATCGAATTGAAACCCACTACTTGATTGAAAAATGAGGGTTCACGCAGAATTTCGTGAAAATAAAATGCTCGGAAAATCTTTCCATCAGGAAGTAAAGCTGCGTTTGATGGGAGCAATACGTGAAAAGATGACCCCTTAGGCAAGGAATTTGATCACGCGCGCCAAAGCTGCTGATTTCTCGTCAGTGCTTCCTTAGAATTTTTATTTCATTCAACTATCAAACCCCCGAAACCCCTGTTGGATACCTTGTACAATGATCCCGAGAAGAGGATGCACAAATTTGGAGCTATGGTACTGCTACAGTAAAAGTTACTATAATGAAGATTTTTTGACAGGCGAGCAAACATTACAGGCATGCTTAATTTGATATTCCAGGTTATTTAAAACACGCAGCGTCTAAAATTCTGTTGAAAGATCGAGAGATACCAGTTGAAGATGTAGGGGGATTCTGAAACAGTGGAGAGCCACTGCATCAGCAGATTTTATTGTTCGCTTAATTGAAGTATAAAAGGAGGACTTCATGTTGTCATTCCTGGGATTTTGATACTTATGTATAAACAGATTTTTATCGACCTCCATGTGGTTTAATTGGATATCAGAAGTTAGAGCAATGCGTGACATGTTTTAAATTGAATTTGTAGGGAATTAGGATGGATCCTAGATACTTCTGTACCCCAAGGGTATATCCTTCATGAAGATTTGCATTTATAGGTTTATAAGATTCAGTTGGTTCAAGAGCTGAAGCTCCGAGGTTACGTTATGCATAGTAATTTTGCTTCATTGTACTTTCCTTCCAAAGTACTAAGAAATTATGCTTTCGAATCATTCCAACTCATCAACTTTGGATTCATTTCTACAGGTCTATCATTTTTACGTGCTTGTTTTCATCTTGAAATATTTGCGATCAGGCATGACAATATACGTTTTTGGTTCTTCTGAAAAATCGGGAGGACGAATTTCTGGTAGTTTGTGACTTGTTAGATCTTAGGAACAAAAGAGTTATAGTTCTGCTGACAGATCAACAATTATGGATTGAAGCTAATCTTGGGACGATTTTGCATAATTTTTCAGTCGTTTTCTGGGTTCTCACTCCCATTATCTGAAACAAAACTATTAAAATGAAATAAAAACAAATTAACTATTAACTATAACTAATATTCACTCAAGGGTTTGTGAATAAGAGCCATATGAAAATCATTTTCCCAATAACTCGAAAATAAACCGATCGAATCAAAAAATGGTGAGTACTAATTTTTGTTGTACGTAGACTTGCATGAAATATCGTGAGGATTGTTAGTCCAATAAAAAAATAAAAAACTTTCTGGAAAATGTTGATTTTTATTCATTCATAAATGAAACCTTCCTAATTGAGCTTCAAACCTGCTTTACAAATATCGAGTCCCTGGGTAATTCCTTTGAAAAGTTACTGTGTTCACGATAGGACATAAAACAAAGTGTTTACACAATAACCACAAAAAGAACCGACTTGAAAACTCGATCTTTGTAGAACAATTTTGGGGCCTCATATGGAGGTCGGATATCGAAAAATGAAATGTTTAGTAGCTATGCATATCTGCGCTATCATTTGCGTAATTACGCATTGATAAATTCAGGAAATAAAATTCAAATAGGTAAACGATTTTGGATAACAAGTGATAATAATTTGATATTTGCCATAATTCTACGCATATCTGCGCCATCATTTGCGTAATTACGCTTTGATAACTTCAGGAAATAAAAATTCAAATATGTAAATGATATTGGATGACAAGTGATAATAATTTAATATTTGTCATGATTCTTTGTTCAAATAGTAAGATTTCAAACGTTACCGCATTGTCATCGACACGGTAGAAAAATTTTATTTAGAAGCTGTGATAGGTCAGATATAAAATCCTGCTAAAATCGACATTCGGACCATCCCTGGAACTAAAGGGACTGCATCAATTGATAATCATATCCATTAGCACCCAAATGCGACTCAAAAATTATTCCATAAATGATATAATATAATATAATATAGTATAATATAATATAATATAATATGATATAATATAATATAATATAATATAATATAATATAATATAATATAATATAATATAATATAATATAATATAATATAATATAATATAATATAATATAATATAATATAATATAATATAATATTATATAATATAATATAATATAATACAATATAATATAATATAATATAATATAATATTATATAATATAGTATAATATAATATAATATGAAATAAATATGGAGCTAGTCAACAAATTTCTAATCTTTAAGAAGTTTCTTTCGGGAGTGCCATGATAGCATCGAGTGGAGGGTTGTAATATCAAAATTTTGAAAAATTCTTTTTATCTCGAAGACAATCACCGTAAGGCGTTCTGAGTAGCTTTATCAGTGACAGCGATCAGTAAATGAATTCGAACAAGAGCGAGAAAGCTTCTCACTCCTGGTGAGTGCTTTCTCGAAGATTATTATGCCTTCTCATTAGTATTGGAAATTCGAATTTATGAAGTTGCTAACAGAAAATAATTTTAGAGTTGATCCTCCCATGGAATGTATTAAGCGTAGTCGATATACAGGCAGGTACAGCAAACAACGTTTCAATTATCCTTTATGCTCAAATTAGGCTTTCCTTGGAACTGAGGAAGCACGTAATAAGCAGGTAACATCTGGTTAACTCCATGTTCTCGACGGTAATAACTTTTTGAGATGGGTTTGTATTTTAATTGTATTCAAAGCAAAGACTACAGTAATGAAAAGTAAATACCATGTTGAGAGCGCATTGGATGTGACTTCATTCATTGAATAAAGATAGCGAGGGAATTGTTGTCAGTGAAGCACGAGGGGGCGGATACACTACACACAAAAATAAAGGGGAGTTTGATTGGACTTTAATTAATAGGATACCCATTAAGATCTCGATATAGCGTGATAACAAAGCAGTTACTCTTTCCATCTCTGAATTGTTATCGTTATCTATTTTGGTTAATTGGGAAGGACTAATTTCAGATGAAACCGCAAGGGTGAATAAACGAGAAATTTAAGGGCTGTCATTTTTATTCCTTTCTATTTGCATCCGTTGGTAACTTATTGTGATGACTTTTTCACGAACCATTAAACAATTTCGAGAAAGACGAAAAAATCATTTGACATGACATATTCAAAAAAAATCAAACATGAATGTATTTCAATTGAAATCGTTTTATTCTAATACTTTCTCACATCCAGAGTATTCTCCTTTCACGAAATGGATTTTATTTTGCTTATTTTTTTTTACCTTTGAATATGTGCTTCATTTTGCAAAAAGTCGTATTTTTGACTGCTTTAGCAACCATATTTGTGAAAGACTGGCAATTATATTCATTATGATCAATATCCCTATAATCTTGTACTTCGGGTTTCATTTTCTAATAATAGCTTACTCACTGGCGTCATTATATTTTCATTAATTTAGAATTTTGAGCTGAAACAAGTGTCGAACGAATAGGTTGTCCTCATTCGTGAAGAATTCTGGTCATCGAAACCAATTATTTTCGTTCGTTAATACTAAAACTCCCGAAGTTTAGGTGGAGTATTAAAACGCAAATAACCCACAAAACGATTCAGAGGAATGTAAACTTGGTAGGTAGTTAACAGGGTGTTCTTAAATTGGAGGTGCAACGATGAGAGAAGATAGATTTTTTTTAAAGCTTTTACTTCATAGTATCTGCATCATTTCAGAAGATATTCTACTGAAATTTGGCACATATATCACAACTAAGAGTATACACCATGTGACATACCAGTCTCGATTGCAGATCTACAGAGTGACTGTTTTCCTCCAGAACTCTTGTTCTTGAAGAGCGACTGTTAGTTTGAAGAATTGTAAAACGATGATTTGTTCTTATATTAAAGTTCTCTTGTAGTTTTTCAGCATCTGCTACCGATATCCAGAAAAAAATTTCCAAAGATTCTATCGAAATCCTCAATTGAAATTCAAATTGTCATGAAAATCAAGTTAGTAGGCTAAGGCGAATAAATTCATTATTAATTTTCTGGATGTATTTTCCTGATCTATAATAATGACTCATAAATATTCGCTTAACTAGTCATGTAAAGTGCAGATACATGAGAAAACAAACTTTAAATAGAATTCAAACTTCAACACTCGAAAACTAGAAAACGAAACGTTTGCGGTCCCATATTCACGGTACTCTTTTTTCCGAAAATTATGCAAGGGAAATCCCCTCTCCGTATGTAACTCGAATTAAGAGATACCCTGTTTATAAGCTTCACAAAGACTTATGTCAGTTTTACGAAGGATCGTATTATCAGAAAAATATAGAAAAAATGAAAGAAAATTTTATATTTCTGTTAGGTTTCATAGAAATTTTTCATTATATTTCAAACCGTCATTTAATAATCGAGTTTCAAATTTCCACCCTAGAATCCGACAAATCCTACTCCACAACAGTCGAACTCGTTTTTTCCTTCGGTATTTATTATGCGAACCCCATATCTCCTCGAAGAATTAAATGGCTCAAAGACTTGATATTTGTAGAGTACATTTGTGGCTGAATCACTTAGGTGGCGATTTTCTCATCAAGTGTTCCTCAAGATATTTCGCATAACCTTGGATCCGTTATATTCAACCTAGAACCTCGATTTGACCAGCATTTTTTGGAAACGACTTGAGGATGTGAAGAGCAGGACTGAAGCTACAATACGCCTTTTCCTTGAGCCAACAAGCCCAGACATGACATAATATGTTTACATTTAAGAAACGAAGTTGGGTGGGGTTACAGCCAAGGGTAGGATGAGAAAAATTCAATCTAATCAAGAAAATGGGTAAAATAAAAAATCAATCATCGAGTTTCACTTATTGTTTCGAAAAATGTGAATTTTATATAAAGCTATCGCCCAACCCTGCATACAAAGTCCCGTAACAGTGGCACGGTTTCTCATGTCTCTATTTAGGAAATAGATGAAGACCTATATTTCTGTAATGTGAGATTATTCCTCGAGCTTGACCAAACAAAAATATTTCCGGTCACAAAGGGTGTTTCAGTCTTTTTGAACGCGTCCTTACTTGGTATTTGAGATGATACCTTGTATTTTTTATCACTTTGTCGGTTTCTATATGGATATTTAAAATTTTTGAATTGTGCAAAGTCCCATCGGAATTTATTTTTTGTCAAATATTGTACAGGGTTAATCATTATGAATTACTCACCGCTTATAAACTTTATAATTGCTCATATAAATGAAAGTTTCGTATATAAGTTCTTCGGTTATAATTGAATGCCGATGAATAATTTTTTGGAGGTCCTTCACTGTTTTCTCGATAACATATTTTATCGAAATTGAGCCCCAACCAAACACCTCAGTCATATCTGAACTTCCATGGTCATCTAGATTCACACATTGAAGTACTTACCACGAATGTGTTTACGATTATAATCTGAACAGATTTGTAGGTTTTTATATTCATCATAGGGATGTTGAAATTTCTCCTAATGATTTCTTCCTCTAAGGGCCAGTATTCTGAAACTTACCTGTAAGTTAACTTTAACCTTAACTGACAGTTTTGACAGATATGTCCTAACATAACTTCCACTTAAGTTTTATAATACCGGCCCTAAATACTCACTCCACAAAATCTGTTCCATTTCGTAACTTACCTTCGCCTTATAAATAAGGAATTCTCGATGAAATAACTTATTTACTCGGAATTCATATTTCCATCAATTCTTCCAACAAACACGGAAATCCAAACTAACGGATCCTTTACTAAGAAGAACAATACAATACAACTTTATTCATCCTTTAACGCAAAACAATGGTGTACAGGACATGCCAGAATATAACAAGATATAAATATTAGAAATAGACTATAAAAATAATAAGATGCAAGTGCCAACTCAACACATAGAACTATTCAGAAATTCATTCGTGCTGCAATAGCAATTTTCAATGAATAGTTTTTTAAACTCTTTTTTGAACCATATGTCGTTCGAAATTTTTTATTTATCTGGCAGATTATTGTACAAAGAGGTACCCATCAGCCTTAGTGATTTCTCATATTTGGTGGTTCTGTGTTTTGGTAGGTATGCAAATAATATTCCTGTGTCTGGTATTATAGTTGTGGAAATCCGAGCACGTCATCAAGCCATTCAGGTGACCTCGGACAAACATTAAACAATTCAACATATTCACACAAGGAAATGTCAATATTCTGAAATAACTAAAGACTTCCCTGCAAGACTGACGAGGTTTCAGATTGAAAATTAATCGCATTATTTTCTTTTGAGTGATGAGAACCCGACCACTCACCAGAATGAACAAAAACCGCGCGAACTATCTGTCAGAGGACCATGGTGGAAATATATGATATATTTCCACCATGCCAGAGAACGACCTCGGAGCCCCAAACCGCTCTTAGGCCTCTTAGTTCATAAAAGCCTCGAATGGCTTCCAGAGTACGACCCGGCTTAGAACTTAAAACCTCCTCCACCGTCCTTCTGCCTCAAATTTATCTTACTCGAAGACTTAATAACCGTCTTATACCTTTCCAGTTTGGGTCATCTTATCCTTCTTCATTTAATAAGTTGCCATTCTAGAATCTATTCAGACAATCTTACTTCAGGCATGTGTTCTATATGTCCCTATTATATCAGTTGTCTTGACTGTGTATTCATTTATACAGATTTCCCATCCCCTGTTTTATTGCAAATGACCTTTTCTTGAAAAAATAAAGATCTTCTCATCCCAGCCATTTACTACCGTTCAGGTTGGAATCTAACCGCATCGGTGTTTTTCCAATCCTTAGACAATTTATGCATTTGCAGCCCCAATTTGGGTTTTCCATAGACGGATGGGCTCATGTTGGATCCACCCTCGAGTTACGCCTATGAAGAAGCGAAGGGCTCTTCTCAGGATTTGTCTAATTAAAGAGCAGAGCATGGGCACTCAAACAAACTGCACTTCCAATTAGTCTGGTCTAGAATGTCACGACGTCACGCACAACCTCTCCATATAGTAAGCAAAGGGTGAGTTTCAGCATTGTGCAGACCTTTCTGCAACTATTAGCCGATAAGCTCGCCAAAGAATCTCAGTGGACTTCGCTTAATTCGTATACCCTTCCTCACTTAATTCCGTATCATGTATAGGGGATTCTCAAAAACTATGCAGATTTCGTACGGAGGTGTCCCATTTATCATTAGAATAGAATAGAATAGAATAATGTTTATTTACAGTAATAATGTATATGGAGGTATAATACTAAACATAAACGAAGGTAAAATCCAAATTTGAACATAGCTTTCTGTGATATTAACATATAAATGAACATTTTCAGTTTTTTTAAAAATACAAAGGATGTGGAGCCAGCTTGTAAGTGATATAAATATATGTATTGTGCATCATTCATTTTGTTCTTTTGGGTTTCTGTTCATCTCTATTACACTACTCAAAAAGGAAGGACAGAAAAAGAAAAGAGTCAAAAACTTAAAATAAGACACTTGTGAAATCATAGTCTCGGATTAAGGATAACTGCAACTGCAGCAAAGCACACATACAAATGTGCAAATAGTCACATACACCAACACCCACATATACACTCATATGCGGGTATACACTCATGTACAATCACAACTCATACGTAAATATTCATCTCAATTTTATTGCTCATTTCCTAGATTTGATTATTATTGACGATTTTGTTGAATATTGATTTTTTAGTGTTTTGCAGCCATTTCTTGAATTTATATCTGAAAGAGCCATGGTTATTTATAATCCTAAGCTGTATTGGTATGCAGTTGTATAGTTTTGAACTAAAAAAAAAACAAAGCTTCTCTGACCCACAGTTTTTTCACACTTGTGAAAATTAACATTCTGTTTTTATGTCTGGTGTAGTGATCCTCTTCCACAGGTTGAAGTTGAATTTTCTTTTTGTGGATATCAATCGAAATTTTCAGTCAATATAGCTGACGAATATCAAAAATTTTGCTGTCTCTGTATAATTCGTCACTTGGTGAACTTCTTGTTTTTCTGTAAATTGTTCTCAGTATCTATTTTTGAAGTACATTCATTGCATTGAAATCTCTTTCTACCGTTTCTTTCAGGGACATCCATGTATTCGATCTGTAAAGTATTGCGGTGTCATCTGCATAGCTGACGGCAGTTCCCTTCAGATCCATTGTTAATAAACTGTTCATATATGTTGTAAACAGAACGGGTCCAAGAACTGCTCCCTGAGGTACTCTGTAGGTCACTTCTCTTGGCTGGCTTATAACATCGTTGATTTTGACAAGTTGTTTTACTTAAACTCTTTGTCCTCCAGTATCAAAAACAGAGGTAATAAATATGAAAACTAACTTTTCAGAAGATTCTTCTTCAATTCTGTCCTAGAATGAAAAAAATAGCGATCGTCACATTATATGGTCTCAAATTCAGCATGAACATTCAAGATGTCCTTTTTTCAACCAAGCATCAGATTTCTATGCGAGTCGATATCTATTATTGGAAAAATTGGAAAATACAATGCTAGGGTATATTTCACCCAATATTTCGGATATTATTGTTTATTCGTTTAGCAGTTGGAGGGACAGTAAACAGAATTTCCTCACGAAGAAATGACTTATTTATCCTTTATTTGTAAAGAAGCTTTGGGTCTTCATCGCGGAGAACATTCCGTCATTCAAAAATTTATTGTTCCCAGTATTCCCAAGAATGCAGATCGGATCGAATTGAAATGTAGTAATTGGTTGGAAAGTGTCGTTTTGAAGTTCATGCAGAATTTCGTGATGATACGATGAAAAAAATTGCAAAATTGTTCCATGAGGAAGTGAATCTGTGTTCCTCAGGATTGATAAGTGAATGGGCGACCGCTTTGCCGGCGAATACAGGCAAGTGAAATCTCGAGAACAGAGAGATTTTTAATGGGAAATTTTCTGAAATTCTAAGAATTATGTATCTATAATTCTTGTAGGAAATCGGAATTGAGATTAATTCGGATTTTATGGACGAAACTGAACGAATTCAATGTTTGAAATCGGAATTATGAAAAATCTCAACTTTGAGGTTGAAATTAATTATGATTGAATTATTTAGAAAAAATGTAGGTATACTTCCAAACTTCAAATTTAACTTTCTATGCTTTCATACGAAACGAATAAACAGATTTTTCAAAGTTTTTTCCTGTTATATTCTGGAATACAAAACACTTTCATGATATATCGAACGACTGTTGCAATGCCGAATTCTTTCTTTAAACGGTTGACTGTAAATTCACCCTAACAGAGGAACATAAGCCCTCTTCCGCTGTCCACTCTCTCTTTTTAATCATAGTGAGAAAATTTGTATAGTTGATTGCTTGGCACTATTGTGTAATCAGGCCATCTCGAAAGAATAACTTGGAGCAAAATAACTCGAAAATGAAAGAGACCTTTGAAAATTGAATGAGATGGGTCGATTGTTTCATTAGCCACCCTTTACCATCATGATGACTAGTAGTTAAACATTGTAATGAATGTTCACCCCTCTATAAACTTCGATTCAAGTCATGTTTCATTGAAATGTATTGTTGACATTAATATTCCCTCAAGGACCTTATCTCAAGGCTTCCTCTCAGTAGTGTACATCCTGCTCCCTAACCATAAACGTCCTTTGATGGAAGATGCTGCTGTTATCACGGGGTTGATATATCCCGGGTTTGCTATTCTAAGCACCCCTATTATTTTTTGAATAATCTTACTGATTATTTTTTGAGTATTGCAGATTAAAGATGCACTGCTCATGATGGATATATTTTTTCGAAATACTCGTGTAACAACTGTTTGTCAAAAAAGATACTTTTCCGGAAAAATAATATTTTGAATAGCTGAATCTTTGTGAAAAATGATCGCCTGTGGGGCAACAATTTTAATAAACGAAATTGTAAAAGAAGCACTGGACGGGAAGTCAGCAGCTTTTGTGTGCACGTTCAAATTCGTCGCCAAAGCGGTCATCTCATTACGTAGTAATCCGGCCAAAAAATGCTGACGCGCAACTTTGTGCGGAATTTCGTCATTATCGTGTTATCAGAACCATTAGAGGAAAATCGAAGTTTTTTAAAAAAAAAAACTGTATTCAGAAGCTATTCATTAGATTTCGAATGAATTTCGCAAAGACCTTGAATCCCATATCCAACAACAGAGTGTCAAATCTCGGTTCGAAACAATTATGATTTTGGGAGGATATCAGAGAAAAAATCTAGAAAAGCACTGCCGTGAAGGAAACAGCTTCTGTGCGCATGTTCAATGTAGATGACCGCTTGTGTTTACGGTCGGCTTAACGGCCAGACAGTAAACACAATAACTTCCGTGAGGAACAACTAAGAAACTCAATATTTCTGTTGTAGGTTTAGACCTTAATTACGAAGGCCGAATTCGTGAATGAATCCACCCAATGATTCCGCAGATATACCAATTCAAAATTTTATTTTCCCAATATTTCCGAAATTATAGATCAGATCGAATTGAAATCCAGTAATTTATCGAAAAATGACAGTTTGAAGGTTCATACAGAATTAAATGAGGATAATATGAAGAGGAGATCACAGAATATTGAATATTTGATTGTTCTAATGACACGATCATCACAATTTTGTCTTTCAACATCTTTGAACTAGTTGGAGAGTTTCATCACGATTGAATCAGTATTTCTTGAGTTATACTGAAAAAAACAACGATATGTTGAAGAAAAGTACGAAATTCTACATATTTTTTCCCGACATCTCCAAAACTAATAGCCGTATCGAATTGAAATTTGATACACTGCTGTGAAATATGAAGCTCAAGAAATACCTGAAAGTTTTCTCAAATATGAACAATAGTTTCGAAAAAAAATCATTTCCGAAAAAAATTTGTGTGCATCGGCGTTCGCTCACTCGTGACTGCGTTTCATCCTAATCATACCATAGTTTTTTGATAATTCTGGAAATTGCATGGATACCGAGGAAAGACCACGAAATTTGACATATTTTTCTAAATAATGAAAGGATTTTGAAAACCCATAGAATGATGATTTTGAAAACTCTGACGTGGAGATGTGTCCGCGGAACGGATACTAGGATCTGGAGGGTTATCGTCGAAGGCGATTTCCCGATCTTATAGAAGAAAAAACGCTCATTTCGACTATATTTCCTTCGTACGAGTCGATTCCAAGGTATCGAAAAAATCTTGAACTCGACGAATTTTGCGCGATTCTCCCGGGTGGACTATCGAAATGGCGAGGAGAACTACGCACCGGTCAATGATTTCAAGCAGAAGGATGCAGGAATAGGTGATTTTTCGGAAGGAAATTCCATGAATCTATCAGATGGTCAGGAGCTCCTTTCATCATGAAATTTACCGAAATCGTAGTTAATATGGAATATTATATATTAAAATGAATCGATTGTACGTATGGTACTGATCCTTTTTAACTGTTTTACCATCAACTTTGTGTTTTTTTCAAATTCACACCAGTTTCTGAGTTTCTGAAAAATTCGAAACCAAGGACTATCAGAAGAAATTGAAAACAAATATCTACGTTCATCATTTTTAGTCTGTGATAGGTGTGGAAAAACAAGAAAAATGATCGTAACATCAGTTAACTAAATGCAGACAATGAAATTCAAGAAAACGACATCGAGCGCATGTTCAAACTCGTTGCCAAAGCGGTCATTTTTTCGTGCATTGACTCCTCCCAACGCACCTTTAGGTACTTCCTGCTGGAAAGATTTGGTGATCTTCTTTTCTTATAGACCTCATAAAATTCTGAATGACCCTACCAGGTATCAATCGAGTACTAGATTTCAATTCGATCAAATCTGTATTTTCGGAAATATTGGGGAGATGAAATTTTGAAAAAGTTGATTTCATTGAATGCTTGAATGGAAATATTTTGAATAAATCCTGCCTTGTTCAAGTACCTAATACAGAAATGCTGAATAAGAACTTATGATTGTTCAAATATTTTATATCCGGAATCATTCGTCCTGCCCTACCAAAACATTGTAAATGATGGTACTCGACTAAAATGAGAATCAGCTCAAAATTCCATTTTATTACATACCTGAACGTCAATGTGTTGAATCAACCCTATCTAATCCAAGTTTTATTGATAGTGGAGTCTAATCTCCACCCTGTGTTCATTAGCCAAATAAATGAAAATTTGGAAGTTAACATTTATTTTGTTAATTTTTGAGTTTTCAAAACGTTGTTACTAGATTGAATGAATTCAGAAAAAAATATTTTTTTATTTCTCTCTTCTAAAACGGATGAGATGGGTTCCTCTCCATACCGGATAGTACCTATACCATTTCGAATGAAAATACTTCAACAACTCATTGGTAGTTTTTAAAGATTTCATGTTGATTATTCAAGCTTGAATATTAAAATTTTCTCCAAAAAACTAAGGTTTTGAATTTCATTTCCTGCCTTACTAAACCCAGCAACATGCAAATAAGGCATCAACTAACAAGTACTTTCTCAAAGTTGAATTAAGACGAGTCTACTAAATTCAGTAGACTCGTCTCAATTTCATGTTTGAAATAAAACAAATAGTTTTATAGAGTCAGATCAACTATCATAGTTGATCTGTCTCTAGTTTTTCTGATTTTTGAAGGTGTTGCTTACTACATTTCATTTATCAAAGGAAGAAGATGATTTAATACCTGTTGACAAAATTGTTCTATGCACATGCGCATTTTTCAAGCTAGCCAGAGATTTCAGATCAGATGAATCCGTTTGTAATCAGACGTTAGTTGGTACCACGAGGTGAGATTTTGACTTATAATATAGCATATATGCTACTGATGATGCTCAATCGAAAGATAGAAGATGAAACATTTTGTCTAGTACTATTTTTGTATTGTATTTTATAATGTTACCGTTTTCTTAATTCTTTTACTTCAATCATTATATGTGAGTTGATCGAATAAATGAATTTGTCCTTTATACGTGGTACGTTGAAAACAATGAAAGTATATCGTGAGATATCAATATCGAAAGATATTATGTGAAGGTAATACAGAAAAATCTGTATGTTTATTGATTGTAACAAGAATTGCACGAACGCGAAAGAGTCGATAGTAACTATTTCAGTCCAAAATATCCGAATTAATACTAAATCACCAGTTAAATCACTTTTTTCCATAGTGAACAATGCAAATCAAGTTATTTTGTTGGTCCTTCAGTCTCTCTCAACTGACAAAACTGCACGTCACCTGTACAGGCCTCCTTCCTTTTGATTAAAGGAGCACACTTAGGGAGTGAAATTTTCTATATTCATTCCGATGTTAATTACTTTCTCTAAGGCATATCGACTATTCTTCTCTTGAAATCCCATTTCTATTACGCCATTCAGTGAAATTTTTGTCTTGGTATAGCCGAATTTCATGTAATTAAATATTGATATTGAGTTTGAAACTTGTAAACTTCATAATCTCGAATTTCCAAGAAAATACAACAAATTATTTGATTTTCAAAAGCATCGATGTAAACCTCCTGGATGCTATCGCTCTAAACCTCCACCGCGACTTACCTGTTCTGCCCTCTTCCATTCATTTCAATGTATCTGATTCACAGAGATGTCGGCATCGACCGCGACCCACTCGTTCTGTTCGTAACCTAACAAGTCTCAGGATTCACCTTTCACCGCCTAGAGTAATATAGACAATGTAATCGAAATATTGCATTCGATCAATTGAAAATATCAATTAAAGTTCATTTTGTTAGGATTTGGCATTTTTTTGTAGGATTTTTTTTTACTGAAATTTTCAATAACTCAAACAGAACTATTAAAATGAAATTTATTTCTTTTTTGGACAATGCCCTTGCGGATTGAGCTTTTTGTCGAAGGCAGTTCCTAAGATAAAATGTTGCCACATGAATAATACCGGAACAATACAAACGATCAAGAAAGTAACCTGTAACGTTTCAGAGTACAAATCTGAAGACCTGATCAGATAAACGAGAAAATTTGCAAAACTATTTTTCTTTTGACTTTTCGTTTTACGAGACTTTTGTCAAATTGACATTTTTAAGAAACCTCAGCAACACAGATTCATTCGGTTTGAACGATTTCTAATTCTACTTTTTTTTAGTGCATTCAGCCAAATATAATGATTGGTTATTTTTACCCATTCACGAATTTGGCCTCCGCAACATAGGTTCAAACTTACTCGATAGATATTCTTTCGGGAAGTTATTTTATCACGAGATTTAAATACGAAGATATCCGCCTAATAACCCATTCAAAAATTTATATTCCAGTATCTCCAAAAATACAGAGTCGACCGAATTAAAGTCCAGTACAGAGTTTGAAGGTTCAGAGAGAATCTCTTGGGGATAATATGATTAGGAGATCACCAAATCTTTCCATCAGGAAGTGCAGGTACGTTTGACGTGGTCAATACGTGAAAAGCTGCTGACCTTCCTAGATTTTTTATTGAAGTACTGGATTCTAATTCGATAATTTCTGTATTTTTGGAAATATTGAAGAAATTTAATTTTGAATGGGTATATCTGCGGTAACATTGGGTGGATTTTACCCATTCAGGATTTCGGCGTACGTAATTAAGGTCCAAACTTACTCTACAAATGTTGTCAACGTTGTTTCTTTCGAAAGTCATTCATCGAGATTGAAGTTGATTCATTATGATAAATTAAGCACGTTTATAAATAATTCTAATCGTAGTTTCATTTTAGTTTGAGGGTATGTAGCAAGTCTGAATAATATTATTCTATTGAATAAGTTTTATTCTTCAATTACAAATACATACTGTTCGTAAGATATAGATAGCACTGAATGCATAAATAATGAACACAATGAAATACAAACATTTGCAGTCGAATAAATAAAAATATTCTATAAAACGTTGTTGGGTGAATTCAAAATTCCTCTTTTCGACTCTATATTATTTCAAGTGATCTCATATATAATATTGCTGCAACTCTCATCACATGAAAACTTACGAAGAATTATCACAAGCTATATTTGGTATCCGTAACCAAGATTTTTAGGTGTCTTTATAAGACAGTCTAGTTTGATTACGTTGTTTTCTTGTGAGTACTATGGCTACACCTAGAATAGCCATAATTGTGCCATAAACTATTATTGCATTTATTGCTGCTACAGCCCAGTTATTCGGTCCCAGGTTTGATCTTAGATATTCTGCTGCCCTTGGCAATCTTGTATGGTTAAAACGTTGTTCACATCCAGATTCCCTGACATACTTGGCCCAGGTTCTATGTGGTGTCGGGAGAATTCTCTGTGGATTTTTGAAGGATCTTCTACCGGCTTTGGTGCCTGTAATGTTCAGAGAAAGCGGCATTTTATCATCATCATAGCTGCACGTTAACAGCTTCTGCCCTTTACTCTTTGCAGCTTTAATGTTATCCGCTGTTACTAACGAACCTTCCAAAATCTGCAAATCTTCCCGTAGTAGCGCCGCCCAATCCCATATTTCAGCGACATAACATTCGCATTTCCAAGGGTTTCCTATCAGTTTGAGTTTACTTAAATGAATATTGGGAAGGATGTAACTCAAATCGAATTTTTTCAGTTTATTATTTCGTAAATCCAACGATTGCAAATCCGGTAGGAGTTCTAAAAACCTGAAATCTGAAGAACTATCGAAAAGGTTGTTCGCAAGAATAAGTGTTGTTATTCTCCTAGTCCAATGGAATGCTTGAGCAGACAGCATTGTAAGGTTGCTGTTACTCAAATCAAGATTTTGAAGCCTGGAAAGTGCTTTCGGTAGCAGAGGTCCCATGGGTGATACCTTCAACGGGTTTCCAGCTAGACTAAGATCGGTTATATCTTCATAAGTAAAATTGTTGAAGAATATCGTAGCGTTAAGTGGTCTCTTCAGGCCACAAACACTTATATCCAAAGTTTCTAATTTCGTTAGGTTCCCAAACAAACCTGCTTCGAAGCTATTCAGATCATTACCTGCCAAAACTAAACGTCTCATCGATGTCATCTTTGAGAACGAAGTTGGAACTATATGTGATAAGTTGCTATAACCCATATTTAAATATTCCAGTTTCTCTAAAGGATATAACAGTTTCACGAACGCATCGTCCAAGGGGTTGTGAGATATATCAAGTTCTTGTAAACTTTTGAAGTTATTGAAAATATCCGGTAGCTTACTCAACCCACAATTGCTGAGGGATAATTTTTGTAAATCCATGAGAGGTGAAAGAGCTACGAGTAAATCTGACGCAAAAAGTGAATTTCCATTGAGATACAGACTTCTTATTCTTGTTGAGTTGATGAAGGCGTCCTCTGATAGGGGCAAAGATAGGTTACAATCGGACAAGTCTAACGTATCTAGGTTATGTAAGTATCGAAGTGTCGAACTGACATCAAAGTTATTGAGATCATTCTCCGACAATACCAACGTCCTCATGTAAATACTATTCTTGAATATGTTCGAAGGAAGCTGATTAAGGCCGGCTTTTCTCAAATTCAAGTGTTCTAATCGTATCAATTTACTCAGAGCAATAGGCCATTCAGTGTTGTGGAAATTATTATCGCTAAGTTCTAATTGCTTCAGATTCTCGAAAGGATCGAAAACTTGATTGGATATAAAGCTCAAATTACAATTGTTCATCTTAAGGACTTCCAAACTAGTCAAAGGCTCGAAGATACTGTCCAGCAGTGATCCTAATGGATTGTTAGAGATATCGAGATCACTGAGAGAAGTCAAATTGGCGAAGAAATTACGATGTATGTATTTGAGACCACAGTCGCTGATATCTAAAGTCAACAAGGATATTTGTGACAGAAAAGGGCCTTCTACTGGATCGAGAGGGTTTCCTCGAAGTTCTAGTGTTATGAATCCTGTTGAGTCCCTGGAATTGAACAAAGAATTGTGTTTGAAATATATTCAATAAATATAGAAAACCAAGTGTTGGCTGTCAATATGTAGCTATGAAGGGATTGCACTCACTGAAATGTGTCGGGATCCACTTTGGAGATGTTATTATTTGAAAAGTCGGCGTCTATGAGGTAGTGCAATCCAACAAACATGTTCTTTTTGAGCGCCGTCAACTTATTGCTAGAAAGCTGCAGCCGTCGCATTTTCATGTTAGCTGGAAATGGCTGGATATCTGTGATAGCGTTATCGTTCAAATCGAGTATGTAAACATCCAAACTGATATCTTCGTATGGTATTGTTGAGAGATGGCTATCAGAACAGTCTGTTACCCAGTTTATCCTAAAGTAGTGACAATCGCAGTCATCAGGACACTCCAGTTCAGCAAGCTCCCCATTGAAACACAAGGAGGATGCTACGAGGGTGCCTAATATAATTGGAACTACGCTGATTCTCATTTTCTGCAACAAAGTGAAACTGTTAAATGAGACTCATCGAGAAGAGATAATTGTCGTACATATAACAATGCAAGTGGGGAAATTCAATGTTGAACTAAGTAATGATCAGTTGGATAAGATCGAGACGGCGGGAACATGAAGCAAGAATTCATACAAGCAGTTATCAACTCTCCTGATGAGTTCACAGGAATTAATATTTCAGTAACATGAAAATGTATTCGGTTCACTAACGTAGAAGTTTGGAGATAGAACCAGACGATTCCTGATTCTTAATGCCGATTTTGTCAGTTGGTTCTTCTTGTTTCTTTTGTTTAAATTTTTATGAACGCTGTATTTTGGTTCCATAAGCATTTTTGGATTAAATTTGATTTCATCACATAACAAACCTTGGTGTTTTCCGTCCTATTACAATAATTAATTTTGAATTGGAATATTGTAGAATGTTTATCCATATCCAACTTTTTTTCCTATTGCAAAGTGCAATTTTGTTTTGAAAAATGACCTTGTCACGATCATCACGAAATTCTGCACGCTCTTTCCTAGAATGTACACGCAAAAAAGACTGGCGTTCACGGTTTGATCGTATTAATCATAATTTTATATTAAAAAAAAAATTGCATATTTTGCAATATTTAACAGTTTTGGTTCACGGACTGAAGAATTTAAAGGGGATACAAATTTTGGGGTAATAAAATTTCTTGGCTATTTCAAATTTTGAAATGATTTCCTCAATTTCTTGGGAGGAAGTGAGGTTGTCAAAATTAAACTTCTTCAAAAGTTATGCCAACGCATAACTTTCGAGATTAACGTTGAAACAATTGTTCTTTCGAAAACAATAACCATACCATGGAGTTTGGCACAGACCTTCAGGTAACTATTCAACAACAGTACTGATTTCATCGATATCATTGTTAATTATTTCCGAAATAACTCAAAAAATGCCTATATCCGACCATCTATCTATTGTAACGGTTGTATATCTGCGCGATCACAGGATGGATCTCAAGAATTTGGCGTTCGTGATTAAACTCCAAACATGCTCTACCGTTATAAAGTCTTTAAGCAGATTCTCTCGGTACTTCTTGTGTTAACGATCATTGGTTAAGCCAGACTTGAAGAGATCAATTACAGCAGCCGAATTCGTGAAATTAAACAAGCGCATAAAAGCTGCTGACTTCACGTCAGTGCTGTTCTGGGTTTTTTATTTTATCTTTCACAAAAACAATTTTTTTTTCACAAAATTCGGTAAAAACTTATCTTTTCAGATACACTGTAATTTTTTTTGATTCCAAATATTCGTTTGTTCGCCTTATCTTGACTGAATATCGAAAAAGTACCCTAATTTCGAATCTAAAAGTCTCACGTCAAAATATCTAGTTGTTCGAAAAAGTTGGTAGACTTTTGTTCGTTGAAATTACTTTTTTTTGATCGTTTAAAAAATGAACCATAACTGTGGTAAATTTTCTCACAAAGTGCAAAAATATGCCACTATAATCAACAACCAAATAAATTTATTTTCAATAAGACATCTTCAATATTTTGAGGAAGTGGAATCTTCTTCAAATTATATGCATACGTGCCTATTCATTGCTATTCCAAAATAATTTATATACCGGAGTGACCTACCGAAAATTTTAGCCCATCAAAAGGTATTTCATAGAAAAGTGGGAAAAACGCTAAAAAGGTCTGGGCCTTACTACATGATATTATTCAAAAAAATTTACCAAAGCAATGTATATTTTTTGACACCATCAAAAAGGAGAGTTTATAACGAACAAAAAGCCCACCATTTTTTTTCGAAAAAGTAGATATTCTGACGTGACACTTTTTGATTGAAAATTGGGGTGCTTTTTCGATATTTAGTCAAAATAATCGAACAAATATATATGTTAAATCGAAAAATTACAGAGTACTTGAATCATAAAATGGTAAGTTTTCACCAAATTTTGTAAAAAATTTTTTTTTCTGGGAGATAAAAATAAGAAGCAGAAACTTGGTTATCTGAATTCTACTCATGCATTTTGAGGTTCTTTTTGAGGTTACGTGAAAAAAACAGTGAATCCAAAAGGTGTAGATTTTTTCATTACCTACAACTCTGATATTTAATTTTTTTCATAGGTGTTGTAGCTTTGCCGGAAATCGAGATAAACCGTCTTTCACCTTTGAACACTCACCCCCTTTCATTTCCCGACCTCAGATCGCCCCTAAATTATTTTTACTTTGATTTTTGTTATATTCTCTTCCTTCTCAGAGTTTCATCCTACTATTATTTTTTTCGGTTTAAAGAAATCATCGATCCTGGTCTATTTCCTAGATCGAAAATTATTTATTGGGAATAAACTCCTCAATATTTTCCCGGAGAAGTTGAACGAGAAATACAAGGTGGATCTCTTAAGTGTTTCTTGAGAAAAAATAGTCGTATACTAGCTACGATTTACATCAGGAGGTCAAAAAAGGTAGCGGTAATCTGCTTTGACCAAATACCAGTTCTGTGGCAAATTTACAATTTCTGTTTACAGTTGACAGGGTCACGAACTTTAAGGGTTGAAGTTGACAAGGTTTAGTGGAATGAACATAGGACCACACGATATTCTGAAAACAAACTTCGTTGAAGGGGGGATTGAGATAATTCTCCAATATCGATGTGGTCAGCATACAACTTCGTTGAGGATTTTAAGTGATTATGTTTTTGGAGCCCTAAAAACAAGCTCATTCCTTTCTGGAACCAGATAAGACAATTTCGACGTTGGTGTTTATTACGTATAATGGGATGATGATGAATTATCATCGAGGCCCAAGATTTTCCATATTATCAGTGCCGGATTGAGATAAATCTAGGGCCTTTTCTGATTAGGATGTTTTTGCACTTGTTCCAATGAGATCATAATCGCGCATTTTTCTCATGCTTCAGAATCGGTTCCTGTTTTGACTAATCAGATAAAAAGATGTTCATTATAAATTACCCACCCCTTATCAAGGATTGCATTGCCTATGCAAAAAACTCCAGGTGAAACTTGTTCGGTTATAAATAAGTGTGGAATTTAGGTTTTAATTTACTCACCCTGTAAACTTATATCAGCAATTTTATATGATCCGGAGTAATATTGATTTTATGTGAGAAATATTCAGCTAATTTCAAGATATCGCCAATATTCTATACTTTTTCACACTTGATTTCTTCATAGAGGAGATACTGCTTCGAGTATTGTGAGCATTGTATCCATAGACCAACAAATCTCTGGCTTCATCTAAACATAAGTTATCTTTTCTCTTATGATTTCGGCTAACAAATTAGCACCAAGGTTTCAAAAATCACATGATGACTCTCCAAAAGTTGAATTGTCGAAATTCTGTATTTAGCACATTTATGCATTCAAATATTTCTGCTGTTCGTCAGGTATTTGCGTTATTAACAGTTAAATAAAATATTCACGGAATCGAGCAGGAAAATACAGTTAGAATTGATCGTTTATTATTACTTAATTAGTATTCCGTTCAATTTTTCATTCTTTTAACAATTATTAACTGAGATTTTCTTGAAAAATTTCACGACATCTTTTTGAGATACTTTGAGAATACTCATGAAATAATTTTCGAGGATTATTTCTGATTCATCATCTACCGTACATCCTATTGTATATATTGGAAGAAAAAAGCTTTCAACGCGCTTATTCTAGGAACAGGCGTGAACAAAGTGTCCCAAATGTCAAATTCCGGCAGGCCATTGCCGCGATAACTCAGGAACTAAACAAACTAGAAACTAAGGGTAGGTTACGTATAGAAAATCAAAATCAGACAGTTCATTAATTCCTATAATGCGCAAATCGCACGAACGCTTTTGAATAAACATGTTTGAAATTTCGAGGTTATATTTCTTCTGAATCTCAAGAAGTACTGAGGTGATCAAACTGAAACTTCGTAATTGCTTGTAGAAACCGCATAATTCCGTAGAAATCGTGTCGTTAAAAATGTAAAAAATTTTTTCGACAATTTTACAAATTTTTGTGTGAAAACATTTTTTTTCGGAAACTTTACATTATTGGAATTCAATGAGATTTGCCAAAGGACTTGTAATCAATAATTGACAGTAGCGTGCCCAATTTAAGCCCGAGACGAAATTGATTTTCGGAAATATTGGAAGAAATATTTACAGTTTCGTGGTTATTTTCACGGTCTCCTTGTTATTTCTCTAATTACTCAAAAAATACTGATATAATCTTGATGGAACTTGGTAGCTAGCTTACTTGTACAACATTTCTTGATGATTTTGATATTTTGATCATATGGTTCTCACGAAATTTTGCATGAACCTTGAAGTTGTCATTTTTCATTCAAGTAGGTAGTGGATTCCAATTCTCTCCAATCTGTATATTCGGAAATATCTCATCTGTATTTCTGTAAATTTCGAAAAATAGAATTCTGAATGGATATTATCAGCAGAAACATTCTAGTGAGTTTTATCCGTTTGCGTCTTATTCGTTAAGGTCCAGACCTATTCTCTAAAAATATCGGGTCTCTAAGAACCTTAGGGACTCGATATTAGTAGAGTGGTTTCGGGGCATAATTTCGAAATTCGAATTCGTGGATGAACAAAATCCGCCAAACGATTCCGTAAATAAACCCATTTAAAATTTTATCTTTCGAATATTTCCAACAACAAAAGGTTGGTTCGAACTGAAATGTAGTTCTTCATTGGAGAATGATTATTTGAGGTTCACGCAGAATTTCATGAGAAACCTATGGAAAGAAGATCGTCCAATCTTTCTATTAGGAGGTTGAGCTGATGATGGACAGCACAATACGTGGATAGGTGGCAGTTTTGGCAACGAATTTGAATGAGCTTGAAAAAGCTCCTGACATCATGACGGTATTTTTCTATATTTGTTCACTTACTTCACGTAGTATTCCAAAGTCACTTTAAGCATCGTCCTAAGGGATATGGCAACTGTAGCACAGTGGTCTATATGTTGCACCAAGAATCAGATAAAAATACATTTTATCTTTGTTAGTTCAACAGAACAAGACCACCACTGCGTATAGAAACTTCCCCGGGAAAAAGAAAAACCACCGCATTTCACCGTTTTATCGAAAGTGTTGATGGTTTTCGATAAGTCTCTGATGATATTTGAAATTATAATGTTAATGAAACTTTCATTAAAATTTGATAAAAAATAATTGAAGTTTGGCAACTTTCTCGGACGAAATATCTGGAATTGACCCGTGATATGCATTTTAAATGACGATAAATGGTTTTGTTTTGAGATAAACGCAATTGAAAGTTTGTAACGCCACTGTAAATTAGTTTCGGCTAAGCACATTCAGATCTTTTTGGTTCAATTAAAGCTTAGCTCTGTTGTGTTAGGGCAATCTATATAAAAAAATTAACAGTAGATAAGAAAGAAGAAGGTATGGAACTTGTTGACAATTTTTTTCTGTGCACAATTTAACAAGCTTCCCAGAGGGTCTATGCCACCTTAGTTCGTTTGTAATCGAGTGTTCGAGAACACATGAGGAAAGATTTCGACATATAATAAAAAATAGATGCTACTGATGATTCTAAATCGAAAGATAAAAGATGAACCACAGTGTCTACTATTCTTTTTAAGCTTATTTTGGGTAACAGCGCTTTATCGTTTCATCACAATGTCTGTAATGTTCGAATAATTTCAAGCCGAGAATGTTCTTAACCGTGGTCCGTGGTCAAATTCAATTCTGTCTATCCGGCCGTATGTCCTCTAACTTTCGAAGGGATTAATCTAGCAACTTTAAATTTTCAGATTAGGTTTGTAGTCCAAATATATCGGTTGAGTTCGTCAATGGGTGAAATCGGTCGAATAGTTTCGGAGATACGCCTATTTGATATTTTAAGGTTGATTGCTCGATATCGCATGAATTGCTAGTTCATTCAGCTTGAAACTTTCTGAACAGTTTTGGAATACCAACGCGTAAGTAAACGCAAAATTTCGGTTGGATCAAGTTGTTGGAAAATTAAAAAAAAATTTTATTCGAATATATCTCAAATTTTTGTTGAAATTTTTTTTTTCTCTGGAAATATCGATCAGAGTATAACAAAATTCGGTAAAAAAATTGGAGTCAGTATTAGAAGTTTCAACGGTATTTCCGCAATATCTCAAGAAGAACTGATAAAATCAGATCAAAAATTCGGTATCTGTTGAAGACCACTAACGCGCAACCAGATGAAAAATTTCGTGTTGATCTAAAAGTTATAAAATGTAAAAAAAAATTTTTTCAGAATTTTTGAATTTATGTATGAAATTTTTTTTTCTAGAAAAGTGTTCATCGGATTTCAATGAAATTTGACACAAACTTCAGAATCAGCAGTATTCAACAACAATGTTTCAAATTTCAATTCGATACGATATTCAATTCCAGAGACATATGGAAAAAAATATGTCGAATTTCGTTGTTAGAAATTTTGGCATTATTTCTTCAATATCCTTGAAGTACAGAATCGATCACATCGAAACTTAGTAATTATTTGAAGAATATCAACGTGCAACTTACCGCAAATTTTCGTGCGTCTTCAATCGTCAAAAATTTTGAAAAATGGTGTTTCTAAAATTATCCACATCTTCATCGAAAAAAAAGATATTTTTCTGATTTTATTGACCAGATTTCGATGAAGCTCAGTACAGACCTCGAAGTTAGTCTTCCACAACAGTTTTTTAAACTGCGATTTGATCTGATATCACGAAAAATTATGTCAAATTTCATTGTTATTTCCTCATTTTCTCGATATCTATTGACGCGATCAGATTGAAAATTGGGATAAACCTTGAAGTCAGTATTCAACAAAAACAGTTCTCCAAATTTCAGTTTGATCCGATATTCATTTTCTTAGATATTGAAAGATGAAGGTTATTTTTTCAATATCTCAAGAAGAACAGATGCGATCAGATTGAAACTATGTAGTAAGTTGAAGAACACCAACTCACGATTAAATGCAAAATCTCGTGAAGATCGTACATAGGGGTAGAGAATTCTTAAAAATCATTGGAAAACTCTAGAAATGTTTGCTGAAAAATCTTTACCGGAAGCTATTTATCAGATATCAACAAAATCGGTAAAAACCTAGTCATAGTTCCACCACAATGTTACAAACTTCAGTCTGATCCGATATTTATGTTCTTTATTTATTTAGATAATGGGGAAAATGTGTCAAATTTTTTGGTTATCTGGTATTTTTGTTTTTTTCAGAGTACAGAGAGTACAGAGTAACTCAAAAAATACTGAAATAATGATATTTCGAATGGATATCTATGCGGAATCATTGGATGTCTTTACAAATTCGCGAATTCGGCTTCAGTAATTGAACCGGTTCAACAAATGTCGAGCCTCCAAATGGATTCTCATTTCATGGTTGACAGTTAGGCTGACCTCAACCAAAATCACACTGGATATTTTTATAGCAGGTTTGGGGATTAATTGAGAAGGTCGAATTCGTGAAAACTTTAAAGTCCCTATTACGTTAACGTACCGCTTACGCTTACGTTCATTGTGAATCAGCCATAACTGTGGACATCTGCAACATTATAATTTCATCTTTTATCACCTGACTAATTCCAGTTCAACATTCGTGACCTTCGTAGCCAAAGACTGTCGCGAAGCGGAAAGATTTTGCGGTGAGTTTCATTTCGATTCCCCGAATGATCGCCCTTCAACCCTCATCCAATCGAAAAACCCTTCAACGGTTCAAGTTATGAACGAATTCAGTGCTGATGAAACGTTATTAATATTTCAGATGATCCTACGGCATATTTATCAGTTCAAATGTAGACGAATTGCCTTTGGGTTCAATATTTACTCTCCTTCGAGGAATATCTAATAGCGAATTGTGGTCAGGACTCCATTTACCCTCAATTCAACGACACCAATTCGATTATGCAGAAGCTACAGCGAGTTCAATGAAAACTCAGCATAATCTGTTGCACTATTGTCTCTTTTGTTTATTAATGGTGGCGGCCGTGCCATCATCAACGTGTGAGTTTCATACAATATCAATTGTAGTACAAAAGGAATGGCTCATGGAGATGAAAGTGCTTCAATTGAATAATAACAACCGAACATAAATGTAAAGACGAATATTTGTCTATAAATCAACAAGTGCTACAGTTTTATCTGGACTAATGACCTAAAGCATCTACGCTGAAGGAGCATTCTGGGATATTAATGATGAACACTACTATTCACCATTTCAAATGCTTAAAGGATTTTATATAATAACTAAAAACTAGTATGTAGAACCCTTGCTGAATTTAGAAAGTTGGGAGTACTAATGATCGGTATTAACCGTGAAACTCTAGTATACAAATTACTTGGGTAATGCTTCAGTGTAGATACTCTGGGTGGTCGGAAGATAACTTCAGATCAATCGGGAGACATCTTTGTCCTTATATTTATGTTAGTTCATCATTAATACCTAAGCTGGAGTCCTTTTATCTCCAAGAATTTTGTTCGATATTAGACGTTACCGTCTCGTGAGAGAAACCATTTGAAACGGTTGGTGTCTAGCTGTGATGTTCCTGCACAGATTGCACAATCACAGTTACAGTAAGAAGTCTACCCAATCGCAGACTCAGCGTACTAAAGCGACAAATAGATGAACATAATGCACATAGCAAATTTTTTTTTGTACTACTATAGTAGGATTCATGGGGTGGTTCTGAGATAGCGCTTGTGAAATTCTGTTCGCAAGACTACCATCCAACAAGTCGTACTGATGATCAGTAATAAATTTGAAACTCCAGTAGTCAAACCTTCGATCTGTGTGGAGGCTTGGAGTGATTAGATGATTAGCTCAGATCACGAAAGTGTAATTGTTGATTTATCGAAAAACTAATTATTATTATTATATTTTATTACTCATTTTCGTTTTTGTTCGTTTTTTCTAGAGAACGAAAAATTCCACCAAATATGCTTAGTGGGGGCTTTTCATTCAAACGAAAATGCAGTTATTTTCATGAAAAACCTTCAGAACATCACATTTCAAACATATAATTTCAGTATTATATTTTTAAAAAAATGTTTGATCACCTAAAACTGCAAAATAAAGAAGGGGATTTGCATTTAAAGGGATTTGTCATAAGTGCACGATATGGCAACGTCGAATTCAGATTTCTCGGAAAGAAAAGGACGTCAAATGTGTTACTTTAGGAGAGCAGAGATAGCTATACTTCGATCTGGTTAGAGTAGAAGACAACGACCAAGGAATAGAAAAAGAAGAGCACAGACTGTCATACTGTCATAATACTGACAAATCGCAAACGGAAATTGTTTGTTTGTATTGACAAAGAACACGTGTGTACCACAGAATAGGAATAAATATTTCATTATTCTATAGCAGAAAAAGCAATTCTACTAAACAACGTTGTCACTTCGTGCATGCATGACCAATCCCAAACCCCAATTTTGAAACCTGATTTTGAATACTTCCTGAAGGGAATTTGGGAAAATGATGAATCAAACCCATAATAATTATGTTCAAATTTGCATTTGCAGTAATAACCCAAATTCAGGAAAAACCCCCATTGTCGATCTATGAGACGAGAATGGCCTTGGATGATTATGTTGAACTCACTGATGATGAATTTATCATCAAATTCAATTATGTTCCTTCGTCTGGCCGGCCAACTCGCCTCAAACATCCTCACAATAGCTATCATCTTGGTCGATTCCTGGACAGGTGAACGCTGTATATGAAGTGCGCAAGTACTCTGCACTTCACATCAGTGCTTTTTCTATTTTTCCGCGTATGTTCTGAGATATTCCTGGATATTTCCTCAGTATCGTTGTTATTTCCGAAATAACTCAGATCAATCATGATGGCACTTGGTAACTAATTGAAAATTGCTGATGCACAACTTTGTGCAGAATTTCGTGTTAATCGTTTCAATTAATTTTTTTGCTAAAGCGGTCAACTTATCACTATTGACATCGCCAAACAGACCTTTACCTATCTTCTGTTGGCGATCTTCTTTTCATATGGTCTTCATGAAATTCTGAATGAATCTTCAAACCATAATTTTTCAATCAAGTACTAGATTTCAGTTCGATCCAATATACATTTCTGGAAATATTGGGTAAATAGAATTATTAATCGGGTATATCGAAAGAAACTACTAAGAAACTCGATATTCGATTCGATTAAGAGCAGATTTCGGGCTTAATTAGGAAGGTCGAATCGTTAATGGGTAAACCTTTCCCAATTATTCCTTAGATATACAAAAATCATTCCATCAGGAAGTGAAGATGCTTTTGCAGGGATCAA
Organism: Myrrha octodecimguttata; assembly: GCA_958510865.1. Classification (NCBI taxonomy): domain Eukaryota; kingdom Metazoa; phylum Arthropoda; class Insecta; order Coleoptera; family Coccinellidae; genus Myrrha; species Myrrha octodecimguttata. Next base: position 18,223,365 of record OY294065.1, on the reverse strand, counting down.
TACGTGAAAGAATCACTGCTTTGGCAACGAGTTTGAATTTGCGCGCAAAAGCTGCTGACTTTACGTCAGTGCTTTCCTACAATTTTGTTCTTTACGGGGACACTAATACGCCATGGTAATATGCAGAACCTTTTCTCAAGTGAAAATTTGAAGCTGAACCTGAACAATTAGTTGTTTTCCACGATGTGATACATTGAATAACAACGGAAGAATTCGTTTTGCTCAATTAACTAACTGCTTCTCAAATGAATAAGATAATTATCATTATGATTCACTCACTTGATTTTCCAATTCAAAAGCACTTAAATATATGCATAATCCACTTAATCCATCTAATTATTTAGTAGATCCCCATCAACGTATCGAATGTTCTGAACTAAATACCAATAATCGATACATTACATAATATAACGTGTTAGACTTCGCCAACTTACTTCCAAGGATACAAGTTGAAGTTGAACTGAGATGCAGTCTTCGTTCTCTTTGAGTGCTATAACCAAAGTTGTTCAAAAGCATTCTGACTTTGATAGGGAATCCCTTTTATACTGTGTATATTATATTACTTTTGATTTTACAGGTTTGTACATATAGCTCTCAGCTCAAGAAATAAAGATAAAATGGAACATTGCACTAAAGTTACCGGTCTTGTCCGAATTCGTATAGGCAGAGCGGCCATACAGCGAACGCAGCTTGACTTCCTGATGACGAAATTCTAACAATGCACTGACGTGATGTCACCTTTAGCGAGCATGTTCAAATTAGTGGACGACAAAAATTTTTTTTGATTGTTCATCACGAAATTTCGCAAAAAATTGTGCATCAGTATTTGCCAACTATTAACTAAGTTTCATCATAATCGTATCAGTATTTTTTGTTATAACCACACACCAGGTCTGTGTTATAACAACGGTGTCGTGAAAAAATCCACGAAATTATGTCATATTTTTTTCCAATATCTCCTCAAATTGAAATCGGGTCCAACTGAAAGTTAGTACGCTGTGATGCGATATTGACTTGAAGGTTTAGCAAAATTTCATTATTTTACTAACCATACGGCCTCATCAATATTTTGCAAGCAGTTAACCGACGGTATTCTAGAACTAACTACGAAGTTTCAATTCGGTCGCTTAAGTATTTCCTGGAATATCGGGGAAAAATATTCAAATTACTCAGAAACCATTTGACTCATTAATGAACTTATTCATCGAATATTGACACGCAATCTGCCTCGAAAGTCTCTTTCAGTTCTCAAATAATCCTGGCAACGGCCGGCCAGCTTTATAGAATCGAATTTGACATCAATGAGCCCACCCCAGTCGTACAAGACCATTTTCAGAAAAGCATAAATATTATATATATTTGGGCAAAATTAAAGCACGCCGTTCCCTAGCACAGTACAGAACATCGTATTCTTCATCAGTCCAACCTAGTCGTTCATTGAGACCATTCTCGGGAAACGTATGATCCTCACAAAATTCGCCACGAATCTTGAAGCCGTTGAGGACAATAAAAGTATATCGAATGATATCAACATCGGAAGATATTATTTAAAAGTATTACAGAAACATCTGTACTTTAAATGATTGTATTAAATAGCCTTAAACAAGAAAGACTCGTTTGAATTTAATATTCGATATAAAACAAAAGTTTCAAGGAGTCAATATCGACTGTCATTTATTTTTGAACTTATTAAGTATTTTGGAAGTGTTTTTTATCGCATTTCATTAACCACGTAAAGAAGAAGGAACTTGTGGCAATATTGTTCCATGCACAATTTGACAAGCTTGCCAGTAGGTCTATATCAGCTCAGTTCGTTTGTAATCACGTGTTGGTGATATCGCAATATTTTAACATATAATATAGAATAAAAAAATGCTAATGATGATTCTTAATCGAAAGATAGACGATGAATCACTGTGTCTAGTAGTATTTCCGTATTGTATTTTATTATTTCACAGTTTTCTCAAGTTCTTTACTTCAATTGTTATATGCCAATAGATATAATTATTGAATGAAAATAATTCTGAAAGCATATCGTAAGATATCGATATCGAAAGATATTAAGTATATATTAAGATATAAAAGTATTACAGAAAAATCTGTATTTCTAGTGAATCTTGAAGCCGAAATACTAAAGCTGTAAACATTAACTGAGAAATTTCAAAAATATAGATCCTTTTATCTAAAAGTAAGACAATTCGAGACAAATTTTGACCCAAAATTCTACATTACAGAAATATGGTGAAGGCGTGTGAAAATGATCTCTTTACCATGCCCTTATTTTTTTCAATAATGAAATTATTAGGAAAATGAATTTAAATAAAACTGATCGGAACTACATTAGCGAAAAAAAATTAATTAGGATATGGTAAGATTCCGTTTTCCATAAGGCTTGCAACGAGCCGATGACAGATGTTAACATTCGGACACAAAAGTTGGGTAGGGTGAAGCTAAAGGGAAATATTCCATGTTATCGCTAGAATTGAAAATCAGTGAAAAGTTATCAGCGTTTGTATCCTTAGTTATTTATAGAGAAAATATTAATTTCATTCCAGACTATCACACAACCCTAAAGACCCTGTATGTTGAAAGTTTGAAAATAACGTTTGATGGAAACTACATGAAATAGAGACACCGGTACTGTAAGCATATAAAATAATTGAACTTGATTTGAAGTTTGCGGTGATTTTTCTATTTTCTCCTTCAGTGTCATATTATTCGATTATATTTCCTTGAACGTAAGTGGAATCTCTCATCAGCACATTGGTTCACACATATTATGATAATGAACGCATGCATTCATTCTCCTGAGGCAGGATACGTGTAGTTTACAAATATATTGATTCCCAAGTCGTAACCTTAACCTAACATATTCATGCCCGTTTATATCTCACCTATTCATTGATGAAGTGCGTTCTCATTTCCGACGAAACAATGACAAAATGAAAAACTTATGATCACAGAAAGCATTTACTGATTCCACCTCATTTACCTATAAATTCACTAGGATTGTTCTGTTTACTTCTCAGCTGAGAGTTGCATGTATTTTAATTTTCCTTAGAACGCTTGCGTTATGTCCTCAAACGCAATGAAAGCAGAGTTCTTCGACGTTGCCGCTCTAGTAGAAACTTCATTCTCAGCAAGAATTCCAGTTACGATTTCACGAACATCTTTTTTCATTTCGGGTGATTATTTTGAATGAGGAAGGTTTTACAAATTTCTACTTCAATTTCAACTTTTTTATCGATCCCATGGACGATCGAATTCATGGACGGTTAAAATACACCCACCATTTCCGCAGATAGTTACCTATATCCATTCGGGATTTAATTTCACCGATATTTCTGATTGAGCTGAACAATGATGAAAAAAAATTTTTCGAGGAAATTTTACTGTATATACCGGGTGCTCACGAATACCTTTCGCTGGAATATTTTCTGGAAGGAATCAAAATTCACGTTTACAATTTCGGATTTGAGCTTTTACTAGAGAGATGACTGAATGTAACTTTTTTGAAACTCCTGAGACTTCCGGTTTCACGGGAAGTGACACCAACTTTCGCTTTTCAAATGGGACGCCCAATATTTAATAACCAAAGTAGATTCCTTATGAAATTCTGAGTTGTCTCAATGTGAAATTTCTGAATTTTTGCAATAACTTTCTTTTTCAACGTGAAATTCCAATAAAAAAATTGAAAATGGCGCTCTGCTGAAACATGGGTATCTTCGAACGTTTTTCATTAGAAAAATGCCATTTCTAGGCTTCTGCGAGAGGTTAAAATAATGCTTTTGTCGCAATAGTGAGAATTAAAAATCATGATCCAGGAGGTAACGGAAGCGTTGTCAAACTTCGCGATTTCAAAAACGTGAAAACTCAATTTTTTCTAATTAGAACCTCATTTTTCATAGCCATAATGGAATTTATGGAAATAATATAAGTGTGGAAATAACACTTATGCCCCAAAATTAATATTATCTGAGCTATTCGTAAAAAAATGTACGCTAGCACCTTTCCAATTTTATTCTTCTTGAGAAGATTGATTTAAGCCCTTTGAAGTCCACGTTTTCAAAAATCGGGGAAAAAAATATTTTTCTAGTCATCTCTTCTGAAAAGGCTTTTATTAATACAATTTCATCAATTTTTCACCTGAAAACAATTTTTTTCATAAAACCTTTGAATCATGCCATACGGCATCATTGGGTTTGAATGGGTAATTTCAGAAGAAAAAGGCAGTTGTTTTGACGATAACTTCATCTATGAAACACTCAATTCAAACAGTTCAAAATGGTATTGATGATACGGAATAAAAGAATTTCCGTCTTCTGTAAGACAAAGCGCGATTTTGCATTTGATGCATCGAGGCACCCGAAGATTTTTTCAAATGACAAAGAAGAGAATAAGAAGTGAACCAAGTATCAAAAAGGACTTTAAAATTTTTATGTTTTGGTACCGTCTCCAAAAGTCGTACAACAACGTCACCACTTATGCCCAGTTCAGTAGATTATTTTACTGTACCTTTTCCAATGTAAATTTCAAATTTGTATATGATCATGAATCATAATTTCATCAATACAGTTGTATTCCTATGGATCTATTTTCCTAAAATTAGATTTCAGCCTTTCCATATATGGTCGAACCTTGAAAAGTTTAATTCATCAATTCACTTGAAAAGCTCATCACAATTATCTTCATTTATTTTTGTCATTTTACTATTATCACTAATACACAGTTTATTCCTCATTTTATCGAATCTGGACATAACATCTGCAATGAGGGAAAATCTTGTTCCTCATGCCCAGAACATTCCGTAACTAGGCATTCGTACAATTCCACTCAAAAATGCCAATGAACTGACACATTTCTTGGAAAGTGGTATTGATGCTCTTCTGAACCGAATACAAATTTGTTTGCTCCACTCTTTGTTGAAGCTGAGTCCAATAGTTATCGTAAGGAGAGTAAGGGAAAAATAATTATAGCGAACATAGTTGGAGATTTCTACAGGTCCTGATGAGAACAAACTTGTTCTATATTGTATGAACACATTTTTATATTAGGATAGAGGTCAAGGATCTTTGCTTTGATCATTTTTGGATGCTGAATAACTCTAACTCCATTTTGGAAGTCTGTGGTCGATCACTGTCCTTGTTTGCAAAAACAATAAATCCATCTTCTTCCTCACTACTACTACTGCTATTTCCAGGCATTGTTTAATCTTTTTTGTAATTTACCTCTAAGGCATCAATAGCCAGATTTAAAATTTTCTGACTTTCATGTGTTGTGATGATTTCTGGCAACCAACGCATTTTATAGCTAAGGATGATAACATGACGCAAAAATCGCTGCATTCACTTCAGGTGACATTTGAAAAAACTCGTCGAAGCTTCGTTCTGAACTCTCTTTCAGTCATGATATAAAAACTGTGAAATGTCTCAAATTGGAATCCTGCAGCTGATCTAATTCTTATGGACATTAAGATAAGTAGAAGTTTGCCGTAGTAAAATTGTTGCCTCGAAGATAATCCAAAGCCTGTACATTGTCATTATTATTGTTGGATTTGTTGGTACTATTATCGCTATTGACCACTGTGAACTACTTTCCACTTCCGGGACCGAGGAAGGAATTTGATCATCCATAGTTGAATTCTTACAAATAATTTCGTCAAGTAGGCGGAACTCAAACAAGTTTAATGGATATAACCGTTTAAGAACAGACAACAAACCTTACGAGAAGTTCAAATGAAATATACAGTTCAAGAGTTATCCTGTCCCTATTACTAGTATTTCCATTGCGCAGTACCTTTTCTTCCTTCCCATTTGCCGAAAATATGATTGCTAGCAGAAGAACTAGATTGAGCAGATGAACATCGCGCCATCTGAAAGAAGGTTCAGGGACTTTTTTCTGTAGCGCGCTAAATGTATTTGTTCGAAAGTATTTCGAAGAAAAAAGTATCGAATTACAAAATACAAAATACTTCAGCGTCAGGTATTTGAAATACCAATTACAAAATACATTTTCAAGAAGTTCTTGAAATACAAATACAAAATACGTATTTGTATTTCAAATACGTATTTCAATTACTAAGTAATTGAAATACTGCCGAGCCCTGGCAGTAATGCAGTATAATGGAAGGGAAACATTTCACATTTTCAACTAATTTATACAACATTTTTCATTCGTCGATCTTCAGTATCGTGCATCAACAATGGCGTTTTTTGATAATTTTCAATACCTTTCTCTTTTTTTTGTTTTCAAGGTGTTGTAGAGATTCGTTTCGCAAGATGTATTATTCGGTTTTTGTATCTGCGAATACACAGCCGTAGGCTTTAGCGATCCCAAAAAGTTGAATGGAACCGGATATTACTTCAACGAATAGCTTTGTATGACTTAAGGCGCAAACTGATGGACGCGTTTGTCGCTCAAACGATGACATTTGAGTTGTCAGATGCTCTCCCGCCAAAATCGCGCGATTCTTTTTTTGTAGTTGAATAATTTCCACTTCAAGAAAATGGCGGGATATTCAAAACATCCAAGGAATTGTTCATACTCGTCTATCATGATTATAGGCACTCGTTAACAAAATAAGTTCTTGGTCATAAGAGGTTGAATACAATGGATGAGGAATTATAAGTTCATTGAAGAGTATTTCTTTAACTATTGTCTAAGAAGAATTATTATTATTAATGTATTCAATTGCAATCATATAGTGACGATATGTGGCATTTCATATGCATGTAATTTAATGTCTCTTTACACCAAGACGAAAATAAAATGTCTCTTTCCACTTATGATAAATCATTATATTGATTCAGCTATCTACCTCAAATGATCATTTCTTCAGAACAAACTGATTCCAGCAAAAACAATTTTTTCGAAAGCTATGTGCATGTCCTAGGAATCAAAAGCGTCTATCAATTCAATCCTTCGAAAAATATAGATATAAAACCAATTACTATACTTGTTGAAGAACCAGATCCACGTGGTAATAAATTCATACAATTTGAAATGTGACATTTCATGAACAATCGCACGTTTTCGTAATGACAGACGTCAGCCACAAATTACTGACATTGGGCAAAAAAAATCAAGCGATTTTTATTTTTCGACGCGTCCATGAGTACGAGCCTTTATTGTGAGCCATTTTATACTCATTCCATTCATTGATTCTGCACACTCGGGTAATTTTTTCCATGATTACGTAGAAATGTAACGTGTTTCCTGTCGATTCGGTTTTTTGTGATTTCATCTGAATATCTTTTTTTAATACACCAAATACTGCCATATCGCAGCCTTTTTGGACTTTGAATATTTCATTAATTTTTCCTGCCTGATGTTTTGAAAATTATACAATGACTATCACTTTCTCTTTCACTTTCGAAGTCAGTTATTTCTCTCTCTCTTTCTGTATTCTTTACTATGACGAATTTGCATGATTTCCCAGTGGTTTTATTTTCTTAGAACGTGTGAGTTTGTTAAGGAGCAAACTGTACATTTCTGACATTATTATATTATATGCAGGGCTGGGCAGTATTTCAATTACTTTTAATTGAAATACGTATTTGAAATACAAATACGTATTTTGTATTTGTATTCCAATTACTTCTTGAAAATGCATTTTGTAATTGGTATTTCAAATACCTGACGCTGAAGTATTTTGTATTTCGATACTTTTGTCTTCGAAATACTTTCGAACAAATACATTTAGCGCTGAGCGCTCTACAGAAAATAGTCTCTGAATCTCCCTTCAGATTGCGCAACGTTCATCTGCTTCATCTAGTTTTTTTGCTAGCAATCATGTTTTCGGCAAATGGAAAGGAAGAAAAGGTCCTGCGCAATGGTCATTTCAACATGGAGTTAGAGTTAGTCAATCTCCAAAAACCATAAGAGCTGAGAGCTTACCATCCTTGAACATTATCCATTAGGATATATTATATTAATAAAAATGTGCTCATCAGGACCTGTAGAAAGATTGTTTTCTTTAGCAGGTTTCATTCATTCCCCAACAAGAGGCTCTTTGTCCGATACTACATTCAAAAATCTGGTGTTTCTGAAAGGAAATGCTCTATTTAGCGATAAAATGGCTGAGCTGAATTAGTTGTCCTCTTTTCACATTTAACACCTAAATGTATTCTGTAATTTGTATTTTGTATTTCAAATACAAATAGTCGAAATACTGTATTTTGTATTTTATATTTCAAATTCCCGACTTGAAAGTATTTTGTATTTCAAATACCCGCGACAAAGTATTTTGTAATTTGTATTTCAATTAAGCCAAGCATGTATTTTGCCCAGCCCTGATTATATGGTGCAGGTGGTCCCGCGCACGCGACAGGACAATTTCATGATGAGAACATATAAATATATGTATATAAAGATTTGCAGCAATCTTGAACTTCAGATCGGAACGAATATTTAATGGTGAGTCCACATTGCTAGTAGCTTTCGGATAGCATTATATCGAACCATTGTTCCAAATATCATATTCATATGCATGAACCAAAGTTCACAGAATTCGAATATAATCGAGTAGATACCTTATTCACCTATTCTGTTTTAATTCGAGAATGAATATTTGATATAATGGGCAATGAAATTCCACATTCCACTGTTCTCTAATCCAACTAATTTGATATGCTTTTTGAGCCCTTGGATAGTAGGATATTGTTGCTTCAACTATCATGAAACTTCTTAGTAGATATATAATGTATAAAATCATTGAAGTCACTGAATCTCCGTGATTGCTTGGTGGAAAAGTTCACAAATATTCTATTGGTAGTATATAGGTCAGGCCATTTCTGGTTAGAAGAGTTCCTCCGTATCGAAAAATAGATGAGAAAGAATTCTCTAAACTGTTGATGAGAGAGGCGACGAGTCCCGTGCTAGAATCCCGTGTTTCTCAGAACTCTCGTAAGGGGTGAAATTATTTCCCATATATCAAAGATTATAGAGACAAAAATTATAGAGGGGCAAACAGTCAAAGTGTTGAATGAATAATATATGTTTCTGATTTGAAATACTACCCATAAATTTTTTACACATGAGAAGACGAAAGTGTGATTGTGAAACACCCTCCGTCCTTTATTATCAGAAAAATGTATGGATATCTCATTATTACCATATTTCATTTTGTTTTTCAATTTTTTGTTTTTGTTTCAATTTCAAAGCAAACGTCGAACATGATTATTGAAACTTGAAAAAGTAACTTGGTTCGAAGGAAAAGACATGAAAACTTCGAAAAAATTCAAAATATTTCCAGCCCTAAAACAAGCATATTGTACAATAACCTATAAATTGAGAAGTCCTTCGAAGGACACCAAATCATTATTTGAAGGTTTTCGTTTTTTTTTTCATTACATCGAAGATAGTTTTCATTGTCTTCGTTCAAAGGCAATATGAAGAGGGACTTAAGCCCTCCGCTGCAGGGTCACGTCAGCAGGAAATTAAATAGAGTATACAGTGCTCGTCAAAATTATGGAACAAATTAATTTTCTCAGAAGAAAAATATTTGGCAACAAAATCCTGAAATAGGTAAATTTTTTTACCACCCGGAGAATCATTGTACATTACAAGATAAGTTGAATTAATTCAACTTATCTTGTAATGTCACTGGGACCCACCAGCCAAACATTAATTACATGTCTTTTGCATTTAATACCATCAGGAAGTGCGTTCTCGAAAGGATTTATATAATATTGACCAAATTGTAGACCTGAATTGAAGGAAATCGCACCCCTCGAAACGTCGTCGTTCAAATTGAAAAAATTACAAATTTTTGTTTTTTTATTCCAAAATAAATATTGCCAAAAAGCAAAAGCAAAACAAAAAGTACAGGAACAATTCTCAAATAAAAACGTTAAGTGAAGGATTTTTTTCTCGAAACTAAGGTTGTAATATTCAATTGAGATAGAAGTTAACCAACATTGGAAGTTTTCATAATTAATCTGCAAAGTTTCTGTATGTAACTGTTTCCACTTCTTCGTGCTTAAAAATATTTGCTTTATTCTATTCTGCAACAAAAAATGGGGGCTCGTCTTCTGAACGAACTATCGATGCTGAAACTCTCTGTATACTTCACTCTGAAATAAACATAAGGATCGGCGGTTTCGATGCTCTGAATATATGTTATGGAATTTATTCGCTACGGCTACTCAAAGTATGGATGTTTCAACAAAAATATTATTTTTCGTCTCGGTTCCATGAAAACATAGATCTGTTGGTTTTGTGGAAAAATCATGATTTTTCCATGTTTAGTTTTCTTGAGCAAACTCACTAGTTACAGTAGTTACGACAGTTTCGGCAATTGTGCTTGTATGATGAATTAACTATTTGAAAATACCGAAAGATGAGCATGTGACGACATCGTACATAAATAAGATTATTTTCTAATGAAATTGGAATATTGATAGCGATAGATGTTTGCTCGATCATTGGAAATCACACGATAGATTGGTATAATACAAAGATACTCATCGCGGAACCAGATAAATAATCAAAAAAAAGTCCTGTATTTTGCTAAATGGGGAAAAAAATTTCCGCCATTGTTCCATAGAAACGGACCTTATTTGGCTGAATATACCGAAAAACAAATTGAAAAATTTTTATCAAGTGAATCAGCAATGCGGAGGTTTTTTGAAAATTTCGATTCGCCAAAAGTCTTGAAATACAAAATTATGAAAAAAAAAATCTAGAAAAGCACAGGTCAGGAGCTGTTACGCGCTTGTTCAAATTTTAACTATTAGATCAACACGAAATTTTGCATCTAATTGCGTGTTGGTAATTCCCACCTGATTACAAAATATACGAAATAACGTAAATTTCCAAATAACAACGAAATTTGGCACATTTTTTCCTTATATGATATCTTCGAAAGTTGAAATCGAATCGTATTGAATTTTAGCATTGTTGTTAAACACTGACTTCAACATTTGTGCCAAATTTCATTGGAATCTAATAAATTTTGTCGGAAAAAAAAATTTTTCTTTGGAAATTTCGAAAATTTCCGAATAAATTTTTTTGAAATTTTTAACAACTGGCTTCACACGAAATTTTGCTCTAAGTTGCGCGTTGGTATTCCAAAACTGCCCACGAGATTTCAATTTTATCGAGTCAATACTTCATGAGATATCGAGGAATAAACCTAAAAATTTCAAATTGGCCTAACTCCAAAACTATCCGACCGATTCTACCCATTAACGAACTCAACGGAGGTATTCGGACTCCAAACCTAATTCGCCAATTTCAAGTCGCTCAGTTTTTTTCTCCCAAAGTTAGAGAACATACGGAAGGCCGGACGGACGGACAGAATTGAATTTGAGCACGGAATTTTCTTCAGAGAGTTCAACCCAGACGTTTGAGACCATTTTTGGCTCAAAATTCGAAAATTATAAACCGCGTGACGAAATAATAATACGCTGTTCCCCAGAACAAGCGCGTAAAAAAGAATAGCTATATGGAAAAAATAAGATTTCGAAAGCAATTGATTTTTCAATGAATATTTACATCCATTTCACCTTACTTATAACAAGAACAAATGAAATATGATTCAGTATCGTCTAGCATCTGCATGCTGCACCATAGACGTTTCCGATACACTGCTCATGCGCTACGGGGAAGTACCGATAAAACTTCCAGACAATCACCTCATGAACATGAAGTGCTTCTACTATTCACTAGAAGATGCTGTGAAAGTTCGGGGGGAACAAATATTTTGAAATTATTATTAGGAAAATTCAAGGAATACATATTTGATTGAACTGAAACAGAGTCTTCGAGTTTCCGGTGTCGATCAGAATAAAATTTAAACGGAATCGGAGATATGCTTTTTGAAATATATAAATTTCTGAAATGAATACTCTCTTTTTTCTCTTGATTTGTTCCTCAGAAAAACCAGGGAATCTGATTGGCCTGAAAGGTTATGAAGTGGTGGTTTGGAGATTTCGGTGAAATTTTAATGTAATATGAAAAATTTCAAAGGATTGATTTTTTTTTCAAATTTTTCTATGGAGAATTCTTCATATTGCTACTGTTCATCTACCAACCAAGTTTCATTTCGATCAGATAAATATTTTTCGAGTTATTGAAGAATCAAAATTTCAAATGGCTGTAGCACAAAGACCATTCGGTAGATTTGGCCCATTAACGAACTTAACCGAGATATTCAGGATTTTAACCTAACCTGAGAATTTGAAGACTCTAGGTGCTTTCTTTAGAAAGTTATAGCTCACACGGTCGTTTCAGACCAATTTGGGTTCAAAATTCGAAAATTACAGACATCGTGACGAAATGATAACGCGCTGTTGCCCAGAACAAGCGCGTAGAAATAATTCTGCAAATTTTCTGTTATTTGTCTTACGGAGGAGTCTGGTACGTAACAGTTTCCTTCGTTGATCGTTTGCATTAGTCCAATATTCTTCATTAGGTAGAAAATGCCCATCACACATAGTCAGATATTCTTTTCAGATATTGGATGTCGAAACCTAAAAAAACATGAAAAATATCGGAATTGTGTTCATATATGAAAAAACTTGCGTTGCTCATGGTAATACATTTCGATTCAATTGATTTCACGTCATTGATATAAAAATATTGAGTGAATGAAAACTGTGATCCTCAATCCTATAAATTTATTTGCGTCTAAGTGTTGTTTTGGAAATTATTCTTTTCCTGGTAAATAATGAAAATATTGAATGATGTGACCACTATTCAGGTAGTTTTTCAGTCTCATAGAAATTTCTCATGTAATTTCGAAATGTGAAACTTTCATTTTTCATCACTCAAGTCCTGTGAACGTCACATTATGGCCTGTGCCAAATAATGAAGATGTAATATTGTCATTTTTATTATATTATTAATACTATTATTATATGCGTATTCACACAAAATTGCAAATTCTGTGAGAGCTCTCTTTTAGTGTCTTCCAATTCGATGTTGAAATTTGTATTCCGGTTTCTTGTGTATGTGTCCGATAGAAGCAGTAGCTATTATTAAGAGATAATATTTCACTTTCAGCGTTGTCATTCACCTACAATCTAAAAAAAATATCAGCATCACTTTCCTAATGATGTTCTTTCGAGACGCCTCATTTTTACGCGCTTGTTCTGGGGAACAGCGCGCTTCGTCACCATGTCAATAAATTTCAAACTCTTTCTTGAAAATGGTCCCAAATAACTCACTGATTAGAATCCGTGGTCAAATTGAATTCTGTCCGTACGTCCGTCCCTCCGTCCGTCTGGCCATACGTGCTCTAACTTTTGAAGGAAAGCAATTAACGACCTGAAATTTACAGGCTATGTTTGGAGCTTAAATATCTCGGTTTGATTTGTTATTGTGCGAAATTGACCATACGACCTAAGGGTTTCGCAGTTATGCTCCTTTGAAATTTTGAGGTTAGCTCCTCAATATCTCAAGAACTACTGATGCGATCAGATTGACATTCGAGAAAAATTAGTATTCAAAGATTCAAAGAATTTTTGATGAACATTTTTGCCTCGAAGACTATTGATCAGATAGCAATAACGTTGAAGTCAATGTTCTACACTAATGTTTTAACTTTCAATCCGGCCAAAATTCATTTCGGAGATATAAGGAAAAAAACGTTTTTTCCTCAATATCTCAAGAAGTACTGATGAGATCAGATTGAAGCTTTCTATTGAGAGAAAACAATACTTTCAATATAACGGGGTGACTTATGGAGGTCAGAGTTCGTTTTTTTTCAAAAATTTTTTTGGTGTGAATGCCACTTTTTATATTCAAGAATTTTCGGGAAAATAAAACTCAAATAGAGTTAAAAATGGAAAAATAACTAACATTGCGCATTCTCGCTAAAGAATTAAGTACATCCCAAAAAAAAATTGAAAAAATACTCACCGAAGCCAGTTTTCTCCTATAAACGTCGAAATTTCTCCGAATTCTAATATTTCACGCGCCTATAGGTAACGTTTGAGCATGTAGACCGGGTCCAGCGGCCTGACCTTGAGATATAAGCGAGGTTTGATGACACTTAAATGTGGCTGTGTTGCCTAGCTGTGATTTACTATCACGTGGTATTGTTTCCTCCTAAGTTGAAAAATGTCAACGCGTAACTCAATGTAGAATTTCGTGAGGATCTAGTCATCGCAAAATTTCCAAAAAAATTGTATTCGAAAATTTTCCAAATTGTTCTATGAATTTTTTTCTCAGGGACTATTTTGATAATTTCAGAACGAAATTCGGCAAAGGCCTCGAAATCAACATTGGTCAATAGTGCTTCAAATTTCAATTCGATCCGATATTTATTTTCGGAGATGTAGTGAAAAAATACGTCAAATTTCGTTGATATTTGAAATGTTCACGTTATTTCCTCAATATCTCAAGATGTACTGATTTAAACTTCGTGATTAGTAGAAAAATACCAACTCGCATGTCAATGCTGAGTTTCGTGTGGGTCTATTTTCAAAGAATAAATAATAATATGTATTCAAAATTCAACGAATTTTTGTTTCATTATTTTTTTCGAGAATATTGATTATATTCTCAAATAACCATAAAATTTCGTCCGATCTTTATTTTCGGAGATATAGTGAAAAGAATATGTCAAATTTCGTTGTTATTCTAAATTTTGAGGTTACTTCTTCAATATCTCAAAAGGTACTGACGCGATCAGATTGAAACCGCATAACTTGTTGAAAAATACCTCCGCGAAGGCTTAAGGTATGAAAAGGTGGAAAATGAAAAACAATGTTTTGTGGAAAAAATCTTTACTTAACGAAATAATTCAGATTTCAATGAAATTTGACTCTGATGTTCAAGTCCATTGTCAACGAGGGTGCTTCAAATTTCAGTTTGATATTACATTTATGTCAGGAGATATTGGTAACGAAATATGTCAAATGCTTCAGCTATTGAAAGTTTGAGGTTATTTCCTCAATATCTCAAGGAGAAATGAAGAGATCAAATATAAACTCCGTTGTTGGTTTTAGAAAAACGATGCCCAACTTTTTGGGGAATTTCGCAAGGATCGTACAAATAGAGAATAAAAGAACCAATTTCGTTTCAAAAATTTGTAATGGACACTATTCATAAAATTTCAATGAAATTTGGCAGAGACCTTCAATTTGTTATTTAGCAATAGTATTTAAAATTTCAGTTTGATTTTATATTGATCTTTGGAGATATTGGGAAAAATATTTCAAACCTCTTGGATATATCCTATGTATCGTTGATATTTACGAAATACCTCAAAAATTATGATCTGATCAAGATGAAACTTGGTACCAACTTAGAAAATGCGAATGAACAAAATTGTGGAAAATAAAGCGATGATTTATATGTGGCGAACTATATTATAGCAATCATATGATTCTAACGAAATTTCGCATGAAATTTCAAGCTGTCATCTCATTGTATTGGATTTAATTTCAATTCGATATGTATCAAATTCTGCCTTCGTGATTATACTTGAAACCTACTTTACAATTATCAAGTTTTTCAACAAATTCTTCCGGAAGTTATTTTGCTCATTATCGGCGGTTAGGCCTGTCATGAATACTATGACTTCCGAAAGAAACGACTTAGTTATATTCGTAGAGTGGGTTTTCGGTTAAATAACAAAGGTCATATTCGTGAACGGGCAAAATTCGCCCAATAATTTCGTTGATAAATGTTCCCATTCAAAATTTCAGTTATTTCCAATATTTCTAGTATATCTTGTATCTAGTATATCTAGTCTTGATCGAACAATGAGGTTCAAGCAGAATTTTGTGGTGGTCAAATGGAAAGAAGATCGCCAAAATCTTTCGATTAGGAAGTAGAGTTGCGTTCGGCACGGTCAATACGTGAATAGATGATGATGGCTTTGGCAACGAATCCGAACAAGTGCGTAGAAACTTATGAGCTCACGTCAGTGATTTTCTCGAATTTCATGAATCTTAAACTCATGCTATGTGACGTTTCAGAGTACAAATCTGACTCTTTCATCAGAGAAAGCAGAAAATTTCAAGAATTATTTTATTTTGGTTTGAGACTTTTGTCAAATTGACAGTTTTTTTGGTGTTTTCTCAAAACTGTCAATTTGACAGAAGTCTTAAATCAAAACGAAAAATCGAAAGAAAATAATTCTTGAAATTTTCTACTTTGTCTGATGACAGATTCAGATTTGTACTCTGAAACGTCACAAATTTTATGAATTTTAAACTCATGCTATGTGACGTTTCAGAGTACAAATCTGACTCTTTCATCAGACAAAGCAGAAAATTTCAAGAATGATTCTATTTTGGTTTGAGACTTTTGTCAAATTGACAGTTTTTTTTGGTGTTTTCTCAAAACTGTCAATTTGACAGAAGTCTTAAATCAAAACGAAAAATCGAAAGAAAATAATTCTTGAAATGTTCTACTTTGTCTGATGACAGAGCCAGATTTGTGCTCTGAAACGTCACAGTTCGCTTTTTTTATCGTTTGTATTGTTTCTGTATTGTTCATTAGGCAATCTGTTTTGCAAGAAACTGGACTTGACAAATAATTTGATACTGAAATCCGCAAGGGCGTTTTTCATGAAAAAAACAATTTTTATTTAATTTTTAATAGTTCTGTTTCAGATATTGGGAATGAAAACCCATAAAAAACCTAAAAAAATTAGACTTTCAAGTCTCTAGCATGACACTCGAAACGAGACAACTCTTCTTTCTCTGAAGTCTCGTTTCGCGTCTTGTGAGAGATTCTCTAGATCACTGTTTGTGCGTTCGTTTCTTGGAACAGAAGAGATATGATTCCGCCCAAATGTCTGCAATTTTTGAACTAAAGGAATTACTTATTCGATTCATTTTTGCGTTATTCATTGAAATTTCCATTTAACACTTCTGAATTTCTGGTTCTGCGACGTACTGGATGTTTCAGTGCGTTTATAATTGACAACTTGATATATTTATGAATGTTCTTTGTCAGCTTGTGACATGCGGCGCTTCAGAAGTCCATTGGATTGGAAAATAGAGTGAGTATTTCGAATATGAATTTCAATATGCTCGCTGCTGCTCAATCTCTCAATTTGATTCGATGTTAGGAAGTTTTTCTTTTTAACACGCTTGTTCTAGGGAACAGCGCGTTGTGGTTTCATCACAATGTCTGTAATTTTCGAGTTTTCAGCCCAAACTGGTCAATAATCGATTAGGTCGGACTCCCTAGAGAAGAACCCGTGGTCAAATTCAATTACGTCTGCCCCTCAGTATGTGCTCTAACTTTCGAAGGAAAGGACCTAACAACTTCAAATCAGAATAAGAATCGATTTGGGGAGTTCCTTAATGGGTAAACCAGCCGAACGGTTTCGTAGTAATGCCTATATGTACTTTTGAGTTTGGTTCTTCAATATCTCAAGAAGTACTAATGCGATCAGTACGAACTCAGTTGAAGGATACCAGCGCACAACTTTTTGCAGTTCAAACAATTTTTTTTTAATTTTCTAATTTTTGTTGATAAAACTGGAGTTTCCGGTGTCAGATAACGATGATTTTAGAAAAATTTAGTTTGTGAAGAACCATCTCATGGATAATGTAACGAAAGTCTATTTAATCAATTTCACGAAATAAAATCAGAAACAATTAACTTCTATAGAACTGCTTGTCAAGCCAATCTCATTAATTTATATTATAGACTGAATGTGAAATATAAAGAGCCACCTTGAATTAATGGTTCAATAAGGAATGTTTGAAGAGAAAATTGATTCCAAACTTGTAAACAATTGTGTAGCAGATACTTGCTCAGTCTGGTACTTGATAATGGAGTAATTACTGAAATCGGTCTTACAATAATGAATAAAATAAAAGAGTGAAATTGATGAAATGGACTTTTATTACATTATACAAACCTTGAGGTTTATATTTAACAACAGTGTTTCAAATTTTGATTCGATCCTATGTTTATTTTCGGAGAAATTGAAAAAAAATTTCAAAATTTCCTGAATATTTCAAGAAATTCTTGAGTGAACAAAATGAAACTTTGTTTCTATTTGGAGAATACTGACGCGTAAAATGACTCGAAATTTCGAGAGAACAGTTACAATGAATAATATAAAAAGAATCGTTTTTAATATTTTGAAAAATTTTCTAAAAATTTTCATTTCGAATATCTATTCATTAGATTTGGATGAAATTGGCGGATCGTTCCATCCAGTAGCGAAGCTTCGTTTGGCGGGATCGATACATAAAAGGTTGACCGCTTTGACAACGAATTTGAACAAGCGCGTGGAAGCTCCTGAGCTCAATTTCAATGAAAAAAACCTGGATGTTTTTGCGCGCATGTTCTGGGGGAACAGCGTGCTATGGTTTTGTCCAAATGTCTGTAATTTTGGATGATTGAGCCGAAAATGGTCTCAATCGACTAGGTTGGACTCACTGATGACGAATTCGGTGTCAAAATCGATTCTGTCCGGCCGGCCGGCCGTCCGTCCGTCCGAGGACACGATAACTGTCGACAGAAGCAAGGTAGCATTCTGAAACTTTCAGGGTAGGTCGCGCATGAGAATGCCGCGGTTAAGTTCGTTAATGGGCCGAATCGGTCGAATAGTTTCTGAGTTATGGGCACTTGAAATTTTGAAGTTATTTATTTTTTATTTCAGAAACTACTTGAGCGATTGGATTCAAACTTGGCAGTTAGGTGGAGTATAAGGATCATATCGTCAATAAATAAAAAAAAATTTCCAAATTTTTTTCTAAAAATTTTTTTTTTTTGGAAACCATTCATCATATCCAAAAAAGAATTCCACTTTCATTTTGAGTTCATATTTCACAGCAATGTACCAAATTTCAGTTCGATACGATCATAAGCTTTGGAGATATCGGGAAAAAATATGTCAAATTTCGAGGTTTTCTTCTCGATATCTTTGTTTTTTTCGGTATAACTCGGGAAATAGTGATTCAGTCCTGATAAAACTTCGCAGCTAGTTTGAAGATGCTGAAAGACAACTTTATGCAAAATTTCGTGATAATCGTGTCATTAGAACAATTTGAAAAAAAATGTCTGTGATTTTCTTATCATATCATCCTCATTAAATTCTGTATGAACCTTCGAGCTGTAATTTTTCGATGAAGTACTGGATTTCAATTCGATCTGATCTGTATTTTTGGAAATATTGGAAAAATAAAATTTTGAATGGGTATATCTGCGGAATCATTGGGTGGATTTTACCCATTCACGAATTCGGCCTTCGTAATTAAGGTCCAAACGTTCTCTACAAATATCGAGTTTCTAAGTTGTTTCTTTCGGAAGTTATTGTGTTTACGCAGTCGGCCGTTAGGCTGACTCGATATTTGTAGAGTAGATTTGGGGCTTAATTACGAAGGTCGAATTCGTGAATAGGTAAAATCCGCCCAATGATTCCGTAGATATACCCAATCAAAATTTTATTTTTCCAATATTTCCAAAAATACAGACTAGATTGAATTGAAATCCAGTATTTATCAAAAAAAAATTCAAAAAGCACTGCCGTGAAGGCAGCAGCTTTTGCGTACATGTTCAAATTCGTTGCTGAAGCGGTCATCTACATCGAACATGCGCGCAAAAGCTGCTGCCTTCACGGTAGTGTTTTTTGAAATTTTTTTAATTATATATTCGGATAAATCTGCTCAACGGAATGGAAAGGGTTTGAAATAAATAAATAAATTTACAAATAATTTAAATATTTTATTTCAATAAACATCATCCATAACTTATACGAAATGGAGATAACTGAACGTTATTAATACAAGAGTATTGAGGACAATTAGAGTCATATTTGTAAATAATAGTTGTACACATGACACATGTTTTAATCCTTTATTCAAAATGCTTATTAAAATAATTTCTCAACATGTAATATCTTTAGCATGGAAGGGGTTACATGGTCCAATAAAGACATACATAGATTTATTCATATTAAATCAATGACAAAGTAATTCAGAAAAGTTCTCAATTATATGCTATACATTTCATAGGGGTACATTCTCCAAAAATATTGAAATAATAAAACAATGCACCATCTTTTCAGAACTCTGACGCATTACAAGATTTCACGAACATTCTTCCGACAGTGCATATTTTTCGAGAATGTGAAACTCATAAATTTTTTGTATATCTTCAAATATATTCCTCATCATTGTCATAATGAAATTGATCATCAATCCATTCAATACATATCCATTGAATTATTTGAGAAGGTTCGGATAAACTTTATTGCTTTCAAATTTTTTCCACTCTGTCCGTGAGTTTTAGGTCTAAAATTATTCGACATATTCGTAGTAGCAAAATGGACATTTTTAAACTATTCATTCAGTATTTTCTTCTGATGTTTCAGAAGAGCTGAATATTTTTCCTAAAAATTCGGTTGCTTTTTACATGAACATGAATCTTTCTACAAGTTTCACTGGAATCAATAAATATAAGACAATAATACATGGTGTACATTCAGATAGAATAGAATTAGCAACAGTGAATATAGGAAGACAATAATTGAATTTTCGTTTAATTACAAAAGTTCTATACACCTCGAATCGCTAAGTAACAGAACACCTTCACCTTCTATTGGCATATATATGATCTTCTGTTTTGGAAGAAAATCTTGGTAAATATATCACATATCAATGTTTCAAGATGTTCTTTATTTACATCGTCCAAATTTGCAGATCGGAGACTCTCTGATGCTGATACAAGACGAAGCACAAGAAACAGCTACCTCAATCTCGGCACAAACGAGTAAGATTATCTGTGAAACTTGAAAGAACCGAAAGGACTAATGAATATAAGATAATTAAACCAACACTATTTGAACATCAGCGAAGAACTCTACACCCTGTTCGAAGAAAGAGTCGACCCTCATATCAATTCTTGTCATTTTAGATGGGATTTAATTAATTAAATATCGCATTGGCACAACTGAAAATCAGGATGGAATGAACGTTGTCGCATCCCATGGAATAAGGACAAGAAGTAACGGACTTGCTTCAACGTGATATTCTATTACTTGAGTCTCTTGATATTGGCTCCGAATTCAAAATCGTCACCAGTTCAGGGAAAGGGCATACCCAGCTTTAGCAGAACATGCACCCTAGACGAGTTTTGCTACAGCTCTCTTTATTTGATATCGAAACCCAGCAATACAGCTATATGCAACTTGAATATACAGCCGCCTATATTTGCCATCGAAACCCAACAATACAGTAATATGCAACTTAAATGTGCGAACAGAAATAAAGGCAATGCCTAGCTGCCCTGAGGAACGGATTCGTTAAACTGACATTCTCAATAATGCGCATAAAGACCTCATCAAAGACTCCATTTGAAGAGGGAGTGTCCAGTTTTAGTCTTGGTATCAATAATTCAATTAATACACTTTTTTTGGAGGGAATATGAACACTGGCTAAATTATATTCGATAGAGCGTATACGTTTGGGGCTAAGATGAGTTCAGCTGCAAAGACGAATAACCCTGTTGCTTAATTCAATTTACAAGTGTCCATTTATACTCAAATATACAATATGAAGATTTGGAATGACGATAGGCTTCGGTCAGAAAAAAAATTAAATCAACAGAATAATTGAGCCACCCAGCCAATCAACCTAAGTCCATTTCACGAAATATCATATGAGAGCATTACAAATTTAAATAAAACATCATTTCTGTTTCGAAATCAAAGATGCTAGGACCTTATATCTTTAACATTCCATGTGAAAAAATACTAGATTTTTCGGAAATGAAAAGGTTTGAACACCAGCACGAAACATGTGAAATTTTTATAAATGGACTTTGATTTGCATTTGAATAGCTCAATTAATGTTCCACTAATGTTCTAGTTTCACCAGATTTGAGTCAAAATTTTCATGAACAAAACAATTTAGTCTGTCGTTCTATGTCGAAAGCTAACATCTTGGGCCTTATCTGTACCGGAGGAAAATGCTTCATTAAACTGCGTTCTCAATAGGTGATTTCTGATATGATTTTGAGTTCTGCATTGAAATTTGAATCTGTTCTTTTTAGTCAATTTGAACGACCTACTACTGTGTGCCATGTTGATCAAATTGAAATATTTCAAGCGGAATATCTTTTATGAATGTTGTGACAAATCAGTTATTCTTCGATTCCTTTCTTTCATGTTCATGCCCTAGTATTTTGTTGCTATTTCTGAACAAATTAGTCTTGTAGATTTGAGAATATGTGAATCTATGGCACCAAATAGTTCACGATCCGAGTTAAAGTAACAAACTTCTATAGCTGATGATATAGCTGAGGTATTTAATCATTGGTTGATTTATGCAGCAAGATACCAAATTGACGTTGATATTATACTAATAAGAGAGTAGTTTCGAAAGAAGCCTCGGATAGCGAATAACTTCCAATTTGCCAAACACAGAAAACCCAGAATCAACATTCTTGTAGCACTCAAAGAACAATGTCTGTTATTTTGCTAATTTATTGATGCAATTTTTGGTTGAATAAATTTCACGATAAGATTAACATCCTATTAACCACATAAGTTGTGGGAAAATCATCAAAAAGTATTGTGTTTCATCATAAAATCTCAGTTCAATAGATTTCGGTGAACAATAATGAATAAAGTTATCCGGTGTCGAAGGTCTAGCCGATATTCTTTCTAGGTGGTCAGCTATCAGTCTGACCTGTTGAGAAAGGAAACGACTAAAGGAACAGAGGATTTCAATGAAACTGTTGGATTATTTTTGATAAAACGAATGGACAATTCAATTCTCACAGTGCCACCCCAATTCTATCTCACCCTTCTAGACGTAAACGATGTGAGGGCGATCCTTTAAGTGACAGTCCAACTGTTCGTATATGTTCATATTACTCATACAATTTCCGTACTCCGATCCATAATGTTCCCATGAGGACAGCGTGCGATAATCATGATGATGAGACACAGGTGGAGAAACGATACATTTTTCGATTATCTGGGACTCGTAGGTTTCAGTTCTGCCACAGCTCAGGGCACCGTTCCCTTGGGACAGATCTTTACCCCGTAAGTGACTCTTTTTCAACGGTCCCCATAGCATAAGACCTGTTAGGATCACAACAACGAACAGGACACTGATTACTGCCGACGTTATGGCTATCCAGCTAAAGGAACAGTTTATCTCAGATTCGGCCACGTCTAGAAGTCGTTTTCCATGCAGCGGTTCGGGTCCCGCGCAATTTATGATTTGGGAATCGATGTGGAGCTCGGAAGGCATTCCGTACGTCTGATTGGATTGGATAATTGAGACTTTCTTTTGATCTTGAGCCAAATGCCATAACCACAGTAACGAGCAGTTACACTCCAAGGGGTTTCCACCTAACTGTAACAACCTTAATTGATCTAATGGAAAGTGGGTGGCTTCAACAGTCGTAAGAGCATTGTTTCTCATGGATATATGTACAATTTTGGGATTACCATGAAATAATCTAGTTGGTATGGATTTCACAGCTAAGTTATCATTGAACCAAATACGTTCCAAGTTGATATTGTCTACGAAAGCTCTGACGTCGACCTTGGTGAGGAGATCTAATCGATCTAAATGAATGTATTTTAGCTGAAAAAGGCCTCGAAAAGCGACGGGTGGAATCTTTTCCATAAAATTTCCACTAAGTTTGAGCCAGGTCAAATTAGATAACTTCGACAGGGATGCAGTGGGTATATTGGTGAAATTGTTGTCGCTTAGATCCAGTCTTTCGAGAGATGGTAGTCCTGTTAGGGCGGCATGATGAATATCTCCAATCACATTGCCATCAATTGAAAGAGATCGGAGCTCTGAAAGATTTGGCATACTCCCCTCATCAACACTATAAATTAAGTTCTGCGACAGGATCAGCCGTTGTAAGCCTATCGCGTCAAATAGGACTGTTGAGGGAATTTCCAATAACTGATTGTTATCGAGCACCAATTCTTTCAAATGTTTTGTGGTCTTAAGTAGGCCTTTCTCCAAATGAGTAATTCTGTTTTCGCTTAACACGACTGTACGTAACGAATGTAACTCGAGGAACGTTGAATTATGCAGTTTCTCTAATCTGTTGTAACTCAAGTCCAACTTAACAAGCGCTTTCAGTCCGTTGAAGGAGTCTTTCTTTAGTTTCTCGATGCTGTTTCGACTGATATTCAAAACCTGCAAATTACGCTGAGATTTGAATTTGTCGGAACCAAGAGAACTCAGATTATTCGACGACAAGTCAAGGGTGAGTAAGTTCTCGTAAATGGATAGAGTGTAATAAAGATTACTGATCTTGTTGTTGGATAGATCCATATGGCGTATTTCTGGGTTTAATTGGAGAGGAATGACTTCGAGAGATGCGGAGGTGCAGATCGCTGATAGGGTTGTGTCGTTGCAACGGCACTTGACTGGACAAAGGGCAGCCTCACTAGCAAATCCAGTAATCGCTAGAAGGAGTAAGGTGGGCACCGTCCGCCAAAACATGGGTTGGGTCTTTTCACCCCCCATGCCAAGCACGTCTGACACTCATGGGATCTGAAACAAATTCGATAATTAATAATTGAATTTCGAGAGGGAATGTAATTTCATTTCATTCATCACCATAAAAGCGATATCACGATACTTCATAATGAGCCACTCCTTAGAACTCGATAACCCGATTCCAGATGCAGACGTAGTTTGATGTATTGGAAAAGGAATTGTATGTATTTTCATCATTTTTTTCACGCGAAACTCGCTTGAATATTCAACGATGAGTCGACTGGATTAATCAATGATCGATTTTAGTATGATTTTTAGGCGCTTGTTCTGGGGGACAAAAAAATGTCTGTTGAAAAGAATAACCCAACGACTTGAAAATTTCATGGTCTGTAATCCAACTGTCCCAGTCGTGTTGGCTCATAGGCAAACGTGCCCAACGGGTTCAAATATATGACCACCTGGAATATTGATTCAATACTTCGAAAAGTACTCAAATGTGAATTATCAACGTGAAAAATCATGCTAAATTCTGCTGGAATCATATCTCTAGAAAGAACAATTCAAACATGTTACATTTTAGCTATTATGTTTCCTTCGGATTAAACACATACTTTTCAAGGACCAAGAGACGTAATTTTTCAATCAGATACTATATTTCAGCTGGATATTGAATATCAAATGGAATATATCCCTGAGGAAGTTGAGGTTCGATATCCAGCTAACATTTTTAATTCTTCATGAATTACCAGACGTATGGAATTTGAAATTTGTTGTACAGTTTCGACCCGAAATCTCATGCGTATTTTCGTCAGGATTCTTCACCTAAAAAAAACAAAAATGTTATATCCCATGAGCCATCATCATTCAGAAGTTACTGAAATTCTGCATAAACCTTTAACACCGTTCTTTCGAAACCAAGTACTAGCTTCAATTGGATTGTAAGTGAAGGTATATATTGAAAATAATATAATTTATAATGAAGTGAGAATCACGTCCTTGGTTATTCATGCTGAGTACTTTGACAGTAGCTAGGACAGGTGGTGAAAAACAAGACTAAGGTGAACTAAATGCCGACGTTTCGTCCGTATATTCGAACTTTTTCAAGGCATATACAAGAAAGATACAAAAATTTATCAGTACAATCCAATAAAACAATCAGAATGACAGCAAATAACAACGATAAAATGCATACATACAAAATGATGCAATCTAGACAAATTATTGTATAGAACAAATATCAATGAACAAACCTGATAAAAAGACAATAGCACACATAATTTACAACGATAATAAATTAAATTGGCTAAAATTGTGGTATACAAATTTACCAAGTTCCTTCAGTCTGACATAAAAGATGTTATTTCTACTGATAGTCGGAAAAATTGCAACCAAGCCAAGACTTTGTCAATTTTCAATTTAAAATTTGAAATCTCCACTACCATTGAAACTTGTTGAATTAATCATCAAGAGAAGCTGTTATCACATGTAAACAATGAAGACATATGAATGACATTTTTGCCGGAATACGGGAATAGCGATACAGGAATAATAAGTTTGTTGTACAAAAAATGTCATTCATATGTCTTCATTGTTCACATGTGATAACAGCTTCTCTTGATGATTAATTCAACAAGTTTCAATGGTAGTGGAGATTTCAAATTTTAAATTGAAAATTGAAAAAGTCATGGCTTGGTTGCAATTTTTCCGACTATCAGTAGAAATAACATCTTTTATGTCAGACTGAAGGAACTTGGTAATTTAGTATACCACAGTTTTACCCAATTTAATTTATTATCATTGTATATTATGTGTGCTATTGTCTATTTATCAGGTTTGTTCATTGATATTTGCTCTATACAATAATTTGTCTCGATTGCATCATTTTGTATGTATGCATTTTATCGTTGTTATTTGCTGTCATTCTGATCGTTTTATTGGATTGTACTGATGAATTTTTGTATCTTTCTTGTATATAGCCTTGAAAAAGTTCGAATATACGGACGAAACGTCGGCATTTAGTTCAACTCAGCCTTGTTCTTCACCACCTGTCCTAGCTCCTGTCAAAGTACTCAGCATAATTTATAATGTTCAATCGCTGAATCTCCGGAATTCTAAGGTGTTTTTCACCGTCATTAAGGTCCAAATCCGTTCGGGAATATCTTCTTGTTTCATTCGAAGATTTTTGTATATACTATCGGTACCTCAGATTGCATACAAAAGGTTTTTATGATAGCTGAGCAAATTTTGCCTAATGCATGAGAAATCGATTTGGTTGGGGAATTCAGCGAAAAATTTGTCCAAATTCAGTAAAATGTATTTTATAATCAGTGAATTCACTTCTTATACTGTACAAAGGTTTGGAATTCATCGGTTAGAACTCGCATCTCACGGATTCTTGTCCAAATTTTATCCGCCTTTGCCAATTGCCTCTGATAGCGAAATTCTGATCGATTCGGTCAAGACTCAGTTGATGCATTTTCTCACCAGGAAATTAATTTCTTGAACAAGAAATACGTAAGAATGAATTCGCTAGTTGCAAATTTCACATAACTGATTCTTGATCGAATTTTGCCCCCGAAGACTTCATTTTTCAGCGATGCCGATTGATCCCGTATACAAAATCCAGATTAAATTCATTTATGATTTACTGAAATGTAGTTTCCAATCAGTGAATTTATTCCGTAAACATTAAAAATGTACGAAATGAATTCACTGTAGGAAAATTGATTGAACTGATTATTGTCGGAAATTCTCCTGCTTTTCGCATTCGAAATGAATTCTTATGACACGTAATTCCGACCTCTGATCGTAGAACCTTATTTTCGACCATATGACGAACAATGATTCTTGAAATTTTTGTATATGAAGGAACTCCTCTTCCTTTAGGTGCAAAAGATTTCGAACCAACGAAATGCCATAGAAATCGAATACATGTTGAGCGAAACAGAAAACTAACCACCGAAAAACGAAACTGGATTAATTTCTTATCCCACTGGTTCGATCCAACATGGATCCACTTACTCGAAACATCAAGGGAACTAACCTCTTCAAAAAGTTGAAGATTGAAAAAAAGTTGTTTTGAATTGAGCTCGGGACGATTTTTTGATCAGCATTATGCATTGGGGAGCCATTCGTTACAGTTGGGTCGTCATACTTTTTATAGTCCTGATAGTTTTCTCCTATTTCGAAATCTCTCTCTTTATTGGATGTTCGACAACTGCGATTCAAGTCGTATGTATTATTCATTCGTGAATTTTCGGACGGTGGAGCGCGTATGGTAGAACAGATAATTTGCACTGAAAACTCTCTAGTTGCCATTTTGATATGAATTATTCAGTGTTTTGGAAAGGATCGTCGTGTTAACACAGTTCTCCACATAAAAATGAAAATCTACGAAAATGTCCACAGTGCATATTCAGAAGTTCAGTGAACAGCTGTACGTGGAATTTATACAGACTTAATTAGATTTTTCCAGTGTTTCTCAATAAGGCAATCACGATGAAACGCAATTGAGAGCAGACACTGGAAGAACAGTGCACCTGCGCTTGTTGAAAAATAATGACATTTCTAATGAGGAACTTGTATTGCACGATCATCCTAAAACGATATAATGTCTTTCGAATCAATGTAACAAGTGAATTTAGAAGTTAAAAAGGGTTTCAAGCTCTACCGATGCAGACTTTGTGGTTGATTTCAATTCTGTTCGTTCGCCTGAACAAGCAATAATTTTCGAGGAAAATAACTCAGAGGTTAGAGGTTTGCGGTTGGATTCAGAGAACGAACGAGAAGTATAGTCCACAAAAAAATACTGACTAGAGGTTAGGAGCTTTCACGAGGTTATTCAAATTCGTTGCCAAAGCGCAACGGGCTGAAATATGGAACACTAGTGTTCAATATCGACTTGAAAAGTCTGTGTCAAACTATAGGACCTTCACGAAAATTTACATTCAATTTTCTTGAGACATTGAGGAAATAATTTAAAGATTTCAAATGAGGTTAACTCCCGAAACCGTTTGACTGATTTCGACGATTAGCATAGTGTTAGATATTCAAGCTCGAAACGTACCCTGAAATTTCAGGAACATAGGTATTTTGGTTCGAAACGTCACATACGGACGAACGGAAAGAGGGGAGAATTGATTTTGACGTCCTATTCTTCATCTGTGAGCAGAGCCGGATCTAGGGCGTGGCGAGGGAGGCATTTGCCACGGGCGTCAACCAACTAGGGGCGCAAAATTATGATTTTTTTTCCTTGAAATGATTTTTTCACTTCAAAGTCCATTCATATTTTAGAGCGGTGCTATAGTGCATACACCTGTTGTACAATATGCGGCGACAAGTAGTTACCAATAAATTAGCAGATGATAAATTTACACTGGTCGGTCGCCCTACGATTCCCGATCGCATCCAGATGTTTGTTATTCGAACACTGAAGACCTCAATTAGCGGCAAGTTCAGGGGGAGTTTAATGGTTCGAACTAGCGGCGGTAGTGCGCCGTCTATGGTCGGTTTCTTGACGGCATGACAAAGAGATTCAGACCGTCCACATTATTCGGCGAAGACTTTTACGACCGATTGGCTTGATGAAATCACCCCAGTCTTATTAATACTACTTTTTTTCTCGCATGTGGGGTACTTTCATGCAGCGGCGCAGTTGATGGCATCAATTAGAAAAATAGGAACCAGGAACTTATCATTATATTTTATATTATGTGCAATACCGCTAATAACGTGACCGTGCAAGCGGGCCGGGAAATTATTCGTGCTGGAAAAGTTTAAAAATTTCAATCAGGTATGTTTGTATAATTCAATTTTGAGTTGAGGATTTTTGCGCGCTCGTTCAAATTATATTCTGTCCGTGCACACGAGAGTCAATCATTTTCGAAAGATATAACTTAGAGACTCCAAAATTTATAAGGTTATGTTTGGGTTGGGAATATGTCGGCGATATTATAGTTCGAATTTTATTTGCGAGATCCCAAACTATACCGATTCAATTAAAATTGCGTTGTACCATAATTACACGAGTTTTCATATGTATAAGAAGTTAGAAAAAAAAATCAAAATGTTGAGAAGAATACGATAAATTTATCGTATCTCTAGTATTTTATTAATCAGCTTCTTAGCTATGGGTACTTCAGAGAGAGGATCAAATGTCGATCGAATGAATAGTATGATTCTTGAGTTTCACTGAAACATGAAACTTTTTCTGTCCTCCTGGCATTTGTCGAGCATTGAGACAATTCAGATATGAATATAAACGAGCGCGCGAAACATTCCGATTCGACGTCCCTGCATTTTCAGAATCTTATATAATTTTACGTTGATATAACCTATCGTATATTAATACGTTTGTGAGTTCTCTTCACTACCTTATGATATACTTGGGAGATTATAGTGATTTCTATACACATATTGTTTGATATACCTAAGAAGCTCGTTCTCAAAAGAATATAATAACAGTAAAATATCTTAGGAATAGAATAAATACTATCATTCATGAAAAGTATGTAGTCATTGAAAAAAAAAGTTTGCAAAGGGCACATTTCGATAACTTGCCACGGGCGCTGAAATCCTACATCCGGCTCTGTCTGTGAGTCTAACCCTGTTGTTCAAGACCATTTTCAGAAATTATTCTAGAACCACAGACATTTGGGTGAAATGAAATCTTTCTGATCACTTTATGTCGCTCCTTAAATGGTGTAACTAAAACTTTTTCCCTTTTCCTGGTCTGAATGAACAAGGAATACTCTTCCTGGGTAGAATAATAAAACAGAAAAACTGTAGTGATTTTGTTTATATTCGAGTATACATGAATTTCAACAAAACAATTCAGCATAGTTGTTTCAAAAAAACGCTCAAAAGAACACATGCGCAAAAACGAAATTCAGAATTCCTGATTTTGAACAACAAGAATTAAGGAATATTTCGTTTTTGCGCGCATGTTCTGGGGAACAGCGTGCTATCGCTTTGTCTGTTATTTTCCAATTTTGAGCTGAAAATGTTTTCAAACGACTAGGTTGGACTCGCTGATGACACATCCGGTGTCAAAATCGATTTTGTCCGGCCAGCCGTCCGTATGCACGATTACGGTCGTATGGAGAATCCTATCGACCTGCATTTCAAAATGCAACGGTTAAGTTCGTTAATGGGCGAAATCAGCCAAACGGTTTCGAAGTAAGAGCCTTTTGAATTTTTATAGCCGTGAAAATTCGGGAACTACCCGAACGATTAGATCGAAATTTGGCACTGAGTTTGGAATATAACGGAGCGCAACTTTCCGCCAAATTTCGTTGAGATCATACTATTAGTAAATTCCCAAAAAAATGTTGTTCAAAAGTTTTTTCAAAAAAACTTTTTTTTTTCGGAAACTATGTAAAATTTCGTGGTGTTTTTCTTGATATAGTTGTTCTTTTCGGAATAACTCGAAAATGCTTATTCAATCATAATGAAACTTGGTTTCTAGTTCGAAAATGCTGATGGGCAACTCTGTGCAAAATTTCGTGATGATCTTCTCATTAGAACAATTTGAAAAAGAAATTTAATTTTTTTTCGAATCCTCAATATTCTGTGAAATATCTGATTATATTATCCTCATTGAATTCTGTATGAACCTGTCATTTTTCAATGAATCACCAGAAGAGAGCATGCGCGCGGAAGCTGCTGACTTCACTTCAGTGCTTTTTTAGGTTTTTATAATATCTTCACGGAAATATCTTTCAATATACACTTTTCTCCCAAAAACACTGTTTTGTGTAGGGTAAAAAGAGAACGAATATTAAAATATACAGAGTGTTCCTAAATTGGAGGTCCGAACGAAAATCACTTTCTCGGTTTCTACATGAAAAATAATTCATATCCTATATACTCCAGTTCGATTTCAATTATACCGTTTAAGAAAGTTACCAATATTCAATATTTGACCAGAAATAAATTTCAATGAAACTTGGCACAACTCAATAATTTCAAATACTCTGAGACTGAGTGACGAATACTAGTTAGGCGAAATATCTCGATAACCGTTGATATTTTTGTGGTAAAGATATGTATGAAGTGTATTAAATTTTTTATGTAGAAACCGAAAAAGTATTAAAAAATACAGTTTGTCATTTGAAAAAAACAAAGTTGTGACCCGCCCAAAAAAAATGTAACATCCTGTATGGCCGAAAACATTTTCAATTTGTTGAGTTCGAGCAATAAGGTAACATCATAGAAAACCCAAATTTTCATCTGTTTCCGAACTAGAGATATGGCACACCACGCCACTGTTGCGGGATCCTGTATATGTATATAACTCTAAGTGGTGTAATTATGTCAGAGTCGTGATGATGAAATCGGAAATCCAAATCAGACATCTCACCCACGTTTCTTGAACTACCGTTTTTCTCAAAAACTATTTTGTACATCCTTGTCAACAGTTTGCACCCGGAAGGCGGTTTCTAGTCAGTCCTTTTTGTAGATTGGTATCCAAGAAACTTTGATGGTATGACTAGCTCAGATCAGGGTGGAATATTCGTTTATTTTTCGATGAATATTTTTCTTGATCCAAAAGGTCAGAAGTACCCAGGACACTTTCGTGATTCGACAAGGCGAATCGTACTGATTATTAATTCCCTGAAAGGCCTGTTTCTCGAAAACAGTGTCACTTCCCATGAGCAGTTTAAGTATTGCACCAGGTTTACAGTAATGAAGCTTGAGGTAGAATAATATCCTGAACTATTCAATTAATGATGATATTATAGAAAGGATCTCGAAAATAGAGAAGGTATTTGAAAATATTTCTCGGGTATGCACTTTTCTTATTGTGGATACAAATCATTTACATGCCGATCGTAACTGAAGTTTTCCCAACTATGAAATTGAAATTCTTCCATTGTCAATTAAGTTCAATCTCAATTTCCCTGTATCGTTTGTCCGCCATTGCAATTAATACTGCGTGGAAAAACTCGTGTCAATATCGCCAGTCATGCTCACTTGCTTTGTTACAAACTGAAACAAGTGTAATGAACGGAAATTAGTTTCCAAGGTCCTGATGTAATTGTGTTTATTCTGGTACGTCTGATTTCACCTCTGGACTAATAGTTCTACGTTCAATGTAAGATTTTTTCGGGCGTAACCTAAGCAAATAAGGGAACTTTCCTTATGGGGACTGTACCACTGGCGTTGGAAATATTGTGAAAGTATGCCAGAACAATATGCTGAAATTGCATAGCTCCTGAATTTAGGAATTATAAGTTTGGATGAAGGAACAGAAGTCTGAAGAATTCATTAGCTTCACTATTTCATAGCGTATGGGTATTCATTTTTCATACATCCGAAGTCGTTCTGGGTTGAAATTCTGTGTGAATATTCAAGTTATACTGGGTGCTCCGGGAGCTACTCTACCTACTCTTTCCAGGAGTCAAGTAGGACTTGGTGATGGAAAGTGAAAAATTAACTTCTGGCTTTCTCCAGAAATCTATGGCGGCTTATGCAAACTAATAAAAATATTTAGAGCACAGCCAAACAGAATTTATTGAATTTTACAACATCGTTGATCCATATTTAACGTGTTTATATCTCCTTGTATATGAAATTTTTTTCCTAATTTTTCGAAAAAAGCATAAATACAGCTGCAGCACGTGGTACCATTAAACAATCTTTATGAATATTCGAATCTGGAGGTGTGGAATTCATCCTGAAAACTTGAAAAATCACCATGATAATCTCAGATATGTGGCTATACAGAGTTCCTCAATGAATGCTTATATTTAGAGGGGAGATTATTGGAGCCACTTCATGAAAAAAACTTGTGAACGTATGTCATAAACTTAATAACTTTTGAGATACAAGGCAATAAAATTTCCAGAATAAAATTCTTTTTTCCATACCAAAATTATGCAATTGCTGATATTTTAATAGAATTTGGTGTACGTTTCTATAGCATCAAAATACATTTTTTGATATACAAACTTTTTCATCATGTTAACCAGTAGGGTCTGTATGGCTTTCACATTGAATATTTTCGGAAATTATTTTCGAATCCTCATTCATGGTTTTACTTTGTCCAGCGCATGGTTTTCACTCAAGAAAATAAAAATCGTCTAACTTCAGCGTCCAACTGCTATAAATGTCATCGGATAACAATTCCGTGGAAATTGCTTTCATACCGGCTGAAATTCTTTGCAGTTTGACGCTGAAGTGAACTGATTTTCAGGTACCGGAAAAAGTGAAATCAAGAAATCGACTTTGTTCGCAAAAATTTATGAGGATTTCAGAAGAGCCACTAGTAAATATGATGAAATTGTTTGTTCAGCAGACATTGTATTCTGATGCAATGAAGACGTGTACGAAATACCATAGAAATATAATATACAGGGTGATCCATGAATATTTTTTTTTAGATTCCTCACACCTAGGGGTATTCAGAAATAACACTCAAATGTTATGCGATTTTGTGTTGTGGGGTCGTGTGTCCTGTGAAATCAAACACGCAATAAAGAAAAGGGATTAACCTGTTTATTTTACTCTCGAGTGTTACAACAAAAGTGAATTCGAAAGGCAAGAAAATTCTTTTTGTTGGAAAACACCGGCTAACAATTCTCGTTGTAAATCTCCTTGAGGGTTGTCAGGTAGTTCTTCGCTGGCGTCGGGCTGGGGTATGTAATGTCGGGGTTCGAGGGTGGTAAAAATCCAGATGTTGATGCGTTGGATCTTCTTGAATTTCTTCGCCTTGACACGGATAAAGATGAATGCAGATGTCGGTCAGGAATGCAGCGTATAGATAGAATATCTTCTCAGCATTGAATGCAGATGGGTTGGAGTTGAGTAAAGTCCTTTTTGAGAGCGGAGCGAAATATATTTATACGATTTTTCGGAGATTTGAATTTCGTGTTTCGACTCCGCCCTTTTTTCCGTTTTTCTTGAAGTGGATGAATTCGCTACACACTCCCCTGCCAGTGATGAAGTCACGAAAATCCTGCTAGGAGTCGGTCTGGAAAATGAACTTTTCTTCCAGAGCGAGTTCGTCTTTCCTGATGATTGAGTTCCTGTTGTGTGGGTTGAGTTGGCCGTTCTCCGGGCTGGTTGTCTGGTTGAGGTTCTGTGTTTTCATTGGTGATGATGTAGGCTGGTTTTACTCTGTCGATAGTAACGGTCGTTTCTTTTCCATAGTAGTTGACGGTGAAAAGTTTTGGACTTCGCCTCACTACTTGGAATGGTCCATCGTAAGGTAGTTGTAGGCAGGCTTTTGGACCGTCGTGACGAATGAAGACGTATTCTGCTGTGGCCAAGTCTTTGAAAACGAAACTTTTCCGTTCTCCATGTCTCGTCCCGTTCGTGGGCTTTATCTATTTGATTTGTTCTCGAAGACTTTTTACAAATTCCGAAACGTCGCCAGTTCCAGTTTTCTATTCGTTTGTTTCGAGAAATTTGCCAGGTAATCTTAGTGGTCCACCATAAACCAGTTCTGCAGAGGTGGATTTAAGATCTTCTCGCCATGCTGATCTCATTCTGAGTAGGACTTTTGGGAGTGTTTCAGTCCATCGGTCGTTTTGATGGCATTTGATCGCTGCCTTCAGCTGCCGATGGCTCCTTTCTACCATTCCATTTGCTGCTGGGTGATAGGCGGTGGTTTGTAGGTGATTAGTGCCAGTCAACTTATTCAGTTCTTTGAACAAGCATGACTCGAACTGTCTTCCTTGATCCGTTGTTACTCCGAGGGGGGTTCCAAATCGCGATATCCATTGGGAGTAGAACGCTTGGGCGACTGTGGTTGCTTCTTGGTTCTGATTGGGGATTGCTTCTGGCCATCGGGTGAATCGGTCGACACAGGTAAGGCAATACCGGAATCCTTCAGAATGCGGCATTATGATGATGTCCAAATGTACATGCTCGAATCTTCTCGGAGCTTGGCAGAAATCACCAAGTGGTGCTGCTACATGACGGGTGACTTTGGCTCGTTGACATGGGAGACAGCTTCTTGTCCATTTCCTGCAGTCGGAATTGATTGAGGGCCAAATGAATCGTTGTTTGGCTAGTTTGACTGTTTCGGTGGTTCCTGGATGTGAAAGACGATGGACGATATCAAAAGCTGATCTCCGAAATGGTTTCGTGATGAAGGGTCTAGCAAGTGGTGTGGAGGTATCGCAATACACTGCGATGTTTGATCCTAGCGGCTTGACCATTTTCAGTTAGGTCCCGTGTTGCCATGTAGGAGTTTCTTCAACTCGACGTCGTCTTGCTGGGAGTTGGCCAATTCTGCGTAGTCGAGGGCGGTTGAGAGTTCATCGACTCGTGACAGGGCATCGGCAACGACGTTTTTATCACCTGGTACATAGCGGATATCAGTGGTGAACTGCGAGATGAAGTCGAGGTGGCGAAACTGTCGAGGTGAGCACTTTTCTGGCTTCTGTTTGAAAGCAAACGTCAGAGGTTTGTGGTCCGTGAAGATGGTGAAATTTCTTGCTTCTACCATATGCCGGAAATGCTTGGTGGCGAGGTAGATAGCAAGGAGTTCTCGATCATGAGCTCAATAGCGGGTTTCTACTCCTGATAATTTCTTCGAGAAGAAAGCTAGTGGTTGCCATTCTTGATGGTGAAGTTGTTGTAGAATTGCACCAACTGCTGTATCCGAAGCATCACTCACTATGGCTAGGGGTGCATCGTCCTTGGGGTGTGAGAGGAGAGTTGCTGTAGCCAGTTTCTTTCTGCACTCTTCGAATGCCGCTGAAGCTTTTGAAGTCCAGTTGATTTTGGCCTTCCCTTTGAGCTTCGGTACCAGTAGGTCGTTGAGGGGTGATTGAGTGTCGGATATTCTGGGTATGAAACGTCGGTAGCAGTTTATCATACCTACAAATCGGCGGAGTTCTTTGGCCCTGGTTGGCTGAAGATACTCCAAAATGTCGGTAACTCTATCTGGTAGTGGGCGAGTGCCTTCAGCGGAAATGAGGTAGCCTAGGAATTTGACTTCAGGCTGGCCGAAAACACACTTGGCTGGGTTAAGTGTCATTGAGTGTTCCTGGAATCTTGCAAAGACGATTCTGAGGTGTTCCATGTGTTCTTCTCCGGATTCTGAGGCGATTAGTACATCGTCGATGTAGCTGAAGCAGAAGTCAAGTCCTCGTAGTACTTCGGCGATGAAGCGTTGGAAGGTTTGAGCAGCGTTCCTAAGTCCGAAAGACATGAATGGAAATTCGAACATTCCGAAGGGTGTCGTAATGGCTGTTTTGGGAACGTCCTCTTCAGCAACTGGTATCTGATTGTAGGCTCGAACAAGGTCCAGTGTGGTGAAGATGCTCTTTACTTGCAGGATGTGGGCAAAGTCTTGAATGTGTCGGACTGGATATCGATCTGGTATTGTGCGGGAGTTGAGACCTCGGTAATCTCCTCAGGGTCTCCAACTGTCGGTTGACTTTTTCTGAGCCAGGTGTAGTGGAGATGACCATGGACTTTTGGATGGACGTGCAATTCCTAGATTGATCATGGCTTCAAATTCTTTCTTTGCTGCTTTGAGTTTTTCTGGTGCCAGGCGTCGTGGTCTGGATGAAAGTGATGGACCAGGGGTTGTTTGAATGTGATGCCTTGTATGGTGCTTGATGTTCATCGGGACTTCCTCAGGTCTCGTTATGTTGGGAAATTCCATGAGGAGGTCGTGGTACTTGGATGAACCGCTGATTGTTTTGATGACCGGGATGTTGCATTGTGTGGTTTCTCCTCTGGTGGTGAGCTTAGTGGTTCCGTCCAGGAGGCGTTTGTTTCTCACGTACCAGTCGGTTGTAGAAGCTGAGGAAATCGACTCCAATGATTGGCTTGGAGACATCTGCCACGACGAATCTCCATGTAAAATTGCGTCGTAGTTGAGCGAGAGGTTGATTGTACCATATGTTGCGATGTCTGTACCATTGGCTGCTGAGAGGGTGTAGTCGGACTTCTCTCGTCTTCCAGAAGTTGCACTGTGAGGAAATACGCAGAGATCGGCGCCGGTGTCTATCAGGAACTGCCTCTTGGATTCCCGGTCGGTGATGAAGAGACGGCGCGGTGCTGGGCTGGGATCACTAGCCGTCATTAGTGATTGCCCCTGTCGTTTCCCGACTGGAAGGAACAGGGTTGTGTGCACTTCCTGGAGTTACTTCCAAACTGTAGATGGTACCAACAGAATCCATTGGTGCGTTGTCTGCTTTGGCTTCGGGACCTGGAGCGTTCTCGGTGTCGCTGTTGTGTCGGTAGTCTGCTGAGGGCTGCCACTTCTGCTCGGAGTGCTGCGATCTCTTGGTTCAGTCCCAGGGTGAGCTGTGCCATGTGGACGTTCATCATCGCCTCGAGGGATTGCATCGACATCGTCTCAGCGATCTGGGATGCGGGTGGTTTGGAGGCCTCGGCGATGTTGTCTGCGTGGGCTGACAAGTCCTCTAGCTCGCTGTCCTTGACGATGGTGAGGGCTACTTGGATTTGCTTGGGCAGTCGGCTCAGCCATAGAGTCTTCATCAAAGCGTCGGGTACGTTGGCATCGGCTAGGCCCCTCAGATGTCGGAGGAACTGGGATGGTTTGCGGTCGCCAATTTCTTCCCGTTCGAGGAGGCGGCGTGTCTTCTCTTCCTGGGATGAGCACAGCCGTCGGATCAGCTCAGTCTTGATTCTGAAGTAGGCCTCTGACGGTGGTGGCTTCAGGATGACGTCCTTCACTTCAGTTGCGAACTTCGCTGGTAGGGCCCCTACTACGTGTCCGAACTTCGTTTTGTCCGAAGTCACGCCGGCACTGGTGAAGATTCCTTCTACTATAGCGAACCATAGTTCCGGGCCGGCGGCAATGAATTCTGGCATTCGGACTGCGACTCTGGAGATTTGTGCTTCGTCGCTCTGCATTTTGCTGACTGAGGTACGTTCTTCCTTCCTTCAAGAATTCGGATCGGCCTTGATGTCGTCTACGCCACTGGAATTCCTTATTGCGGTCGTCGGGGGTCACCAATTTGTGGGGTCGTGTGTCCTGTGAAATAAAACACGCAATAAAGAAAAGGGATTAGCCTGTTTATTTTACTGTCGAGTGTTACAACAAAAGTGAATTCGAAAGGCAAGAAAATTCTTTTTGTCGGAAAACACCGGCTAACAACTCTCGTTGTAAATCTCCTTGAGGGTTGTCAGGTAGTTCTTTGCTGGCGTCGGGCTGGGGTCTGTAATGTCGGGGTGCTTCCGTCATCGAGGGTGGTAAAAAACCAGATGTTGATGCGTTGGATCTTCTTGAATTTCTTCGCCTTGACACGGATAAAGATGAATGCAGATGTCGGTCAGGAATGCAGCGTATAGATAGAATATATTCTTAGCGGTGAATGCAGATGGGTTGGAGTTGAGTAAAGTCCTTTTTGAGAGCGGAGCGAAATATATTTATACGATTTTTCGGAGATTTGAATTTCGTGTTTCGACTCCGCCCTTTTTTCCGTTTTTCTTGAAGTGGATGAATTTGCTACACACTCCCCTGCCAGATGAAGTCACGAAAATCCTGCTAGAAGTCGGTCTGGAAAATGAACTTTTCTTCCAGAGCGAGTTCGTCTTTCCTGATGATTGAGGTCCTGTTGTGTGGGTTGAGTTGGCCCTTTTTTCCGTTTTTCTTGAAGTGGATGAATTCGCTACAGTGTAGATTTCGAGTTATAGTTTGTTTTGTGTTTTTCCGATTCATTATGCCAGCGAGGTTTCAAAAACTCATATCTTTGTATGTAATAGGTATTTTGCAGAGTTTTTTTATGTAACATGATCTCCTTGAATGTTGTTTTAATAACAAAAATAACTCAGCTTTCCAAAATCACTCAAAGTCACTCAAAAAAGGCTTGAATGTTAGGACTTTAATTTTCAGTGGGATTCACTCAAACATTCAACATCAATAAAAAAATACAAGGAGGTTTCATAGGTTCTGGCCGAGTTCAAAAATGTTGCACCGTACTAAAGTACCATAATCATAAGAAAGAAATAAGTCTTTATGCAATTTTTTTTTCGCTGTAATCGGCCTCTGAAGTCGGAGGGGCTAAATTTTTATGGTAAATAAAACTCGAAGATGTTATCCTGAAGTAATTTTAATTGAAATTCCTGTTAACAAACTGTAGTTCGTGTAATTTTCACAATAATTTCAGTCTCACCACTGATCGAAAATGTGAGTATATTTCAAAATTGATAGTTGTGAAATCACTTGCTTTTGGATGAGAAATAAAAACAGAAATTACTGATTCGTTACCATTCAATACAATTGAGCTTCGAAATCCCCTCATCCATTTTGAATACATAGTCGTCAACGTTTTTTGTTTTATTTTTTTTCCGCTTCTAAAAGTTTTTGTCTTAATTCTGCTTTGTTGTTTTTTTTCTTCGCTCACACCAGCTCTTTGTAAATCCCCAAATAAAAAACACTGCAAATTTTACACAAGGTTTATTATTTTCTTAGTTAAATTAACCCAATATACCGTTGATATCTTAAACAACTTAGAACCGAATGCGATGATTCATTTTCGATATCCGGGTGAAATGTTTTAGGTTAAGTTATGCAACAGTAATCAACGTTCACAGTTTCATGAAAATTTGGTGGTAAGTTTTCGAGAAATAATTTTTTTCCCCCCAACCCCTCATTCAGACCCCTTAGGGTACACCAATCCTGCTGAAAAGCTTGGAGGATCAACCCCGAGTGACACACGATTTTTCCACCAAGTTTCAAGGATTTCCGTTCAGTACTTCCAGAGAAAAGCCCCGGACAACGGACGGCGGACGGCCGACGGACGGATTTTTTTTATTCGTTCATTCAAATCTACATACTCCAAAACGTAAACTGTGAGAATTTCAGGGGAGGTTAAAATTTTTTTTTCGTTGGTCGATCACTAAGGTTTATTATTTGATTTTATCAAATAATAAACCAAAATCGATGGGGTTCAGATCTGGAGGACCCACAAGCAATTCGATCAGCCCTGCACGCCCAATCCGTCTTAAAGTGAAAATAACACGAGCCACAATTATTTCACAGGAAATTGAATTAAGATTACTCTAAAGTCACATTTTCAAGGTAAATTTGCCATAAGAATGATAAAAAGTATTAATAGAAGAATGACTTTACCCGTGTTTCAATGATTTGGGGCCTATCCGCCTCCGATGGCCTATTACAGTGAAAAATGGCCTTTTTTTTGGTATTTTCAAATTAATGTTGAATGCTTGAGTGAATCCTACTGAAAACTGTAGTTCTAACTTTTAAGTCTTGTTGGAAGAACTTTGTGTAATTTCAGGAGCTGCGCTATTATTTTCCCTGAAACAAAATTCAGGGGGATCATGCTACAGACTAAAATTCTGCAAAATACCTACTACATAAAAAGATATGAATTTTTGAAACCTCGCTGGCATAATAAATCGAAAAACACACAAAAAAAATTATAACTCGAAAACTAAAAAATCGCGTAACATACATGGGGTATTTTTGGATACCCCTAGGTGTGAGGAAACTAAAAGAATTTATTGACGTCACTACTTGGACGACCCTGTATACTGGTTATAAGAAACATTTTCCTTCAGGAAAGTTTACCATCCTGTATCACGAAAGTTAGCACGTTCACGAAGTCTTTTTCCTCCACATGGCTCCAAGAATCATCCCCTTGAATATTTGCATATTATTTTGGAACAACCTGTTTTGTTTTCGACAATCTTCTCGGTCTGTTGTTCTCAACATATATGAACAACGTTCTAAGTTTCAATAAATTCCTTCAAATTCCTGTAGATTTCAGGACAAAGCCTGAAATTAAATTTTCATAAACAATCAGTACCCACAAAGCCCTACTGTACACACAGAAAACAGTTTTACGTGAAATCGATAAATTCATATATTTGACTGATATTTACTTGATAATCAATTTCTAACACTGGTTTGCAAGTGTAGGAGTTTTTCTGCAAACATCGAATATGACCCGATTTGTAGATTTTCAGTTTTTCTCTGTGTTTTCACTCCCAATATCTGAAACAGAATTATTAAAAATTGTTTTTTATGGAAAACATCCTTGCGAATGAAACTATTCGTCAAAGGCAATTTCAGGAAAAAAGGTTGTCTAATGGACTGTACCGGAACAATGCAAACAAATCCACAAAGTGGACTGTAACGTTTCAGAGTACAAAGATCCGACTGCTTCATAAGACAAACGAGAAAAATTGAAGAAGAATATTTTTTTGTTTTTTGAGACTTTTGTCGAAAAAGAAAAAATCATAATTCTGCAAATTTTTCAGTTTGTCTACTGAAGGAGTCATAATTGTATTCTGAAATATTACAGTTCGCTTTGTTGATTGTTTGCATTGTTTCGGTATTGTTCATTAGGCAACCTAAAATCCCTTGATAAATAAAGTTCAATCCTTCAATTAGCAATGAAGGTTTCCATAAAAACTATTTTCATCTAAATTTTTAATGGTTTTGTTTCAGATATTTGTACTGAAACCCAGAAAAAACCTTGAAAAAATGCGAAATCCACACAAAATAAGCTTCAATGGATACCAATTTGCGGACATACTAGACAAAGTAGCGATTTCCTAGATATTTTAGGTATTTACTTCGACGTATAACTACTATAATCAATTTTCAATTTAAGTCATTGGATTCGAATCATTTGAATACCCCAAACATATTAGTCACTATCTTCAGGAATAACACAAATCACATTTCGTTGGGATATTCATTTTCTGAGGTTTCCGGTAGTTATAACTGGACGTTAGTTTCCAATAGTTGTGCCTGTCCAGAACTCTTTCTCGCAGATATATCAAAATGGGGGAAAGATGAGCAACCTCAATAACTTAATTATCGAGTTCATCCAAGCATGGGACATTTTGACATCTAATTCCATTGAATCGTGAAAAAAGGACATTTTTCTAGATTGCTTTTTCCCAAACGGAAATCATAGATACAATCACGCAATTTTCAGCTAGCGTCGAAGTTTCCCCAGAACCACGGAAGGGAATTCTGCGGCCTTCTCCTTCAACTTCATCTTTTTTTCCCGGAATTTTCGAGTGTTGATGAGAACAGAAAAAAAATTGGAGAAATGTGCATTATTCCCTTCAGATAATAGGATTCGCACCGAAATAGAGCTTTCTGTTCAAATCTCTCGTTTTTTCACAACATTATTGAATATAGGAAACCGGCAAATTGCTTCGCTTCAATTTCTGACCTTTGTTTAAGTGGGAATTGATCTGGAAAAGTCATTCTTCTCCAGGAAAGAAAGCAATTTAGATGTTGAACTGGATGAATGGTATTGTTAGGCCCCTAAAACTATTAGAGAAAAATTTGATGAGGTTTTTGAGTTCTCGAAAATTCGATTTATCCTGAAACGTAA
The DNA here is from genome assembly GCA_958510865.1 of Myrrha octodecimguttata. Lineage (NCBI taxonomy): Eukaryota > Metazoa > Arthropoda > Insecta > Coleoptera > Coccinellidae > Myrrha > Myrrha octodecimguttata. Next base: position 18,180,662 of record OY294065.1, on the reverse strand, counting down.
TATATTAAGAGAAATTCCGATGTTTATAGGAGAAAACAGGGTGTCGTTCTGCAGGCATCTGTGAGTATTTTTTGAAAATCTTTTTTTTGGATGTGAACCAGACGAGGATTTCACTGAACATCGTAATTTTTCCAACCGTTTGTCAGTGGCGACTGATAATGCAAAGAAACAGTTCGAGTCCAATATAATTTCCTCCAACAACAGAAAAAAAAATTTCAAATATGTTCTTTTCTTAAGACGAGGGCTTCCATTCCGGTGGTCAGGGGAAGCTCGGGCGCCGTCTGTAATAGTTTCGAGGAAGCAGCGGAGGCACTAGCTGAATCATTCGCATCATCATTTACTGTCGAGACTGACCAATACCAACAGTCAGGTGCGAGCGCTGTCGAGTTGGGTTGGATGAGGTGCAGTTTTCTCCCGAATCGGTGATGAAGCAGCTTGATGCATAGAGGATTGATTCTTCGCCCGGTGTAGATGGGGCTTCTGCTAGAGTGCTGAAAAAGTGTGCATCATCTTTATGTGGCCCCTTAGCGATGATATTTTCCTAATCTTTCCGATCGCACACATTGCCCTCTTCGTGGTTACAAGCATCAGTGACACCAATCTTCAAAAAAGGAGACAAGCTCTGCCCCAACAACTACCGACCTATTAGCCTAACCTCAATTGCCTCTAAAGTTTGTGAACGTATAATATTGAACGGAATGACCAACTTCCTGCGTTCTAACAGTATAATCCCTCCAACCCAGCATGGCTTTTTACCCGGCCGTTCTGTTCTCACAAACCTGTTGAAATGTGTCGACGATTGGACGAGGTTCGCGTTCGTCCGTGTTCCTCATCGTCGTCTCCTTTGCAAGCTGTAACACTTCGGAGTGAGAGGAGATATTCTGCTCTGGATTGAGGCTTTTTTTGAAAAATAGACATTTTTCTGTTAGGGTTTCAAATGCCAACTCGACACCCAGATCTGTCACAAGTGGTGTTCCTCCAGGGTCGGTGTTGGGACCCCTGCTCTTTCTGATTTATACTGCGGATCTGCCTTACCTTTTGCATTCGTCTCGCTGTCAGTTTGCCGACGACACTAAATTATATAATGATGCCATCTCTAATCCGGCGTTGCTTCAATCAGATCTCATTTTAATATCTAATTGGTCTGATGAATGGTTGATCCCGTTCAAACTGGAGAAGTGTTGCGTTCTTCACATTGGGAGGCACAATCCGAGGCACACCTACTTTTTGAGTGGCCATCAACTCACCCCGACTGATTGTCATGATGATCTTGGACTAACTATCTCATCGGATTTAAGTTGGACGAAGCACGTTAAAAAGATCACAGCTAAGGCCAGTAGCTTGGTTTTCATGGTTTCCAGATGTTTCGTGACTGCTCACCTACCGTTTGCTCGAAGATTTATTCAATGTATATACGCCCTATTCTTGAATTCGCCGGACCTGCCTGGTGCCCCAACCTCAAGTCAGATATTGAACAACTAGAAGCAGTTCAAAGATGGGCCACTCGTATACCGTACGGTTTAGTACGTCCACGTTATGAGGAAAGATCAAAATCTTTAGACTAACATCCTTCCAAGATCGACGTTTGAGGGGCGACTTGATCGTGAGCTTCCGACTAATGCACAAGATGTTTGGAACTGATTTATCAGCTTTCTTCGTTCACAACACAAATAAATTGAGAGGTCACGCATATAAATTACGCAAAGAGTACTTTAGAACGACTCCCCGCCAGCACCTTTTATCCAACAGAGAATACTCTATTCTCCACCTGGAACAACTTGCCTGTGGAGGTGGTTGAAGCTACAAGTGTGAATATGTTCAAGAATAGATTCGACCAGCGGGGGAGACGTTCGTCCGTCGCCTGACTGATGTTTTGCTTCTTTATCACTTTTCAAGTTTTTTTTTTCATTATTTCATTTCTGCTTCACTTTCACTGCTGTATATTTTCGATGATTTTATTCTGTAGTTTGAGCTCGAATATGCTTTGCCTCAGCTCTACCCATTTATATAATAATAAACCACCTGAGTAGGCCCACCTGATATCGAAGTTTTCTACTTTGACCAGTATTCATAGATACTTATATTACAATAAATAGAAGATTTCTATCGTTTCAGACCTCTGAGGTGGTTGGTTTTGACTGATCTTACTGGTACAAAACCATTCTGCTCCACAGAAATACTCTTTTTTTCTAACATGAGGTCAGCGATATTGCTGTGAAATCTTTATTCCCCCTTCTATTGAAATACAAGAAATATTTCTATCAGTTCCGGGAGTTTATTATTAGGTTCTTGAAGCTTACTACTTGCCACTCTAGAATTATTACAATGTGGAAACTACCACTAAGCCACTTATTGATTTAATATGCAGCATTTGCCTAGCACATCTGGGATGTACTATCTGACAGATTTTTTTCTTGAAAAGAGACAAAAGTGCAGAATATATTATAAGAAATTGTAACTCTTAAGCTGGATTTCCATCTTTCATCTAGCAGTACGACGGTGCGAAGACGTTGTGTTTGGTCACAACGTTTTCGTACCATCGGCTGACGGATACATGGAAATACTTTATTTGGGATGAGAACAACCATGGTCTCACACAATTCTATCTAAATGAAATGAATATTCGCAAGGTTAACAAATTGAAAGCCATTTGTGAATCGATTCATGACAATGGGCCATACAAATTAATGGCGTTCCTCGATTTGAACATTGGATTCAGATAAGATCTCATATTTACTTTTTTGTACCTAAAAACCAGGAGGACCAGAATCGATCCCAAATAATAAATGACATTGAAAAGTATGTATCACTCAACTGGAAAAGAACCATACATGGAAGAATTCAACGCCAAAATTGAACAATTGGGGTTATCGAATATGTTACAATGGCTGGGTTACCTATACAACCTTAACACATAATTTTTTTTTCGAAAATGTCAATTCCACGAAGGCTCATCCATATGCAAGAATAAACACCTGACGACAAGATCAGACAAAAATTTAGGGAAACTGGTATATCTAATCGAAATGACACGTAATTTCTTCAATCGCCATTTCAACAAACATCTACACTCTTCCGAATGCTGAACATTGATGAAACGATAAAAGGAATACTTCCTCTATGAAACCGGACAGAACAGGAGAATGCAACTCAAGGAACTAATGCATGACAGAAACAGGACTATGCAATAACTATGCGATAATTGATCAAGCCGATATACAACGAACAATGATATCGAGTCCACAGGTTTTCCATAATAGGTATACCGACCTCTCCAATATAAACATGGAAGAAGACGAGACTAGAGTACTGAATTTCGGACAAAAATTTGTACCAATTCTATACACTAGAAATTCATACAAAACCGCAATTGTTCTGAAGATAAAAATAAAAAATAGCCCGAGCTTTATAACACTATGGCAGACAATTTTTAAAGATACAAAGGTGATAGTGTGCAATCAAGAACAAATTCAAGTCAATAAAACTGTTTGCACACTCAAACCTCAAATTCCATGTGGGAGATTCATTTGTTAACACAATATCGCTAACGAATAATCAACTACATGAGATGGTATGTTTTCAATATAGGGACCAACTCAGCTGTCATCACTTTAGGTTGAGAATCAGCTAGCCAATTCAATTCACGAGCCATTTCGAGTTATTTATAAATCCCTGCTTGAAAGTTCATTTCAATTCTAAATAAATTCTTCACAGTATACTTACATTGAAGTGAACACTTTGGGAAATAAGTTCGCCAATATGGGAGAGTGGTAATTTCATTGAGTCAATAGGCCCTGAACTTCAAAAGACCAGTTTACAGAAGCGAACCAAGGGATAAGTGGGTCCAAATGCGGAAAACTCCCATCTTCCGGAGTTCAGTCCATTGAAAATGCTTGGGGGTTGTAGAGGAGATGAAATTGTATAAATAATTTATTACAGAGGAAACAAGTGCCCCATTTCTCTATGACTTTATCGTATTCATTGTGCATCTCTATGAGATAGAAATCAAAATGAAACACAATATGTCACCATACTTGAGTGTTCAATTTGAATAAACCCCATAAGCAGTGGACTGAGCGGAACTTGTTTCGCATGAACTGATTATAAAGGTCACTTTTGTCGGAGCACTCTAAACATACTAAAAAAGTGTGGATTCATTGGTTCACTCATTCTTTACGGGTTTGCAGAAAAATATCAATTTCTTTTCTGGCGTCATATTTTCCGCTTCATCCATCTTGGCAATTTTGTTTCAGGTTATACCACTTTCTGTATGACGCCGACTATTAGCTTTGGTTTTGCCTTTTGGTTAGGGCAATGGAAACACTTCGTATAATATCTCTGTTACCGCTCAACAGGTAAATGAAGGAGAAGGAACCATCTCCGCCCCAATGCGAAATCAGAAAAAATGCAAAAAGAGGTGACCTTTGGGTCGTAGAGGGACATACGGTTGGTTCAAAATCAGTTTGTATCAACCTCGTGAGCGTGATGACAGTAATAACTATAATCCTAAATAGGACTTCCCTTCAGGAGGAGCGATGCCATCTTTAGAGGTGAAGCTGCTGCCGTAGTTGCAGGACTTGAGTTAATTGCTCCTAATTATCATCGTGCGCATCGAGCTCTGCAAGACCATTATATCATTAGAATCACCGACGCCTCACTTATATTAAGGACTAACTCACACGCACCACGAGCAGACCCGAATCTGCGGTCGTCTGTCTTCAAGTAGCGAATTAGTAGGGAAACGCATCATATCACTCACACGGCCGACATTCTGCAGTCCATTTCGACCATTAACAAAAGGCGTCGTCGATAACAAAAACAAAACTGTCGCAGATACCAACCACAGGAAAGTGAGTGCAAAAGCCCTATAGTTCGTTTTTTATCACACACATTTTTGATTTCGCCTTCTCTATTGGAGCAGAATCAATTCCTCTTCGAAATCCATCGTGAAACTGTTTCGTGGGATGTCTACTCACGCGTACCACTGCCTGAAGGCAAAGTTGTCGCACCGATGTGGTTGGAAAGTGGTCGATACATGCGACAGACCGACGGCCGTTTTGTGGTTGAGATGTGGTACGTGTGAGTGAAGCCTTATCTGAAGCAGATATTGAGTTTATCCAGGTCAACTGCCAGCTCTGTATCTCATCTCAAGAATTCTGTTATTGCTCTTCGAAATGACACACATTATCTGTAAGCATTAGCAATAAACAACTTGGATGACCCCCTCCTATTTCCTTTGGTCCTGAAAATATTGATCAGCAATCCATTCAACTTTTCGAAAGTCTGGTGGCTTTTGATGTTTTTCCATCTCTTGGACACTGTTCGATTTAGCCACTTCAACTGCAAGATTAAGAGAGCACTCCATCAACCTTACCCGAATCTAGTGGCCCGGTTCGAAGGACTGCATATTTGTCATCTTCAGGTGGCCAAAATCGCAAAAAGAGATATAAAATGCCCTCACTTAAGTTTGAAGCCTTTGAGAACTTGTTATTTTACTCAATTACGTCTAAAAATCTGCCCCGAAAAATTCAAGTGGATTGAAAGTTCACACGTATTATAACATTCTTCATTCATATATTTTCCCCTCTTCTTATTCTATGATCCACACTGAATGTTGCATACGTTTCAGTCATCAAATGCAAACATACTTTTCGAATTATTGATGCACCATGCAATTTCACATGGATATACAGGGTCTTTCACGAGGAACCTCACCCATATTTATACGGGAAACTACTGAACGTATTTTCATGAAATTCAGCACTTATAAGTATTTCACGATGCTGATGAAATCTAAAATATTTTCAAGGCATGAGCACCTCCGGTTTTTCCGGAAATGACGTCAACTTCCGTTTTTCAAATTGGAACACCATTTTTTTATTGCAGAAATAGATTCCTTAGAAAATTTCAATTTATTTTGATGTAACATTTTTCAGTTTTGGTTGGAAAATTCTCTCTGAGCGGGAAAATTCGAAAAAAAAATCGAAAATAGAGCTCCGCTGAAACAAGAATAACTTCGAGGTTTTTGGATGGAAAATTTTCATTTTTGGGATTTTTCAAGATGTAAGATTGATGTATCCACTTTAAAGATCGAAATCGCGATTCATGATACAGGGGGTGAAAAAATCGCTTTCAAAGTTAGGGATGACAAAATCGTGAAAAATCAATTTTTTCAAATTAGAACCCCATTTTTTTATGGCAGATATTGAATCTACGTTAAAAAATAATGTGAGTGTATGCATCACACCCTTGCCCTAAAATGGATATTTTCTGAGTTATTCACAAAAAACTGTTTTTCGTCTTGAATTTTCAGCTATTTCTTTTCCCTTCACGCCAAAAAGATGAAATTTTCAGGAACTGTTATTTGAACCATGCTGTAGATTTTTCACCCCTTCTTGAAACCGACTTCAAGTTACTATTAGGAGAACCATGGCAAACTCTCGCAGTTATAACTAGAGAAGATGCTCAAAGTTTTGACCGTTAATTTCTAGACATTTATTTATACGTCTCAGGAATGCTTCGTGCGTTGCTCTTCTTATTTCATCGGGAGGAAGAGATCTGCAAAAGTGTTTAAAAACCAAATTGAGTTTCAAAACTATGAATCTAAAAATCTAAACAAACCTGAACGCATTTCTGACTCGTTCTATGCAGTCCTCTTTATCAGTCAGGGGAGTTGAGTAGACAATATTTTTTATCCTACCCCAAACATAATAGTCTAAAGGAGTTACATCGGGAGAACGTGGTGGCCAAAGATGTGGACCATTGTTCGCCAACCATCGATCTTCAAATAGCCTGTAGAGGATATTTGACACATTGAGTGAATTGTGTGGAGGCGCGCCATCTTGTTGATACCATAAGTCATTATGGTTCTGTACTAGCGGCTCAATTATTTGAGTCAATTTGTCAGAATATCTATCTCCTAAGGGAGAACATTCTTTAAATAATGCAAACATGTGTAGTGTTCTATCTTACCAGTTAAAGTCCCATCATAAATGTGAACATCGAGAATTGCATTATTTTTGATGGCGCAAAAAACATTGAAACTCCAGGTCTCTTGAAAGTTCCATTGTCTGAAGTGGTGGTTGTTCTCTTCATCCCAATAATGACTGTTATGCCTATTGAAAGAACCATTCTTTGTGAATTTAGATTCATCTGTCCAAATTATACAGTCCAAAAAGTTTTCATTCTCTTGAAATCGAATCATCATAGCTTCGCAAAACTCTGTTCTCCTGGCGAAATCAGTTTCCTTCAAATGCTGTACCCTATTGAATTTATATGGGTGCATTTTATGTTTTTTTTAATATTCTCCAAACACTCGATTGAGATAATCCCAGATCAATCTCGGCATCTTTGAGAGAATTCTGAGGATTCACACGAAAATATGCAAGAACTGTAATTTCGTTGTTCTCATCTTCTACTACACTTTTTTCTCTTTGTGTAGTTTTCTTAACGAAAGATTCGACATTTCTCAAGTTTGTCATGGTTCTGTTAATGGTATCTCTCGTTGGTCTGGGTCGGTCAGGAAACCTCTCAATGAACAGTCGAATCGTTCTATCTACAACTTTATTACATTCTCCATGAAGTAGAATGAGATTTAAATAATCTTCATTGGTAAAATTAGGCATAGTGATCGATTTTATAACTTAATACGAATTATCACCAAATTAATAGTAAACACAAAATGCTACTGAATAAAGAGGAATTTGGCAGATGTAATTAATGATATCTATCATTAAAAAAAAATAATGTAACACATGGTAAGTTTTTGCATATGGTTCATAAGGAATTATTTATGTATCACTGGAGAGAAAACCGATGGCCGATTAGTTGAAATAAAGAGGTTTCCGATACAAATTCGAATCCAAATTCGCCATCTATTTAGGAACAACCTGTAACTTTTTTCTCTTGCATATTAGGGTAGTAAAATCTAAAACATGGTTTAAGTAACAGTTCCTGAAAATGTCATCTTTTTGGCGTGAAGGGAAAAGAAATAGCTGAAAATTCAAGACGAAAAACAGTTTTTTGTGAATAACTCAGAAAATATCCACTTTAGGGCAAGGGTGTGATGCATACACTCACATTATTTTTTAACTTAGATTCAATATCTGCCATAAAAAAATGGGGTTCTAATTTGAAAAAATTGATTTTTCACGATTTTGTCATCCCTAACTTTGAAAGCGATTTTTTCACCCCCTGTATCATGAATCGCGATTTCGATTTTTAAAGTGGATACATCAATCTTACATCTTGGAAAATCTCAAAAATGAAAATTTTCCATCCAAAAACCTCGAAGTTATTCTTGTTTCAGCGGAGCTCTATTTTCGATTTTCAATTCGAATTTTCCCGCTCAGAGAGAATTTTCCAACCAAAACTGAAAAATGTTACATCAAAATAAATTGAAATTTTCTAAGGAATCTATTTCTGCAATAAAAAAATGGTGTTCTAATTTGAAAAACGGAAGTTGACGTCATTTCCGGAAAAACCGGAGGTGCTCATGCCTTGAAAATATTTTAGATTTCATCAACATCGTGAAATACTTATAAGTGCTGAATTTCATGAAAATACGTTTGGTAGTTTCCCGTATAAATATGGGTGAGGTTCCTCGTGAAAGACCCTGTATAGCCCAGTCCATTGGGTGGATTCTGCTTCTTTATGTCTTCAATGGTATTGTATCACTATTTGGACCGGCAGTCAACTTGTTGAATGAGTACAGAGGTTAAGGTAGAAGAGTGACTCTCGAAGTTCAAGCCGATCATATTTTTATACGATCGGATCAATAGTTTCCGAGTTATTGAGGAGAATAAATTTTAAGTTGCTATATTTCCGAAACCTTCACATGTATTTTGCCTATAAATGAATCGAGTCTAGATATTTTGGCTATTAATTTCAAGACTCTACCACGGACTACTCTGTGACAAAGGGCAAAATTTTTCATTTGAGATCAATTTCAACTCACAATTCGAAAATTACTGGGATTAAGACATGAAAATTGCGCGCTCTGGTTTCTTCGAACCAGTTTGTAAAGAGTAAGTTGGGAACTTGAGAACTTCATTTGCTCAATTAAATATTCATTTAGATCAGCTATGTTTTGAATCATTGATTTCATAATTTCATACGGCCTCAAACTAATTTTAACGCATGTTCATAATACTGGCCTTCAGTTTTCAAATTCGTACTTTCTTTTCTTCCGTGTTTTCTTATTGTGTCTTCAGTCGATCAAGAAGCACAATCGAATTCACCACGAATTCTTCATCACTAATTCCATTGTAATGGCTTCAAATTTGTAAAATAAAATCGATTTCTAGCTACTACCTTTAAAATTTCTTTCACGAAGAAAACTTCAACCAGTAAAATGCTTGCATTTGACCTTTTTTCAAACTATACTGCTGTATTATACATAGTGAATCCGAATGACGAAAAAGGAAATCGTCGGACACATATTCAGCAATATTCAAAGAGTAGTCATACTTCATGTGATGCTGAATAGTGTAATAGCATGTGCATGGATTGAAAAAAGAATATGTTGATGATCAAAGCAAATTGGATCTGCTCATTAAATACTTCAGCTCTAACGATGTGAATGCCTGCTGCTGTCAAAAATGTAGAAAGAATTCACGGCCACTTCCAACTTCAAAGTCAAAGTGAAACGTTTGCCGGCTACGCTCGGAATGGGTAAAAGTACTCGAAATACTTCATCCGATACCAATAACCGATAATCTGCACTTCGGATTCATTCTGAACGAAGTCGAATATTAAGCCGAAGTTCATTAAAATCTGATATAAAATATCGTGAGGGATGGCCCTTCGATACCCGAAAACTCTTTCTAGGGCCATAAATATTATTCCGGAGATTTTTCCGCTGCTTGCAAGTTTTAATCAAAAGATAAAAAGCTGCGAGCGAGAACGATAAAATTCTCTGAAAGACACTACGCGACACGTAAAATGAGTAATAAGTCGACGGTCTGTACCTTACCTTCAGCAATAAATAAATTTTCGGTCTAACCGACCGACGTTAGAGCTTGTAAGGGAAAGATAAAATTCTTTTTCGGACAGAAGCGCGACATTATGCCCCTCGAGTATGCCAACGTGTCTTTGTCAGAATATGAAAAATTCGAAAAACCTTTTTTTTTTTTCATGAACAGTTGTTTTGTTTTCTTTTGAAATATTATCGATTTCTATATATTTATATATTTTATTCCATTCTATCATATTCTATATATAGTCCAAGAGCTTTTGTTTGATTCAGGTTGAAATTTTATGTGATGGTATATATAGGTTAGGTGCGTATGTAATCGAGTGTCTTTCTGACCTAACTGTGTACACAAGGAACTGCGCATACGAAGAAGTTGCTGAAAAATGTTTGGCAGAATAAGAATAATTCAAAAGTTTCATTTCCGTGGAGTAAAAAATCCACGAGGAAGACCACTTTTGATGAGTTAACATTGAACAAAATAACTACAAAGTTGCAGTTTTCAGGAGATCAAAGTAAGTGTTTGATTCAGTGCCAAACAAAATCTTTTCCTCAATTCAGTTGCCATGCAGTAGAATATCTCGGATATCGCCAAAGAAAAAATTCGTTGGGAGGCAAATTCGGTGATCTGGATGGCCATTTGTAAGTTCCATTTGTAGAAATGACACTATCCCAAAAAGTAGTTCTGCGATATTGTCTCTGCGATATGACTTGCATAACCATCTTGTAGAACCTGATATCATATTTCGAAAGAAACAACTTAGAAACCCGATCTTTGTAGGTTTAGAAAGGAAGGCCAAATTCGTGAATGGATAGGAATTATTGGAAATTCCTTGGATATACCCATTCAAAATTTTATTCTCCCAATACTTACAAAAATACAGATTAGATCGGATTGAAGTCTGTAATTTGTTAAAGAAAAATGGCAGCTTGAAGGTCCATGGACATAATCTGATAAGAAGATCGCAGAATATAGAATATTTGAAAACAAATTTTGAATTTATTTCAAATTGCTCTAATAACAAGATCATAAGAGTATACCGCACGAAGTTATTAGACAGTATTTTCGAAGTAGATTCCAAGTTTCATCACGATTGAATCAGTATTTTTTGAGTTATTTCGAAGAAAAAAACGATGCCGTGAAAAAAAAACCAAAATTTGTCATTTTCAATTATATCTAAAAATTATGCTCGCCTCGAACTCAAATTTAATATATAAAATATAAAGTTCCGGTTTTGAGCGAAATTGTTGTTACATATAATGAATAGTTCCAAAAAAAATTGAAAAAATATTTATTTTGCATTTACCAACAAAATTTCAGTAAAACTTGTGCCCAGTTATGCTTCAACAAACTGCCAACTTTTATTCCAATCGCTCACGTATAGTTTCTGAGGTATCAACGAACGTCTCATTTAGAAATACACGTTTCAAGTCGATAGGATTCTCTGTACGGTCGTAGTTCTGCATACGGCCGGCATGCCGGACAGAATCAATTTTGACAGCGGATTCGTAGTCAGTGAGTCCAACCAAGTCGTTTGAGACTATTTTCGGTAAAAAATTCCGAAATTCCGAAACAGACATTTGGACATGCTGTTCTTGAGAACATGGACGCAAAGATAAAGATTATGATATAAGAGTCTCTTTCTCATTTGCGAAGCCAGAGTCTGCTAGGAATATATATTTGAAATATGAGTTTGACAAGCAGATTTTATTTTAGAGCTAAAACACCAGCAAAGTGATTTTCCAGTGAAAACAGGAACTGAATAACCCTGAACAAGAAATCCGCATGAAAAATGTACGCAGACGAAAGTCTGAATTTGCATAGTCGGGTGTGTTTGCAGGCGGCGACCTTAAAATTCAGATCTTTACAATCCTAATTCCGTTATTTCATAAACAATTCGTTTACAAATTAGGATTACCTACAATTGCGCTTTGTTTACTGTTCGAAAACACGCCATGCAGTCGCTGTATCTACCATCTTGCTTGGGTCGAGTCAACATTTCGTTCATTAATCCGAATTTCCATAATGCCATTTATATACTGCGCACAGTTGGAATACGTTGGTGAATTGAAATTTTAGTTTGGCTGAAGCTTCAATATCTCTCAGATTCGATCATCGATCTCTACTGCAAATTTGAATATCCTCTACTTTGTCATTTTTTGTCATTTGGTTTGTTAGATGTTTGGAGGGCATTAATATTCGGATATACGACTGTTTTCTTTTCAATACTTCAATCATGTTATCTTATTGCTCGAGCTCAACATAATGACGATATTTTCGGTCACACAGAGTATTCCATTCTTTCTGGTCGGGGATCAACTTTGTTTTTTTTAAATGGCAACCTTTAGCTTTCATCACAAGAAGATGAAAGAAACTTTATGCATATCTCTTTTGCGAAAATATTGTCAGATGTTCGAGATATTCTGCCTGAAATAACTTTGTTTCCAATATTCGCCACTCCGAATATTTGAAATTATTGAGTTATACCAAGTCCCATCTGAATTAGTTTTTGGTTGAATATTGTCCATTGACATCTCTTTATTTTGTAAGTCCTATCTGGGTTTTCACTCCCAGTCCCTGAAACAGACTGACGAGACATTGTTTAAGAGAACCGCCATGTATTCACACCCTTAACGCGTTTTTCCAGATTCGGAGTAACCTTTCATGAAGTTTTTCATCAACATTTATGCCGTCATTTTGAAACTCAGCAGGTACTGGATTTCAATTCCATCTCTGTATTTTTGAAATTTTGTGGAAATTAAACGAACGGATATGTCTTTGGAATCATTGGCCGGATTTCACCCATTCAACCGTTGTTCTGAATCCCGAACTCGTTTTTTTCAGATAAACACAACGTTGAGTTCGCTAATCAGCTAAAATCTGCCCAATGATTCCATAGATATATCCTTTCGAAATTTTAGTTTTAGATTTGATTCAATCGAAATGGTAGAAAACCGTTAATTTAATGAAAACTTTTTACGGACTCACCAGGCGAATTCAGCTCACTCGTAAATTCTACATTCCTAATAAACCGACAAGATACTTCACTCATCTCGCGATTCTGCGTGATTCGTTTCAGAAGTTAGTGTGTTTACAGTCAACCTTGCAATCGATTGTGAACACAATAACTTCAACTTATAGACTCCGAATGAGTAAAGCACAATTCAAGCTTTTTTTTATTTTTCCAATATTTGCGAGGGTTAACAAATGATCGATATGAAATTTGGTAAGTTGTTGCTAATATCAATTTGTTTCGCAAAAATCTGGAAAATTTCGCATATTAATATTTTGAATTTTGTTAACGAAGCGATCCTCACGAAATTTTGCATACATTTTGGTGTCTGCATTCTACAAACAATTTCCAAGTGACAATATGATCGAATCAGTTATTCTCGAGAAATCAAAAAAGTCGAAAATCACAGACATTTGCTCAAAATAATGAAGCACTGTTTCATAGAACAAGCAAGCAAGCAGGAGAAGTATGTGAAGGAAGAGATCTAAACTTGACCGCTTCAATCGTTGATCATTTACTTTGGTGTCAACATCATCACGAAACAAACTCAAGCCCGAAAATTAAAGGAAATAAAAAAAATGTTATCCGAAAATCCAAAAATGCATTCATTGTGAGGGGGAAGCATATTTTTGCATTGGTATTTTTGTTGATTATCTTCGATTTCTAGACACTTTTCAGACCCTGAAAGTTAGATTTCTGGTGTGTTCTGGGTAGGCTCGGTTACTGTGTCCTTACACCATACTAGGCACAGCACTGTTAAGTGTTTACCTAACATTGAAGATAAACAGGAAATAAATGTTTTCGTAAATAAGCTCACAAGACAGTTCTAAATTCAATACAGTTCCATGCACTTTGTAAGACACGATGTACGAGTAATTTATGAAAACGTATAATAACGAGGAGACATAATGAAGACATCCATGTACGATGTAGTTAGTAGTTGCCTTCGTCTAGGTTATGTCTTGAGGTAGAAATTTGTCAAGTTTTATTCACCCTTAATAAAGTTTATAATGATCAAATATCCATGATTTCATATAAGAAACGTTATAGGGGGCGGCTTCAAGGGTGTTCGAAGTTTCAGCTATCCATTTTCGTAAATTCCATTTTGAAGGCTGCTTTCTCCTCAGTTGGGGCAACCATAAAAAATTCGGGGTAGACTTGGCTCTGCTTTCACAACAAATAGGATTTAAAAGTTAAACTGGGCAGCGAATTGGATGCACAGGTGGTATCTCAAATCAGACAACGTTATAAGATTATGCTGGGAGACGGTTATGGCTGCTGAAAATAAATTGGGGCTTTTTCAACATGCAAGGTGATTGCACATAAAAGGAGCCTTCAGTATCCTTCTATCTTTGATCCTTGCAGGCAGGGTACTTCTGAATTCACCCTATCAGATGGGAATTTTATTATCCCCGAATTTTGGAATGGCTGACCAAGCAGCAAGGTATGAAATTTACAGGGTGTTTCACCATAAACTGGACAAACATATATAGCCGTATATATATGACAGTGGAAAAGTAATTTAATTTATCGAAGCATAAGCTAGATGCAGAGTGTTTAATGTCAACATTAAGCGATATTCTGATAAGTGTGGTGAGTTATGCGTGACCTTCGAAATAACGGTTTTTGCTCACATCTTAGTATTTTTTCATGGCCAATTCAATTATGGTGTAGAATTCTGTAGAAACAATTACCAAATGACGGAAAACCTGCAGAGTTGAAATTTTTATTTTTGATTTCCAAATTGAAATTCAATGTAGGATTTCTGTGATGAAATTTTCCTAAATTTCAAAATTTTCTTCACATGTCTACAGGGAAGAAGAGATTTCACCCAAAATTGTTGAAATTATTTTGTGGTCTCCAAAGATTCCACTCGGAGGACTTAAAAAATTTCATTCAAAAAACTGGTGGCTTCATGGCCAAAATTGTGCTAATGGGCCTCCAGAATGACCTGGATAGGGATATAAAAATATCAACCAAAAAGAACTTTGGTGGGAATCGAACTTGCTTCACTTTCATATAGTATGGTCACGTTACCTCTACAGTATAAATAGGATTCATTCTTATCATATTAATGTCCGTTACCAAGCAACGGTAGTTCATCGAATTTGACTCTGATATCTCTGATGACTCTGATGTGGAGAAAGTTAGATTCCCACCAAAATTTTCTTCAAAATTCATATTTCTATCCATTCTAGAGGCCCATTAGCACAATTTTGGCCTCCGTAAGGCCACTAATTTTGTGAATAAAATTATTTGAGTACTCCGAGTGAAATCTTGGGAAGGCTACAAAATAAAAACAAATGAATATTTTTATATTATGTTTTCACACCAGTATTCAAACTGAAGGAGAGTTCAACCTTGAAAGATTTCAAAGATTTTGGGTTAAACTTTTTTTCACTGTCGACATGTAGAAAAACAGTTGAGTTTTAAGCCTGAAAAAATTTTGCACGGAAAACCTTAGGAAATCGAGTACATTGGAATAATGCAATCGAAATAAAAATTACAACTCTGCAGTTTTTCCGCCCTTTTGATTATTTTTCCGAAATTTCACACCACAATTAAATTGACCACCAAAAAATACTAATCAAAAATCGTTATTTCAAAAGACACGCATAACTTACCAGTTATCAGAAGATTGCACAAAGTTGACATTAAACACCCTGTATTTCGCTTATGTTCAGGAACCGGGGTATATGACATAAGTCAAAAATGACTCTCCCAATGTCATCTACACGCCTATATATGTTTTCGCAGTTTATGAAACATCCTGTATATTTTATATTTCAGAGGGATAGAGCAAATGTTTATCGATGCCTACAGAATGTTGGAATGATTTGCCGTTCCAGTTTTCAGATACACCTACTGTGCTATCTACCGTGAAACACCAGTATATCAAATAAGTACCGTTTGTATGGTTCTGAATCAATTGAATAAGGAATTTGTGCAATGAATATGATTTACTCACAATATTCTGCAAGCAATCGGCCGAATTAGAGAAAGTTCGGTACAGGATTTGACTTCACGTCACTTTTTTTGTTGATGCACCAACATTGTTGCCCTTATAGGAAATAACCATTGTAGTGATACGCTTCCTTCTACGGATCTCACATTTTCGATGATGAACTTCATTTGTATATCCTGAATAATTAGTTGAAAGTAGAACCCCAATGTTTGTTTCAGAATTCTAGAAACGAACTTGCAAACTACAGCCCTTGATTAGTAACATAGAAACACAGGAAGTCAGACTATCTTTTGAATATTCAATTTCTAATTCCGTGACAAGAAAGCGCCATTTTCCTGACAAAATTAGTCATTTGCAACCCGCCCAAATATCTTAATTGATTGGCTCTCGGACCGTAATGAAATTAGGAGTCATTAATTTTTTTCAGTTTAACCACGATTTAAATTCTCAGTTGCCGTATTTACATACCTTCGACTGATAAAATAACCGGGCTGCATATAATGAATACAAAAATCGCATTAGCATGTTTTTCACCGTAGATTTAAATCTTTACAATGAGCTAGTTACGCCCTTCAGACCCTTTTTTCAGCCTGAAAACGTCGAAGAAATTGCCTCGAAGTACACATGCCGGCCCTAAATCCTTTAGGAATGGAGTAGAATCAACGTATATGAATGTCAATGATATTCATGAAAACACTGCGAATTTTACCATATTATTTCTAAGTCAGGCTGTATATACGATTGTAGGATATGGCCTGAGGGACCTCAGTCGACATTGATTGAACCAGATATTCTGTTTTCTGTTATAAATTATTTAAAATGAATAATGAATATGGCATCGCAGTATAGCGACGATTGTATTTCTTGCTGATTGCAGTGAGTGACAGTTTTCAAAAATTCCGCAATTTTTATGGATTAGAAGATAATGATCAAGGAGTACTGTCTAGCTGTGTTGCTCCTCAATTTCAAGCGTAGCTCACACAGAATAAAAGAGAAAATTTACGTTCACATGAACAGAAGGACGAATATTCATCAATGTCTCAACAGGTATTCTACCTGAAAACTTCAAATGGATATACACCATACGCATACCTCGAAGTGGGGAAGGTTAGGGTTGCCGAAATTTCCAAGCAGTCGGAAAAATATCAAATCTTTTCGGAAAATTTCAAAGCAGTCGGAAAAATTTCAATGGACGGGGTTGAAAAAAATAATAATTACAACAATAACTTTTATTTATCCTTTGAGACATTTACAAAGTATAGGATAGGTCAAGAAAGAAAAATAAACAAATCGACATTGAACAACTAAATTAACAAAATCTAGCATCTAAATATTCTCTTACACTATAATATCACTTCTTCAACATAATAATCTTAACTTCAGCAAGAAAACTCGATCTGATCAACCTTTTCACTGTATCCAGCAAGTGATTGAACAGTATAATACAACTGTAAAATGGAGATGTTTCAAATTTCACTGTTCTGTGCTGAAGCACAGAAAGAGTATCAGCACTCCTAGTACTATATTCATGGAAATCCAACAGTTTCTTATACTTCGAAAAATCGTTCTTCATATAAAGTAAGCATTTGTTAACATGTATGCATGGGGCTATCATTATTTCTTGCTCAATGAAAAATGAAAATTTACAGGAGTTTCGTGGTGGCAAACCAAAAATAGCACGAACAATGCGCTTTTGTGTTATGGAAACTCTTTCAAAGTCAACTGAGCATGCACAGATCATGTTATTATATGACTGGGGACTGTAAACTAAACAATAGTAAATATCCAACAGATATTTTATTGGAAGGCTGCTCCTAATTCTACGTGTGGCATAGAAGAAGGAACATAACTTCCCACAGACATACATAGCTTTCTATTTGACTGATTAATTTCCGAATTTCTTCACTTCGAACTGAAGTCAATTTGATAAATAGAACACTCCTTTTTCTGTTGACTGGGACCAGAGAAGTTAGGTTACATCACAGAACACCGACACAAACAAAATAAACATTCATATTGAATAAAACTAACAGTTTACAGTTTATATGCGTTAAATATTACATGTGCTAGATATACAATGGAGCCTGGGGAAAATAATTCACTTAGTGTGATGTTTAGAATTAATGGGTGCCTGCAAACTTTTCAGGTTCCATTAGAAAATGCAGAGTTTTACCATAGGTTAGTTAGTAAGTATCATATTTTTTTCATCTTACGGATCGAAATGAGTTTCTGTTTTCTTTCAGATGATAATGAGTTCACCATCGATTATATGAACGAGCTATTCACCACCAAAGAGCCATTAACATCTTTAGAGTGATTAATTGGTGATGAATTGTAAGAAATCGAAAAAATTAATTATGTCTTATTGTTACTATTCTCATTCGTTTTTGTAGTGAAACTTTATACAGAATAAATTCCCCCATTGAAAATGATGAAAATACTCCCGTCTCAAACATTGAAAATGAAAGAACTTTATGGAACCATGCCGGAACCATGATGCTGATAACCAGTGTAGAGTCCAGGTATGAAGATATGCATCATGCCACCAAAAAAAAACATTTCTGGAACAATATCTGTGATTTGTTGAGTAATGGGATAATGGTGAGTAGATAGGTACAGATGGTTATCACAAGTGATAATTGGTAGTTTAGACATCTGTCTTAGTAACAGAGACCTTTCCAATTGTCAAGGATAGATATTTTCCTTTAAGGATGGCAGAAGATGGATTTTAAACTATACCAAGCAATTGAGCATATAGAGAATATAACATATTGACATGCTCACGTTACTTTCTTTTCCAGGTCACTTCTCAGCAGTGTAGGACAAAGTGGCAGAATTTAGTCCGAACATACAAGTCTTGTACAGGGTGATTCATTAAGGGTGGCCACCGGCCGTATCTCGGAAACCATTTATCCTATAACTTCAAGAAAAAAATTCTAATGACAAAATCGGCCCCTAGGAAATGACTAAAAATATTCTCAAGTTCGTAGTTCCCCACTAGAGGGCGCAATCTATCACTTGTAAAATATAATCTCATTTTTTACGAAATATTCTCCAGCTAACAGTGGTAAAGAATAATAACATAAGAAAATACTCTTCCTATTCAACAATTTTTGTTTGGGTAGTTTTTCTATATTTCCTTTTTTTCAGTGATGGGATGGAAAAACTTTTCTTCACAAAAAAAACACTCTTACTTCTGTATGCGTGAACCGATTTTCACGTAATTTGATTTTATTCGAAGGCCATTAAAAGCAGATCACAGAAAAATATGACAACAACATACTGGGTGATCCAATTAAAAACTACAGGCTGTTTTATGTCACTTCACCCTATTTGCGCGTTTTACTGGGGAATTTCAAATGCAATGCTATGATTCTAACCGACTGAGAATAAGCTAAGCATTATCAGCTATTGACTTGTTAAAACCGCGGACAGATATCTCCGGTCATTCCGAAGATATTAACATTTTTGCAGATTTCGATAAGTGTTGATCAACCCTCAGGAGGAATTGAATTATTTCATCATCTAAACAATCAAATGAAAGGAAAAACTTATCAAAAATGTATGTCACTCACAAAACAAGCTGATCTAGATCCAGTAAGCTTTGGCGTTACTGTTTTTTCTCGGTTTCTATAGCTGTAAAATTTATTTAGATCGATTGCAAACTACTAGTTTATGAGGCCTCATTATTCAAACGGAGAAACATATGATATGCTTAATGTTTATGCTGAATGTTTAGAAAATGCAGTAGCTGAAAGGAAATACCCGATACGATATCCTGAAAGACGTCGTCATTCCAGAAAAGTATTCAAAATATTGACACGAAGACTGCGACAAACTTGGAAGGTTCAATATGTTGGAAGAACAAATGGTAAACGTAGAAGCCGTAATGAGGATAATATCATAAAAGTTTCGGCTTATGTTTATGCTGAATTACATTTGAGCATCCGAAAAATTGCAAGTGATTTGAGATCGAATTAATCGCTAGTTCAAAGGATACTAAAGGACCATAAACTGCATCCGTACCATGTTGTGATGCACAAAGAATTGAAAGAGACTACAGGACTTTAGGAATTGGTTGAAACGAATGCTTAACGGCAAACCTAACTTACTTCATAGAATATTATGGACTAACGAGGCTACTTTTTCTTGCAATGGTAAAGTAAATTTACACAACAGCCACTACTGATCATCTAACAATCCATATTGGCAAAGATAAGTCAATAATCAGAATCGCTGGAGTGTTTACGTGTAGTGCGGAATTTTTGATGGAACAGATTTCGGACCATTTTTCTTCGATAGTATCTTGACGAGACAAAGGTGCTTGAAATTTTAACGGAAAATTTTCGAAATCTTTTAGAAGATATTGCTAGAAATCAGGTTAGATTTGTGGTATCAACAAGATGGTTGCCCGGACGCGGGAGTATTTTTCCAGCAAGATCACTCGACCTCACCGTATTAGATTTTATTTTTGGGGGAGAATGAAGACTTAGTTTTCCGAACAACCCAAACTACAAGTGAGGATATGAAAAATAGATTTCGATAGGCAGCTGGAACTGTGACCAGTATCAACTAAAGAAATACTTAATTTATGTATAGAAAAAAATGGTAGACATCTTGAATATTTGAAATGATTGTTTTTTGTTCAAATATTTTCGTTGTTGCTATTTTTTGTTTCATTTTAACGTATTATTGTTATTTCATGTGTGTTTAGCATTTTGCTGCGTTGTCATGACGACTAAAGTCACTTCCTTGTTGTTTCAAGCTAACAGGATTGATCAACACTTATCAAAATTTACAAAAATGTTAATATCTTCGGAATAACTGGAGGTATCTGTCTGCGGTTTCAACAAGTCAATAGGTGATAATGATAAGCTTATTCTCAGTCGGTTAGAATCATAACATTGCATTTGAAATTCTCCAGTAAAACGCACAAATAGGGTGAAGAGAAATAAAACAGCCTGTAGTTTTTAATTGGATCACCCGCTATGTTGTTGTCATATTTTTCTGTGATCTGCTTTTAATGGCCTTCGAATAAAATCAAATTACGTGAAAATCGGTTCACGCATACAGAAGTAAGAGTGTTTTTTTTGTGAAGAATAGTTTTTCCATCCCATCACTGAAAAAAAGGAAATATGGAAAAATTACTGAAACAAAAGTTGTTGAATAGGAAGAGTATTTTCTTATTTTATTATTCTTTACCACTGTTAGCTGGAGAATATTTCGTAAAAAATGAGATTATATTTTACAAGTGATAGATTGCGCCCTCTAGTGGGGAACTACGAACTTGAGAATATTTTTAATCATTTTCTAGGGGCCGATTTTGTCATTAGATTTTTTTTCCTGAAGTTATAGGATAAATGGTTTCCGAGATAAGGCCGGTGGCCACCCTTAATGAATCACCCTGTATAGACAATAGAGCGAAGTCCGATCGAGGACCAATCAAATTTAAATATTTCGCAAATTTGGACTCTTTTTAGGTTCAAAACCAAATATTAATACACCATCCCATTGACTGAACATTTTAAATAATAATTTAACTCCAACTCCGAGTGAAATGTTACCTTCAGGTGACTTGGCACATTCAAGTCAGACTGACATGGCAAATGCATCTCAGACTGGATTGGAACATTTAGAGAGTCAGAATGAAGGAAAAGATGGGACGAAGAAAAGGAAAAAGAATTATAGTAGCGAACTATTAAAATTAAAAGCGGAATATTACGCTGAAAAAATTAAATCTCAAAAGAGAAAACATGATTTGCTCGAGCAAAGAATAGCCCTCCAAGCGAGAACTGTTGTAGCCTTGGAGGAACTGGCAAAGAGGAGGAGGGAAAATCTTCATTCCGATAATAATCAAAATGTGATGTGGTAATGCCTGTGATAGGATTTCCTTTTTTTTTAACTAATATTTTTCAAGATTTCCTACGTCATTTTTTTAAGATTTCCTATACTATTTAGTTTTCTCAGAGTCCCTATAATATTTTATTTTTCTAAGAGTTCCTACAGTATTTTATTTATCTAAGAGTTTCTATAATATTTTATTTCTTAAGAGTTTGTACATTTTGTTTTTTTTAGAGTTCCTACTTGTTATATAATGATTAAATATATACCTGTTGATGTTTATAAATTATATGAAGTATTAAATAATTCTGTTTTTTCATCTACAAACCTGTACATATTATGTCTATTATAATAAGTATAGTATTCACCTATATGTTATAATTCTTGTTTGCAGGATTCAATGATCAAGTATAGCATGAAATCATTAAAGAAAATAAGTTTATTCAGAGGATAAGTATAGCTCAGAGAGATACTTCATACCGACTAGTTAACTCAACTATCAGGGAAACGAAAGGTTCAGAAAGGGAATCATTCATAGGAAAAAAAACGTTTCAAGCTCATCAAAACACAAATTTTATTGAATTTAACAATTTCATATTTCTTATCCACCTACATTAAAATAGAATTTCTGTCACCTAAGGGAACATACTCTGAAACAATTGTTCTCTTATTTGAGAATTTTCTTCAACTGAATCAATTTGTGCACTGCTATCACTTGGAGATTCTATATCTTCCTCGACCTCTTGAATAACCGAGTCTGAATCGTCCATAATCACACATATGTTGTGTAATACGCACGCTGTAATTGTTGCTTCCACAATAAAACCAATATTTAAATTTTCAAAACCTTTCAGTCTACAAAAACGCGAAAGGCATTTTCAATCACTATCCTTGTTGAGGAATGTTTGTAGTTAAAATTTTTTTGAGCCTCCGTCAAGCAGCCATTATCTTTATATGGCGTTACAAGCCACTTCAGGTTGGGATCTGCAGAATCCCCAAATAAATAACAATTGTTCAACTTTAATTCACCAGAGGTCGCATCTCTGTATAAATTCGATTTTTTCAATACACGTGCATCATGCAGAGATCCTGGTTCACCACAGTACAAGTCTATAAATTTTTTTTTATTGTCACACACTGCCTGGAGTATTATACTATGATAGCCTTTTCTATTATAATAGGCTGCTTGGATATTTTCAGGTTTCAAGATCGGAATGTGGATTCCATCGATAGCACCAACACAATTAGGAAAATTATTCGTAGTAGAAAAAACTTTGCATATATCCTTCGTTTCTGCATCCCTAGGCCACATTACGAATTTCTTCCTATTCTCTACCAAATATTTTATTACTAATTTAATACACCTGTGGCTAGCGCTTAGGGTCACATTAAATCTATTGGCAACTTGTCTGAAAGTCTCTCGGTTGACCGAATACCAGATAGTCATGTAAACTCCTTTTTCTGGCGTTATATTTTCCCTCCCAGATTTGTAGTTAGGAAAAATATTATTTTCTTTGATAAATAAAATAATACAAAGCACAGTCCTCCTCGTAAGCCGATAGTGAGAAGAGAATTCTTGGTCATCATATTTCATTGATTGTTCTACAAAATCACTGCCTAGTTTCAAGTCCACTCTCCTTTCAACAAGGTCTTCTTCTGATGATGAGGTACTGCTAGAAGAGCTACTTTCAATATTTTCTTCCATCAGATATGTTACTGCAGAAGCCTGATTTGAAACAAAATGAAAATTAATATTAAACAAAAACGACATAGTGGTCATCACCCTCAACATGACATCAACTGATTTCATAATAATCAGTCAGAAAATTGAAGAAAAGATTGATTCAACAGCAACAATAAAATTCTTCGTTGAATTGAAAATATTTAGCAGATTAATGTTTACTTACCACAATCATATCTTCTTCTACCTCCATGTCCATTTTAGAATCTTCAATCGATGGCTTCTTGATGTAGTATTTACCAGTAGTATATCTTGTCTATGAGTATTTACCAGAAAGTGTATCGTCGAATTGATGAACACGTGCAGTTTTGACAGTTGAGAAAGTTTATTTACCAAAATGCAAGGTTATGTTGAACTGAAGTGATTACGGAAATCAAACCGAATCCGCCAGAGAGCAACATCAGTTGGAAGTGATGCGCATCCTTTGAATAAAGAACAACAGGAAGTAGCATAACGCTGTTCTACTTCGTATATCAGTGGGACATAATCGCCCATATTGAACCTCCAAGTATGACTCATGTTAGTTAGTTTCTTCAGACAAAGAAGTCTCGGAACAAGTTGTTCTCTCTTCAAAGTGAAAGCGAAGTCGGCCATATGCAACCTCCATCCCGGACCCACGATTTGAAGCCTTATGCTCCTTCCTTATGTTCTTTATTCAGAGTGCGCATCAGTTGAAAATCACAACATTGTCAAATAGAGCGCAGATCAACTGATTTTGCATCAGTTTGGAAGTGATACAGCGGAAAATAGAAAGCACCTATAATCAACATGACCGCACCACCTCAAATTACTATCCACTAATATACCCAAGAACTTGGTCGACTCGCCAGGAACCAAAATACCATCCTGGTGTTTCACAACCAATGGAGTGCGCTTCCCTAACTCAAACTTGACAGTTTTATCCACACTAACAACGAGCGAGTTTGCTCGGCACTACCCGACGAAACCCCCCATCAAAGACTCACAGGTCTCCACGAGTTTCGGAGGTTTCGTCCACGAATATAATGACTAGAGACCGGATCTTATGCATTTGCATATTTGCATATGCATTTGCATATTTAAGACATTTTAGCGGTATTTGCATATTTTAGCTAAGATCCAGTTATGATGCATATTATGGACGGAAATGTTTTATATTGTCGAGTTTGTTAGAAGAATATTTCGTGCACAAAAAGATTCAAATAGACCAACATATCAAGACAAATCTTCACATTACCGGATTAAAAAAGAAATCCACGACAACAACTTATAACCGCGTCTACATCTAGCTCTGAATGCAAACAGAAGACCAATTTAGTATGGAATTATGTGGAGCATTGTAAGTAATAAAATAGTTTACAAAAACACTGACAAATTTTAAAACCATATTATTAAGAGTTACTGATATGCTGATTTTGAAATGAAAATTATTTTTCTTTTTTTTTTTAGTTCCTAAAATTCATTATTCAGTTTTGCATATTCTGCATATTTTCGTGCATATTCTGCCTATTTTCGTTTATATTTCAGGCATTTTTCATGTATATTTGCATGCATATATCAACCTTTTTATGTTGCATATAGTCCGGTCTCTAATAATGACCCTCAGCAATTTACCGTGTATGAGTACCAGGTGGAAAAACACGTCGTTGATGAAGAGGATGAAAACAAGCATCCCAAGGACGGATCCTTGGGGTACCCCCAGACTCATTCCCTGTTCCTCAGACCAAGAAACCCCCACCCTGACAGAAATTATACGATTCATTATGAAACTCATGACCCACTGAAGCCCATATTGTACAGCTTGGACTTGAGAAACTCCGGTGAAAAAGTGCCGAATGCCCTGTAAAGATCAAACAAGATCCTGACAGTGTGCAATCCCTCGTTTGATTTAGAATGGACAAACTCAACAAATTCCAGGGAAGCTATCTGGGTAGAACGCTCCACCCTATATCCGTGCTGACTATCCACAATTATTTTAAACTTATTCAGGTAGTCAACCATACGGTTGAGAACTATCCTTTCAACTACCTTGGATAATATACTAAGGAAAGGGATTCAACATACAGGGGAAAACTGTCGAACAGACTGACTCATTCATAAGATGTGATAAATGATCAGCGACATACATGGATATGGTTTTCAGAATGACAGTTATCAAATCGACACCTGTGTTCTTTGTATTTTTGAGTTTTTGGATAGCGCTTAATCAGTGCTTAACAAACCGGCAGACACGAAGCAACGTTCGGCCGAATGAAAGCTTGAAGAGAACAGAGACGGGATAATACGAAATAACGCCAAATGTACGAATTAGTGATTCGTGTTAACATAGATTCAGATGAAGCCCTATATGTATAGCCGGTAATAAATGGTATCTATCCCAATATTGTTACTAAGTGTATGGAAAATATGAATAATTTTTCTTCGTCTGCGTTATCCCGTAGCAGGTACCTAGTTGTAGAATTTTAAGTTACTCCACATAGGTTTTTAGGTTGTATTTCATTTTTTCACACTTTTCTCAAGTTTTTTACTTTGATCATTATATGCCAGTTGATATAATAATTTTGTCATTGAAGACGTAGTACATCGAAGACATAAAAGTATATCGTAAGATATCAAATCAATATCGAAAGATATTATGTAAAGGTTATACAGAAAAATCTGTATTTAATTGTTGTTACTCCACATAGACTGTGTCATAAAAAACCACCTGGTATCATCGATTTGAGCTGTTTCTATCAGTCCAGCAGATTTCATCATTACGCTCCTTGTACATTATGTTATGGTTTTGCTAACAGCGTGAAAGGAATTAAAAACAACCGCGTAGAAATGAAACGAAAAAGATTGAAGCGTGTGGTATGTGGTGCCTTATTCAATAATGATTATGAAAAAATCGTGAACAGAAAAAACACAAAGGGCAACATGTGTGTATGTGTGTTTGAATATTGTGGGTAGTGCCAATACTGCCCCATTCACTTTGGTTTGGAGATGTAAATGATGAGAAGGCACTTCTTCTTCAAGTAAGATTCCTATTTCAAAGATCTCGATAGATTCGTGGTTTGATAAGGTACCATACTTCTTAGTTGTACCTGATTCGTTGATTTTAAGTTTCATTGAAAAAATCTCATTTTCCTTTGAAATTGTACTAGGAAAATCAAAATATACAACAGATGCTATGATTTGTGAACTAATCTCATACAATACATCTTAAGATTCAAGATGTAGATCTTAAGATATTCTGATAAGATATTCTACTTTCACGAATGTTTTATTGGCACTAGAAGTTTTCCCAATTTTTTGACAACACAAATATTATATCTTATATCTAGATATGAACATCATTAGATAACCTTCGGTCATCTATTCCTTCAATGTACAGTTGGGAAGTTTTTGATGCTTTCCCTCCCAAATATTCGGCTCTGACCCGTCCCTGAGTTTCTCCTTAGATGGCCTTAGATGATCGGTAACACCGTGAAACTGGACTGGAATTGGACGTTACTTCCTCTGTTTATAAAATTCTTGGTAGTGGTATGGCGAACTCAAATCAAGGTGGAATATGCGCTAATATATGGGTGAACATTATGGTACTTGAGATATGTTGATTAGGTGCATGGAATTGTGTTTCTTTCTTCGTTACCGTGAAGCGATTATCAAATGAATGTTGCGATTGAAAACATTGAATGCCTGGTTGAGTTCAGCTTTTATCAGTTAGATTTTGGAAGACAAAATTGACCAAACAATTAAAAGATAGTTATTCTCTGAAACCGAAGGTATCGTAGCGATATATTGATGCTACTCGAAATTTCGCAGCATGCATTTCCAGCACATAAATATTGATGAACCCGAAATAAAATTTACAATGGTATAAGGACGAATAACTCTCATTCTTGAATTCAAAAATATACCAGTCACTTCGCGTCCTCTGGAAACAGAAGCATACAAAAGTGATAGATTAATAATTCGTAGGATACTCAACCGAGTGTCAAGATATTACTTAAACCTTCCTGATAAAGCTCACCTCATTTGCCATCTTCCTGAGATTCGATGAAATAATAATAATAATATTAATGAATTCATTCCCCCGAAATATTACAAAAATGTCAAGTCGTCAAAAATACTCATTAATTTTATATACGGTCCTGTCCAGCAACAGTCCGACAACTTTTTTTTAAATGATTTTCTGTCCAATTTTTCAACCCTCAGTGGCAACCCGTTGTAGAGCCTCACACAGTCATAGTTTACACCCTGCTTGATGGCCTCAAGTAGGATATGTTACTTGTATGTCATCTCTTTTCCGAGTTGAATTTCATGGAAATTGCCATTCGTAACGAATTTATCTTTGTTGTCTTGAACATATAACACACATGACAAGATGTATCGATGTGTTACTGTCAATATTCCCAGTTTCTGTAATAATTCTCTGCAGCTTGTTCCTGCTGGCTTTTTACATATTATCCTCAAACATTTATTCTGTAACTTCAGTATGGTATCAATTTTCGCGCTGCTGCCCCACAAAACAACACCAGAACTGATTCTGCTTTGAAAATTGCTGTAGTACAAAGTGAGCATCCTCCATCGTTGCTTCCTGCATGATCCTCTTGATGCCATATGTCACTTTTGATAGTTGTTTGGCGAGCACCTCTATGTGGTAGTTCCATTTGGAATTCTCTTGGAAGAATCTTCCTAAGAATTTTAAGACTTCTTTGTAGGCTAAAGTTTGTGCCGTGAAAGTGATTATTTGAGTTTTTTCATTGTTCATCTGTATTTTGTTGCTACTGAACCAAGATTCTGCTTGTGCTAGTGAGTTTTTTCTTATTTCCTCAACCTTAGCTATATTTTGACCGCGGTTCAAAATACTCGCATCAGCAGCAAATAAGCATAGGTCAGTGCATGCAATTCTCTGTGGAAGGTCATTGATGTATATAAGAAACAACATTGGAGCCAGCACAGAACCTTTTAGTACGCCATAATGAATTGACTCCATGATAATGCGATGGCTAAGTGGGTTAATGAGACAAATCGGCCAAACGGTTGTGGAGTTATGCCCAGTTGAATTATTGAGGTTATTTCCTTGGACTCTCTGGATTTCTCATGCAATCAGAATAAAACTTAGTTATTAGTTGTGGAATACCGACGCAGAAATATCTTCTTCATCTCATAGTTAGTATATAAGTTTGTTGTTTTTCTGTTTTTCATATTTTGTAGCTTTCTCCTCAGTATAATGATAACACTATATAGTTGGCAAATTTTGATGAGATGATGATGTCATCAGAACAATTCAGAAACATTTCGAAAGTTTTTGACGCAAACGAATTTGAACATGTTTGAAAAAGTTAGTGGCTTTACGTCAGTCCTTATCTTGACCACACTGTATACGTGTTCATAATCGTCGAATTTCTATCTCGTTCTCCCTTTGTCTTTGCAGGCTGGTTCTTGTCAAGTAGAATTATTGCTGTCTTCAAGTTGGAGTTGAAGCGGCCATCCGGGTTTTTATTGTTATTACAAACTTCGCTTCTTCTTTCATTAATCGCTTCAGTGGATCAAACTGTCTCCTCTTAAATAGTTAATTTCGCACTTTTTTCACACATACTTGGCACCATCAATTTTATTCTCCCGCTCCTCTGCGCGTATCTGCTTTCCTTCTCTAAAAATCTACAGGGGGCGTGGAGAATACAATTACAGTGTGAAATTAGATTAACGTGCGCTTGATCAGGGCAAGATTTGCTCAAAATGTCTGTAATTTTTTTTTTAATTTTGAAGAAAATCTTGTTCCAACATTCCGGGTTCAACCTTCATAAAGTATAAATAAATCATAGTCAAATTCGATATGTCCATCTATCCAGCCAGCTGTTAGCACAATTACCGTCTAGAAAAAACACTTGGGTACTTGAAATGCCAGTTGCACAATTAAATTCGTCGATGGAGTTCAAAATGGACAGAAATGCACTGATGTATTTGTTCATCTAATGGGCAATATCATTACTACATATCGCTTTTCCATTAGTTTTTTGGACAGTTATATTAGAACTTGGGACAGTGAGACAAATTTATAGTTCCTTCTTCTTTTTAGTCAAATGTTCCTCTGGAACTTTGCTTTTTGATTACACGGTCTGAGGAAAGGCGTGCTATCTCTCTCTTTCCTCATCCACAATTCATCCACTCCCAGACGTAGACATTTCCTAGATCCCTCCACTGATTCCTATTCTGGGCGTTCTGGTACCAGTTTACACCTGCTAATTTTCTTCTATCATCTGTCCATCGCAAAGGTGGTGTGCCTATACTGCGCTTTGTCTCTCTCGGTCTCCATTTTATGATTTTCGGCGTCCATCTATAGTTGTCTTGTCTAGATACATGCCCCGCCCATTGCCATTTCATTTCTGTGATTTTTTCTTTAATTAAGTTTTGTTTTCCTACGCATTACCTCGTTTCTGATTTTGTCTCTCAGACTTATTTCCAGCATTGACTTTTCCATTACGGATGACGAATCCGGTGTCAAAACCGATTCTGTCCGGCCAGCCGTCCGTATGCACGATTGCGGGCGTACGGAGGATCCGATCGACCAGAAATTTTCAAAGTAGTTTGCATTTGGAAAAAATGTGTAAAACTACGTGTTTTTTTTCCTTGATATCGTTCTTTCGAAATAACTCAAAACATAACTCAATCATGATGAAACTTTTTTCAGATACTCAATATTCTGCTTTTATATTATCCTCACGAAATTCTGTATGAACCTGATTATTTTTTCTCTTTTTGCCCTGAAGAAAGAGCTGCAGAATTAGACGATAAATTTGATTCTGCAGATCTTAAATCACGCATGCGTCATATTTATCGAGAATTCTTCCTTCTCATTTCATTTCTAGTTGTACTGTAAACTCACTCAAACCGTTTACTCAATACTTAATACCAAGGAGGATAAATAATTGGTGAATGATTATGAGAACGTAAGCACGTTTCGCATCAAATCGCCCGAGAATGGGAGAATCGTTCGTTCGTCTCGAATCAGGTTATTTACCGAAGTCTGTAATGAAAGAAACGCATAGTGTTCTGCAAATAATCATTCCCATGCTTGCGAAACTACGTCCGTTGCTGCCGTTTCAGGAGATATGGACCTCTGTCGTCTACCTATATCTCTGGCCGTTACCCCGTAGGCCGTAACCCGTCACTCGTCGTTGTCAATTACAGTAATGTCTCAGAATATAGAAGTTTTAATACTTCTCTATTCTGTGGTATTACTGTCTCGATATCGATAGTCGTCATTGTCACTGATTTTGTCATAGTTTCAAAATATATTGAAATGATTTGAAATAGTTGTATCTACATTGAGAGTTATTTTCAACTTTCGTCCACAAAATAATTTTAACATATTATATCGTATAATATTTAGCGGTAGAAAATAAGACGAAAACGGTAGCACGGTAGCTCATGTACCAAAACTGTAGATCTACAGCTAAAACGGGAGACCTGGCAACACTGAACTAGAACGGCCACCATCCAGATACTCGCGGTATGATTTTCAAGCTCCCCCTACTTTCTGGTGCCCTACTGGCTGACTCGAACTTGGCGGGCTCTTATGAGAATTGCATTATTCTGGAGTGTAATTGTTTAATCTCATTGACTAAACTTGAATAGATAGAATGGGCGTGTCCGTCGCTTTTGAATACAATACCAGGGAGAAAAATAAAAATTGTCGAGGTGAACAACTTTTCTCCTTATTGTTTGCCATAAGATCCCGAATCCAAAGGAAAATGGATTCCACCGATTAGGAGAGATGATTAGAAACAGATCTATCATAGTCGTGTTTTAAGTGGCCAGTTTGAAGAAAATGATTCTTCTCGCAGACACTTGAAGAAAGATGCTGTAGAGTCCGCTGTTTTTCCCGCATTACCGCCTCATGTTTAGCCATCAACATCTACCAAATCTCCCATGAGAGGTTCTAAGCTTTACCTCTCCCCGATTATTTTTCCAATAGCAGAAAGCTAAATCTGACCTGAAAATAACCTCAGTACAACTCAAAAATTCTGAACAGAAGCTATTTGAAACGAGAAAGAACCTTAAAGCAGACCAGATTGAAATCGAAAATCAATTTCAAAGACATTGTTCAAAAATTACAGGAACCGGAGATTATTCTATCAGAACATGATTCACTGAAGAATATTTCAAAAATTTCTTTCTGCCTTATGAAAAAAGAATTTCAAAAAAATCAATTCTTCTCGTTTCGAAAATAGAACAGCTTAGTAAAAAACGAAGCATTAGAGCATTACAATGTAAAATCATTCATATAGCTGCTTTGATAAAATCTTTGAATGTGTCAACATTTTCCAAACGCATTAAATTGTTCAAATGTTAGTGTTCATGAAATAATTCTAAATAATAATTTATTTAGTGATTGATTTGATTAATTTGAGACTTGTCCTATATACTCCAATTGTGTCTAATTGGATGATAAAATATCAACCAACCTGAAATGAGGAAAATATTTGACGATCGAAATTTTGCCACCACTTTAAGTTTTCTGAATATATCGCAGGATATCTCCGTTGTTCGAGGCTTCAGGAGGAATACCAAGTGTGAAGAATTATATTTGTAATAACTAACAATAATTAACAGACAGAGGAATCACTACTAACAATTTGACAACGATTTATCATTCAAAAACCGAGAAGAACAGATAAAACCATCATCAGATATGAACCGGATTTGTATAATAGGTGAAAAAATATTCAAAGCAACAGTTTGGAATAACAAAATCAATAGCAACATTAAACCAATGCTCCACTTTCAGACTTTTCAAGTATGAGCTTTTTCATAGATTCAAATCAATCATCAATCAATGGAGAAGACAAATATAAGAACTAGTTAATTGAACGAATAAAGAAAGTATATTTCAACATTAGAATAAAAAAACCATGACCAAAACCAGAGCACCGATGAACTAAGAGTGCGACAGAAACTAATTCATCTTAAAGGACAGTAATCAATCCCCGCACATTTGTTTTATTTCAATTTACTATTATTCGCATTTCGATATGTTTTCATGAATTTGTCGTTACTATATTGTAGCATGAATTGACATTCATGCAGTAGTAACTTTAAAACTTGAAAGAAATGAAAATCAAGGCGAATAGCACCTTTGGAAGCTGTAGAAACCATGATATAGCGGGCCCGATGAAGAGACGGGCACCAGAAAATGGGGAATAAGAGCACATATTCGTTGGCGCTTTCATAATACCACGGGACAGAGAAGTATTACAGAAGCGACTCTTTCCCTTTTGCGATGTTCCAAATTTACATTCGCATGCTTCAATCTGTCATTTTTTATTGGTTTTTTTGTCAAAACACAGACGAATAACAGAATTGAAATTTTCCTTTTCTGTGGCCAACGGTACAGTTTCTATTTCGATTTTGTTGTTTAATCGTTTTAATATGATATTTATACAATACCAACAGGTCAATTTTTGTTTCACTTTCACCAAATTTTTATGCATTTTTGAAGGATTTTCGTTGCATCTTGTGCCATCCCCATCAACCCTCTAAATTTTTTGAATATTGAAAGTAGGTCATGTGGTACTTCTTTGGCAAGGTCTTTGTATTTTTTTAACAGGCGTGCAGAAATTTTCAAGAAATTTTTTTTTATTTTTTTTTGAACTAGTTACTTCAAAGAGGTTTTCAGTATGAACGGTGACACATTTCATCAGGTACTATCGTCTCAAAGTCAATGAGCCATGACAAAGTGCACATACTGAAAACCTCTTTGAACAAATTTTTCAAAAAAAATTGTTTTCTTGAAAATGTCTGCACGCCTGTGAAAAAGATACAAAGACTTTGCCGAAAAATCTTGAAAAGCACTGACGTGAGGTCAGCAGCTTTTATGCACTTGTTCACATTGCAAAATGGTGTGACTTGGAAAATTAAGTGACAATTCAATGAAACATAAAATTTTTCAAGTTTGAAAATAAATTTTTTTTCGAATTTTTTCATGGATAATTCTTTTCATTGGCACTGTTTATCTTCCAACCAAGTTTTATTTCTATCAGATGAATATTTTTCGAGTTATTGAAAAATCAAAATTTCAAATGGCTGTAGCAGAAAAACTATTCAGCAGATTAGGCCCATTAACGAACTCATCTGAGATATTCAAGATCTTAACCTAACCTGAAAATTTCAGGAGTCTAGGTCCTTCCTTTCGAAAGTAACAGCGCACACGGCCGGACGGACAGAATCAATTTTGACCACGGATTCTTCATGAGTGAGTCCAACCTAGTCGTTTTAGACCAATTTCGGCTTAAAATTTGAAAATTACAGACATGGTGACGAAATGATAACGCGCTGTTTCCCAGAACAAGCGCGTAAAAAGGACCACATGTCCTACTTTCCCTTTCAAAAAATTTAGAGGGTTGATGGGGATAGCACAGGGTGCAACATAAATCCTTCAAAAATGCATAAAAGTGGAACAAAATTTGATCTATTTCAGGATTTTGTTGCCAATTATTTTTCTTCTGAGAAAATGAATTTGTTCCATCATTTTGACGAGCACACTATAATACTAACTGTTCTGTGATAATGATACTATTTCTGTGGCCAAGTTCTTTTACCAATCTTCTTATGGTTTTTCAAGTTCACGAAATTTGGGTGAATCGCAAACAATGGAAATGTCAAGGAGTGTTGCTTCTGTAATACTTCTCAATTCTGTGACAATACGGTAACGGTGGCCGCTCCAGTATATTGTATTCCGTCTGGTCGTTACAGATCGTCGGCGCTCATTTACGCGTAGCTCTCAAAAGCTTGAAATTGTTTCCAGTAGACGACCAGGCTTATGCATGTTTATTCCATAATATAACGAGACAAGAGGTACTGCGTGTAACCTCCCTAAATCCAAGAATGCATTCGGATGATGGAAAATATCCCGAATTCGCATTTCACTATCACCATTTGGCTTTGTCCCTAATGACAAGTCGACCTGAAAAAATACGAATACGTTCCTCTTAGTTAGCGGCGACCTCCAGTGGGTATCCGCCTTAATTAGTTCGACCGTAATGCCAATTATTTTGGTTACTATTCTGTCAGTCTGTCAGATAATTTAATCGTTTTTCCTGAATGGATTATACGTAGCGTACGGGAAACAGACTAATATGCGAAGCCAACTCTGGCAAATCAAAATTGAATTTACTGTAACCACTTTGAAGTCGTGTTCTGTCAACCAGTCCGCCGGTTGTTTTAATCAAGGAAAAAGTCTGAATAAAGAAGAATAACCCAAAATTCCTCATAATGGAAGTTTGGATTGACAGTTAACAATTTACGACATTGTGCTATATTTTAAATTCAATTGCCCAAATATCATTCTCCAACACAGGCGCAATGTACATCAGATGTTTCTACACCCGAGGAAGGAATTTCAACATAATCGACCAGCATTTTGAATTATTGAATTTAAGATTTAGGATTGTGATGGAATTAGTGAACGACAGACTGGTCGTTCTTCCTTGGGAACCTCATTTTATTTAGGGTGAGACGTGGCCAGTTAAAATTCGGAAGATATTTCGACTTCGTTGGGACAAACCTGACAGATGGAAATAATAAGTAAACTAAAGATACTCTCTTCGGACTATTCCGAGTATTTTTAACAAATGTTAAAATCAACACGGTGAGGGATCGATGCCAGCCCCTGCGCCATTTAGCAGCCGTGGAAATCGCTCTACTACCGATGTTTTCACTAGGTTTTTTGCGATTAAATCTTAGCTGATTGGTCCTGAGGAGATTTTCTATAGCTATGATCAACTGACGGCCTTCACTAGTTCATTTTACTATACTTTCAGTTCCTTCAGTAGGTCTAGTTAATGAGGGAAGCCGATTAACTTATTCGTGGATATGTAAATCATTTCGGCTCTCAAGCCGATCTGCAAAAGTACTTGAATGTTTCTGAACGTTATATTATGTTCCTATAGGTTAACGAGAAATATCGTCGTTCAAAACTGAAATATAAGCCGAGTCGTGGACGCCCAAGCTAAAAAATTTTTCGAACAATGTTTCATAATGAATACGAACAAAAGCTATATAAACGATTTTGGAATGCAAAAGTAAAATGTCGGCGTTAGACACCTTCATCAGACCGACTCAGCAGTGCTTTAGTAGTATACGAGCGGAGCTTTTCACCAACGTTAAAGGCACATTAAATCATCATTGCCATCCCAGGTTCGTACCCAAGACTAGACCGCGTGCCAGGAACAGGACAAATCTCTATAGTTGTCTCGAGAGGAAATGAAATCGGCCAGTCTTAGACCTGGATACTCGAGAATATGAAAGCCGTGTGCGATTGTGTGATCATTGAATAGAATGCACGATCTAAAGGCGCAAACTGATGGACGCGTTTGTCGCTCAAGCGATGACATTTGAGTTGTCAGATGCTCTCCCGCCAAAATCGCGCGATTCTTTTTTTGTAGTTGAATAATTTCAACTTCAAGAAAATGGCGGGATATTCAAAGCATTCAAGAGGTTGTTTGTACTCGTGTCTGTCATAGTGTCATGATTATAGGCATTTGTTAACAAAATAAGCTCTTGGTCATTAGAGGTTAAATACAATGGATGAGGAATTATAAGTATATTGAAAAATGTTTTTTCAACTATTGTCTTAGACGAATTATTATTTTCATCTATGTACTCAATTGCAATCATATAGTGACGATATATGTGGCAGTTTGAAATATGCATGTAATTTAATGTCCTTTCAGACAAAGGCGAAAATAAAAAGTCTCTTTCCACTTATGATAAATCATTATATTGATTTAGCTATCTACCTCAAATAATCATTTTTGTAAAACAAACTGATTCCAGCAAAACCAATTTTTTCGATTGCTATGTGCATGTCCAAGGAATCAAAAACGTCTATTAAT
This sequence comes from Myrrha octodecimguttata, assembly GCA_958510865.1. Taxonomy (NCBI): domain Eukaryota; kingdom Metazoa; phylum Arthropoda; class Insecta; order Coleoptera; family Coccinellidae; genus Myrrha; species Myrrha octodecimguttata. The sequence continues at coordinate 18,144,268 of OY294065.1, read as the reverse complement.
TCGGCCGCGTGAAGTTAGCGAAAAGTTGATAAAACAAATTCCGAAACTAAGTTCAATATTTAGTTTCGAATTTGTTTCAATTTGTTTTGCATGAAACTTTTCATGCACCATCATTGTTTTCCAATAAATCGCATTTCTATGATTTGGTGCTGACTTCACACTCCGCACCAACATTTTCCAGTTTTGAAAAAAATTTGATGCCAATAATTAGTCGGCAATTTGTTTCAATTTGTCTTGTTGAAAAAATCTCAATATCTTCAGTAGATGTTTTTATATTCGCATTAATAGTATTTAGTGCCAACTTCACGCTCAACATCAAAACTTTTTGGTTTCGAAAAAATTTCAATGTCAATACTCGGTAACCAATTTGTTTCAATTTGTTTTGTTAGAATTACTTCAATATCTGTTTGAGTTTTCGAGTAATTCACGCTTGTTCTTAATGAAGCGTGAAGTTAGCGAAAAGTGTTCACTTCTTCTACTTTTTTTCACTTTTTTTTTGCGCCAATAATTTGTAGTCAATTTGTCTTAATTTGTCACATTGGAATGAGTTCCAGAACATCGGTAACTTTTGAGTTATTAACAATTTTGTGTTTTACACACAACGCCATCTATGAAAACCAATCCGTAATTGAGTTTTCATACCCTCATGGCAGTGTCCAGAGCGGCTCTTTCAAAGAGAGGATTATTATGTCGTAAACATAGTTTCGGGATAATGGGAATATGGTCGTAAATCAGATGTGACATGTGTGCGTTGCTTTTATGAAATAGGAAGCAAGTCGACAAAGGTGTTTTCCTTATGATATATTGGCAGATTGAGATTCGGTTTCGTCAGAATTAATTTGTTTTATTTCTTCCATCAACCTGTACTTGCAATCATCTAAAAAGCAGAATTGAATCACATTTTTGACTTTTTTGCCACTTCAATGTATTTTCTGCGTAAAAACCTGATTTATTCGAATTTGTTTATCGATCTAAAAACTGGCTATTATTATTTAATACCAGTACCTGCTTATGTTATCGCGATTAAATTGGAATTCGAGTAATGAAAATGAATGAATCACAATATGAAATATTTCATGAGTTCCTAAATAATTATGTTTTTGCTCCTAATGTTGCATTACATTCCCCACATCTTCCAAATATTTTCATGCTAATATTAATCTTTTCGAATAAGTATTTGGTTTGTCGTTAGTTACACTATAGTTTTTTTTAATTCAAGTCAAGAATATAGGTCGGCTAATTTTGAAATTTCAAAAACCTATAGAGTTTCGGTTATGGCCTAACCCATAAGAGAAGCATAAATACGGTTCAGTTACCTCCAAATCAAATTTCGGTGGGTCACTAATTTTGTATAGAAAAAGAGACCTTAATTAATCGATATGTGAGCCGATACCACACTTAAACTAAAATATAAAAATACATAATATTGCTCGACAGCATCGACAAGGCATCGACCGCTATCGTACCACTGACTCAGAATTTACTATATAAGACAATATTCTAATCAAATACATAGAAGTCGATACATATCAGTTGTGTGGAACGTATATAACATTTTCTGAATAAACTTCTCTTAGTATTTTTTAAAAAGTGGTTTTCCAAGAGCAAAAACATAATTATTTAGAAACTAATGAAATATTTCATGATGTGATTTATTCATTTTCATTACTCGAATTCCAATTTAATCGCGATAACATAAGCAGGTACTGGTATTAAGTAATAATAGCCAGTTTTTAGATCGATAAACAAATTCGAATAAATGAGGTTTTTACGCAGAAAATTCATTGAAGTGGCAAAAAAGTCAAAAATGTGATTCAATTCTGCTTTTTAGATGATTGCAAATACAGGTTGATGGAAGAAATAAAACAAATTAATTCTGACGAAACCGAATCTCAATCTGCGAATATATCATAAGGAAAACACCTTTGTCGACTTGCTTCCTATTTCATAAAAGCAACGCACACTTGTCACATCTGATATACGACCATATTCCCATTATCCCGAAACTATGTTTACGACATAATAATCACACTGCCATGAGGGGTTGAAAACTCAATTACGGATTGGTTTTCATAGATGGCGTTGTGTGTAAAACACAAAATTGTTAATAACTCAAAAGTTACCGATGTTCTGGAACTCATTCCAATGTAACAAATTAAGACAAATTGACTACAAATTATTGGCGCAAAAAAAAGTGAAAAAAAGTAGAAGAAGTGAAAACTTTTCGCTAACTTCACGCTTCATTAAAAACAAGCGTGAATTACTCGAAAACTCAAACAGATATTGAAGTAATTCTAACAAAACAAATTGAAACAAATTGGTTACCGAGAATTGAGATTGACATTTTTTTGAAACCAAAAAGTTTTGATGTTGAGCGTGAAGTTGGCACTAAATGTTATTAATGCGAATATAAAAACATCTACTGAAGATATTGAGATTTTTTCAACAAGACAAATTGAAACAAATTGCCGACTAATTATTGGCATCAAATTTTTTTCAAAACTGGAAAATGTTGGTGCGGAGTGTGAAGTCATCACCAAATCATAGAAATGCGATTTATTGAAAAACCATGATGGTGCATGAAAAGTTTCATACAAAACAAATTGAAACAAATTCGAAACTAAATATTGAACTTAGTTTCGGAATTTGTTTTATCAACTTTTCGTTAACTTCACGCGGCCTATTAATTCAATCCTTCGAAAAATATAGGTATAAAACCCATTAATATACTTGTTGAAGAACCAGATCCATGTGGAAATAAATTTATTAAATTTGAAATATGACATTTCATGAACAATCGTGCGTTTTCGTAATGGCAGATGTCAGCCACGAATAACTGACATTGGGCAAAAAAATCGCGCGATTTTTATTTTTCGACACGTCCATGAGTACGAGCCTTAAAACGTGTTCGCTAGATTGAATGCGACCACATGGGAAGAGCACGTCGTCAATCAGGCCCCACCGATGCAGATTTCCGTTAAAAGGACCGTGGCCTGATATAAAGGAGGTCCGAGGAAAACTTGGTCGGAACCAAGGCTGTTCGGGGGTGAACTGCATGAAGGGGATCCAGTTAAAAGTTGATGCCTCCCAGTCCGATTGCCAAAGGGAAGCGAAGTAAGCACAGTACGAAATAATCGGCAGAAAGATAGATTTATAGAATAGTAGAAGGGATTTGTGCTAATAACCTTCGAGAGTGCGTCTTAAGCGGAACAATTCACCGGCCACCGCCTGGAATTTCTCGCGCAAATCCTTAGCATGAGGAATGAAGGATAGGCCGGAATCAATCAACATGCCAAGATAGCGATGCTCTGAAGCCCACAGAAAATTACCCGAATCCGATCGAATGATATGGGGACGGCTAGAATCCAGAGACCTCGTCAACATGACTGTGACCGACTTGCTTAGAGAGATGGAGTGCTTATTACGTACGAGCTACACTAACGTCACTTCGACGAGATGCTGCAGAGCGATCGCCAAAGCTCGTCGGCTGTCGGCGCTCACCACCATCGCGAGTTCGTTGGCGCAGTCGATGGCAAGGCCAGGTTCTCCCGCGAGACGCAAGAGTAGCTCGTCAAACACCAAGTTCCATAATGAAGGACCCATAATGCAACCATGAGGGCAGCCCATAGAAAGCTTACGACGGCAGTAAAATGAGTGGCAGGAGAAATTAATGTGCCGGTCAGAGAGATAACTCCGGAAAAGCCGCAGCTGATCGAGAGAGATCCCGATGTTACGATCGCGACGGAGTATACTGGGCCACCAAAGATTGTCGAACGCTCCCTTCATATCGAGAAAGAGGGACGCATTGTGTTTGTGCGTGGAATTCCTGGCAAAGTTGACTAACCTGCGTACCGCATCCTCAGTGGAAAAGCCCGGCCTGAATCCAAACTGCAAGGGAGAGGACCTACCGGGGTCCAGTAGATCTTTGTTTAAGCGCGATAGCATGAGACGTTCGAGCGTTTTTTCCAGAATAGAGAGGAGGCTTGTAGGCCAGTAAGATTCAGGGTCCTGAAGCGGGAGATCTGCAGATTTCAGGGGGAGACATAGAGACGTATCCCTCCAAATACTCGGGAAATGGCCAAGCAGTAGTAGACATCAGTTGTATAGAAGGAGCATAATGTTTGGGATAACCGAACAGGCTCTCCGAAATACTGGATCTGTAATCATGTCCATACCGGGGGCATCTCGGACAGGGGTAGCGGCCATAACCGCCTCGAACTCGTCAGTGGAGAACGGATCGGTGGAAGTTGGAGGAATAGTTGGAGAAATGAACACCTCCGTGCGCAAGACGGCCTGATCCACCGAATAAGGATCACAACGACCAACTCTGAAATATCCTCAATATGAGAAACATTGAACTACTGGACGCAAACCTCAAGTGGAACCTTCACATTGCCCATATATGCAGTAGACTTAACTCGGATATATACAGCATATACAACTTTCAGTCCCTTATAAGTTATAGTACAATCTTCTGGGGGGTCAGCTCCCGTGCCGAAAAAGTCTTCATTCCACAGAAGAGGGCTCTTTGACTAATGCTCAGGAAGGTATATCGAGAATCATGCAGAGGCGCATTCAAAGAATACAAAATCCTGACAGTATACGGATACAGTTTATATCTACAAAATACTGTTATTTCTGCACAAAAACTCACATTTATTCGCCGGGTGCAAACGCCGTGAAGATGCAAGACAGGTAGTCACTTACATGTACCCTAAGCACACGCTAGCAATGTATGAAAGGGGTGCCTTCTACATGGCTATGAAATACTACAACACCTTGCCGAAAGATTGCCAAAACATTCCTAGCATGGATAAATTCAAGAAAAAAATCTTTAGTTATCTGGTCGACAGCGAACCCAACTCACTGACCGAGTATCTCAATAATTAAATTTCATTTTGACTCACTCTCTCTTCATTTTTCTAAGTAGAATCATTATGAAAATGAATAAAATTATTATTATATTATTATAATTCTTCTTATTATTATTGGAGCGACAGATTCAGTGGGAGACCATCGGTCTCGAGAGCTTATCAGACGCGATTTTATACGAGACTTCCCATGGAGAGCGTTCCATCTTCGACTTTACGAATTGAGACCAATTTTCGAATTTCACGCGTTTGATAGCAACAGTATAAGAATTCTTCAACATTTTGTACTGAAAAAGTTGTATGTGAAGATCTGAAGGAGTGATGACGTGAGACCTGACTCTTTGGAGAATTCTGCGAGCGCGGTTAACATCGGATTTCATAACCGAGAGTTCCCTGGTCCACAAACCAACCCGAAAAGGATCCCCAGTGGGGACCGGAATAGAACGAATTGCAGAATCATGAATGGCCGATGTGATGGAAACTGCCATGGCTCCTACATCCTCTGAAGAAGAATATGAGAAGAAATGTTCGTGACTCCGGGACTCTAACTCCGCATCGAAGAGCTCCCAATCAGCGTGAGAATGAAGAAAGCGCGGTCCACCAACCTCAGGAACGATATGATAGGGGCAATAGTTACCAGGCTCAAAAGTGAAGGAAACTGGGCGATGATCTCCGACACAGAGACGGTCATAAACACTCCAACGGCCAACGCCACCTGCAGGGGATGACGTGACCAGGGTTACGTCGATGTTGGTCTCCTAGTTAGGATACCAGAATGTCGAAGGCTTACCCTCCGAATTGATCACAGCCAGGCGATGGTGCGAAGAAATCCTCGAGGGACGAACCCTGAGGATCTCGATAGCCGGAGAACCAGAGAGTTGACTTTGCGTTCGAGTCCACGCAGATAATGAAGTTAGAAGTGTTCAAATAAGTATTAAAGTGATCCAACTTGTATGGATAACCTCCGATAGGCTGGTTGTATTGACAATACACATTGAATAAGTGAAACCTTCTATAACCGAACGTAATTAGTGTCGTGATTATGTGGGTGTCGCAGAATTCTGAGAGAGCGAATACTTCTAAAGCCGGATTAAGGGCGACATTAAGACATTGGAATCCCCTCTCTGGAAGAGATAACCGAAGAGCTCTGACCGAGACACCCAAGGTCCCCGAACCCGTGGTAAGGCTCCTGGATTGCCAGGACAGCCGTAAACCATTGTCCCGCGAGATGAAAAACCGCGAAGGTGACGGGCGCCGATCGCAGGGCCTTCACCTGCATAATCATCAAAGAGCTCATTAAGTATAATCAATTAGACTATTGTACCTACAGAGATGTTTGAGGAACGCCCGACAGTCCTTGCTCGAAGTATTGTGAACCAAAAAGGTGCCCAAGCCCGCGGACTTGCAGTTAGAACAGCGTGGTAGGGAGGTTTTGTTAGGGCACTCCTTGAAGGAATGACCAACATTGGCACAGAAGCCATAGCGTTTTGGCTCTCCACAAGAACCGAAAGAGTGACCAAACTAGTGGCAATTAAAACACCGCATGATGTTGAAGTGGTCAACAGCATGATGTGACCCCACATCGAGAAACACTCGACCGCGACCAAGTGGAACGCAACGAAGCGAGGCAGGGACGCTGACGAGAAATGTTCTCTGTCTGGAAACTTAAACCTGAGACAGTGATGAGCCTGACACTAGGGCGAACAGTGGCCCGCAAACTCTCGTCATCGACGTTCTTGACGAGCAGGTCGTCCAAGAAGTGATCCTGGAGGAGGATCTTGAGGACACCGAAGAATTAAATCCGAAGCTGAATCTTCTTAGGATCAGAGCAACTGAGTGTCCCAGAAAAAGATACGGAATTTTTGATAATAGACACGTCACGACACGAAAATACGGAGGACTCAACCTCATCATCATCGTTGAAAACAGCGGAATTCATGTTGATGGACTGCCTCTTTGGGGCGACCGGAGGAGACGAACCAGTTGGGGAAGAAGAACTGGCGGCCACAGAGGGGTATGATTTAGATGGAGCAACATTTTCAGCCGTCGACACCACCGAAGCAGAAGCTCTCTCCTCGAGGCGACCCAACAAATAGGAGATTCTGGTACTGGCAGCAATGTATAACTACTCAACACGGTGGAAGGAGAAAAGAAAAAGCTCAATTTGAGTCTTCGGGATCTTAGACGACAAGAAGAAAAGGCTGGACTCTAGAATCTTCCTGACCAACGTAATGCAGCCAGCTGAGGCAACTGAAAAATCCGACGGCAGTGGAGACGTAAGACGTATGACTGAAGTTATCGAGAAGAAAACCGGAGAAGTAACTGCAGTCCCCGACTGTGGAGGAGGCATAGTCAGCTTGGGCAACTTTTTTGAAGAAATTAAAATTCTGTTTACAGGCCTAGCATTTCGGAAAAATTTCTCGCACGTATTTAAATCTGTTATGTCAGCAATCGTATGAAAATAACAGAAATTGGTTGAATATTTCTGCTGTGAAAGAGTTCCGTAAAACACCTTGTATTTTTTTGAGAACATGAGAACTAATAATACGATGAAGGAATATAATTGGAATGAATAAGCAGTACGGCGTCAATGGTGGCTTGAATATTGAATTTAAATGGTTCCAGAGTTGCTGATTTGTCGGCATAAAACAATGACTTAACATAGCTTCAAATGAGTAAAGCCGTACGAACAAGAGGGCCAGTTAACAGGACCACTTCTGGAAATAAACGTGTAACCAAATAGATTTTGCAATACATTGATGGTTAAGTACGCAATAAGGCAAGTTGTGCCATCTTGTTGGACCCAAATATCGTTTTGCTGATGTTTTACTGATTAATTTTTGGAAACAAAAAACCAGCATAACAAAATGGAAACAGTGACGCATGGACATTTCGGTGTCTTCTTCAATACTTCGAGCTACAGAAGCAATATTCTCCTAGATGCGCAAATTTCTTTGCCTTGTTGAGATGGTTTTGAATCGTGAAGAGTGGAATTATTGCTCAAACGATCAATAACTGCACGAATTGCTTGCTTACTAGGAAGATTATATCTACCGCACAATGGACGAAGTGCTTTATGAACTTCGCGACCAGATTTTTTTAATTCAACGAAAACTTTCACTATTTGCAAGAATTATTCTGGCGTTAAACGCGTCGCTATGAATAACCAAATCTTAATGAACAGGAAGGTCAACACCGTCAAACCAAAGGAACTTTTCATGTAGCTAAAACTAGAACAGCTGTCGTGAGGCATTTATTATTGATTTCATTTTCCAGCCCTTCGTCTAGGATTCTACCTGACTCGATTTTGTTTGAGTCATTGAAGCTTGCAAGCGTCAAAAAACTATCGAAACTCGCAACCCAACGAGTCAATAATGTGTATCGGGGATATCAATATCGAAAGATATCTTATAGAAGTATCAAAGAAATATCTGTGTTATTTCAATGATGGTCAGAAATCAACAATTGTAATTGAACGCGAATGTAAACAAGCCCGCAAAAACCCTTCCTACTAGGCAGCGGCTCTTTCGAATTTTTCCATGTGTTCATTTTTCCTGAATCCATTTAGGATGAAAGCATGTTTTTTTTCACCGAGATGTATTTGCGGAAACGAAAGATGAAAAAATGTGCCTATTCTCAAAATCAGATTTATCGGAAAAGCGATGAGGAGGTTTCCTCGAGCTCATTAGCTAGTTGGAAGGCTTTTCACGAAATAAATCCGGAAAGTGCATGTAATTGAGTAAAATGAGCTGAGGATATGAATGGGCTTCGAAGAGGAAGATGGCTCCTCTCGTTTACTATTGCAACCCCTGGGATTATGGTAAATTACTCCGAATTGCTTTAGGACCGTTTTTGGGGCGAAAATGCCATCCGACTTTTTACGGCACAGATCGATGTGATAAGGCTGATATATTTACGTAATCCCGAACATCTATCCACTAACCTTGATAAATCATTTAGAGGATTTCCTGATTATAATTACAACAATTCATCTTCGATGCAGAGTGTTAACCTAAATTCAACTATTCTATTCCTATTCCTGATAAGGAAGAAAAATATCATCCAGCCCATTTTTCTTTTCGGTCCTCTTTTCTATTTTCCTTTACTCGCACCATTCGAATAAATTGTGGTGTCCGTTTGTACACAGGGTAGTATCTGACCAACTTACACATGCTGTCTGTCTGGTGAAAAATAGGATGGTGCTTAGCCTAGTATATTCCTTATTATATTCTTTATATCCAAAATTTTCCATCGAGTAATTGAGATAAATCAATTTATTTTCCCATCTTCTCCTTTCGTTAATTCTCTCATATAGTTACCAACTTTCGTTCACACTTTTGAAGGAAAGGTATGGGTACATATCCCAATGTCTATGAGTAGAACTGACTCGGTTTTTCTATATGGCACCGGTGATCTATTGAAGCGAGGCAAGACGAGACTTTTGTCGAGGCTTGAGAGAATATAATATTTGACCGTGAAAAAATGAAAATTTCGTAGAATTTCAATGGGATCGCCACATCATTTTGCAAGATATTGATACTTTTAAATGGGGATAGTAACCCGGAATAAACCTGAGAATTTTTTCTTTCACTATAGTCGGATTTGGATGTGCAGACCACCCTGAAAATATCGCACTCCTATCGCAAGTTATCGTGGCAACAGCCACAGATTTGAATTTGACTTGTATTCTTCTTCAGTGATTCCAACCTATAGCCGTCTATGACCATTATTGGAAAAAAAATTTTAATTACCGAGATTTCAGCAGAATGACATCGCTCTTGTTCCCTATAATACTGCGTCATAAAACCATTTGCCATCCATTCAGAAAAATAGAATAACGTTATGAGAGGCAAATTGCATCTCCATCTGTTTCATTGAGAAAGATATGGACCGCCACTGTTCTAGAACTTACATCACAGAATCGATCCAACAGATACATCTAAAATTTTTCTATGCCTTCACGTCATAATTTTCAAGCAAAAACTATATTCCGATTTAATAGGATATGAATGTGAAAATTGTCGGAAAATAAATTTTCAAGTAACTGCGGAGTATCAGGATGGATTTCATACATTCATAAACTCAACCTTCGTTGGAAATTCTATTTTCCGAATGTTTTCCAAAATACAGGTCAAATTGAACGGAGATGTATTACTTGGTTGCAAAATAACCATTTGAAGGTTCATGGAAAATTTCGTGAGAATCAAACGATTAGAAGAAGCTTCGTTGGGCGTAACGAATGAATATTTGTATGGGTAACCGCTCTGGCTACGAATTTGAACAAGCGCACAAGTCTCCGGTCTACCGTCAGTGCTTCCATTGTATTCTCAACCTGGAATATATAATTTTATATATTTTTTTATGAAAAATGTTGTGGAACTGTAGGAAGGACTTACATACAGATGTATTTTTCTTCTGTTCAACTAAAGTTACGTCAAAGTTTCATCATTGAATACAAGTTCATTTTCTAATGAAGGTTCCATTTATGGCATCTCGAATTAGATGTAAAATGGAGAACCGCACCTTATTTCTCAAGGATTATAATGCTGCTGTCACTTAAAGGAAACCTTACAAGAGTTCTATTCGCCCTGAAAATATTCCTTCATTATGATCAAAAAGAATTAGCATATTTCTTTTATGGCCCCATTAGATGAATTAGCAATGCAACAACGGTTTCCACGTTGTTGTACAGTTTTAGGAATCACGAACAATATTTCAACGTTGATAAAAATTCTAGATTATTCTTATTTATGTTTATGAGGTTGTTAGATCACCTGTGGGATATAAAACATTATGGCATTTGCTTTAAAGTTCAATTCAGCCCTGACTGAAAATGTGTGATTCATCACACGATAATTGAGTTGTTATGCATTGGATTATGTAGTTTTCATGTCCTCATGGTATTTCCAAACCTATCTTTCGATTAATTCATGCCCCCAACGTCGAAACAGGAACTTCGTAGTGTTGCCAAACAAATAAAATGAGATGTTAAATTTATTATGATCCACATGATGATTCACTAAAAGTAAAATTCTAGCGAATGACTATATTGCTATTTTATTCCATATTATAAATTTCACATCGACGTTAATGCATATATTGTTTCAAACATTCATTATTCCAATGAATTCACATAAAATTGTCGAACGAAAGATAGTCTGACCCATTCAATATGATAATGCTAGTGGTTTTTGTCGAGTACAAATACCTGACCAAAAAATGTTATTATTATTCATTAAAATTTGGAATGAGTCAATAGAAGTTGTAAATATGTTCAAAATGAGCATATGACGAGTTTGCCACCAATCTCATCTCGATCTGGTTCGATCGAATAAGTGCTTTTGTCTAAACCAGGCGGTCTGATTATGCATATAGTAGACACTATGGATTGATCTTTATCATAAGATAAAATCTGGAACACTTACTCTAATTTTATGTTCTTATTATATTCTTTCTCTTCGTTACATTTTTCTCAAGTTTCTGATCTCAACCCATTTGATATAATTTCGATTTCGTCAACCATGAACAGTCCGATGACAATAAAGTTTAACAGAACAGTTCTGTATTTGCGCGCATGTTCTAGGGGAACAGCGTGCTATCGTTTTGTCCAAATGTCCGCAATTTCCGATGATTGAGCGAAAATGGTCTTAAACGACTAGGTTGGACTCACAGATGACGAATCGGATGTCAAAATCGTTTCTATTAGGCCGGCCGTCCGGTCGGCCGGCTGACACCACGAGAACGGGCGTACGGGGGATTCTATCGACTTGAAAATTTCAGGAAGAGTTGCATTTTAAGATACGAAGGTTAAGTTCGTTAATGGGTCGAATCGGCCAAATAGTTTCGGAGTTATAGCAGTTTGAAATTTTGAGGTTATTTTCCTCATATCTCAGAAACAACTGCAGCGATTGAATTGAAACTTGGCAGTTAGTCGAAGCATAACGACGCGCAAGTTTTAGCAGAATTTCGTCGCAATAGTATGGTTACTGAATTAAAATAAAAAAAAATTTTTCAATTTTTTTCGAAATTTTTTTTTTTTCTGAAATTATTGTTCATATTCAAGATAAATTTCATTAAAACTTTGAACTTCATATTTCACAGCAGTGTACCAAATTTCAATTCGATACGGCCATTAGTTTTGGAAATTTTGGGAAAAAATATGTAGAATTTCGTGGTTTTCTTCTCGATATCATTGGATTTTTTGGTATAAATCAAGAAATACTGATTCAATCGTAATGAAACTTCGCAGCTGGTTTGGAAATGTTGAAGGAATTTCGTGACGATCGTGTCATTAAAACAATAAAAAAAATTCAAATTTATTTTTTTCAATTATTTAATATTCTTGTCATCATATTATCCTCATTAAATTCTGTATGAACCTTCGAACTGTTATTTTTCGATAAAGTACTGGATTTCCATTCGATATAATCTGTATTTTTGGAAATATTGGGAAAATAAAATTTTTATATCTGCGGAATCATTGGGTGGATTTTACCCATTTACGTATTCAGCCTTCGTAATTAAGGTCCAAACCTGCTCTACAAATATCGAGTCCCCAAGTTTTTCCTTTCGGAAGTTATCGTGTTTACGCAGTCGGCCGTTAGGCCGACCGTAAACACAATAACTTCTGGAAGAAACGACTCAGAAACTCGATCTTTGTAGAGTAGGTTTGGGGCTTAATCACGAAGGTCGAATTCGCGAATGGGTAAAATCCATCCAATGATTCCGTAGATATACCCATTCAAAATTTTATTTTCCCAATATTTCCAAAAATACAGATTAGGTCGAATTGAAATCCAGTACTTTATCGAAAAATAACAGTTCGAAGGTTCATACAGAATTTAATGAGGGTAATAGGATGAGAAGATCACATAATATTAAATAATTGAACAAAATAAATTTGCATTTTTGAAAAAATCTAGAAAAGCTCTGGCGTCAAGGCATACGCGCATGTTCAAATTCGTTGCCGAAGCGGTCATCTACATTGAACATGAGCACAAAAGCTGCTGCCTTCACAGCAGTGCTTTCTAGATGTTTTTCTTATTCCAAATAAACATTGACCTTTTTTCGCTCATTTGAATCAACATTGCAACTTCGGTTGTTACAGAGTGGCTATCACCTGTCATCTAATTCTTGAAGTTATTAGGATTTTTAGGGGTGGTTTTGTATGTTTCATTTGTAAGGGAAATAAGGTGAGGAACTGAGGGCAATATTGTTCTATGCTTAGACATGACAAGCTTGTCATCAATTTCATGTCGATATGCTCCGATCGAATGTTCGGACCAAATGGAAAGTTTTTGCATTTAGTAGAAGAAGATACTATACCGATGATTCCCTATCGTAAGATGAAAGATGAAACAATGTGTTTAGTATAATATTTGTATGATATTGATTATTTTAATTAGTTTATATAATTTTAATTCTGTCATTCATGAATTTCAGTTCGATGACAATAAAGTAATTATATAGAATATATATGAAGATTCAACAGAATAATTCTGATTTATTAATTTCACATATTATTATTGAAATAGGGAGGATGCAATCTTCATAAAAAAAGGATTATGAAATAGAGTACTAACATAATCACAAGGACGAATATCTGTCGATAAAGCAACAAATATTCCACCTTGATCAGAGCTAATCATCCAATCAACCAAAACATCTACACCGAAGAAGCAGATCCAAGGACTACAGCTGTTTCACAATAATTATTACTGATCGTCAGGTCAACTTACCTTGGATAAAACCGCAGAAGGAATCCCGATACTTGTCACCTTTCAGATGGATCGCTGCAGTAAAACGACGTACAGACCACCATCTTCCAGGAGCATATTTCGACTCCCACCTTCGAGTGCACAGTACCTTGATCAATGTGCATCAAAGTACGATACAGGGGTATCCACCCTGCTCACCATTACGGAAAAATGAATTGTTTTTCCAATGTTTCCAAACATACTAATCCGATTGAACTGAAATTTGAGACTTCATAGATAGTGTGCTCAACCAGTTGGAAACATTTTCGAATGAAATTGTGAATCAAAAACAATGTTTCCTTCAGCCCGTACAGTGAATAAAGCCAGATGATTATGTGGCTTTATTTCTGATAAATGTTCACTGTGGTAAGCTTGCAAAACAAAGATATTTTGGAGTTTTTATGGATTGTCACAAGTTTGATTGTTGAGAAAGACGACGGATGCAGGTTATCATTACGAATTAGAGTAGACGTATTGCAAGAAAAATCCACATGTTTTTAAAATAAGCGCTCTGTTAGACGATTAGGAGCATGATGAAATACACGCAATGCCCGATGAGTTTCTCAAGCTGAAACATATTTCTAAATATAAATTTGAACAATTCATCGAAATTCTAGCGACGTAAGGCCGTCTATTCATAATGAACTGCTGAAAGAAACTCACCTCAAAACATACGATTACTGTACAATGAGCTATGGCCGAAAACATTGCTTCCAATTTGAAGCTCTCCGCCTCTTAAAAACACCAAAGAGCACAAATTCGAGGTGCACAGCATCTTGTCCTTTCACGTTTCACATTTCATGAGGTGGACTTGAACTCCTTGACGAAATTGTCTTGACTCACTTTCCTCACTTAAGAAGTAAGTTAAACTCCAAAAATTATTCATTAGGTATTGCCAAACTTTCTTCCACCCTGTGAATTTTCCAGTTCATAAATTGTACCCTGATAATTTGTGCGGTTGAATCTTCGGCGCCTACGATAGCTGTTGTCGTCTTATAACGAATAACCCCGCATCTTGTGCGCCCCAAAGCCCCTAAAGATCTGCAGAAACGGGGCGGATGAGGAATATCGGCGCCTAGTGCGAATAGCATAGCACATATTTTACATCATAAGCTCATCAATCAAAATAACCTCTAAATTATAGATCGTATATTTCAGCTATGGACCCTCAGACGCATTTGATTCCCCTTTCTGCGTATCTAAAAATGGATCTTCTTTTATTACTTATTTTCATCGCACTGATTTTCCCCCCTATATTAATGTTCATTTGAGCCTCATTCTCCTCGTTCCCTCGTTTGACTTTGCGAACAAAGAATATCTCTGATGGGGGTATCCGATTTATGAACTATATGTTTTTCTGGATGTTATGGCGCATCCACTTTCCATTTTAATAGTTCCATATCTCGCCTCTACTTATGTATGTTAGGAAGCTACAAACACACAAATAAACATTGTGCTCGTATAGAACGTGCCAGAAACTGGGTCGTAAATATAAAACCCTGATGTGTCTTGCTCTGAGAGGATAAAACATCTTCGGAGATTTCATCTTATGTTTTATTTTATCATCTTT
Source organism: Myrrha octodecimguttata (assembly GCA_958510865.1). NCBI lineage: Eukaryota > Metazoa > Arthropoda > Insecta > Coleoptera > Coccinellidae > Myrrha > Myrrha octodecimguttata. The sequence continues at coordinate 18,129,071 of OY294065.1, read as the reverse complement.
AAACCTTCAATTCGTACATCGCACGATGGACCAGATACTATTTCGAGAAATTTAAAATATGACTTCTGAGAAATATCGATCGTTACACTGAACGTCTTTAGAAAATAATCCTTTTAAATCTCGGGAAAAGCCTCGGAGAGAAAACATCTTCAGAGAAATCCATCATATGTTTCATCATCTTTCAATCATCCATTCATACTTCGCATGACGGAGAAATCCTCTCACGTAAAGCCTTGTTTCATCAGAGAAAAAATATGGATTTGAAGATTCGAAAAAGCATGTACTTGAACTTTTTGAAATTCGTAGCCAGATTGGTTATACATTCAGGTGTTCAACATGCCAAACCCTGCATGACATGCTGGTAAACACCCATTTCTGATAGTATTATCCCCACGAAATTCCAAAATTGAGGTCAAAGCGAATGGAAATTGGGTGCAATGTAAGTGCAAATTGCCTTTGGAATCTGATGAAGAATTTCCGGGAAAAAAATTGTTTTCTATTGTTTCAATAACACGATAATTACGGAATCTTGCATAAGGTTGTGTATCGATATATTACAACTAGCTCCCGCATTCCATCATGATCGGACCAGTATTTTTAAAGTTATTTCAGAATAACTCAAAAAATACTGATCCAATTATGATGGAAGTCGGCAGCTAGTTGGAGGAATGAACCGAAACATTTTACGAATTTTTTCCAAATATCTCCATAAATTAGATCTGGATCGAACTGAAGTTTGGCATGATGTTGTGGAAAGTGAGATTTGAGGTACGTGCAGAATTTCGTCGGAATCCGATGAATAGTTTTTGCAAAAAAAATTTTTTCAGAAAATTTCGAAATTTTTTTTTCAATTTACCAGCCTCATGATCTCAACAAAATTCCGTAATAGGTTATAAGTTAATAAACTACAACCACAGACCAACCAGACAAATCACTTCATCGTTTGCGGGAATCGCGTCTTTCCGACCTTGAGAAATACAACAGACATCACCACACTTTCTTCTTCCCCAAAACAGCTGTCAAATCAAATGCTTGACTTTGGAATATCTAAAATCGAAATGTAAACACGGATTTGTCGGGATTCAGGAATCACAAGATTAAAATCAGACTAAGATTTTTCGATGAAACCATTTGAAAAGCAAATGTCCAATACCAAAGCGAGTGTTTTCACATCTCTAGTCCTATAGAAGAACTCGGTTGGAGTTAATAAAAATTTTGGAAAAATGTTATGGAAAACCAGTTTACCTCAATCAAAGAATCTTTGTAGTGACACTAATAAGTCTTTAGGAAAACCCCCAAAATCTTCTGGGAATTTGGGATGTGTAAGAAATGAATAAACTTAAAAAATTTATAAACAAGAAATTGATTTCCTTTATAAACTACATTATCTATCTTTTCCATAACACTATCAATTATTACTCATATAAATATGTTATTCGTTAAGTTTTCAGTAACAATATTGTAGTAAGTATACCATGTTTACGTGAAGTCTGTCAAACTGTTTCAGACACTGGTTTTTACATAATTTAATTCAGCAAGTTGAGTTTAATTCATAATTGCCTCACTATTTCATCAATAAAGAATATATACAACAGTAATTCATTAAAAGAAAACTTTGGCGAAAACTTGTTCTTTGAAATCAATTTATCAAGCAAACAGAACCATACTATTGTATTAAATGGAAAATGTATAGGTTGTGATACTTTCACATCAAATGAGATTCATTTCAATATAAAATCAAACTATGAATAGACCAACTTTGTTCGATTCCAATCCTTGTGGTTGTGCGATCATATACAATTTTATTAGACATCCCATCGTTTTAACTGAATAATGGAGGTCGTAATTATTTTACTTCAGTTGCGATTCCTTTACATTATATAAAATAAACATTATGAATGAGTCCACCTGAGTTCGATTCCAATTCTTGTTGTTGTACAATTAAAGCATATTATGAGGACTGTCATCATAAAATAGAACCTCAGAGACGACTAAACAATTGATTCTGTTGTAAAAACTGTTTGGATTATACTCAAGATTGGAACAGATACGAAATTATTCATCAAATAAATAGGACAAAAACTGATTTCACTTTGTTTACATGTTCATAACCTCTTCAAGCGAGTCCAAAAGCGGCGAGAGTGACGTGATCCTATTCCAGAAATCTGATTGGCACCCCAAAGCACCCCAAACGCCTGCTAAATTCTGATTAGCCCGATTCAGGGTCATATCTGCGTTGACATAGATTTCCTCAGTAAATGACGCGAGTGGTTCATCTGGTTAGTCTGTGCTACAACTCACCACCAAGTTTCAATCTGATCGATGCTGCAGTAACGAACTTAAATCTACCCTGAAAGATTAAAGTCGCTAGCTCGCTCTGATCGACAGTTATCCTGCACTCGGTCAACATAATCGATTTTGACACGGGATTAGTCATCAGCGATTCCAACCTAGTCGTTCAAGACTATTTTTGACCCAAAATTCGATAATTAAAGCCATTTGGACAAAATGATAGCAGGCCTCTCTGTAGAACATGGTCACAAAAATGTATTTATTGAAATAAATCAATATGATATGATCATTTGAAACTATTTTTGGCTCACAGTTTGTCAAACACAAACATTAATTCCAATGAAAGGGTGAGCAATAGTAGAATTGGTTTGAAATATGCACGTCCTTTCAGTTCAACAAGAATACAAATAGAAATAATAACAAGCGCGTAAAAATCATTTCCATGTATCTGGTTGAACAGGTGTGAACAAGGCTAATGATACCCGTCATTAAAACACTTTTGCGGGCAGGAACAACCATTTGCAGTTAGGGAAAAGCGGATCCAACCGTCTGTGGAATTCTAGTAGTGATCTCTATTGAATTAAAAATTTCCAACAGAATGGTTCCAATATTACCTTAAATCCAGAGCTAGTCGGTGGAAATGGAATGCTAACGATCGCGATTACCCACCTCGAAAAGATTTTCTCTGTTTGGTAAACTATCTGGTATTTGAAACTGAACTTCGCGTCTATTTTGCAAAGTTTAAAAGCTTGTAAAAGTTTTGGTTGCATATAAAGTTTGGGTCTACTTAGAGGATTGAGGTAATTTCAAACCAATTAAGGCCATCGTTCCAAACTTAAATTGTAACTGAGGAATTATAAGCCAAGATGTTGATATTAGTCGTGAAGATTATGGCGCTGATTACCCAAGCTATGATGGATGTCATCTTGATCTTCAGATATTTTCAGGATCGAACAATCTCAGAAAAATATGATTCGGTTACATTTTCAAGTTCATATCAGAGTAAGGTTATAAAGGATGTTATTTAGTTAGTTATAAAGGATTGTCATCTTGCGGATGAGATTTTTTGTTTCATATGTTCAATTTAGTCTTTTAAACATAAATAATGAGTCGAAACTCGATCTTTTGCTTCTTTCAGAACAGTTGCTCATTACTTCCTGTCGAATCACAAATCATCCTCAAACACTACGAGTTATGGTGTTTTCTCTTAAACATATTCAAAATTTCCTTAGGAAACATTGACAATTTGGGGAATTTAATCACGATCACGGGTGAGGTTTGCCACCGATGCAATTTCGTTACTGCTTATAACTATCAGTGGTTTGAGTGAAAATATGAAAATCTGATCAAAAGGTCTCTTGCATGTAACACGTATTGTCATATTTTTATGTTTTTCTCATTCCATTTCGATAAAAAATCATAATTTATGCTATCTCACACTTCAACAATTCGCGAATTTCGAATAAATCGTTATTAAAAATTGTCAAATCGGGACGCAAAACCAAAGTGGGTGAAACGCGTTAGATCGCCTCTTACGTCACTCGTTATTCAACGATGCCCGGATCGATACAGCTGGCGCTCCCTATTGGCTGGCTAGAAAGAAAGGTACACCAGAAGAGGGAGAGAGTGGATATATCGAGGTACGTCACGGAAGGCGCGAAGTCCCGAATGTTCAAACAACCAATATGCGGAGCCTTATCTAAGATAGTCTTCTCGTTGAAAATTGAAATTTTTGACGGCGATTGAAGTTTTTCAGTATTCTTACGGATAGAATATTTGATTCCAATGATAAAAAAAATACATGCAAGAGGTCTCTTCCAGATGCAGATGAATTTACGTAGGTCCTAGGTTAGGTTCAGTTAGTTTGTAAGGACAATTTCATTGAATTTGATATTTTATTTGGATTGAGAGATGCGCGATTATGTGTTAGGAATGGTGCCGCCTTTGCCAAATTTCACTCGTGATCAGAGCCACCGCTAATCGTTGTGGGAAGTTTCAATGATTGAAAAAAATCATCTGAAAATAGACTTTTACATAATACACTATGCGATCTCCTTCAGTTATTCACCAGAGAGTCTTCCTAAATCACCCACATACCTGTCAGTTGGTCGTGAGGATGTCGACGTCATTCCATGCGTACTGATTGTGTGTGGCAAAAGCAGAAAAAACGTTTTGACGAGTGATTTGACGGTAGTCATAATTCTATCCGTCCCTGTTCGGAGGAGCTCTCGCCACACATGATCAGTAAGCTGACAGTCACCTGGTATTTTTGATGAGTGGACTTTCGATGCGTATACCAAACTGATTACCACCAAAATGTTTATGCACATCGAATTCACATTTCAAAACCGTGTACCCAATTTCAGCTCGATTGCATATGTATTTCCTAAAATATTGGAAAAATAGTATTACGCGTCATGGAATCTTTAGGTGGATTTTGCCCATTTAGAGTTCGAACTCCGATATTCTGCTCAAAAGCTACTCTACAACTTTCGTTTCTTTCTAATCAACTTATGGACTTGATATTTGTAGGGTGATTTGGAGCTTGAATACGAAGGCAGAATTCAAGAATAGGTTCATTCCACCTTCCGCGAATAAGTTACGCTCGAAATTTTCCAGGAAGCTTAACGCCATCACTCTCTAACCGAGTACTGGATTTCAATTCGGCAAGATCTGTATGTTTGGAATTATTGGAAAAATAAAATGGAGTCGAGTCTTTCAGTGGTTTTCCTTTGGGTGTTATCGTATCAACGATCAGCTTAAATCCCGAAAGAAATTACTTGAATTGTTTGCGAAAATATCAAAATCGAATTTTTTTCCAATATTTTCCGGTCCGAATCTAGTTGAATGAACCTCGACGTCGTCAGTTTTTCACTGAGAACTAGGTTAGGACCGATATACATTTTTGAAAATATATTTTCATATTTTTGCAATCACTCATTTTATGTAGTCTCCAAGCCTGCTCTATAAATATTGGATTTCAAGTAATTTCATTCGGGATTTAAGCTGATCGTTGATAAAATAACTCCCAAAGGAAAACAACTGAAAGACTAGACTCGGTTTTATTCTTCCAATAATTCCAAAAATACAGATCAGACCGAATTGAAATCCAGTACTCGGTCAGAGAGTGAGGGCATGAAGCTTCCTCGAAAATTTCGAGCGTAACTTATCCACGGAAGGTGAATTGGACCTATTTTTGAATTCCGCATTCGTATTTAAGCCCCAAAATACCCTACAAATATCAAGTTCATATGTTGATTAGAAAGAAACAAAAGTTGTAGAGTAGCTTTTGAGCAGAATATCGGAGTTCGAACTCTAAATGGGCAAAATCCACCTGAAGAATTCATCATGCGTAATACTATTTTCAATATTTTACATATGTGATCGAGCTGAAATTAGGTACACGGTTTTAAATTGTCGTGCTTGTGCTAATATTCGGCGGATTCTGATGAATATATTGTCGAAGCGTACGATCCTCACGAAATATCTTACAGATATTTAGTTGGAATTTTTCAACTAATGGCCCATTTCTCATGTGACCGGGGCATTATTTTTTGAGATATTGATGAGATAAGATCGAAATTAGGTATATTCAGGCTCCAAACACATTTTGAAAATTTCAAGACTAGAAGTTTCCCTTCGAAAGTAACAGCAGATATGGCCAGATGGACATAATGGGTCTCTGGCATGTAACACAAATTATCATATTTTAATTTTTTTCTCATTCTATATCGATACAAAATCATAATGTGTGCCATCCCACACTTCATCAATTCACGAATTTTGAATAATTCGGTATTGGAAACGGTCAAATCTGGACGCAAGGTCGAAGCGGTTGAAACGAGTCAGATAGCCATGTACGTCACTCGTTATTGTACGATTCACCGATCGATATAGCCGAAGCTGTCAACTGGCTTGCTAGAGAGAAAAGTACATGAGAAGAGAGAGAGATTGGATATATCACGGCATGTTACAGAAGGCGCGAAGTTTTGTCCGTTTGAGCAGCCAATATGGGGAGCCAAGCTAAAAAAATAGTTTTCTCGATGAAAATTGAAATTTTTGACGGCGGTTAAAGTTTTCCAGTAGTCTTACGGATAGAATATTTGATTCCAATGATAAAACATGTTCATGCAAGAGACTCATTGAAATTGAAATCGACAACCATCTTGCTTTCTATAGTACGAGATCCGGCTAAAGAACTGGTATGTGCTCACGGAGTATTTGCTTGAAACCAATGTTTTAACACACATTTGTTAAAAGAAGGATATGTATCTACGGGGTTTGCCTATCAAAATGTGACAAAAGTGTTATTCAAAATATAATTATTCAATGATTTTTTGAGAGAAATTGCATTCACTTGTTTTTTGAATAAGATCCACTTCATAGCCATATGCGAGGAGTCCGGTAAACCCTGAACAATATTTGTACTGGTGATGGACTAGGTTATGAGCACTCAGAATATCGAAAAAATTGTAGGTAAAATTTTCACAGTTTTTGAGATAATGGGCATTCTGGAAATTCGGAAAATATCACTACCTTTCCTCTATGATTTGAACACCATCTTTCTAAATTGGTACTGATTCGAAATTTTTTCCACTTAAAATTGCTGATGACTGCTGCTTTTCGAATGTATGAAACAATTTTCGAACATTGATATAATTCTGCGAAAAATGGGGATGAAATAACATTTTTAAATTCTACCTATTGTTATTTCCGATTTTCTGAAAAAACTCATTACCACCTGAATGTGAACATTTATTACAAAAAATGCGCACTTTGATCACTCTTCAAAATTATATGAAACATAGGGAATGTTTCATACAATTTTATTTATTATTATTTCTGGAAGGGGTGATTTCCGTTTCAAGATAATGGGGAGATTTTCTGGTATATCCTCAATTTTCATAATTTTGAGGAAAAAAGTCATCTGTTGCGAATTTTTTGGAATAAAATGATGAAATAATGACTAATAACAATGAATGCACTGCTTGAGAGTTTTCACAAAAATAAAAAAAAACAATCTTTTTCCAATTGAAATCTTCTCGAACCATAAACTCCATAAACAAGTTATAGAAAAAAATTATCTGATTGTTTTCCATGTGTTCTGATGCCAAGATGACATACTCTGAGTGTCCATATGGATACACAAATCATCATCATCAATACATCAGTTGTATTCAACTGTATAACAATACTATTAAACAGGAAAGTGAAATAAATCACATAATTGCAAAATAGGTTTAGAGTTCCCAATTCATTATAATATTGAGTAAATCAGCCGAAAATATCATCGAACTTGTGGTTTAATAAGTACTTCTCATTTTGTAATAGGAACTGACCCATATTTAAGGAAGGTAGGCAGAGTATTACAGGCCCGTGAGTTCGACAATGTTAGGGTTTAATGAACCTTGTACAATGGATGAGACATCCTAGAGCAACCCTAGGGCCCCCAGATCAATGAACTAAAATCTTTGGATAAACTTCACTTGGGCTTCTTGATAGAACAAGTTAGAGCAACAACTGCACTTCACATGAAACAAGTGGGACGGTGTATCAATATGCTATCAGAAAATTGTTGTGAAGGGGGAAGAACAACATTAAAAATATCCTTCTTGAAAAAATATCATATCTGCGTTAGAAAGGATAGAAAAGAATTGAATTTTTTCCTCTAAATATTCATTAGCGAATTTCATTGCTTAAAACTCTGGTTTGGAAAAGATATTAATTAAAAGATTTGAAATTGTTTTTTTATTCTTCTGAAAACTCGCAGGCGGTGAATTCATTATTATAAATCATTATTTAATGATTCTATTCCGAAAAACTCGCCACCAGACTTTTTTCCTCAAAGTTGAGGATAGACTAGAATATCTCCCCATTATCTTGCAACGGAAATATCACCCATTCCAGAAATAATCATGGTATGTTTCATACAATTTTGAAGAGTGGATAAAGCGCGCATGTCTTGTAGTGAATGTTCACATTCACGTGGCAAAAAGTTTTTTCAGAAAATCGGGGCAATGTTACGAGAATAATAATAGGTAGAATTTAATTATGTCATTTCATCCTCATTTTTCGCAGAATTAAATCAATTTTGAAAATTGTTTCATACATCCGAAAAGCAGCATTCATCTGCAATATTCAGTAAAAATATTTCGAATCAGTGCCAATTCAGAGACATGGTGCTCAAAATATCGAGGAAATGTAGCGGTTTTCACGAATTTCCAAAATGCCGATTATCTCAAGAAAGGTGAAAATTTTACCTACACATTTTTCGATATTCTGAGTGGTCATTTCCTAGTCTATTACCTGTACAAATATTATTTAAGGTTTATCGGACACCTGTATGTGAAGACATCGACAAATCACGGTTGCCGTTGCGCACTTGGCCGCACCAATCCGCACCTAGGTAGGATCGTGAATGATTTGGTTACGTTTCACGTTCATGACATGCATCAATTATTTATATATCAAAAATGAAGCTGATTTTTTTTCCGTGTACGATGACTTAGGATTTTTGAGTTAATCTAGTCGAAAATAAGGGTTACTTCCTGCTTAATATGATGTGAACACATTTTGGTGAGCAGCTCCGTAGATATATTCTCCTATAAACGAATGTACATGAACAATTTTGGTTTATTATTTGATAAAATCAAATAATAAACCTTAGTGATCGACCAACAAAAAAAAAATTTCAACCCCCCCTGAAAATTTCACAGTTTACGTTTTGGAGTATGTAGATTTGAATAAACGAATAAAAAAAAATCCGTCCGTCCGCCGACCGAAATCCGCGAAACTTGGTAGAAAAATCGTGTGTCATTCGGCATCGATTCTCCAAGCTTTTCAGCAGGATCGCTGAACCCTAAGGGCTCAAAATTGGGGGGTGGAGGAAAAAAAAATATTTTTCATAAACTTACTACCGAATTTTCATGAAACTTTCATCATTTATTATTGTTGCATAACTCAACCAAAAAATTTTTACCCGAATGATTTCCTACCCGTGGTTCCTGAGGTATAAAGAAGAACGCAGCAAATTTTGGGGGGAAAAACCAATGGGATATGAATAGTATACAGCGTGCCAAAGAAGTAGCGTAACTCGTCAATAACTTTTGAATGAAGAACTATTAAGGAAAATCCTCGCACCTGTTGATTGAATTCCGAAAGCCATTTATCTTGTGTTTCTTTGAATTCTATATTTCTCATCCCCAACAGCCCCGCATTCCACCACTTTATTTTTTCAAATTGGAATATATGGGTTGTGATACATCAAATGAAAGGTAATTTGATTACCTACTCAGCGATACGACTAAAATAAGAATTTGGCGTGCCGTTCTTCAATAAAAAATCAGAAATTAATTTACAATTTGTGACTGGAGAGTACTGCAATCAGACCATTATTCTTTCAATAATTATTATTAAGGAAAATCCACGGATCCAAGGATTTGTAATTCCGAAAGCAGGTCTCCCTATGCTTTCTTGAATTCGAAATCTCCCACCCTTTACGCTCCACACCCCCATACTGTTTTTTTTTCAAATAGTAATATATGGATTGTGATATATCAAATGGAAGTACATTCCATTGCATATTGAGTGGCGTTACTGAAAAAGAATTTGTTAGGCAATTTTTTCATCAGAAAATTAACAATATGTGATTGGTGTCAGATTATTATTCTTAAAATAATTAATATTGAAAAATATCCTCCTACTCGCCGATTTCTATTTTCGAAGTTTGAAAAATATATGTAGTTTTAGAGTTGGGGGTTTATAATCCTAATCGTCAATAGTTTTTTTTGGAAAAATATTGCATGTGATATATCGCATAAAAGGTCATTCGATGACCAATTCAGTTATGCGAACGAAAATGAAAGTTAATTATTAATTCAATATAAATTACAAATCCATGGGTTCGAGAATTTCCCTATTTTCATTTCTATTTCTATTTTGAAGTTTGAGAAATGCATTGTTGGGGGTTTATAACCTTAAACGTCAACAGTTTTTTTTCGGAAAAATATTGCATGTGATATATCGCATAAAAGGTCATTCGATGACCAATTCAGTTTTGTGAACGACAATGAAAGTTAAGTATTAATTCAATTTAAGTTACAAATCCATGGGTTCGAGAATTTTCCTTATAGTAATAAGGTAAGTGTTTCTGAGGCAAAAATTCATTTTAGAATTATACTGAAATTAGGTTTTAGAGAATCTTGTAGAGGGCCTTCTAAAGAGAACAAATTTTTAACATCATGTGGTCTATACGTATATAGGGTACTCGTTTTCATGAAGGTACTTCCAACAAAATTTAAACTGTAACAACACTAGGCGCACATATACACATACTTGTACCCACGTCACTCCTTAACCTTAATAGAAAAGTCGCGCCTGTACATGAGCCTAAGGCTATTTAATGCTCTACCCCAAGGGTTTAGGAGGACATTCAACCTGAAAGTGTTCAAAACTACTTTGTATAGTGCAATTGTTGACTATGAACCATATCCTTTTTTGATTTTTGTAAAAGTAAATTGTTTTGAGTTATGTATTCGGTTTTTACGAAACCAACCTTATTGTATTTTAATAAGCCTCTGATTGAACAAATATATTATTATCATCATTATTATTATCAATTAATTAATAAAAGAATAATGGTCTGATCACAGTACCCTCCTAACTGAAAATTCTGAATTATTTCCTAATTTTTCAACGAAAAACGGCACAAGCAATTCTACTTCAAGCCACATCGCTGAAAAGGTAATCAAATTACCTTTCATTTGATGTATCACAATCCATATATTTCCAGATGAAAAAATAAAGTAGTGAACTGAGAAATATCACATTCAAAAACGCACAGGATAAATTGGTTTTGAATTAAAAAATCGACGGGTGCGAGGATATTCCTTAATAGTTCTTCGTACGATCATTATTGAAGAGTAATTTTACTTTTTTGGCACGCTGTATAAGTTTTATTTAAGATATCAATGGTTTTGGGTTACTTAACTGAGAAAATAATAAACCCTTGTGTAAAATTTTGCAGCGTTTTTATCATGCAAATACTCGATGAGCGTTCTAAATCTGCAGCTGGATCTTAGACCAACAAAACAAGCGCGTAAAAACGATTTCCCAAATACTGTTTCATATAGGATTCAAAAGAACGATTTAGAACAGTCGTTTTCTCCGTATTGAGCTTTGTCCGATCAGCCACAATCTAAGCTGAATATTGATCTAACTCTCATAAGGAAGAGAATGAGCCGTCAGTGGAGCGAGGAACATGTGACGAAAAACTTCCACATCTGAGACTTCCTTTGTTTCCGTCATCCGTGGAATTTTCTCTTATTTGCCAGCCAATTTGCCCTGTCAAAACCACCTGAAAATCAAATCAGAGTCCCTGATATCCCAAACCGCACGCAAACTGGTGGAAATGGGGCGCAAGGGATTCCATCCCTTTATACACTAACAAGGGTTGGCATGTCTTATTCTTTCAGCGTTCGATACACGAAAATGATTAATTATATCTAGAATGAGAACATCTGGCCGCCTGATGTGTAATTCCTCCATCATAAAACCACATTTCACACAGTGCAGGGGGTTGGTAAATATCATCACTCAGCATCTTTCCTACGGTATATTCTATAGAGGGAAATATGAAATATCTCCAAGAATTCACCGATTGAAACTTCGTTTTTGGCCGCTAGCGAACAAAACAGTCAAATAATTGTCGATTAAGATGATATGTGCGCGCATGTTCCAGGGGAACAGCATTGTTTTGTCCAAATGTCTGTAATTATCAATGATTGAGCCGAAAATGGTCTCGAACGACTAGATTGGACTCACTGATGATGAATCCGGTGTCAAAATCGATTCTGTCCAGCCGGCCGGCCGGCCGTGGACACGATAACTGTCGAACGGAGTGAGCTGGCGACTTGAAACTTTCAGGGTAAGTCGCGCATTATAATGCCGCGGTTAAGTTCGTTAATGGGCCAAATCGGTCTGAAAGTTTCGGAGTTATAGCCACTTGAAATTTTGAAGTTATTTATTTTTTATTTCAGAAACTACTTGGGTGATTGAATTCAAACTTGGCAATTAGGTGGAGTATAACAACGCGCAACCTTTAGCCAAATTTTGTCAGGATCATACTGTCAGTATATGAAAAAAAAATTTTTTTCAAAATTTTTTTTCGAAAACCGTTTATCATATCCAGAAAAAAATTCCACTCGGACTTTGAGCTTCATATTTCACAGCAGTGTACCGAATTTCAGTTCGATACAATCATCAATTTTGGAGTTATCGGGAAAAAATATGTCAAAGTTAGAGGTTTTTTTCTCGATTTCATTGCTTTTTTCGGTATAACTCGAAAAATACTGATTCAATCCTGATAAAACTCCGCAGCTAGTTTGAAGATGCTGAAAGCCAACTTTATGCGAAATTTCGTGATAATCGTGTCATTAGAACAATTCCAAAAAACATTTCTGTGATTTTCTTAGCATATCATCCTCATTAAATTCTGTATGAACCTTCGAATTGTAACTTTCCGATGAAGTACTGGATTTCAATTCGATCTCATCTGTTTTTTTGGAAATATTGGGAAAATAAAATTTTGAATGGGTATATCTGCGGAATCATTGGGTGGATTTTACCCATTCACGAATTCGGCCTTTGTAATTAAGGTCCAAACCTTCTCTACAAATATAGAGTCTCTAAGTTGTTTCTTTCGGAAGTTCTTGTGTTTACGCAGTCTGCCGTTAGGCCGACCGTAAACAAAATAACTTCAGAAAGGAACATCTTAGGAACTCGACATTTGTAGAGAAGGTTTGGGGCTTAATTACGAAGGTCGAATTCGTGAAGGGGTAAAATCCGCCCAATCATTCCGTAGATATACCCAATAAAAATTTTATTTTTCCAATATTTCCAAAAATACAGACTAGATTGAATTGAAATCCAGTAATTTATCAAAAAAAATCTAGAAAAGCACTGCCGTGAAAGCAGCAGCTTTCGCACGCAAGTTCAATTTCGTTGCCGAAGCGGTCATCCATATGAACATGCGCGCAAAAGCTGCTGCCTTCACGGCAGTGCTTTTCTAGATTTTTTAAGTATAAATCAGATTGGATTCCAAATGAAAAACTGTTATTGAATCAAGATGAACCTGCCTGATTTTTTTTCAAAACGAAAAGAAATAATTTTGATTAATCGAATCAATATAAATGAGGTATAGTGGTAAGTATGAGTGTTGATGCAAAATAACTAGTACAGTGACCATTATTATTGAAGAAACCTTGTGATGGGAGTTTCACATAGCTGAACAACAGATAAGGTTTCGTGTGTTAAGGAGGATGTTAACATATTTAAATAGTTGATAAAAAAAAGGTGTCACGTTTTGATGCACTTCTTAGATATGGTATTAGTTTCTATAGAATTGGAGGGGCCTCAGAAATAATATTTAGAATACAAAGAAGTGCATTGGGAATAATAAACTTGGTTTAGGAGCATCTTGAAGGTTTTTCGGAGTAGTGCTTCGTTTTGCTGCATTGCAGATAGATGAATCTTTTTTGTTTTCCTTCAAAAACAAAGAATTTTGCATGAAAATTTCACTTATTCATTCACAGTAGAATCTGTGATTAACGTCCGATTGTTAACACTATGGCTCTAAAAAAAACAAGTTAGGAAGTCGATATTTGTAGAGTAAGTTAAGATCTGAAGTACGAACGCCGAGTTCGTGAATGGGTGAAATTCGCCTTATGATTTCAGAGATATGCACAATCAATTTTTTTCCAGTACTTTCAAAAATATAGAGTAGTTCGAATTGAAAAATGACCGCTTGAAAGTTCATACAGAATTTCGTGAGCATAATATGATCAGAATATCGCATAATATATTTTTTTTTTGAATTGTTTCCATGGCACAATCATTACGAACTTTTGCACAGACTTCTCATCATAATAATTTTCAAACTAGTTTCAAGTTTCATGTTTGAATGAGTATTTTGTTCAATTATTCAGGAAAAACATCGATAACTAGGAAAACCCCACAAAATGTTACATATTTCCTCCCAACATCTCCCGAGTTCAAAATCGTATTCGAATAAAATATAGGGTACAAGACCCGAGCAAATTTTTTTCAAGTGAAATTCATTGTTTTTAATGAGAAGACAGGAAGATTCCAACAACATTTTTCAAAAAGTTACACGTTATTACGCTCCAATGAGTATATCTTCGCAACCGTTTGGCCGATTTTTCTCTTCGAAAAACTCCACTGTCGTATTTTGAGATGCGACCCACCGGTCTCATAGAATTACTGATTCGTCATCAGTGAGTTCAACTTGTAGTCGTTAGAGAACATTCCGAAAAACAACTTCAAAAAGACAGACATTTGAACCAAATGATTGCATCTGTTATCAGAAACATGCGCGCGAAAATATGAATAGCTGAGATACAGCAGCTAGATTCGAGATGATATTCCTTCCGTAATTGCTTTGTTAGGTTAGACTTCTATCAAATTCAAAACAATTCATATTGGTTTTGTTTTGGTTCCAAGTTCAGAACTGTTTGAGACGGTTCGAGTATGCGCGATTGCGATTTTTCAGACTCAAAACGGCAATTGCGCATACTCGAACCGTCCCAAACAGTCCTGAATTGGTTCTGATGTCGGAACCAAAACAAAGCTATTTTCATATGAAATCAATTCTGCACCAAGCGATATTCATCTCAATTCCAAAAAAATTCGAAAGAAAAGTGGCTCTACTTAAATATGGGTAGTTTAAACGAATAGTTCTATTTCAAGGATTTTTTCGACACAACCTACATCTGAGGTGTCATTTGAAACTGAATTTGCGTTGGAGGGAAGGATTTTTTGTATGCATTGTAGCACATCACGTAAACTTATTCGAAATTCTGTTCAGACACCTCTTTCCAGGCCAAATTCATGCCTCTGCGATTAACGAATTGAGAATTTTGTCGGACGTTAACTCCAAACTCACTGAAGAGGAAAAAGGTTTCTATTTCCTTGGACTTAACATCCTTTCAAGGCCTTTTCCTCTTGAATTTAGGAGTTGGTTGTCTTTATTTACTTCCGAGCCTCTTATACTTTACATTTTCCACCCTAATTGACTCCTTGAATGGTGATGATTCAGTTCAGGATGAAAAAATTCGTCGTTTTTACTTGAACTGTAGGTATTTCTTCCCAGAACAGTGAATGTTTCAGACTTTCATTGGAAATTTGGTGTTGAAAGAGTAGTTTCTTCAGTTTTAGATTTCAATTTCTTATCTTTATAGAGACTCATGAATAGATACTCTGCTTTTATTCCATTATAAATGAGTTCTGGTTGCGGGCTTGTTTCTGGAAGCAAAGCACTATTATTTGCTCAAGATACTTTCAGTTTGCAGCAGAATATGTTATTGAACGATTTCGTTAGACTCACTGATTAAGAATTTGACCTGCCAGGGCCAGTGCCATTCGAATAAAATTGTTATGTTGATAAAATTATTATGATTAAAATGATACGATTGCAATAATTCCGGGAAGAGATTGGAAAAAGAAAAAAAAAATCGTTATTCTGCACCTCGAAATATCAACAATGAGGTAATTCAATAATTATATCGCAATATAATATACATGGTGGTCCAATTAGTGACGTCAGTAATTTTTTTTGATTTCTCACACCTGGGGCTATCCACAAATACGCCATTTTTGTTGTTATATATAACTTTTTGAGAGATTTTTCAATTTCTTATGCAGGCGAGGTTCTACAAATTCATATATTTTTCGTAGTAGGTATTTTGCAGATTTTGTATTCGTAACATGATCTCCCTGAATGTTGTTTCCATAACAAAATAACTCAGCTCCCTGAAATTACTCAAAGTTACTCAAAGGAGGCTTGAAAGTTAGAACTTTAGTTTTCAGTAGGATTCACTCAAACATTCAACTTCAATTTAAAAATACAAAAAGGATTTCACAGCTTCTGGCTGAGTTTGAAAACTTCGCACGGTCCTAAACCACCAGAATCATAAGAAGAAAATTATACTTTATAAGCTTTTTCCTGCTGTAATCGGTCTTTGAAGGAAGACAGACTAAAAATAATTGAAACACTGTTAAAGTTCTTTTTATCATTCTTGTGGTAAATTGAACTTGAAAATGTTATTTTGGAGTAATTTTATTGAAATTCCTGTATAATAATTATAGCTCGTCTTATTTTTACATTAAGATGTATTGGGCGTGTAGGGCCAATCGCGCTTGCCAGACCTAAACCGTATCGATTTTTTCATTTGGGAATTTTGAAAAGAACTGGTGTAAGCGACAGAACGTAACAACGAAACAGAATTAAGACAAAAACTGTGAGAAGTGGAACTAAAAATAAAACAAAAATGTTGACGATTATGTATTCAAGTTGGAGGAAGGAATTTTGAAGATTTCTTGTAGTGAATGGTAATTTTTAAGTATTTTGTGCATTTCATTTCTCCGCCGAAAGCAAGTGATTTCACAACTACCTATTTTGAGATATGCTCATATTTTCAATCAGTGGTGAGACCAAAATTATTGTGAAAATCACACGAGCTACAGTTAGTTAACAGGAATTTCGGTTGAAATCACTTCGAAATCACATTTTTGAGTTCAATTAACGAAAAAAAAGTAGTGATAAAACGTATAAATAACTTTGATTGTGTTTCAATGATTTATGGCCTACCGCTTTCAAAGGCTGATTAAAACAAGAAAAGGCTAATAAAGTACTATTTTTCTCTTATGATTTTGTTAGTTTAGAACCGTGCGAAGTTTTTAAACTCACCTAGAAGCTATGAAAACTTCTTTTTGTATTTTCAGATTAGGGATGAGTGAATTCTACTGAAAACTGAAGTTTTAACTTTCAAACCTTTTTTGAGTAACTTCGAATAATTTCAGAAAGCTAAGTTATTTTTGACATTAAAACAACAGTCAGGGCGATCATGCTACAAAAAAAATCTGCAACATACCTACTACATAAGAAGATATGAATTTTTGAAACCTTGATGGCATAGTAAATTAAAAAAAAACACAAAAAAGTCATAACTCAAAAACTACAGAAAATTGCAAGAGATACGTAGGGTATTTTTGGATACCCCTAAGTGGGAGGAATCTGAAAAAAATTTATTGACGTCACTACTTGGACCAACCTGTATAGGCAGTCCTATTTGAAAGCTGACGATAGTTATAGTTGGTAAGGGGATACTTTCCACTGCGACCTTAAGGTCTATTGTGCCCCCTTGTCGGAGCTGTTTTCGCAACATACAGCTCGCTTTCCAGCCCTAGAGCTCTGATGAATTCTAATATCTGTGAGAGCTTCAAGGAGGCTATGTTCTCATTCCTTTTAGAATGCTCCTGTCCGAGATATCTTTTGCGCAGGCTCACAATGGCGAGGCATTCTGTGATCAGGTGAACAGGAGTTTCCTCCTCCTCCCCACAAAATCTGCACTCGTCAGTTTCTGATAAGCCCATTCTCATCATGTGCTTTCTTAGGCGACAGTGTCCTGTGAGGAAACCAGTAAGGAGGCGTAACTCCCCTCTTTCATTTTCTTCTTTCTCCAAAAACTCTTTCTTATAGGTACATTTGTCTATACCACAGAAAGATTCTGGGCCAATAGGTAGCGTTTGTGCTCCCTTTCTGGCTAGAGTATTAGCCTCTTCATTTCCTTTAATTCCTGAGAGCCCAGGAACCCAGACTAAGGAGACCTTGTTATTCTTGCCTACTTGATTCAGTTTCCTTCGGCACTCCCATATCAGCTTTGAGTCGATGACATAGGAGTTCAGTGCTTTAATAGCAGTCTGACTATCAGAATGGATCACTCTGTCACCCTTGATAGTTTCTTTCCAGGTTTATGTCTATGCATCTTTCGATAGCAAGTATTTCTGCCTGAAAAACACTCGAGTAGGAGCCTAGCGATAGTGTACACTTAGTTCTAGGCCCGTATACTCCAGCGCCGGCCCCCGTCGTGGTTTTAGAACCATCTGTATACCATTTAACGGTATTTGCTTTGAAGTTTTGGGTAGTGTATTTCTTTTCCCATTCTTCCCTTTTACATAGCATTGAGTCAAAGTTCTTCTCGATGCTTACTTTTTTAATCATAACATCACTAGGTAGGTTCGCTAATGAGATGTACTTGTTCAGAGAGGACCAGGTTCTCTGACTTTTAATTCTCTCATTACCTGTACCTTCCCTATAGATTCTAAGGATACCTTCATGGGCTACCCTATTGATCACTAGATGTAGAGGACTTAGATCTATGATGTCCTCAAGTGCTCTAGTCGGGCATGTTCTCATAGCCCCAGTGATGCAAACACAGGCAAGCCTTTGTACCTTGTCGAGTATTTTCCTCGTGCTTATCTGCCCTGCATTAGCGAACCAGACTACTGCCCCGTATGTATTATCGGTCTTACAATCATGATGTACATCCATCTCAGTATTTTAGGGTTACACCCCCAAGTTTTGCCGGATAGTCTTCTGCACACCATTAAAGCCCTAATCGCTTTACTAGCAGTAATTTTAACATGCTCATTCCACAGAAGCTTACTATCTAGGGTGATTCCCAGATATTTGACTTCAGACTTCCATTCTACAACAACTCCATTTACCGAAATGGACTTCATAGCTGGAAGGTTTCTCTTCCGAGTAAAGGGAATTACTGTGGTCTTTGCTGGGTTGATTTTGAGACCCACTGATAAGCACCACTGCTCAATAATTCTGAGGCCCCTCTGCATCAACTCACAAAGGACATCCTCGAATTTAGCTCTTACTATAAGGACTATGTCATCGGCATATCCCATGCATTCGAAGCCAAGCTCCGTGAGCCTGTAAGCAATAGTTCATCCACCACCAGGCTCCATAGGAGGGGAGATAATACTCCTCCTTGAGGTGTTCCGCGAGTAGTTTTAAGAGAGATGGTCTGACTGTCCACCACTGTCTCAGCTGTCCTCGTCGAGAGCACCTCATACAACCATTTTATAATGGTATCGTTTACTCATCCCCTTACAAGTGCCTCTCTGACAGACACATGTGTTGTGTTGTCAAAGGCCCCAGATATATCTAGGAAAGCGCACAATGCGATAAGCTGACGATAATGTAATATCCAATTATATTGAGCAGTGCCCTCCAATGAGTTTATTCAAATCGACATGAATATGGTAACATAACAAGCCGAAGAAAAGGTCACACGGTAGATATAAAGCGGAAGTAAATAAAAGCTGAATTTGTGGCATTTTTGAACTGGATATTATAATTCGTTATCTCTGATCATCATGGATTTCCAATGGTCGAAGCCTTGTTATCATATATGCTCAATATTACGACACATTCGGTGTATTCATCTCTGCAATGAATACATAACGGTTGAATCTATGCATGTACGTATTCTACATGTTAGTATCCTTGCGATAAAATCATTTATGTATAAACCCTGAAATTCTATAAACTGGCTGTCTCAGGACGAGAGAACAGCATCTCATGAAATTTTGATAGGTCCCTACGTATCTATAGCCATTATATTAATCATGGACCTCCATGCAATATAATTTTTATGTTGTCAGTTGAAGTCTTGTTTATAAACTGTAATATATGCTGCGCTATCTCAAGTTTACGATATATTCGTGATTTTATAGCTAGCCGAACATGGACTCCATTTTAGATTACGTATATCTTGACGAAGAGGAAAAAGTTATTCTTTCATGTACCATGATATCCTTTACTTCCGGACTGGAAAGATCGACGTGAATCTGGATTGACAATCGATGATTGTCAGAAGATTACTGAAGGGCCAACGGCATCTCAAAATATGCTTACTATCTTCAAATTAAAATAAAATGGATTGTGTGTGGGCTATCAGCCGAATTGTCCATTCGTTTGAAGGGCGTGTCGATACCATTATGTGTGGAGCATAATATATTGAGAATGTCCACAGTGGTTTCGCTGCGGGTTTTTGGCTAATGCGCATAAACTGGCTACTTGGGATATCCTCACGAGAAAAAGTCAGTTCACGTTCTCATCACCGTTTAGGGAGATAACCATGCCCTCAATGAGTTCTTGCAGAATGTCCAATGTGCAATGAGCTGTGCGGCGCATTGCGCCGTCCTGTTGAAACCAAATGTTATCGGTATTCACATCATCTGATTCGGGACAGAAGTACTCGATAGTCATCGAGTTATAGCGCTCGCGGTTTGAAGAGATTGCCTTGCAAACGATGTTCTGAAAAAATATCGATGACGCCACCAGCCCAAAATCCACACCAAGCAGTAAATGTTTCGCCTTTCGATCTCATGGGGATCGGTATCGTCCCAAACTCGATAACTTCAATCATCGACCTAACCATCCATCTAGAACTCATCACTGAAGATGATTTTTTGTTGAAGATTAGGTTACTTCAGGGCTCATTCAGCGAACACACGTAGTTATCTATGCTCATTTAACTTCAGCACCTGCTTAGTTGTGGTGGGCGAAAGACCGAAAATTCCCTACCTCGGACTCTCCTACACATTCTCAAGGTGAGCTTGCATTGGAAATATTGGAATGGAACGAGCCAGATTCTCGATTCTCGAGTCTATCGTTGCCAAACGTGTACGAGGGTCGACGAGCGACGTCACATAGATTTTAGGGCATGGCATTTATTGGATCAATTCTCGAAACTGTCAGCGTCGTATACTCAACTTAAATATGTGATTCGAATGAGTGATCTTGGCAACACTGCAAAATGGACGAATGGATTGCTTGATTTGGTTTAATGCTCAAGTCAATAGTATGTACGGACCTAATTTAGGACTTACCATTTCTAGAGGCCAAAACATTATATTGGTCTTCCAAAAAAAAATCGAGGAGAAGTTCTCATCTAACGTCAACATGCTGTATAATGTGCGGTAATCGTTCTTCAACATACCTAAAAAAAAGTGGTTGTGACCCTTTCTGTGCAAATTTACAAAAGCAAAAGTTTGTGAATGCACCCCTTATGAAAACTTCAAGTTTAATAATACCAATTGCACATTGATAGAATGTTAACTTTTCCTATTAACTTATAAAGGGTGTCCGGTGAACCTTGAACAATATTTGTGCTGGTGATAGACTAGGTCATGACCACTCAGAATATCAAAAAGTTTTTAGGTAAAATTTTCACCATTTTCGAGATAATGGGTATTTTGGAAATTCATGAAATATTGCTACCCTTCCTCGATGTTTTGGACATCATGTCTCTAAATTGGTACTGATTCGAAATATTTTTTACTGTATATTGCTATCATTCAATCAATATATCTCACAACACCTGGGAATCCATGGGTTTGATAAACAAAATATTTATTTCAACGAGGGTCACTACTTCATTAATTTACAGCTTATCCGTTACGTAACTGATTCAAAATAAATAAGTAGGTAAAATGTTTTACCTCGAATTGAGTATCTACAGCGGAAGATCTCGAAGGTTGGGCTATATGATTTGACACAATATCTGTAAGAAATCTCACTAAATCCTTCGATAATCTTTCGTACATGAAATATTCGAGTAGCGGTCTCCGCTTGGATTTCTGCCCCCTCTAGAAATTCCACTTGTAATAACGTGATTATATCCAATGAACCCATATTAACAAGCTGATTACGATTAAGTTATTTCAAACATAACTAGATATTTTTACACAATTTACACAACGGCGAGTTGGTCTAGTTCAAAGGCGAGAACGTTTTATTTCCGCTCGACTGAATTGGTCGCCTGTCGATAACCACTTTTTGCTGGACGTCTGCATTGGTCACACGATTATTCGCATAACCATAATGTCGCCAACCCGAGAATACCTGTTCAAGAAATGTGCTCGTTTTGACGTCTCCACTCTTGTCGTTTTCTAGTCGCCTGATCCGAGAATTGCCCACCAGGGCTGCCGTTATAGTACAATTGTACTATTTACAATACATTTTCAACAGAAAAGTACAACAGTACACTTTTATCAGAAAAATTCGAAATCTAGTACAATTTGGGAAATGCCTTCCAAATTGGACTTTTACAATACATAACAGGTCACTATGTATTGAACTTAGAATTCTATAAAGTGTGGTCCATAGACATGCACGATGTCTTTGATCTGGTCACGAAATAGCATAGACATAATATTTGCCCTCTGCGGAATAGATAAATATTTCTGTGTATTATGTATTCAGGGTAAACGTGGGCGGAACTTTTATCAGAAAAATTCGAAATCTAGTACAATTTGGGAAATGCCTTCCAAATTGGACTTTTACAATACATAACAGGTCACTATGTATTTTTTTTTTCTGCGAAACCAGAATTTCGACTCACCGATGACATAATTATATTCTGAGAATCCTAAAATCAGTGGAACAGAAGAGTATTCCAACAACTTGGCAACACTAGTTCCGTTATCCATTCCCCAAAACTTAGTCATAGAAATGTGCTTGTGCTGTCTTCAGAATAGGGAGAAGTTTAGTATTCTGCGCATGCGCAGTTTGAAAAACGGCATTTGTCTCTTTCACACAGTACATTACAGTACATTTTCATCGAAAGACAAAGTACATTGGATTGAAATCTCGCGGCAGCCCTGTTCGGATCGGCGAGCACTATGGCCAATCAACAGATTTCAGCCGACAGTCGTTGTTTGGACAAACTTGCGGTAGGAAGGTTGATCGACTATTTACTATCTACCAGGTTTCGATCTGATCGCTCAAGTAGTTTCTGAGCTATTGAGAAAAAACCTCAATAAGTCAAATGACTTTGAGTCAGAAATAGTTTGGCCGATTGATTAACGAACTTAATCGTCGCATTCTCATGCGCAGCCTAACCTAAAAGTTTCAAGTCACTAGCTTGTTTCGTTCGACTGTTTCGTGTTCTAGGCCGGCCAGACAGAATGTATTTTGACACCGGATTTATCATCAGTGATTCCTACCTACCTAGTTGCTTGAGACCATTTTTGGGAAAAAATTCAAAAACTATGGATATTCGCACAAAAAGATAGCACGCTGTGTCCTAGAATATGCAGGCAAAAATACTTCTTGAGACCCTTGTATAGTGTTTGGGCAGGTATGTGGCTGAAATTTTATATGCATTCATCGGAAACTGCCAGGCGTATTTTAGCACGAAAAGGAATTAGGAGCTGAAGGTTCATACACGATTTCCTGAAGAAATATGCGGATTTTATCAAAAAGAAAATGATCGCAATCTCCAGAGCAGAGCTGCCATCGTCAACGGTTGTGTAAGTTATTTAATCCTGGTAATGTGTATTCTGCACTCATAACTGGGAAGCTCGGCTTGCTAAGGGTTGGTTTTAATTGATCCAGGCTGTGAAGTCTAGGTGGTGTACAAACGTGTACTCATAAATAATACTCTTGAGAAATTGCTTTGAAAGTTTTTACCGCAAGTTTTATACGTCCTTTGACTTCACGTAGGGAAGATTAGACTTTCACTGTGAAAATGTTGGTTTCACTGAATAATTAATTGCGGCAGAGCTGAACTGGATATATAAACAAATAACATGAATAGTAATAATCTCATGACCAGATCACTATTTTCAATTACAAGGGTACTTGTACATTTAAATACAGATTCAGAAGGAACTGATTGGTTTTACGGACGAACAAGTGGAATTATGTATTGTTATGGTTAATCAATTAATAACACAGTTTTTCCTCAACTCAATTTGCCCTACCACCATTATCCCAAAAAAGAGTCGATATTTCTTCAGCAGATTTCTTCCACTGATATATTTATGCCAACACAGAATCAAAATAACTTCTACAAAATATTCAATTAAATTTTTTTTCAAAAGCTGAACAATCGCTTCAATTGAATTAAAGACCCCAATTATACAAGGGCAGAATTCGTATATAGATAATATCCGCCCAATGATTCTGCAGTTTTAACAGTTAACCGTTTCCTCAATAAATAAAACAATCAAAAACCAAATCAACCCGACGTGGAAAAGTCAGGTTAACCATTTAAATCGTTGACAGCCACCCTACGCTTGTGCGAACTACCCAATTCTGAAATAGTTCGGACTTTCACGTCCAAACTCCTTTCACAGTTCTAGAACAGTTCGAAATCGATTCTAAAAATAAGCAAAACAGGATTACTAAAATCCTGAACCGGTTCTGAAATGAACCAAAACACAAAATCGCAATCGCGCATGCGGAACCGTTCCAGAACAGTTCTGAAGTCGGAACCGAAATAAACCTAGTGATTCCGCATATACAGGGTGAGTCTTTGTGTTGTACATTAATTTCAACCATAGATTCCTATCATCAAATAAAATACTTTTTTATTTACCATTTCTCCAGGCTTAGCTCAGGTAAAAAGTTATAAGAATTTGAATTTTTCTTAATGTGCTTATACATTCCTCTACTTGGCAATTTCAACACAGATATCCCTTACGGTGATTTGTATTGCTGAATTACTAATACATTGCTTGAAATTCGAAAAAATATGATAGGAAAAACTCATTTACTCACTTAATTCTTATGATTTGGTACTGTTTGCGGTATTATTATGGAGAAAATATTTCACTTCACTAGAGCATTGAAACATCATTCGTGCAATATCCAGTTGTTTCTTCCACCATGAAATTTCATTCTGCCCATTTCTATATTGAAAATTCCATAAATATCACAATCTTCAATGAATTTATGGATGAATTATATGAAATTACTCAAATAACCTTAGAACATAAATTGAACTTAGAATTCTATAAAGTGTGGTCCATAGACATGTACGATGTCTTTGATCTGGTCACGAAATAGCATAGACATAATATTTGCCCTCTGCGGAATAGATAAATATTTCTGTGTATTATGTATTCAGGGTAAACGTGGGCGGAACTTAATTGACGGACTTGGGTAGCTCAGGGGCGCATCCACGAAAATAGGAAAAATTCTCGAATTTTTATCAGATTTTATAATATTCAACGTTGAATTTCTCGAAAACGCTTCGCTTGAGGAGAAATAATAAAGAATAATTAAGTATTCTAAACTAATTGAGGATTCCCATAACGACTTGATATACATGGTTTCATGAATAGAGGAGTCTATAACCCAAAAACCGTGTCATAGTAATAGAAAACTTCACACCAAAATTATTTTCTTCGGAGTAACCATGTCAATTTCAACAGCCTGTATCTTTTTACCGGGACCGAGTCTAGAACAATGGTAAATGGAATTGATGACAGAAATCTAGAGTTAAAATATATGTACGACTTAAAGACTCACCCTATACCATGCATACATTCAAAATGTTATTTTTGAGAATACACTTCCGACTTGGAATCTAGTACTTGCTATCTTATAATTATATTATCGTCATTTTTCAACCTAGAACTAGATCTTTTTTTAGGAAATATTGGGGTTAAATTCAATTCATTCACAAAAATCTAGTGTATAATAATTCGATCATTGCGTTAACGATCAGTAGCTGGACGACCTCATCTGTAGTGATTTCCGAATGAAACAAGGTTTGGGGCTTTATCACGAAGGTTGAATATGTTGAGGGGTGAAATCCTCCCAATGAGCCGTGGATATATCTCTTTCAAATGTTATTCTCCTTATATTTTACATTTACATTTTACACGAGGGTTCATTATTTACTCAGTCGAATAACCCAATACCATTATTGATATCTTTAATGAAACTTATACTATACTATTATATACTATTCATAACTTTCTTCATAACTCAGGGATCACTGGTTGGAAATCATTCAGGTGGAAATTTTTAGGTTGAGTTATGCAACAGTAATTAACGTTGAGAGTTTTATGAAAATTCGGTGGTAAATTCTCCAGAAATAATTTTTTCCCTCCAACCCCCAACTTTGAGCCCTTAAGGTGAACCGATCCTGCTGAAAAGCTTGGAGGATCAATCTCGAGCGACACACAATTTTTCTACCAAGTTTTGTTTGGTCGATCACTAAGGTTTATTATATGATTTCATTAAATAATAAACAAAAAATGGTATTTCATTAGTAAATGAGGAAACAATAACGATAGTGTGGAAAAAGCAACGAAAGTTGACATGTTTCACTTTTGTAGAATATTGACTTTAAGGTTTACCGAATTTCATCGAAATTGATGAAAAGTTTCCTATAAAATTCTGAACAAAAATTAAAAAAATTTTTGGGTATATTTTCCTTCTGAGTTTTCTTATGATGTGAATACAAAAATTTGTTAGCAATTACTCGTCGGTATTCTACAACTGATTAACACGTTTCAATCCGGCCGCTCTAGTAGTCCCTGAGATGTTGCTGACATAACCTCGAATTTTAATACGTAACTTGCCCTTGAAGTTTCAAGTCGCTAGGATTTTCCGTTTTCAAGTTATGGTTCCAGACTGAATTGATTTCTACGCTGACAGCACACTGTTTTCTCGAACATGCACGTAAAAACTGTTTTATGACTTTTGTCCTACCTAATAGGTGAATGGTATCGAAAGAAATTTTCTTCTATTTCTCTCTTATTCCTGAAACATTAATACATTACAGAAATTATATTAGTAAATTTGACACCGCACTGCAAATTTTTTTCGAGGATTCATAGTTTATCATTGTTGCGCGCATGTTCTAGGGGAACAGCGTGCTATCGTTTTGTCCAAATGTCTATAATTTTGGATGATTGAGCCGAAAATGGTCTCAATCGACTAGGTTGGACTCACTGTTGACGAATCCGGTGTCAAAATTGATTCTGTCAAGCCGGCCGGCCGGCCGTCCGTCCGTAGACACGATAACTGTCGACAGAAGCAAGCTAGCTACTTGAAACTTTCAGGATTGGTTGCGCATCAGAATGCCGCGGTTAAGTTCGTTAATGGGCCAAATCGGTCGAATAGTTTCGGAGTTATAGGCACTTGAAGTTTTGAAGTTATTTATTTTTTATTTCAGAAACTACTCGAGCGATTGGATTCAAACTTGGCAGTTTGGTGGAGTATAACGACGCGCAACTTTGAGCCAAATTTCGTCAAGATCATATCGTCAGTAAATTAAAAAAAAAATTTTTTTCGAAATTTTTTTACAAACAAATTTTTTTTTCGGAAACCATTAATCATATCCAAAAACAATTATACTCACACTTTGACCTTCTAATTTCACAGCAGTGTACTAAATTTCAGTTCGATACGATCATAAGTTTTGGAGATATCGGGAAAAAATATGTCAAATTTCGAGGTTTTCTTCTCGATATCGTTGATTTTTTCGGTATTACTCGAGAAATACTGATTCAGTCCTGATTAAACTTCACAGCTAGTTTTAAGATGCTGAAAGACAACTTTGTGCAAAATTTCGTGATAATCGTGTTATTAGAACAATTTGAAAAAAAAAATTTCTATGATTTTCTCATCAGATCATCCTCATTAAATTCTGTATGAAACTTCGAACTGTTATTTTCGATGAAGTACTGGATTTCAATTCGATCTGATCTGTATTTTTGGAAATATTGGAAAAATAAAATTTTGATTGGGTATATCTACGGAATCATTGGGTGGATTTTACCCATTCACGAATTCGGCCTTCGTAATTAAGGTCCAAACCTTCTCTACAAATATCGAGTTTCTAAGTTGTTTCTTTCGGAAGTTATTGTGTTATTGTGCCGTCAGGCTGACCGTAAACACAATAACTTCCGGAAGAAACGACTTAGAAACTCGATATTTGTAGAGTAGGTTTGGGGCTTAATTACGAAGGTCGAATTCGTGAATGGGTAAAATCCGCCCAATGATTCCGTAGATATACCCATTCAAAATTTTATTTTTACAATATGTCCAAAAATACAGATATGATCGAATTGAAATCCAGTAATTTATCAGAAAAAAAATTCAAAAAGCACTGCCGTGAAGGCAGCAGCTTTTGCGCGCACGTTCAAATTCGTTGCTGAAGCGGTCATCTACATTGAACATGCGCGCAAAAGTTGCTGCCTTCACGGCAGTGCTTTTTGGACTTTTTTTTTACTTGTCCACTGTTTTTTTCCATCGTTTCGTCACAATATCTGTAATTTTCGAATTTTGAGCCGAAAATGGTCTTAAAGTATTGGGTTGAACACCCTGAAGAATCTGTGTTCAGATTCAATTCTGTCCGTCCGTCCTGCCGTCCGTATGTGCTCTTACTTCTGAAGGAAAGGACCTAGCGACTCGAAATTGTCAGATTAGGTTTGAAGTCAAATATCTCGGAATAGTTTGTTAATGGGTGGAATCTGTCGAATAGTTTAGGAATTAGGCTCATTTGAAATATTGAGGTTAATTCCTCGATATCTCATGAAGTACTGAATCGATCAGATTGGAATTTTTAAACGGTTTTGGAAAACCAACGCGCAACTGTGTGCGAAATTTCGTGTGGATCCAGTAGTTAAAAAATTCAGAACAAATGTTTATTCGAAAATTTTTTCAAAATTTTAATGAAATAGTTCATTTCCTCCGAAACTATTGATTAGATTTCAACGACATTTGACACAAACCTTGTAGTCAGTATTAAACTACAATGTTTCAAATGTCCTTTCGAATATTTACATTCAGGGATATAAGGAAATAATATGCCGAATTTCGAAGAGATCTGAAATTTTTACGTTATTTCCGCAATATATATGCAATCAGATTGAAACTTATCAGCTGAAGATTATCGAAGCGCCACTAGGTGCAAAATTTAGTGTTGATCTTATAGTTAGAATTTCAACGAGAGCGTAAAAAATTCTGAGTCCACATCAGTTTTTTTCTAGATTTTTTTGAATCACTCAATTATAACTGTACCAGAGAACGTAATCGCCATCGAATTCTATGAACGATGAATTCTGCAACTAGGACTGTCTGTTGTATTGTACTCGAAGTAACTAGATTATGTACACTTCGAATGTATTCGAGTCACTTACATTGTCTCTATAACTTCTTCATAGTTATAATTCTCTTAAAATTACGAACGTCGTTCAACTTTACTACCATCTTGACTAGTCATTGGAATAAATAGATAGCGACGTTCCCATTTACGATTTAATATCAGTTTCATTGATGACGAAAATATAATTATGCAGATTAGACTCAAGGAACTTATTTGCCTCGGGTGTAGTAACTAAGGGATGTTTCTTGTGCTGCTACCACCAGGCGAAAGCTCATTGATTTTACCCCCTATTCACTTATGGTAAGTCTTCGTTCCACTACTGAAGTTTCTCCTCTCTAGGGAGTTTTTCCCTGAAATTAAATTGGTGAATGCCAGCCGATTCCATTTTAACGATATTTCTGGGCAAGCATTCAATGACAGAAACCCCCATTATGAGAAAATTTGTATTTTTATCTTTTCATCACCTTTCAGTATCTCAAAATTGATTCCCATTCAATTCAACCTTAGTTCTTCAGAAATCAATGAATTGAAAATGAATTACCGAAAACTATTTCGAGAATCACCTTGTTTTCTACGTTCCTAATCGTATGAGACCGTTCGAATCAAATTGAAAAAAAATTGGAAAACCACTGACATAAGGAACTTATACACACTTCTTCATATTTGTTGCCAAAGTGGTCACCAACTCACGTATTGACCCCGCCAAACGCAGCTTTACTTCTCGATGGAAAGATATGGCGATTACTTTTTCGAATGGTCCGCATGAAATTTTTCGTGAAAATTCGAGCTATGACTCTCAATCAAATACTGGATTTCAAGTCAATCCGTTGTGTATTTGGGACAATATTGAGAAATCATATTTAGAATGGGTCTACGAGTCATTGGGCCGATTTTACCCGTTTCCGAAACCAGCCTTTGTAATTGAGCCCCAAAACTACTCTAAAATAATAGACTCTCTAATTTCTTTCAGAATATATTGTGTATACGGCTGGCCTAACAACCGGTCGTGAAGAAATCAACTACCGAAATAATCTACTCAGAAACATGATAATTATAGAGTTCAATAACAAAGGCCGAATTCGAGAATTGGTAAAATCAACCCAATGATTCAGCAGATATACTAATTCAAAATTTAATTTTCTCAAAATAGATATTGGTTTGGATTAAAGTCCAGTACTTTGTTGAAAAATTACCCCTTGAAGGTTCATGCAGAATTATGTGAGGACTCCTGATTGCAAAGCATAAAATATTTGAAACCGCATTTTGAATTGTTTCAATGGAACGATCATCAAAAATTTTGCGCAAATTTGCGCATCAGCACAATTTGCCAATTAATTAGCAAGTTGGTTTGGTTTTTCGAAAATTACAATGGTATTTAGGAAATTAGCAAGAAATTCTACATATTTGTTCCTCCGTATCTCGTGATACCCTAAATATTTTTCGGGAGAAATTGGAAAAATTCTGGAACGGTTCTCATTTTTGAATGCTTTTTCCATACCATCCTCAAGAAATTCTGCATTATATTGCGGATTATTATTCTAGAACCAATTATGAAGTAACAATCTGACTGCTGCAGTATTTCTTGAGATATTGAGGAAACGATCTCGAAATTTCAAATTGATAGCGAAATTTAACACCATTTATTCCCAACATCTCCGAAAAATATATATCGGATTGAATTGAAATTTAAAGCACTGGAGTGTGGATGAAAACTGATCCCAACTTGGATCTCAGAGCGCTAGTACGACCATATATTATTCAGATATTAGTGATTCTTGGATCGAGATCAGAACAGCGACAATTACGATGTTTCTTTCAGTTGTCGTCCTACTTACTCAGTCCACAGGACATCTTCATGGTGGTTACAAACCTGATGAAGTACTCAGGAGCCTTGGTTATACCATTCTGAGTATTCAGAACTGGCGTACATACACATAATATGTTAACAGCTTCGGGTGGATAGAGCCGACTTGTGAATAATATATATATATATATATATATAATACATTATATATATATATATATTTCTGTTTTCGATCCACAGAGCCTTTCTATTTTATCTACTGACCTGCCCATGCGTTACAGCCTATGGCGGCTGCGGAGTATAAAAGAGTGATTCAATACCATTCGGTGTGCCTTGGTTGCCTGTTATGAGGTATATGTGTGCCCCCTTGAGGTTCCATTTCCGACGTTCTTCAGTACAAAAATAGAGAGTTAGTCTTCCTGCCTGTAAGATAGAGGGCTCATATCTCAATACAATAAATAACCTTACTTCCGATCCATATCAGTACCCACATAAGATTTAGATCCAGTGGTATACCATATAGATCACTCTTTATCCCATCGATTATGGAAGTCCACCGTCACTTATGATTGTTGCAAGGTGTTTCCAGATCGAGTATGGTAGGCACATGAAGGCTTTGCCAATAGGTTGAAGTTTAGTCTGTTGAATATACTCGTATGTCCACCAGGTAGATGTTTCCTAGTAAAAGACTTCCTTATTACATTCAGCAGGCTAGATTCTTCACATAATAACGCATTATGACCTCGAACGCTGTTGTGGGAATAATTTGGCTAGCTCCTGTGATACCAACACATGCAAGCCGATGAAATTTCTGTGTATGGTGGTATCATCAGATTTTGTCCACCTTTCTCAGTATACGTGAGTGACGATGGAAGGTACAACCACTGTGTACCACCACATCAACATTTCTGGTTTTGGCCTCTGTGTCTTTCCAAATAGGCCTGTGAAGTCCCAAATAGCCACTATGTATCTTTGGAAGGAGTTTTCTCTCTATTTTTTCTCCAGTTGAGTTTACAACATACTGTCACACCCAGATATTTTCACTCAGAGGAGAATTTCAAATTCTGGCCATTCAAGAGCAGAGCTGCGAGATTCAGTTTCATCCTTTTGGTGGAGGGAATCGGGTTGCTCTTGAAGAGATTGACGTTGAGCACTTTATTCAGCTTATTTCTTGAATTACTGGATTACTTCGTGACGATTTCATTATCGACTGGTATGTAACACCTGAACATCAAACTCTATTGATACTCATCGTAAGATATCGTGAACATTCTTCACTACTGACCGTGTCAGAGGCAAACTCACGAAAGCTCGTTCAAACGGAAGCAACTCTAAGGACGCGTGGTACACGCCAGCATGCCACGCCTCGTTTCATATCTTATTATATAAGGCGTATAATAATGATATATTCGACATTATCAATGTCGAATGAAATTTTTATCGCATGTCGATTAAATTACATTGATGCTAAGTTAACTAGTTGACAAACATCAAATTGATTTTTTGATTAAACATCGAGAATACACTATTTGAAGTCACTCGACATTAACATATTGGACAACTATTCTTGGTCGAGATTCGAAAATTGACTTCGTGAAATATGTATATACTCATTGTTACAACGACTTCCGGTTTTGAAGAACTAATATTGTTTTTACTCAAGGTAATTTATGAGTGACCTTACATACGTCAATGGCTGATAAAAACTTCAAGGCGAGTGGAGATCCACCGAAAAAAAATTTTTGTTCATTGATTACGGAGATACAGGGTATTTTGTATGTTTGGTATAAAACTTTGATTGATATATCTGAAACGCTTGAAGTTATTTTGTTGAAATTGGCTTGAAATGTTCCTCTGTTAAAACTTGTTAATATGCCATTCTGACTAAATTTATACAACATAAATCCAGGGCCGTGATTGAAAAATTCTGACCCACTTTCATTTGTTGAGAAAGTTCATTTTTTGGCCGCTCTTGAAAAACTATGACTGGATTCGAAAAGCCAAGGAGAATGCTACAATTATGGCTCTTTAATTTGTATGGCACACCTAGACCATTTCAATAAAAAGATTGGCAGAAAAATTTTGTGACGACGTTTTCATTTTCGATCGGACATAACCTAACAATGAATATTGTTCGACTGAATTCTCTAAAATTCATTTTTTCAGTTGAACGAAAAATCTTAGGAGCAACAAGATACATTGATCATTATTAAATATCTTTTTTTGAGTTATGGATTTATTGTTATAAAATCTTAAATACATGCTGCTTGTTGTTTCCAAGATTATTCTTCCAGACAAAAAATTAATTTTAATGAATTCAGTTGAACAATATTCATTCGTATAGATTATGTCTGGTACAAAATGAAAATTTTCTTACAAATTCTTATTGGGCAATTTTTTTGTTGAAGCAGTTTAGATGTGCCATCCGACTTAAAGAGCCATTATTGAAGCATTCTTCTTTGACTTTTCGATTCCAATAATAGTTTTACAAAAAAGCGATCAGAAAATGAACTTTTTCAACAAATAACAGGGGATCACAATTTTTCAAGCCTGCCTTGGATTTGATTTACCCAGAATGGCATATTTACAAGTTCTAGCAGAGGCATATTACATGCCAATTTCAACAAAATAACCTCAAGCAATTCAGAGATATCGCTTCGGATTATCAATCAAAGTTTCATATCAAACATACAAAACACCCTGTATCTTCGGAACCAATGAACAAAAAATTTTTTTCGGTGGATCTTGAGTCCCTTCGAAGTCCTCTATCCGCCATTTTCGTATGTGAGCCCACTCATGAATCAGCCTGTATAGCTCAAGTTGTAATTTCATTTTTATTTTTCTTTCATTTTGGCCCGAAGAACGGCCGAAACGTTGCCGAAGGAATAGTTTTCTTTTTATTTTTGTCCTTTGTCCGAGGTTTGGTTTCCTATATACTTATTAAATCAATATAATAAAAAGCTCCTGAACCTTGCTGCTGTCAATATTCGAGCTACTCTCAATTGATTTTCAGTATGATGCATTCGAAATTTCGATTTAGTATATGCCCACCTCTGCCAATGATCAGAATTCGTTAGTACTAAAGTTGTCCGGTTAGATATAACATGATCTGCAGAGCACTCAAGTCCCTACAAACTTTGCTTTTAAAACATATTTCAGAGTGATTCATCATAGATAACGAAATAATTGAGTGGACAGGAAGCTTTCAGTGAAATTAACTACTCAAGGGATGAAACAATAACTTCTTGAGTTGAATCGGATTAAGCGGTTCCATTCCAAAAACGTTGTTTTTATTTTTGTCTCTAATTCGAAGAGTTGAAATGATATCTGACTTCGACCTACTTCTTTATTCAATAAAATTTCTTTTTTTCTTTATTTGAATTGAAGCCAATGGCTTTTATGCAGAGGGTTTCACAATATCATTGTACAGTGAACACATAGGCATCGGGCCCTTTTTTCTGAAAAACGAAAACTTTAAGAAAAGGATCTAAGGCAGGCCCAGTTTTATTTTAATTATCTAACATTCGAAAGACATTTTGAAGTGATAAATTAACTTCAATATTAAATATCATTTAATATTGGAAATGTTATTGTCACTTTGACATCGATAAAAAAGGTGCATCCTTTTTTATCGGATAAAAACTTCTCTTCCTCAATATGTCAATTAGTCTGTCAGATTTTTGAATTTTGAACATATAGTGCTTTCATTTTGAATCGGTCTGGTAATTATTTAACTTTGTTGATATAAAAACCCAAAAGATGAATCGTTTTGGTGAAGATAACGGGACACTCATCATCTTCTTCAATTAAACCCTATCTCCAAATTGACCATGAACATCATGACAATCTTATTAGTTCCTTACGATCCTCGAGTCCGAGAAATCAAAATGAATATTCCACATGTGTGAATACCACAGAAGAAAATTTTCAAATCAGTACACCAAAGCAAACAATTTATAACAGTTGTGTATTTAATAATTGTACTTTCAAATAATCGAATTTTATTGTATTAATAAAGATAATTATTGTTGTTCATCCATATATTCTGTCGTTAATTTATCTTGCCAAAAAACACTCGAGCTTTTCTTTTATCAGATAAATTTCTCTTCAACTCAAAGTTTTACCAATCACTAAATTTGCTCGAAAAACTGACATTAGATAAAATCGCTCCACCTTCGGTGTCGCGATTTTATCATGTCAGTTTTTCTCGTAAAATTAGTGATTGGCAAAACTGTTTCGTTGCAAAGAGGAATTTATCCGATAAAAAAAAAGCTCTTGTGTTTTTACTGTTGATAAAATAATCGGAGAAGTTGTGGAGGCGTCATCGATGTTTCGGAACCTCGGACGAAATAAAAATGAAACAAAGTTTTGAAAGGACTCGGAGCTCGCACCTGAAGGTTGGAACAAATTCGTTTCATGATTCAAGCCCATACGGAAAAAGGCTTGTTCTCGACAATTCGATTCTGAGGTGCCTATTTCCCAATGAACATTCTGATCGTTAAAAATATTCATTCTGCTCGGTATCCCTTTCAAGATCAGCTTCATACCATGATTCTGATTAAAATGTTCATCGGCTATTTTTGGCTCATCCTCTGAAACTGACTTCCAAATGACTCTTTGTGAATAGAGGAAGAAAATACCTCTCAACTTAAGGATTATTTTCGGAATTTAATTGAATAAGAGAAAATTTATATATTCGAACCTTAACGAACTCGCTGTATATAAAAACGGTAATTGATGAAACTGATGAGAAAAGTCAAATAAAGCACCAATGGTCACCGATCCAATGCTAGTTGGTTTTCATATGAAACAGTTTTTCAATCCCATGATTTTATCCAGTAGAATTTCAGTTCTTATGAGTTTTTCCTCAAAATTGGTAGGTTGAGACGGTCACCCAAATGCAAATATTTACGAGATAATCTTACCGTTGAAATATAAAGAGGAACCTCAGAACAATTCGAAAGAATGAAAATTTGCATATACAGGGTCCTGCAATAGTGCGTTAGGCTTCAATAGCTGCCAAACCAGACGTTTTAAAAATTTAGTTGGAAAGCCTTCCCTCAGGACATAATTTTCTAATATACAGATGGTTCCCAAATAAAATTATTCAACAAATGAGTGATTTTTTAAATGGAACAACCCTTATGTTTTCGCATATTTTGAATGCTCTTCAATACCTCTATCATGACGCAAAATATTAGGGATATTTTTCCAACGGTACGGATCTTATTCAGAAAAAACTGCAAAATTTCTAAGAAACAGTAGTTCGGTAAAAGCCCTCTACAGATTTCCAGAAGCGATAGAAACATGAATTTGATCCGAATTTCTTTTAACTTGAGAATTTGCCTAGTCATCGTTCCTAAATGATAAACCTCTTTTATACAGGGTGTCCGTTATCAATGTCCAAATATGAAGAATTTCAAATTGTTTTTTCTCGAATTTTTCAAATGTAACATCTGCTGTATTTTATTCCATGATGATGTACATAGTTCAAAACCTTACATTTTTTCAGAAGTAATCTTAGGATTATTTTCCCTCCTGTGTCCAGCAGACACGAAAAATGACATTTCAACCAAAAATTTCAGGAATAATGAACATAATAACTAACGGATATAATGAGTCACACAATGAAATCAAACTGAATGACCAATTTTCGAAAAACATAAAAACCCTTTCAAAACCATAATCCTTGAAGTTCAACATGAAATTGATGTTTGTCCGAATAAGTAACACATACATAGGTATTATTGGTAACTTGTGTATTCTAACGATTACAGAGTTTTATCGGCATCCAAAAAAATTATTATTCATGAAATGGTTCATATGATTTTCATGTCGGAGTAGTGCTACAGAAACTGTTATCAAGTACATCGATTATTATTATTGATCAAAATACTGTTATTCAGAGCTCAAAGTTATTTCCGAGTACAATAAATTGAGATGAATTTTGGTAAAGATGAAATGGTTGATATGATTTTCATGTTGGGGCAGTGCCAGAGAAACTGTTTATTAGACAGTAGATATGCTGTCGAATATCCCGAAAGAAGACATCCACATGAGTCGAGTTTTCGGAGGCTTTTAAACAGATTTGTAGAGACAGGAGATGTCAAGTATAAAAAAGAAGAGAGGATAAAATCGGCCACTAACGAAAACAAGGAGCTCGAGGCTTTACAGCATGTAACTCAAAATCCACACACAAGCCAAAGGGAGCTTGGTGTAGCCTGTAGTATAAGTGAGCATTCAGTTCAAAGAATCCTCAAAAAGAATAAGTATCATGCCTACCACATTCAGATGCATTAGGCGCTTACCGATAGCGATTTTGAAAACCGTCTGAATTTCTGTAACTGGGCAAGTTTTCAAATTGATCAGAACCCTAAATTTTTTTGAATTTGTTTTATTCAGTGATGAAGCAACCTTCCACGATTCCGCAGCCGTCAATAGGCAAAATTTTCATTACTACTCTGTAGAAAATCCAGGAATTATAAGGGAAATAGACAATCAACACAGGTGGTCATTGAATGTCTGGGGAGCAGTAATCGGCAATCATGTGATAGGCCCTCATTTTTTCGAAGGAAATTCAGATGGAGCTGCATATTTGAATTTCATTCAGAACATTCTTCCCGGAATGTAAGCAGTGTTACCTACGGAAATACGAAATGAAATATGGTTTCAGCCTGATGGAGCACCCGCTCATTATTCTCGTCCTGTGAGGGATTTACTGGACCAACAGTTTCCAAATAGATGGATTGGTAAGCGCGGACCGACAAGATGG
The DNA here is from genome assembly GCA_958510865.1 of Myrrha octodecimguttata. NCBI lineage: Eukaryota > Metazoa > Arthropoda > Insecta > Coleoptera > Coccinellidae > Myrrha > Myrrha octodecimguttata. The sequence goes on along the minus strand of OY294065.1, from coordinate 18,091,417 downwards.
CCTGCTAGATCACCGGATTTCATTAAAATATATTTTTTGTGGGGATACATAAGGGGAATCGTGTCTGATGAAGTTCCAACAACAGCCTCCAATATGCCCATATATAAGAAGGGTCCCATTGAAGAGCCAAATAGTTACAGACCTATCAACATCTTATCTTCATTTTCTAAGGTCTTTGAGAAAATTCTATGTAACAGACTGAGTTTTTTTCAAAAATTTAATGTTATCTCGAAACATCAACATGGCTTTGTGAAGAACAGAAATATTGAAACCGCCACATTTGAACTTATAACGAAAGTTTTAGTTACTCTCGAACAAGGTGAGGTTCCCTTGGGTCTATTCTTGGATCTTGCCAAGGCCTTTGATTGTGTGGATCATGAACGATTGTTATCAATTCTTGAGGACTACGGCATCAGAGATTATCAGTTAAAGCTAATGGAGAGTTACCTGTCATCCAGGAGACAGATAGTTGTTATGGTGGATGGTGGATGGTGAAATATTGCAATCGAACGAGAGAGTAATCACTATGGGCGTTCCACAGGGAAGTATCCCAGGACCTCCACTTTTCATTATCTACATTAATGGTTTACCTAAGGCCAAAATTCCAATCAAGCACAATATGGGTATGTTTGCTGATGATACTAACTACATTCTCGAATCCCCTTGTGTTGCAACAGCTATAGAAGACTCAAAAAGTGTACTGAAGTCAGTGAGTGACTGGTTGGGAGCTCACAATCTTGTTTTGAATGTTGATAAAACGCAGTGTTTATTTTTCTATACTGAAAGATCTAAATTGCACTTTCCTTTGTCAATTAACTTTTCAGGTAATGATGTCATGGTTAGAGAGAGTGTTACTTTTTTGGGAATTGTAGTGGATAGACACCTTAAATGGGGACCTCATATTGAACATTTTAGAGGTAGACTCAATTCTGTAAACTACATGCTTTTTATGTTGAGGAAGCAAATCGATTTTGATCTGCTTAAAGTTGTATATTTTGCCAGCTTTCAATCTATCCTGTCATATGGAATAATTTTCTGGGGTAATTCTTCTTATGTGAGCGATTTATTTGTCATTCAAAAACAAGCTTTAAGAACAATGTTAAATTTAGGATATAGAGAATCTTGTAGGGGATCTTTAAAGGCAATAATATTCTAACTATCTATGGTTTATATATATTTAGATTAATGATTTTTTTCTGTAAACACAAACATTATTTCGAGCCTTACAAAAATTTAAATGCTACTAGAAGAATATTTCCTTATACTGTACCTGCACACAAGACCACTTTAAGAGAAAAAAACGCAGAATATATGGCAGTGAGTATTTTCAACATGTTGCCACCTAAAATAAGAAATATTTCTGACCCTTTAAAATTTAAGAAAGCTTTGTATCCTGTGATTTTAAACTGTGAGCCCTACAATATAGGTGATTTCAAAGAATTTTGTAAAGGTTAACCATTTTTCTATTCCATGTTTCTGACCTATTCCAATTTTACGTTGTATATATATGTAATCTAATGGAATCAATAAATATTATTATTATTATTATTATTATTATTATTATTATTATTATTATTATTATTATTATTATTATTATTATGCGAGAGAGGATTGTGACTGCTTTCCGAAGCATTACTCCAGCCATGCTGATGAGAATTAGTGGGTCATTCAACGATCGGATCGCTTTGTGTTCCAGAGAAGGCAGACGACACTTTGAACATCTCTTGGATCATTAACACAATTTTTCTTTGTCTTTTTCAACGCCCGTTTGTTTTTATATCCAATATTTGAATAAAATCTTACTTTCTGATTTCATTTTTCGTGCCTGCTGGACGCAGCAGTGAAAACAGCCCTTTGGTTACTTCTGAAAAAATGTAAGGTTTTAAACTGTGTACATCATCATTGAGAAAAATACAGGCTGTTACATTTGTAAAAATCGAGAGAAAACAATTTGAAATTCTTCATATTTGGATAACGGACACCCTGTATAAGAGAGCTTTATCATTTACGAACGATGACTAGGCAAATTCTTAAGTTAAAAGAAATTCTGATCAAACTCATGTTTCTATCACTTCTGGAAATCGGTAGAGGGCTTTTACCGAACTACTGTTTCGTCGAAATTTTGCAGTTTTTTCTGATTAAGATCCGTACCGTTGGAAAAATATCCCTAATATTTTGCATCATGGTAGAGGTATTAAAGAGCATTGAAAATATGCAAAAATATAAGGATTGTTTCTTTTAAAAAATCACTCATTTGTTGAATGATTTCATTTCGGAACACCCTGTATATCAGATAATAATTTACTGAGATGCAGAATTGAAAGTACAAAGGGAACGCTTTTCAAACAAATTCCTAAAACGTCTGGTTTGGCAGCTATGGAAGTCAACGCACTATTGCAGGACCCTGTATTTAAGTTCGAGGTAGTAAAAAGTCTCCACATATGAAAAGCTCTAAAGTCAAAATCATCATATATGAGCTACCCAATTCCTTCATTTTTACGAGCTTGTTCTGGGGAACTGCGGGTTATCGGCCTCAAAGGACTAGGTTGGACTCACTGATGAAGAACCCGAGGTCAAATTCGAATCTGTCCGACTGACCGTGTGTGCTCTTATTTTCGAAAGGACGGATCTATAGTCTTAAAATTTCCAGGTTGGGTTTTGATCCTGAATATCTCAGTTAAGTTCGTTAATGGGCCAAATCTGCAGAAAGGTTTTTGTGTTACAGCCATTTGAAATTTTAGTTTCTCAATAATAAAATATTTATCTGATCGGAATGAAACTTGGTTGGGAGATGAACAGTGTCAATATGAAGAATTATGCATGAAAAAATTTGAAAAAAAAAATTTTTTTTTTTTAAGATTTTCATATTTCATTTAAATTTCACTGAAATTTCTATGTCGCCATTTCGCAATGTGAACAAATGTAAATGCTGCCGACTTCACGTCATTGCTCTTGAAAGTTTCCATTGAAAAGAGCGCCTAAAAATCGGATCTAGATTTTCTATACCTAATATTATGAAGTTCAAGTAACATGAATGGAAAGTATGAATTCGAAAATTACTTGTATTATGCGTTCAATTCAGTATTCCGATATTAAAAGAAAAATTATCGAACTGTATAAGCTATAGAGAAGGTGACCGAGTTAGAATTTTCAGTGGTACTTGCAGCTTTGAATTTTTTCACATCTATATCGAATGTTCTTGGTAAATTCCAATTAGTTGCCCTTCTTGCTGAATTAAGTACTCACATCTTTTACACTTATAGCCTCAGAATAAAAGAACCATCAGCTGATTATATAGTTGCTTCGTTCATTGATTAGCATTAGTTTTTATTCTTACAGAAAACACATGCCCCATTATTCCTATTGCGAGAACTTGTTCGCCGTATGAGAAATGTTCGTGATTCAAGTAATTCCGCATATCTGCTGGCTATGGATGTAGAACTCCTTGAGGAAGATTTGGGAGGGAGAAAATGAGGATTCGGAATATTCCTGTCGGATTGAAAACCCTTGGTTGAGGTTGAGATGCTTTGGAATGCTAATATTTCGTTCGTATCCGCGGTGCATTAGAATATATACATCAGCCTTTTTCTCCTAGGGGCATTATCATCGCAGTTAATAGTGTTGACTGATCTTCCTCGATGCTGAAGGGCACATCCATCATCAGCGATGTATATTTCGCCTTCCAGGCCAGATAGGCAGTTTTAATGGCACGATACATCAGAATATAAATATTTCAAGGAATCCAATAGGCAGTCCGCATCGTTGCCACTGAAATATTGACCTCTTCCAGGGAAAGTTGATCACGTCCATCTCTTTTAAGCCCAACCATTCGTCAGGCGGTTACTGCAGATAAAATTCTACCGCTGAAAATATGACTTATGATTTTGGCGCCTGGCGAAAACCACTGACGATTTTTCATCTCGGATCTCGTTTATACACTCCTTAGGGGTTTATCTTTCAAGTAATCCTAGCGTTATATTGGCGCTCAAATTCAAACCGAGGTCTATTATTTCCCAGAGTCATTTATAACTGAGCCAAATCCATCGGGTTACCGTAACGCTTATAGTTAAGAGGCTATAAACTGCCCAACTAGCAGACTGAGACCCAGTAAGTAATTGAACGACAAATGGGGGTGGGCAGTTCCAAAAATTAAATTTGTAGAAAACTTATTCAAAACGCAGCAAATTTCACCCGTAATTCTTTTACCTTTTTCGTGCTCAAATGGGCTTAGATTATCGATTGAAAGGACATATCTTGGAGACTTGACAATGTCAGGATAAGTGTGGGGTCTAAACGCGGCGGTTAACTTCGTCGATGGAACAAATCAGCATAACGTTTTTGAAGTTAAATATTTCGCTCAAATTCTGCTTGAACACAAAAAGTAAGTCGTGAACCTCTTCTTAAATAAGCAATATTGAATGTTGAATGAATGGACCACCCAATATTTCAGAAAAAATATTCAAGATCGAGTTGAAATCTGGTTTTCGGTTGAGAACTGTGAAATCTGATCAACTCATCTCTCTGATATAAGCTCCAATATATTTCTCAAATTTGAGTCGATATGAGATAGATAGCCGATCTGATTTTTTTCTTCTCAAATAGATATTTTGTAAACTAACATCACACAAGGACAAATATCTGTCAATAAATTAATAAATATTCTTCCTTGATCTGAGCTGATTATCCAGTTATTCACAGCCCCTGCACTGAAGGAGCGCCGTCAAAGGAATTCAGTTACTACAGTTTCATGCTTCAACCGATCATCAGACTGACTCTCTTGAGAGGATTGTAGATACTTATTATCCGTTGATGACTTGTCCGTAGTATGAAAATAATACAACGACATCTCAGAAGCACCTTCCGAACCCTAACCTTCGAATGCGGGAAACTTCGTGATGGCGCTATATTATTTTCATACTACAGACAAGTCATCAAGGGAGTATCTAGAATCCTCTCAAGCGTTTGTGAGAAGAGTCAGTCTGATGATGGGTAAAACCGTGAAACTGCAGTAATTCAATTCCTTTGACAGGCGCTTCTTCAGTATAGGCGTTTTGGATGATTACCTCGGATCAGGATAGAATATTTGTTGATTTATCGACAGATATTCGTCCCTGTGTTGTGGTTTATATTTTTAAACTGGAGCTCTTTATTTCTCCATGAACCATTCCTTACTTAATGATATTTCGTACTCATGTATAACTTGGTATAGGTAGTCTATAAGAACAGCCATAACGGAATCGGGTTGCCATTTGGAAAGATAGTAAGTAGATGACGCCATATCTCGAATTTGGGACACGCTGTATAAGATTGTCACCCATGACAAAGAGCGCAATTTAAGATTCTATTAGAGCTATCCGGAAATATTTCTAACAAAAATCTGTCATTGATTATTCCAAGTAAGATACCCGCACTGTATTGTATTTCTGTTAGGTTCGTCTGTATGTCTTTTCATCCAAATTCTCGAATTTTCTCTGATACGATTCTTCAATTCAAATTTTGATCTGATTTCAAAATATTGAAAAGGATGAGGGTAATATTATGAAAAAATTCCTTATGAATTCCCTTCATACACTCCGGTTCTATATTACATAACCGTTATCCTTTTGCTCAGATGTCTGTATTTTTCGAATATTGCGCGCATATAATAGTCGATGAGGTAGAAGTCATTGTTGAAGAATTCGTAGTAAACTTCAATTCTGACTGTCTGTCCGGCAGTAAGCAGTGTAACTTCCAGTGGAAAACACTTATGGGGCGCCGGTAGAGTTCATTATTCTCAAAATCAGCCGGTGATTTCGGAGTTGAGGGCATCTGATGATACTTCTAGATAAAGCACAAAAAGGCCCGTCAGATCACATTGAAGCTGAGTATGCAGGATCAACGTTCGGGTGAAAATAAGTAAGCAAAATGTTACGAAGATGATAGTGCGTTTTCCGTACGTAGATGAAATACCGATATGTCTATGAATTTGAACGGGTGTGCTTCGCAACACAGGGGATGCACCCATAGAACTGGTTTAAATTATATTCGTTATACAAATGTCTTCTCGATAGTAGGATCTCCAATGAGCAAATCTCGGTATTTACTTTCGCTTATTTTTGGCGAAAAATAGCCAAATTACTTATTTACCAGTCGTGAAGAAACATGTCTATGGTATACTAATAAAACAACTTGTAGTCTAGCATATTTCCCGCATCATCTATTGCTTCATGAAATTGGGTACGGTACAGCATGCTTCATGGTAGGGTAATCAAGTGGATGAGCAAGATTCAGATAAATTTAATTTATCGTATAGCTCCGTCATTTAAGTACGCTTTCGATTACAAATTTCAGGTTCACAACAAAGAACTATAGACATAGCCCAATATGTATTGAAAACTATTTTTCTCCTTCAGATTCCTCAAAATTTTTTGAATAGGGAAGCTATGTCGAGTATTGGTTAGTTTGAAAGTCATTCATGTTTTCTACACAATCCAGTTGGAATTTCAAAATTACTTCATTATTCAAGAAATAATGTAATTATTGAAATAACCGTCAAGAAGTGATGTTGAATTTGAAGCCCCAAACTCAAGAACCTAAGAATTTTGAAGAATCCGAAAATAATTCCCAAGTTCTAGACTAGGGAGAAAGAATTCCTTCTGTTTTTTGAATTCTACGTTTCTGAGTTCTGGGTGGGAGTCGGTTAAATTTTCGTTGGGACATTGTAGGTGAGAATTTGTACTTAGATAGAAAAGATTTTTTGTCCAAAAAACGTGAATGTTATTATGATGATAATAATCATGAGAGAGCGAGTAACTAATGCGTAGTTTTGTTCCACAGCTTCTACATTATTTTTCTCGAGAGCAATTTTTCGAAGATATATTGCCTAATAAATAGGACCGAAAATAAATAAACGAGCTTATAGTTCAAATGTAACAGATTTGGAACGAAAAGGTTTCTATGTGAAGTGAATCTGTTTTTTCTGTCTCACAACAATGTTAATTATCGTATGAAAAAAAAGAGTTCAAAAATGATATACTTGTAGATAAGTAACCTGATAAACCTCTAACATATTTAGGACGAAGTTTCAGAAGTTGAATATAAATATATATGGTTGTCATGTCTGAGATAAAATAGCTTCGGTTACATTACATTAGATATTTGAACAGTAAACAAATGTCTACAAATATCTGATGTTGAATTGAGATTTCCGCTCATCAAAGCAGATATTCGTTTTTTCTGCTGGTTGATATATGTGGAAAAACTGAGAGGCCATTTTACAGTTAATCCTTTTTAAGAGTGAACAGCAATAATGGAAGGTTGTATTTTAGAATTAACAGCGTTTTTCCTTCTGACAACAATTATTCGAATTTTAAATTCAAGAAATGTTTCGAAATATGCCGATATGTTATAAAATACTTCCTAATGAATTCTGAAATGAAAGCTTCAATATGTATGCAACTCTAGAGGAATTCAGTCAACGTAGCTAGAAACTCGTATTCAGATGGGACAATTTTTTCGTCCTAAAAAGATTTCATTCTGATTATAATAATCATATTATTATTAAAGGACGAGTATCTTATTCGTTGTTTTTACACGCATCCCATGAATCTTCATGGGATTTCCATTCGACTATTCGAAACACCGGTAATGAAATAAGAAGAATATTTTTATGGAAATTGCTTTGGAACTTTCATTACTTTTCAAAATCAATTTTTTGAAGAAATGTGGCCTTTTGAAAAGCATTGATTACATAAAACGAGTTGAGAGTTCAAATGGAACATTTGGAATTAAAAGGTTTCTATGTGAATTGAATCTGATTTTTTGTCTCACAATAACTTTGATCATTGTATGAAAAAGGAATTTAAAAAATAAAAACCTGAGAGTTCTTATTTGGGAATAAGCAATTTGATAAGCCTTTACCATAGTGAGGACAAAGTGTCATAAGTCAAATTATAAATAATGAATATATGGTTATCATGTCCCAGATCATGTAGTAATATTTACCTGGATATGATCTCAGGTCTTGTTTCCTTTTCGAATAATATGTTGATTTGCTGTTTTTTTTCCCTATTTTTGGTCTTATTGTAGGAATGATTTGAAATTGTACTTTACTCTTATTTGTCATATATGCCACCATGTGGATACTTTGTTGGACTCAGGTCTGTTTGTATCTAAGATTGATGAATAAATAAATAAATAAATAAATAAATAAATAAATAAATGATATTTCAACGGAAAACACGATTTCCTCGAAAGACGTCTTTGAACGCAGTCTAAAACATCTGATGCTGAATGGAGTTTTCACTCATCAAAGTAGACGTTCCTTTTTTTGACCGACCGATCTATCTGGAAAAAAGTTAACTGAAAGGCTATTTCGCAGTTAATCCTTCGTAAGAGCGGACAGAGTTGAGTCGAAGAGCAATGGAAGGTTGTATCTTGGAATTAACAGCGTTTTTCTTTCTGATAACAATTATCCGGATTTATGGGAGGCATCCTTCAAAGGGAATTAGCGCCAGCTACGCTATAAAACAGCGATTTGTCTAAAGCTTTATGGGGTCGCTTCTGGAGGGGCTCCCTATTCGTCAAGACGGTCTCGCAGGGTGATGAATGATGCTCATAAAACTACATATTAGTCAATACAATTGCAACCGCCACGGATGCAGTGAACGAATACGAGGATCCTGAGCATCGGAATCATAATGAATCTTTCGCCAAGTTCACCTGTTATTTATCGGCCGTAAAATTATACTATCCCCTTTCGAGATTTATCCTCAACACGTGGTACTGATATTTCGACTCCACTCCAGTCTTGAATAAACTCCATTTCTCTGGAGTGCTTATTTATTATTGCCATTTATTCCTAGTAGCGTGTGCCACAACTCTACTCTCCCGAAGGTGAAAGCCGAGTTATCGAGCCAGATCAATCCTTATAAAGGTGCGAGTTATTAGAAAAATTTCTTTCACGTAGTGTAGACAAGAAAGCAACCGTGAAAAAAATCTAAAGTGGGATATTTTCGGCCATTTAGGAGTTAGTACGAAAAAAATTTATGCTGACGGCTCTTCAAAGACTCGGTTTGAAAATATTTTTGAATGAAAGCTCTTGAACAACATCGACCCACCTTTTTATTGATACTGAATCAGGCATATTATCGAAATGCTTCTTGAAGCACTGTCGTGAAGTAAACTGACACCACGCGTGTACCAAAAGACGAAAGTGATGAAATTTTATCACTTTTTAATAATTATGAAAAAAACATTCAATTAACTATAGAGAAGGAAAATTATAATTCTGTTCCATTTTTAGATACTAAATTAATTAGAAATGAAAATAATATCATAAAAGTTGATTGGTATACAAAACCCACATATTTAGGCCGTTATATAAATTTCCATACTTTCCAGGATCAAAAAATGAAAATAAATTTACTATTCAATTTACGTCAGAGAATACAACAAATTTGCTATCCTGATTTTGTCCAAAAAATTTAAATAAACTTGAATTTTAATAGATAATTCCCATCCTAATTGGTTCATTAATCAATTTTTTCCAATACTACCATCATAAATATCAATTCAAATTAAAATATCTCTCACAATGATGAAATAACACTTGTTTCTTCCTCTCAAAATGTGAATCCACCCATCATTTACTTTCCTTTACCATTTATTCCTGAATTTATTCATTAATCATAAATTAAATGAATGTTTTCCAAAAAATAATAGTTTCAGGATTTGTTACCAACAAATATTAAATATTGGAAATATTTTCTTTAAATTGAAAGATACCTTCATATCAATGAAAAAATCTAGTGTAGTTTATAATATAAATTGTTTAGGTTGTAATAAAAATTATATAGGACAAACTTCAACAGTTTTGAAAGAAAGAATTAATAGACATAAAAGTGATTGTAAACTTGGAAAAAGGAGCTGTGCACTCTCAGAATATTTCAATGATACCTAACATAATATAGATTTTCCCAATGTCGAAATTCTCAATAATGAAATCAATAACAGTAAATAAAATTTCTTAGAAATGGTTGAAATTTTCTTTGATAGTTATTGTATGAACAAAAGAAGATTCTGAAGATTTGAGTATAATTTATTCACAAATTTTATTCAATATGAAGTCACAAAATTGAAATTAACATTACATAGAGTATTTTTTCCTCAACTTTCGATATTATACATTAACAGCTTAATTCAATTTGACTTTTTGAAGTTGTCATAATGAAGTGTATCCGAAATATTCCACAAAATGATTTTAATTTCTTCGTGTTTTTATGTTGAATATCATTTGCGGGTAAGTTTTCTATTATATTAACCATTTTTCATAGTCTCATGATGTTTTTGTATTATTTTAGCCTTGAAAATGAAACCAATATAGTTTCGAAAGCTCGGCAGTGAAAAAGATTTTCATTTCAATCAATTGAACGCTTTTCCAATATTTCCTTGAATAATTTATAATATATATTATACATATTTCCGATATTTTCGAGAATTTCTATCCAATTGAGATTAAATTTCGATCATCGTTTCTGACTTAAAAGTTCATTTGGAATTTAAGCGAAAGCTAACGGATGGTTACGATGTGAATCTTTTTTAAAACAGAAATTTTAAACTTTGAGGAACATTGATTTCCGAATCTTCTCAAGATCAAACGATTCGGAAGAAATTTTGCTCGGTGGCATTCAAGCAAATTACTAACAATCGCTTTGAGTGCATCATATTTTAGATATCGAGAAAATATCCTCGAAATGCCAAATTGGTATAATTCAGAAATGATTGCGCGGATTATGTCTTTCAACGAACGGTACTGAAATATTTATCCTTCAAAGCCACCCAAAAAAATTAGGGACTCAGGACAGAAGGATACTAACATCATCGATAAAACAACAAATATCTTCCACTGATCTGAGCAAGCCAAGTCAACAAACGTCTTCAAGGAGGAAACTAGTCAGCGATCCTTCAGAAAAAGTTCATGGTTTTAATCTTCCTAGGATAATTTGGTTCATTTCGAATCGACTTAGAACCGGTCATGGTCGTTGTAATAGTTCCCCCTTCAAGTGGAATTCTGTTGAAAGTCCAAGGTGCGAATGCGCAGAAGGAGAGGAATCGAAAGAACATTTAGTTACTACACAGAATAGAGAAGTATTATAATACTTCTCTATTCTGTGGTTACTAGGTGTCCAATATATAAATTCGACGATGGTTTCGAGGAAATTCGTTCAATGTCTGATTCTTTTTTGAGATGGATCGTGAACTTCGAATTGATTCAATGAATAATAGAATATTTTCTCGTTCATATTGGTTTTCTCGTCTTCCTTTCTTGTTTTCAGGTATGATTTCGAGATATCAACCTGCTTCGAAAGGTAAGAAGAAATTTTGTTTCGTTAATGAAAAAGAAGTCTTTCAATAACAAACAACAATTTCTTTACACTCACACGGGGAAACAGAATTTTTCCTGATGTTTTTTTATCTGTGCTCTTGTATCATACGTAAAAGTGTATGGTACCCTGTTTACATTCACTTAAAATTTGAATTATTCGAGCCATCTTGTTCGTTTTCCAACAAATAACCTCAGATTCGATAATATGTATCGAAAAATGGTAAAAATCATTATTGAACGAGTGCTTCGGGTTCGGACTTCTTCGATTTTGTAGCAGTAACCCACCCCCGATGATAATATTCTCGTGATATGAAATCCCAGAGGTATATATAGAAGGCTGAGCATACATTTCAACTAACGAAATGGAACATCCTAGGATTTTGCACAGGGCCCAAGCCGGGGTTGTTTGATTTCGAGAAAATCCAACCAAAGCCATGCTACTTTATATGACAAATATTTGAGAGGCAGTTCAAAATGTCGATAGCGTCATAAACTGTCTAATTCCCTGCAACGTATTCTTTCTCACGAAGTCGTGTCTCAAATATGATGAATGGTTGAAATAGAAGAAGGGAACCGGAAAGAGCTCAGATTGAGTGTCCGAATAAAGTGCCACATTGACAGAAAAAGATTTTTCCGAATTGGATATTTATCTTCATTTTTTAGGACTTTTCTGGGTTTTCACTCCCAATATCTGAAACAGAACTATTAAAAATTAAATAAATTGTTTTTTCATGAAAAACGCCCTTGCACGTTGCAGTATGTAACTATTTTATGTCAATTTGACATGAGTCTCAAATCGAAACGAAAAATCGAAAGAAAATGATTCTTGAATTTTCTCCTTTTGTCTGATGAGTCTGATTGAGTCAGATTTGTACTCTGAAACGTCACAGTTCGTTTTGTTTATGGTTTTTATTGTTCCTGTATTGTTCATTAGGCAATATTTTTTCCAAGAAACTGCCCTTGACAAAAATTTAATACTGCAATCCGCAAGGGCGTTTTCAATGGAAAACAATTTTTATTTAATTTTTAATAGTTTTGTTTCAGATATTAGGAGTGAAAACTTAGAAAGAAAACCTTAAGAATTATACGAAATCCTCCCGAAATAAGCTTTAATCTATAGATATTTTTCACTAGCAAGAAGTATATTTTATGTATCCGTCAGTGCATGAAATGAGGCGACAATTAGAAATAGAATTTTCCTCAGTGTCACCTCATGGGCGGGGATCTACAAATAAATATTTTTTTCCTCCCTCATGTTCTGGGAAACGGCGTGCAATTCATTTGTCCAACTGTCTGTAATTTTCGAATTTTTAGCCGAAACTGGTCTCAAACGATTAGGTTGGAATCACTGATGACGAATCCGGTGTCATTATCAATTCTGTCCGGCCAGCCGCAGGCACAATAATGGGAGAACAGAGAACCTCTCGAAATGAAACCTTTAGGATTAGTTGCATTTTGAAATGCGAAGTTTGAGTTCGTTAATGAGCAAAATCAGCCAAATGGTTTCGGAATTATGGTCATTTAAAGTTTTAAGGTTTTCCTCATATTTCAGCAACTACTGGAGCTATTGCATTAAGGGTTGACAGTTATTTGAAACATGACGATGCACAACTTTCTTCAGAATCTTGTTGACATTCCACTGTTAGCAAATTGAAAACAATTTTTTTCCGGAAACTATTCAATTCACCAGATTCAAAGAAGAGTTTGTCACGTTCGGGATTTCTAAAACTGTTTCAGGACCTACTTGATCTGTGTTCGGGTTTTGTCAGAATTATCCTCGGACGGTCCTAGAACTATCCGAAAACATTACCTGCTTTCGAGTAGGTACTGTTCAAGGATTTCTACCGCCGCATGGTCAGCTTTAATATTTTGGACAATGCCATTGAAATCCGATTATTTGAACATATTAGTTGAGGGTTATGTTTGTGTTTGGGTGCGTTTTTTATTTAGTTTTAGCGATTGGTCTATTATCGACTACCTAATGGTTAACGTATAAAATTATACTTTTTTTTCAATCAGATAAATGCCGATGACAATTTCAAAGTGGTGTTTTAAGTTTCAATATAATAAAATCGATTGATTTCCGTTTTGAATCGAATTATAGATTTATTTTTCTTCATAGTCATCTCATCGCAAGATTGAATTCATTCTATCACTAGTAGGTATATCGTTCACAAAAACCTGGAAAAAACGGAAAGATCAACTCTTTATAATTTGGGACTTCCATTAAAACGATGAATTAATAAAAGAAATTAGAGAAGGGAAATTCAACTCCGCACTGAACCTTTTTCATTCATGCATTCCCTTGTCTCCGAGTTACAATTCCGTTGTCCAAAACACGTCTGAAAATTTGACATTGCTGTAGGAAAAGCTGAATTTATTGTAATTGAGAATTTGGGATACAATTCTAGACAACGCTAGGGTGATTACTGGGGAACAGATGATAAAGTATAGCGGAAATAATTGTCGGAGATCCGCATTTAGTTCACTATTCAACATACCAACACTACGTAAACCTTTTGGAATTATAGGAATGACGTAATTGAGGTTGACCACCCCTTTCTCGTTATATAATTAACGGAGCGTACGCGTAGACTCGGAGGGTGACCACTGTTGGTGAAAAAGTGAGATTCCTGAACACTTCACCCTCACTATTTCTACATAAGATGGCTTTTGCCATCAATTATCGACCTGGCTGACGTGAATAAATTGCTAACGTTACCCCATTTGCGGTCAAAGGATGTTAGAATGAGAAGAAGTGACACAGAAAAGGACCTATCACTTCAGCCGGACACTTTCGACTTCGCGGTTATTTTTCTTGCGGAAGACAGGTCCTGAAATTGATAATGTGAGTCCTTTTCATCATCAAAGAATAGAATACTCGAATTCATCATTATTTGCTGACTGTCTGAGTTCTAGAGAGGCTGGCCTGGGGCGGAATATTTTATATTTTTGTACAATGGAAATATGTTCATTCTAACTTTAGATTCCGCTAACTGATATTAAATGAATAATGTAGTGGAATTCAACATACACTTCTATCGTATCTCTTTCTCTCGATCCGATGAAAATGATATACCAGGCGTCCCACCGAGAACTTGCAATGGCCAATCTTTTCAACATAGAAAACTCAAGTTCACCTTTATGCGCTGACTTTCAGGGTTTTGGAATGGCTGGCTTGGGGCGGAATATTTTACATTTTTGTACAGTGATGAAATATTCTTTCAGCTGTGGATTATTTAACTGCTTTCTAATAAATAATTAATTGCAAAAGTTCCAGATACACTTCCTCGAATTCACTCGAATTCACCAATATTCGCTGAGTTTCAGAGTTTTGGATAGGCTGGCCTGAGGCAGAATCTTTTCTTGTTTTGTACAATGGAAATATATTCATTTAAACTTCGGATTCGGTTTACTGATATCAAATGAATATTTGAGTGAAATAGTTCAAGATATACATCCCCGAATTCACCATTATTCGCTGACTGCCTGAGTTTTAGAGAGGCCCTAGGGCAGAATATTTTATATTTTTGTACAATGGAAATATATTCATTCAAAATTTCGATTCTGCTCACTGATATCAAATGAAATATTTAGCGAAGTATTTCACCATACACTTCTTTCATATCTCCTCGTCGTTTCGATGAAGATGATATATCAGGCTTCGCTACTAGAACTGTCAATGGCCATTATCATTATCTTTTCAACATAAAAGAGAAGAATACCATTATTTGCTGGCTGTTTGAGTTTTGGAAAGGTTGACTTGGGGCGGCATATTCCATATTTTTTTACAGTGATAATACAGTAATGTCCGCTCATAACGACTTCGCTTGTAACGAACTTTCGTTTACAACGAACCAATTTTGAAGATACAAAAATGATATCATCAAAAAAGTGTTAATTTTTTCGCAAATAAAGAACCCGTTCATAACGAACCCGTTCATAACGAACTTTCAGTTGAAACGAACTTTTATATTCGGTATATTCGACAAATATTTCTGTTATATAGAAAAAATCCGTATTTTACACAAACCGACAAAAATAGGAAGATGGAAAGTTCCTCGAAGAAAAACATAGCTGTGCTGGTGGTGCACAAAAGTCAATGATGATTCGAAAATCTGAAAACCCTAGATGTTCCAAGAATGTTGCATAGTTGCCAACCAATTACATATACCAAATTTTTGAAAATCACTGACGTGAGGTCAGCAGCTTTTAACCGATTCGGCCCATTAAAGAACGTCGCTTTTTGCAATGCAACCTACCATGAAATTTTCGAGTCGATAAGGGTTCCCACGTAATCGTGGTGCCTACGGTCGGTCGGTCGGACAGAATTGATGGTTGTTCTCCAGATCAGGCTCGCAATAAAAAACAACGATAATAGAGATTTTCGAGAATGAAGTATGAGAATAGAACGATGAATTACGCCGTGAAAATCCGGAAATCATATTTTCAGTAGACAGTTTTCCAGCTCATCCAAATGTTGAAAATTTGGAGTGGATCAAGTTGAACCGGTAAATATCTGTTCGAAACTACAGCCTATGGATAAGGGTGTTATTTCGAGTTTAAAAAGCCGTTATGGTTCTTTCAAAATGATAAAAATTTATTGATATCATCATTTATCCTTCATTACGAACTTCGCTTATAGCGAACCGATTATGTCGTACCCTTGAAGTTCGTTATGAAGGGACATTACTGTATATTCTTTTGAACTTTGGATTCTGTTCACTTGAATCTGATGAATAATTCAGTGAAAAAGTTATGCATACATTTCCCCCGAATCTAATCTCCTCGGACTGATGAAAATGATTTACCGGGTCTTCCACTGAGAACTGTCAATGGCCAATATCTTGTCATCATAAAGAGCGGAAAACTGGAATTCACCATTATTCGCTGACTGTCTCAATATTCATATATTTCCTCCAAAATCTTACAGGGTATATCAAAAATAGTTGTATAAGCGATACATACAGAAGCAAAAATCATTTCAAGATATTTACACATATACATGTACAAAAACAATCTCAGATATAACATACGGTGGAGATATCACAATAAAGTCTTCATCAAATAGAATTCTCGGTAGTTTTTTCCATTATTTCAGCAGGAAAATTCAAAATCAAACGTTTCGATGCTTCTCTTTTATGTAAATATCTTGGCAGCGAGTTTGTGACACGTTCCTGGTGTTGCTTCTAACGGTGGGTTAAACCAAACGAACCGAGAGTAAGAGCTAAAACAAGAACATTCTCGCTGATCTTTTAGTGTGAACAAAATCATATTTGCAGCATTAACACATTAAGACCGATTTACATCAGACGAGAGAATGCTCATTCTTCCCGCATTCTATCCAATTCTTTTAGTGTGATTTGATGGTATGAACAGATGGGGAGCATTCTTCTCCTTTCTACCTGAGTTCGCAAAGATTCTATGTAATGTGTTAACGCCGAAAATGTGATTTCGTTCTTACTAAAAGATAAACAGGAATGTTCTTGTTCCAGCTCTTGCTCTTCATTCGTTTGGTTTGAACCCACCTTCACGAAGAATCTTTGCGAACGTACATAGAACGACGAAAGAATGCTCAACGTCTGTTCACACTAGAAGAATTTGAATGAATGTGGATAGAATGAGCATTCGCCTGTCTGATGTAACTTAGTCTCCACATTCCCCATAAATAACGATTGAATAATTGTCTTAGGATGGAATGCTTCTATGGATGTCAACGAAGCTAACAGAATACAATGAATTTTCTAACAATTCCATGTTTCACTCTCTTCATTTATTAGTTTTTTTAGGAAAATCCAGGAAAACTACTGTTAAAATGTATGTATGGGGATGAAATTCCATGAATAATGCAAAAATATAAAGTTTGTTTTGGTGAAAGATTAGTTCCCAGTATACCGGGTGGAATCAGGTTCACCCACGAAATAATTTACATTTTTCAAGATATCGAATTGGAATTTTGGATATCGATACGACAGATCGTTTCTTATGGACTGAATTAATTAATGTGCGTCTATGACTTCCGGCTTAGCTGGAAGTGGACGTAACTCTCGATGTTCTCCTATGAAATGATGTATATTTTTGCATATTCGAATTTAGCTTTGAATTTTGAGTGCAATTACTCACAAAAAATAAAATTAAGAAAAAAAAATGAATCGAAAAAATTTTGATGCTTGATGTAAACATTTTGCCGTTATTGCAAATGCTTGAAATTCATTTCCACTAAAAATTTACCACTTGGGCGGAAATATACGTATTTTGTTTTTGTCTCATGAAGGGGATGAGCCTTCTGCTCCAACTCTTATTTTTTATTTTACTGCGGGCTAGGTTCAAAAAATTTTGCCCGCATATCATATGGTCATATAGAATTTGGATAGAAAAATAATTATATTTAATTTCCAACCATACAGAAGACATTATAGGGTACATTTTTCTACATTTCGATGGAGCATTCGATTTCTTACCTTTTTTCTAGAAAATATTATTCGGCCATTACTGTAAATTATTTTTCTATCCAATGACTGTATAATCGGAAAGTACGAATGCTTAGACGCAGTGTAATAAAAGTTTGAGCAAAAGGCCCACCATTCGCGAAGGACAAAAACAAAACAAGAAAAATGTTTCGGTGATTCGTAATGATGGTGAGCATTAATGAATCCAGACTTCTAATTGCTTCGACGTCAAAACCAACAAAAAATTTGTTGATCAAAGGTTTTTTCTCTTCTGTTAATTTTTAATTCGACGAAATTTAACTCATAAATCAGCGTATAGTTCAAATATTCAAAAATATGCATCAGTTCGTACGAGTAAATCAAGCTTGAACCGGAACTGAACGAAACCCCTAGTTTACTTTAGTCAATTGAAAACAATATGTAGTATCAATGTGCAAAGTTTCAATTCGATATCTTGTAGAATTAAGGTTTTTTTGAGGTGAACTTGTTTCCTGTGACACCCAGTATATGGAAGAGCCACCAACTAGTTCCAATAATTCAACCCTCCTAACATTTGCCTCGTATATGAAGTTTCAGGAGAGACACACTTTTGGTTATCGATCGGTGCAGTATAATAGAGTAATATTCGCTTATAACGACTCCGCTTGTAACGAACTTTCGTTTATAACGAACCAATTCTTGAGATACGAAAAATGATATCATCAAGGATGTGTTAGTTTTTGCGCAAATGAAGAAACCGTTCATAGTGAACTTTGAGTAAAAATATTTCTGTTATAGCGAACAAATCCGTATTTTACATAGTAAAGCGAAAATAATAGGAAGCTGAAAAGTTCCTCGAAGAAAAACATAAGTGTGCTCGTGGTGCACAAATTAACAGGAGCACAATGAGAATGAAAGTCACGGATGATTCGAAAATCTGAAAGCCCTAGATGTTCCAAGAATGTTGCATTATTGCCAATAAATTACATATACAAAATTCTTGAAAATCACTGACGTGAAGTCAACAGCTTTTAACCGATTTGGCCCATAAACGAACGTCGCATTTTGCAATACAGTCGATAGGGGTTTCCACGTAATCATAAATATTTCAATGATTTGAAATGATGGTGAGCATTAATGAATTCAGAATTCTAATTGCTCCGATGTCAAAAACAAACAAAAAATTTGTTGATCAAAGGTTCTTCAGTTCATTTTTAGTTCGACGAAATTTCACTCATAAGTCAGCGTATAATTCAAATATGCAGAAATAAGGATCAGTTCATACGAGAAAATCAAGGTTGAACCGGAAGTAATAGAGACACCTAGTTTACTTAAGTCAATGGAAAACAATATGTAGTATCAATGTGCCAAGTTTCAATTCGATATCTTGTAAATGAGGATTTTTTTGGGGTGAACTTGTTTCCTGTTACACCCAGTATATAGAAGAGATACCCACTAGTTCCAATAATTCAACCCTCCTAACAGTTGCCTCATATACGAAGTTTCAGTAAAGCCACACTTTTGGTTATCGATCGGTGCAGTTCCCGGTGGGTTACCTGTACAGATCTGATGCAACAATTAAATACAGATTTTTCTGTATTCACCTTTACATAATAATATCTTTCGATATTGATTTGATATCTTTCGATATACTTTTAATGTCTTCGACGTACTACGTCTTCAATGACAAAATTATTATATCAACTAGCATATAAATATATAATATAAGATATCAAATCAATATCGAAAGATATTATTATGTAAAAGTGAATACAGAAAAATCTGTATTTAATTGTTATATCAATAGCCTTTAACAAGTAGACTTTTTTGAATTTAACAGATCTGATGCAAATTATTTGTAAGTCGTTTGAGCCTCATCTATTTTCCTTCAGAATTCGACTGTTGTTATCCTGGTAACCTAGGATTTTAGAGACTTCCGGGGCTTACCTTTGAGTCATATGGAATATTGACCTTTCGGGGTTCATGCAATTCTTTATTTATTGCGCTTGTTCTGGGCACCGGCATGCTCTCAGTTTCTCCAAATATCTGTAATGATTGAATTTCCAGCCAAAAATGATCTTAAAGACTAGGTTGGACCCACTGATGACGAATCCGGTGCCAAATCGATTCTGTCTGAACGAGGACACGATAACTGTCGCACGAATCAACCTAGCGACTCGAAAAGTTCGCACGCATTAGAATGCGGCGTTAACCATATTAATTTCTCTATGATAGAAAAATCAGAGTTAAATGAAGACATCAGCTGGCTGTGTGTGGAAGTGGGTGAACACAATTTAAAAGTGAGTGCACTGTATAAACCTCCATCTTATAGTGACAGTGACTTTCTGGAGTATTTGGAGGACATAATGGTAAAGTACCAGAAAAAACATGTTATAGTAGGTGATATTAATGTTGACTTATTGAATCCTAGTTCGCAGATGTGCAAGAGATATCTCGATGTATTAAAATTGAATAACTTTCGTATTGGTAATGTAATTTCCGAAGCAATGGCAACTCGGATAACATCACACTCGAAAACTCTATTGGACCATGTTATTTTAGATCAAAACACTGTTTTATTAGACTCAGTTGAGGTTCAGAGCAATTAATACCGATGGTTTCGGCTTTATATGGGGTTCGATCTTATTTATCAAAAAAAAGTAAATATCAGGTTTACAATGCGTTTTTTATGTCACATATAAGATACTTAATGCCGATTTGGGGAACCTGTGGAAAAACATGCTTCAAAAAAATACAAACGTTACAAAATAAATTTGTTAAAGTGTTGTTTAATTATGATAGATTAACGAATACTACACAACTTTACTCTGATTTGCAAATACCAAATTTGAAGAAAATATTAGAGTTAGAACAATGTAAATTAATTTTTAAAATCATAAATAAAATACAAAAGTGCAATACAGAGTATAAATTTACGAAAGATATTCATAGTTATGAAACAAGAACACATCAAAACTTATATCAGACAAAAGTAAAAAGTCAAAAAGGGCTGAATAACCCAATAGCACAAGCTTCAAAAATATTTAATCAATTACCTACTTCCATAAAATCTGTCAATTCAATTGGTAAATTTTCTGATCAAATAAAGGAATACTTAGAGTTGGTGTAATGTGGTTTTGTCCGCTTTTTCAATAGAATGTTAAGTTGGCATTTTTGAGGTTTGTCTTGATGTGGAACTGCGATTCCTCAAGCATCGGGTGTGTATGTACGAGATAAGATTTTATTTGCTAACAAAGGCACTGGTTAATTTCAATGGAATTCTGTATCTACTATCCTCGATACCAGTTTAGGGTACTGTTTAGAGGATTGTGAATGTAAATTTTTTTTGTATTTGTATATTTTATTCAATAAATCATTTAGAAAAAAACCTTCGTCAATGGTCCAAATTGGCTAGATGGTTTCAGAGTTACAGTAATTTATAGTTTCTATATTATTTCCCCAATATCTGAGGAACCATATGAGCGATTGCATTAAATCTTCAAAATTAGTTTCAGCATACTGACGAGCAACTACTGTTTTTGATTGAATCGTACATTTAGTGAATCTCAAAAGAAAATCTTTCTGAAATTTTCCTTGGAAAGCATGTTTTCAATAACTGTGCCTCATATTCCGACAGAATACTGCACAGTGAATTAAATTTTAGTTCGATCTGGGCTTAAGTGTCGGTTATATTAAGGGGAAAATATGAAAAATTTTGTATTTTTTTCCTAAATATCGTTGTTATCGAATTAAAAAATACTGATCCAATAATGATGAAAACCGTCTGTCAGTTGGAAAAAGGTGATATACAAGTTAGTGGAAAATTTCGTGATGATCATTGAATTGGAACAATAAGAAAAATTTCGAAATTTTTCTTCGAATACCTTTTCTCCAAGTACTATTCATCAGATCTGAAAGGATTCGCGAGGACCTTGGACCTTTTTTTTATAATAGTGTAGTAAATTTCAGTTCGTTCCGTTTTCAACTTTTGGAGATAATGGAAAAAAAGGACAAATTTCGCGGTTTATTTATTTCCAGAGGAACTCAAACATACTGATCCAATTATGATAAAACTCAGTGATTTGTTAAAAAATGCCGATGTACGACTTCCGCAAAATTCTATTATGATCGTGTCATTCAAATTAATTGGTATTGCCCCCGCCTAACGCACTTTCACTTCGTAATGAATAAATTTTCATAAGGTCCTCATGAACATCCGCATGAACCTTCAAGCTATCATTGTTCAATCAACTACTCAAATTGAATTCGGTCAACTCTATATTTTTGAAAATAATATTGGGAGAATGAAATTTTGAATGATTGTATCTGCGGAGCGTTGGGTGGATTTACCCATGGGCTTCGTAATTAAGGTCCAAACCTTTTCTTTAACTATAGAGGTTCTAAGTTGTTTTTCTAAGCTGCGTATAAACGTAAGAAGAAGATAAATAAATTCTTTGTCATTGAATGACAATGAGTCATGATTCACTTACATCCCGAAACATCAAGTCAATTGAAAGAAAGGTTCTCACTTCAGCTATCAGTCGAATTTTGATCGTCGGTTGAAACACGTTTCATGGATTCGACTCTGACAGATGAAAATGATTAACCGATCAGATCTAGTTTGACAATTTTTCATTCCGAAAATCAATTCTCTCCGAAAACTGCATTAAATATCAAAAATCCGCTGAAAGCGTGTTCGGATCAACCATTTAATGCTCAGATATGTGGGGTGTGATGATCCCTTTCCGACAACTAAGGCAATCGGGTTGATTTTTTGTAATATGCGAGCCGCCTAGCAAAAGGACCGTGCCTCCCTAGGGAGTGATATAATCTGTGATAAATGTATATGTGTTTTATAAAATGGGTGTAGTTACGAATATATAAGGAAGACATATAGAAGCGAAGAAAGTATTTCATAAAACAGCAGGCAGTAAAAATTGCCTTTCCAGTGCAAAAGGCGGCATCCTTGATCCCCTTTCAGCCATAATATGTTTTGTGTCCAGTGACTTGTGAAAGTCAATTTGCAAAATACCATTTATGACGATCCATTCCGCACATGTGGCTGCCTGATCTTTTTACGCCCTTCGCTTCTGCCAGCTCACACGTAGGCTTCTGTTAATTATATAACTCGAAAGGGGTGGTCAACCCCAATTACTTCATTCCTGTAATTCCGTCAGAATCACTTGTATTTCCATGTTTATTTGTCACACCAACAGATACAATCTGGTACGGAATTTCGATACTGGCTTGTTCATTTAGAATGATCAAAAGGGTGAATTCCAATAATTCCTCTCACACTGGCAAATGCAGTTTTACGGAAACGTTTAGCTGATTCAGAATCCGTCTCATTGAATCGAAATGCTAGTGAGTCGGTTTCTTTAATTTTTTCTTCAGAATTCAGAATTATCATTATTGATAATTTGATGATTTGATAATTGATAAGACTCGCACGTGGAGAACTTGAAATTTTCTATAGATAAATCGCAGAGGATGGCGAACCGTAATTTCTCTGCAAATTTTTTCATTCCGGTAATTCATTTGTCTCACCTACAAATTCAATATAATACGGATAGGCAATACTGGCTTGTCTATTCAGAATGCTCAAGGGGAGTATGAGAAGGTCGATTAAAGCTCATTTTGGGAGGATTCCGCATCATTTTTTAGGTTTTTTTATGGGGTTTCACTCCCAATATCTGAAACAGAACTATTAAAAATTAAATAAACTTGTTTTTTTCATGGAAAACGCCCTTGCGGATTTCAGTATCAAACTATTCGTCAAGGGCAGTTTCTTGCAGAACAGATTGCCTAATGAACAATACAGGAACAATACAAACGATAAAGGAGGCGAACTGTGACGTTTCAGAGTACAAATCTGACTCTTTCATCAGACAAAGCAGAAAATTTCAAGAATTATTTTCTTTCGATCTTTGGTTCCGATTTGAGACTTTTGTGGAAAAAAAACAAAAATAGAAAGAAAATAATTCTTGAATTTTTCACTTTGTCTGATGAAAGAGTCAGATATGAAAACGTACAGTTCGCTTTCTTTATCGTTTGTATTGTTCCTGTATTTTTCATAAGGCAATCTGTTTTGCAAGAAACTGCCCTTGACAAATAGTCTGATACTGCAATCCGCAAGGGCGTTTTTCATGAAAAAAAAACAATTTTTATTTAATTTTCAATAGTAATGTTTCCGATATTGGGAGTGAAAACCCATAAAAAACCTAAAAAATCAGTGTAAGAATTATCCCTCTCATAACAGCCAAGACAACGAAAACGTTTATTTCTTCTCGGTGTGATTGAATTGAAATGTTAGTACGTCAGTTAGTTCCATCAGAATCACTTGTATTTCCATGTTTATTTGTCACACCCACAAATTTAATCTGATACGACTTTCCAATACTGGCTCGTTCATTCATAATTTCCAAGAGAGGTATGAGAAAAATCCCTCTCATACTAGCAAAGACAACGGAAACGTTTATTCATTCTGACTACGTGTGGTTGAAGTGAAATGCTAGTGAGTCAGTTTTTCAATTTTTTTCCAGTTTAAGAATCTGAGCTCATCAGTTTTAATTGATTATAGACTCGTACGTGGATATTTTGAAATTTTTCAATAGATGGCTCGGCAGGGAGTCAACCCCAATAGCTCCCTTCCTGTAATTCCTTCAAAATCAATTGTATTTCCATGAATATTTGTCACACCGATAGATACAAAGTGGTTCGGAATTTCAACATTTGCTTGTTTATTCACAATGATCAAAAGGTGTATTGAAATACCATTTGCCGTTTGGCCGCCCATAAACATAATATCTTACGAAAGAGACAACTTGGAAACTCGATATTGGTAGAGTATGTTTGGACCTTAATAACGAAGTTCGAATTCGTGAATGGGTAAAATCAAATATGCCGTAGATAAACTTACTCAAAAATTTGATTCCCAGTATTTCCATAAATACAAATAATATCGAATTGAAATTCAGTACCTGGTTGAAAAATGAAAGCTCGAAGGTTCGTTCATACAGAATTTCGTGTGTCTAATATGATTGGAAGATTACCAAATCTTTCCATTAGGAAGTGAAGGTGCGTTTGGCGGGGTCAATACGTGAAAGGATGACCGCTTTGGCAACGAAATAATTGAGCATGCGCGCAAAAGCTGCTGACTTTACGTGAATGCTTTTTCTGAATATTTTTGAGATGAAACTCAAACGCACTTTTTGCAGGGAACGGATGTTTTATCATTTTGTCCAAATGAATGTTAATTTTCAATTTCTATAGCCGACAATGGTACTTGACTATCCGTCCAGGCGAATGTGACGTTCGAAGATAAATTTGCGTTGCCGTTCGTCTTTTGACGTATTGACCCTGCCAAACGCAGCTTCAATTTCTGATGGAATCTTCTTTTCATATGTACCAGAATTTGGAAACAAAATTTTGAATGTGTACATCTACGCTATCATTAGCCGGATTTCACCAATTCACGAAGTCGATCTTAAGTACCACACCTTCTTTACAAATGTCACGGTCCTAAGTATTTTCTTTCGGAGGTTATTCTGTTTAAGAATGGCTGTTTTGTCTGAACGAGAAGAGAGGAACGTAAAAAATCTTAATTCCCCTCTTCCAGTGCGAATTCCGTTGTAATCAGAAGAGATAATATTAAGAAGAAATTCTATACCTTCTTATTTAAATTTAACCCAAAAGTTGGCAGTTTCTTGGATATTGTAGATACAGCTTCGTATTAATACCGAAAAGATAATTATCCTTGTCTCATGCTCGTTAAAATTGATGATTATATTTCGATATACGGATAATCGAAATCACGTGTCACTATCCTTTAATCGAACCTCATTCAATTATTATCCTATCAACCCAAACGTGGAGGCGTTATTTTACATTCTAATTATCTTTCTTATATTGATATTAATTATTCCCATCTGAGTTCAACCCAACTTCCGGCGAGTAATGGAATTATGGAACTTCCGACAAATATTTTAACGCCCCATTTATTTTTAATCACTACCCCACATAGGGAAATTCCTTCGTATTACCATATTCGAAACTCCTCACTCAACTATTTCCTCTAGGAAATTTAATTGCTCTGCCGTTTGTGCCCTGAATTTTTGAAATTACGGTCTTATTCGGATTCGTTCATCCAATTCACTCTAGAAATGGGTTCAACATGATCTCTATTAGAATACTCCAGTTTGAATGAATTATCCACTAAAATAGAAGAAGAGAAAGAAACCTTGCAGAATGAGGTTTGAAACCATTAAATATATGAAAAAAAATTCTCAAATGAAAAATAAATAAATAAAAGCACCAACGAGAAGCAGTTTTGGCACGCAATGTCGAATTTGTTGCCAATGCGGTCATCTTTTACGTTTTGACCCTTTCAAACGCATCTCTACCTCTCGATGGAAAAATTTGGCGATCTTCATACGGTCCTCATGAAATTTTGCATAAACATTCAAGCCATCTTTTTTAGGCGCTTTTTCTGGGGAACCATGCTTATCGTTTCGTCACAATGTTTGTAATTTTCGAATTTCAAGCCGAAAATTGTCTTAAAAGATTGGGCTGAACACCCTGAAGGAGAATCCGTGCTCAAATTCAATTCTGTCCATTCGTCCGTCTGTCTGTCCCGCCGCATGTGCTCTGACTTCCGAAGGAAAGGACCTAGCGACTTAAAATTTCCAGGTAAGGTTGAGAGTCCAAATACTACGGTTGAGTTCGTTAGTGGGTGAAATCGGTCGCATAGTTTTGGAGTTACGCCCATTTGAAATTTTAACGTTAATCCCTCGATATCTCATCAAGTAATGACTCGATCAGATTGAAACTTTGTACAGGGTGATTCATTAAGGTTGGCCACCGGCCGTATCTCGGAAACCGTTTTTCCTATGACTTCCGGAAAAAAAATCAAATGACAAATTCGGCCCCTAGAAATCGATTAAAAATATTTTCAAGTTCGTAGTTCCCCACTAGAGGGCGCAATCTATCACTTGTAAAATATAATCTCATTTTTTACGAAATATTCTCCAGCTAACAGTGGTAAAGAATAATAAAATAAGAATCTACTCTTTCTATTCAACAACTTTTGTTTCAGTAATTTTTCTATATTTCCTATTTTTTAGTGATGGGATGGATAAACTTTTCTTCACGAAAAAAACATTCTTACTCCTGTATGGGTGAACCGATTTTCACGTAATTAGATTTCATTTGAAGGCCATCAAAAACAGATCACAGAAACATATGACAACAATATACCGGGTGATCCAATTAAAAACTACAGACTGTTTTATGTCACTTCGCCCTATTTGTGCGTTTTACTGGAAAATTTCAAATGCAATGCTATGATTCTAACCGAGTGAGAATAAACCAAGCATTATCACCTACTGACTTTTTAAAATCGCAGACAGATGTCATTGGTCGTTCCGGAGTTATTGACATTTTTGTAAATTTTGATAAGTATTGATCAACCCTGTGAAATGCAGGAGGAATTGAGTTATTTCATCTGTAAACAATTAAATGAAAGGAAAAAACTCATCAAAACAACGAAACAAGCTGATTTAGAACCAGTAAGCTTTGGCGATACTGTTCATTTTCGGTATCTATAGCTGTAAAAGTTTTTTAGGACGATTGCAAACCACTATTTTATGAGGCCCCATTATTCAAACGTAGAAGCATATGATATGCTTAATGTTCATGCTGAATATTTAGAGAATGCAGTAGCTGAAAGGGAATACCCGATACGATATCCTGAAAGACGTCGTCATTCCAAAAGGGTATTCAAAAGATTGACACGAAGAGTGCGAGAAACTGGTAAGGTTCAATTTTTGGAAGAAAAAATAGAAAACGTAGAAGCCGTAATGAGGATAATATCATAAAAGTTTGGGCTTATTAACAAGACAAAGGTGCTTGAAATTTCAACGGAAGATCTTCCAATTCTTTTAGAAAATATTGCTATTCAAACCAGTTTAGATATGTGGTATCAACAAGATGGTTGCCCGGCGCATTATGCTGCTAATGTTAGAGAATATACAAATAACGTCTTCTCAAAGAGGTATATTGGACAGGGGAGTATTTTTCCATGGCCAGAAAGATCACCCGACCTCACAGTATTAGATTTTTATTTTTGGAGGAGAATAAAGACTTAATTTTCCGAACACCCCCCACTATAAGTGAGGATATTCAAAGTAGATTTCGACAGGCAGCTTCTTCTCATACTGAAATTGTGGCCAGTGTCAACTCGACGAAAGAAAGACTAAATTTATGTGTGTAAAATAATGGTAGACATTTTAAATATTTGAATTGATTAGGTGTAAGTGTTGTATTTATGTGCAAATATTTTCGTTGTTGCTAATTTTTGTTTTATTTTATCGCATCATTGTTATTTCATGTGTGTTGAGTATTTTGCTGCGTTGTCATGACGCATGAAGTCACTTCCTTGTTAATTCAAGCTCACAGAAAGGATCAACATTGATCAAAATTTACAAAAATGTCAATATCTCCGAAACGACCTATGATATCTGTCTGCGATTTTAAAAAGTAAGTAGGCTATAATGCGTGGCTTATTCTAACTCGGTTAGAATTATAGCATTGCATTTGAAATTTTCCAGTAAAACGCACAAATAGGGCGAAGTGACATAAAACAGTCTGTAGTTTTCAATTGGATCACCCGGTATATTGTTGTCATATGTTTCTGTGATCTGCTTTCGATGGCCTTCGAATGAAATCTTATTACGTGAAAATCGGTTCACCCATACAGGAGTAAGAATGTTTTTTTCGTGAAGAAAAGTTTATCCATCCCATCACTAAAAAATAGGAAATATAGTTAAATGACTGAAACAAAAGTTGTTGAATAGAAAGAGTAGATTCTCAATTCATTATTCTTTACCACTGTTAGCTGGAGAATATTTCGTAAAAATTGAGATTATATTTTACAAGTGATAGATTGCGCCCTCTAGTGGGGAACTACGAACTTGAAAATATTTTTAATCATTTTCTAGGGGCCGAATTTGTCATTAGATTTTTTTTCCGGAAGTCATAGGATAAACGGTTTCCGAGAGACGGCCGGTGGCCACCCTTAATGAATCACCCTGTATATAGTTTTGATATACTAACGCGCAACTGAGTGCAAAATTTCGTGTGGTAACGTATGTAAGAAAATTAAAGAAAAATATTTATACGCAAATTTTTTCAAATTTTTGTTGAACAATTTTTTCTCCATAAATATTAACTAGATTTCAACGAAATGTGGCATAAGCCTTGAAAACAGTATTTTACAACAACTTTTCTACTCTCAATCCGATCCGATGTTTACTTTCGGAGATATAAAGAAAATAATATTCCAAATTTTGTTCTTATATGGAATTTCAACGTTATATCCGCAATAGCTCAAGAAAAACGGATGCAATCAGATATGTAGGGTATTCCTGATGCAAGTGATGAGGTAGAGCGCGCGTGCCTTAAGTAGTGGCTGAGAGATGGCGTTCGCTACAGAAGAATAAAAACGCGCAACTCAGAGCAGTATTTCTTGAGGATGTCGAGGTTAAAAATTTTGAAAAAATGTATCACGAATTTTTGTCTGAACAGATTATTTTCTTCGGAGACTATTGATTATATTTCCATGAAATCAGTAACAGATCTTGATGTCAATATGTTGAATTTTGGAGATATTGGAAAAATAATATGTCAAATTTCGGTCTCTTTCTAAATTTCGAGGTTATCTCCTTTATTTTTAGATTAATACTGACGCGATCAGATTGAAACTAGCTGAAGAAAACGAAGTGGCCAATTCGTATGAAATTTTTGTGGAGTCCGTTTCGATAAATGAACGTGAAGAAAATATTTCTTCGAAAAAATCGTTTTTTCGGAAATTGTTCATGAGATTTGGCACAATGCTTTAAATTTGAGTTTGATCCGACTTTATTCTCATTCATGGCTTTTTAAATTTTGAGGTTTTTTTCCAATATCTTGAGAACTAACCCGATTAGAAATGAACTTCCTAGTTAGTTGAAGAATACCGACGAGCATCTATATGCAAAATTTCGTGGGGATGGTACGGGTGAAAAATTTAAATCAAAGATGATTTTCCAACTCCCTAAAAACAATTCATTTGAGAAATTTTCAACTGATTTCAATAGAAATTCTAACAGACTCTGAAGTCAGTGTTTAACATTGGTGTTCAACTTCACTTTGATCCGATATTTACCTTCGGAGATATTGGGAAAAACTATGTAAAACTTTGGTTCTTTCCTGGTTATCGCTCTCATTTATGGTTGAACTCAAAAAATACTGATCCGATCGTACGGAAGCTGAGTAACTAGTTGGAAACTACTGTTGTGCAAATATGTGCGGAATTTCGTGATGATCGTTTCATAAGTTACAATTTGAAAAAAAATGTTTTGAACTAATTTATATTTTGCGACCTACCAATTGTATGGTCCTCACGAAATTCTTTATGAGCCTTCAAACTTTTTTTTTCAGTCAATTTTCAATATTAATGCGATCCGAACTTCATTTTTGGAATAGGTATATCTGGGGAATCATTGGGTGGATTTTATCAATTCATGAATTCTGCTATCGAAATCAAACTCCAAAGGCGCTCAACAATTATTTAGTCTATCGGCATATTCTTTCAGTTATTGTGTGAACGATCCGTGGTTAGACGGGCTGCAAACAACCACTCGATATTTGGAGAGAAGGTTCGGGACTTGATTACGAAGGTCGAATAGGTAAAATCCACCCAATGATTTCGTAAATATACATATTCACAATTTTATTTTTCCAGTATTTCAAAAAATACAGATCAGATCCAATTTCAATCTAGTACTTGATGGAAATATAGCAGCTTGTAGGTTCATTGATTTGGGACTACAATACGAAGGCCGAATTCGTGAATGCGTAAAATCCGCCAAAAGATTAATGAATAAACACATTCAAATACTTCCAATAATACAGATCGAATCGAATTTAAATCTATCACTCGATTGAGAAATGATAGCTTGGAGGTTCATGCAGAAGTTTGTAGGACTATATGAAAAGAAGATCTCCAAAGCAGTCTATAAGAAAGTTTAACTGCGTAAAAGCTCCAGAGCTTACGTCGGTGCTTATCTAGATTTTTCAATCCAGTACTTGATCGAATATATATTTCGGGAAATATTACGAGAATAAAATTTGGAATAGGTATATATCTACGCCGGAATCATTGGGTGGATTTAACACATCCACGAATTCGACCTTAGCAATCAACCTACCATATAAGGCCGAATTTGGTTATGAGTAAAATCTCGCTCAAGATTCCGCAGACATGACCTTTCAAAACTTTACTTCCCCAATATTTCCTAAAACGCAGATTGGATGTACTTAATTTTAGTTCTCCATTGAAATATGATATGATTGGAGAATCATGCAGAATCCCATGGGGGCCATATTGGAAGAAGATCGCGAAATCCATCATCTAGAAAAGCACTGTTGTGAAGTCAGCAGCTTTTACGCGCTTGTTCACATTGCGAAATGTTGACTTGGAAATTTCAGTGAAATTTCAATAAAGTATAAAAATTTTCAGAAAAAAAATGAGTTTTTTTCGAATTTTCTCATGGATAATTCTTCTCATTGACACTGTTCATCTTCCAACCAAGTTTCATTTCGATCAGATAAATATTTCTCGAGTTATTGAAAAATCAATTTCAAATGGCTATAGCACAAAAACCATTCGGCAGATTTGGCCCATTAATGAACTTAACCGAGATATTCAGGATCTCAACCTAACCTGAAAATTTCAAGACTCTAGATCCTTCCTTTGGAAAGTTACAGCGCACACGGCCGGACGGACGGACGGACAGAATCAATTTTGACCACGGATTCTTCATCAGTGAGTCAAACCTAGTCGTTTGAGAACAATTTCGGCTCAAAATTCTAAAGTTACAGACATCGCGACGAAATGATAACGCGCTGTTCCCCAGAGCAAGCACGTAAAAAATGATCGTTGTGGCAACCAATTCGAATGACACAATCATCATGAAATTCAGCATGAAGTTGTGCACAACCTTTTCAAACTACCAAGAATATTTTTTGAGATATTCCAGGAATAGCAACGATACCGAAGATCAAGATTCAATTTCTTCGAGGATCGAAATCTGATTAACTTGAAATTCGGGATACTGATATAAAATATTCGGTCCATGGCCTGCGCGGAATTTATTCGGAAAGGGGAAAAAAAAATTTCAGGGAAAATTTTGATTTTCGAAAAAAAAACTCAATTATCTCGGAATTCTGCATAAAGTTGTAAACTTTTTAAAAGCACCAGCTATCAATTTTCATTATCAGTCGATCAGTAGTAGTTCATATATGTGGTTGTAATTGTCATCTTTCGTCTATATAAACTATAAAACATATTTTAATGACAGTTTCCTCTAAAATATTGGGTTTGTTTCAACAGAAGTCAAAATAGAACAGTGAACATTCTACTGCTACATGTACGGATGTATGAAACGTTTACTTTACGGTTTCGGTTTCTATTGGATCAAACTTATTGTTTCCTAGATTTTTCGAAAATAGATGAAAGAGTGAAAAAAACAAAACCTAGCAAAGCACTAACGTGAAGTCACCAGCTTTTGCGCGCATGATAACAGATCACCAAAAGTGCGTTTGGTGAGATAAATACATGAAATGATGACCGCTTTGGCAACACAAAAGCTGCTGAAATTTTTTTGAAAAAACTTTGGATTTTTTAAAATTTACTGACAGTACGATCTCGACGAAATCATGCCAGAAGTTGCAAGTTGCACTACGCTCCACCTAACTGCCACGTTTCTACCCAATCGCTGCAGTCGTTCCTGAAATATCAGGAAAATAACCTAAAAAGGTCAGATGAATATAACTCCGAAACTGTTGGGCCGATTTCACCATCAACGAAACATTCTGATGCGCGATCTATCCTGGAAATTCAAAACTGCTAGCTTGTTCTGTTCGACAGTTATCGTGTCCTTGGCCAGACCGAATCGACCGGCCAGATCCGATCTCTACTTTCGGAAATGGATGGTGAAATTTCGATAGGTTTATATCTAATCATATGATATACCCAAATACCAATTCAAAATTTTATTTCCCGAATATTCTCAAGAATACAGAACAGATCGAATTGAGACCAAGTACTTCAATGAAAAATTTCACCTTGAAAGTTCATTCAAAATTTCGTGAGGACCATACAATAAGAATATTTTTTTTCAAATTGACTCTATCATCACGAAGTTTTGCGCGTCAATATTTACCAACTAGAAGATCGCCAAATATTTTTCATCAGGTAGGAGAGCGTCGTTTGTGGTCAACGCGTGAAAGCTTATGTTGTAAATACAAAAAATATTATTATAAGAGCAGTTTTCGGAATTTTGTGACAAAACGTCCACCCTGTAAATAAACGAGGAACATATTTGGCTTCCTCATTATCAAAATAAGTCTATAGTACCTTCCGTTTTTGTATTTGAAGAAGGGAAGCTGGTGGTGTGTGATAGTTGAATCAAATAAAAATATCAATGATCAAAAAGTTGTTTTACAGTTAATTTTCAGGTAATTATCTAAGAAATTATGAAAAAAATCATGCTCTTCATGTGCGAACCTTCACTCCTGTAACCTTGAATGCAGATTGGGAGCGTAGCTTTTGTTCCAGAGTTCTTGAACCTACTGGTCGATTGGTGCAATGCAAATATTCTATTCCGTAGGATACAAATGCTGAGCGCCAAATAGAGTCACCGTTTCGGCGATGGAGTCTAAAACAAAAATTCCAATGTCACCCTCATTACGACTCCATTGATATTGAATCTCCACGAAGTAGTGCACGGAGCAAGCCATACCCTGCTCCGCTTTATCATCCGTTTTTATCGTAAACATAACAAGAAAACCCAGTTATCCTTTTTGGATACCCTGGTGATTATTTTATTCCAATACTACTGATCCGAAACGAGTGCAAAAAAAAACATTGCAGTATACTCAGCCTCTTCTTGAAAGGTTTGATCATGTATCCATATACACTGCTCCACTGAACCATCCCTTTTATTGGAAAACATGAAAACAAAACCCCGATATTCTTTTTGGAAACATTGTTTTATATTTAATTCCAATACTTCTGATCCGAAACAAGTGCAAAAAAAATATTGCAGTATGCTCAGCCTCTTGTTGGAAAGGCTAACATTGTATCCATATACCCTGCAACTCTTCACCATCACTTTTATTGGTAAATATAAAAAATCCTGATTTTTGACCAACCTGTGAATTATGCTCATCCTTTTCTTGCCTCTACGACATGTTGAACGTCGTTTGCAAGATAGTCTTTTGAATTAATATCCGCAAGACATTGGAGGTGATAAATCATATAAAGTGGAAATTAATTTTCACCATTTATATTTTTTCGTGATGGTGATTATTTGTTACAAAACAATCATTTCAGTGAACAGCTACACGTGCTATGATATCTAGTTGATTCGAGTCATAACTGAAATCCAAGATGTGTACTTCTGATTTCATATTTGACAAATTTTTGTGTGCATAGCATTACATTCAAGAAACCACTTCGATCACTATCCAAGCAATGTTGTATGCTAGCTTCCGCGCCCTGTATATTTCCATATTGGAAGGTATACAATTGTGCATTCAGGAATCATTTCCACCCAAGTATTGGGTCACCAATATGGATTGAGAGGGACCCACGTTCATATTCAACACGAATCCACGTTTGCCCTGGAATATAATAATATCCCGAATTTGGTCGGAAAGACAATCACCGATGTGTTCAAACTACTGCGAGTAATAAATCTTGCATTATATGAGGAGTCAATATGATTTATCACCTCCAATGTCTTGCGGATATCAATTCAAAAGACTATCTCACAAACGACGTTCAGTATGTCGTGTAGGCAACAAGAGGCTGGGCATTCTGCAATGATATGTTTGCACTTATTTCGGATTAGTTGTTTTGGAATAAAATAAAATACAGGGTGGTCAAGAAGGGTATCAGGGTTTCTATTTTTACCAATAAAAGTGATGTTGAAGAGGAAGAGGTGCAGGGTATCCAAGAATAGTATCGCGGTTTTGTTTTTATGTTTACCAAGTAAAGGGATGGTTCAGCGGAGTAGTGTAAGTGGATACATGGTCAGCCTTCTCAACACGAGGCTGAGCATACTGAAAGTTTTTTTTGCACTTGTTTCGGATCAGGAGTATAGAAATAAAATAACAGTCAGGGTATCCAAAGATAGTATCGTGGTTTGTTTCTATGTTTACCAATAAAAGGGCTGGTTCAACGGAGCAGTGTAAGTGGATACATGGTCAGCCTCCTCAACACGAGACTGAGCATACTGAAAGTTTTTTTTGCACTCCTTTCAGATCAGGAGTATAGAAATAAAATAACAGTCAGGGTATCCAAGGATAGTACCAATAAAAGGGATGGTTCAGCGGAATAGTGTGAGTGGATACATGGTCAGCCTTTCCAACACGAGGCTGAGCATTCTGAAAGCTATTTTTGCACTTGTTTCGGATCAGGAGTATAGAAATAAAATAATAGTCAGGGTATCGAAGGATAGTACCAATAAAAGGGATGGTTCAGCGGAGCAATATAAGTGGATACATGGTCAGCCTTTTCAACACGAGACTGAGCATACTAAAAGTTTTTTTTGCACTTGTTTCGGATCAGAAGCATAGAAATAAAATAATAGTCAGGGTATCCAAGGAGAGTATCGTGGTTTTGTTTCTATGTTTAGCAATGAAAGGGATGGTTCAGCGGAGTAGTGTAAGTGGATACATGGTCAGCCTTCTCAACAAGAGGCTGAGCATACTGAAAGTTTTTTTGCACTTGTTTCGGATCAGTAGTATAGAAATAAAATAATAGTCAGGGTATCCAAG
Organism: Myrrha octodecimguttata; assembly: GCA_958510865.1. Classification (NCBI taxonomy): domain Eukaryota; kingdom Metazoa; phylum Arthropoda; class Insecta; order Coleoptera; family Coccinellidae; genus Myrrha; species Myrrha octodecimguttata. The sequence continues at coordinate 18,055,741 of OY294065.1, read as the reverse complement.
GATAGTACCAATGAAAGGGATGGTTCAGCGGAATAGTGTAAGTGGATACATGGTCAGCCTTTTCAACACGAGGCTGAGCATACTGAAAGTTTTTTCGCACTTGTTTCGGATCAGGAGTATAGAAATAAAATAATAGTCAGGGTATCCAAGGATAGTACCAATAAAAGGGATGGTTCAGCGGAGTAGTGTAAGTGGATACATGGTCAGCCTTTTCAACACGAGGCTGAGCATACTGAAAGTTTTTTTTGCACTTGTTTCGGATCAGGAGTACAGAAATAAAATAATAGTCAGGGTATCCAACAATAGTTTCACGGTTTTGTTTTTATGTCTACCAATAAAAGGAATGGTTCAGCGGAGCAGTGTATATGAATTCATGGTCAAACCTTTCAACAAGAGGCTTAGCAGAGTGCAATGATCTTTTTCGTACTAGTTGTGGATCAGTAGTATTGGAAGAAAATAATAAACGGGGTGTCCAAAAAGGTTAACGCGGTTTTGTTTTTTACTTCTCTATTCTGTGGTCAACGTCTACGTGCGTTGGTTTACTCACTACCACGTGTTCGATTTCACTGTAATTTTGGTTCTTTACACAGTGACTAGTTCGATTGGTTTCTTCGATTCATTTTAAAATAATATTTATAAAACACCAACATAGAAAAGACAAGGATGTTCTATATATAATATTTAATATTCTGTGATAATTATATGAGAACACATCTGTTCTGTGGTCATGTAGCTTACCAGCCTTTTGGTAGGTTTTTCATGGTCATGAATTTTGGGTACATCGATAACAATGGAAATGTCAAAGATGGTCGCTTCTGTAATACTTCTCTATTCTGTGGTACCACATAACAAGCGCGTTAAACATTTCTTCCCTTAGAATATAATCTGGGACATCATCACAATTAACAGTTTTCGAGATACTCGCCATCAGAATTTTCATACATTCATTAGAATATTGCTATTTATGCTTTTTTAAATACTCTGTTGGTCCAGAGGGCTTTTGTTTCCTTCGTAACGATAAGGCTTCTGCAAATATTTATTATTTGTCACATAATCAATTATTGTGCAAAATATTCTAATATTGATAAATTATAAAATTTGTGAGGAAACTTTCACAGCCTATTTTTTTCATAATCTACAAACATCTATAGGAAGCAAGTGTAGCTAAATCACCATATAAAACAGTGTAGTATCTCCAGTATCCGAATTTCCATTTCATTTCGAAGCACACTGACCAAACTTGGATGAACTTCATTGTTCAACATGGATATTCATTGAGGAAAAAGGCGAATCTGTTCAATGAAAATATTTTTTGAGATTTAACAGATAAGGTCGATGAATAAGAAATACAATTAAGCTAGTGTTACATTTTTTCAGATTAGACAGAGACAAAAATTGTCCGTATGTTTGAGCTATTTAAAGAGCAATTAGAGGCCCCATCGAAATTTTACTACATAAGCTTCGGATTCGACAATAGCAATTAAACGACTTCAAAGGTACAAGGGAAAAAGGATAGCACAGTTCGTTTAATTATCGATTTTATTGAGGCGAAAAGAAAGAATTTCCAACCGCAGCTACAGAAACGTTACGAGGAGAAAGGAAGGGATTTTCGATAAGAGAGCAGTCCATTTGGAGAGAATGAGAGTGTAGGGAAACGGAGAATTTTTCTAACGACCATCTTCAGAAATCTTGGGTTCAAGGAAAATTGGAAAATTTAAAGTCGGCTACAGGTTCTGAATTTTTATGTTGGTTCTAGTATAAATTCTTAATCCCCGGGTGGGTCATTTCGAACACTTCGTGATGATCTCTGAGTATTTTAAATGTACGATGAATATTCGATCTATTCAGAAATCTCCACTGAAGCTGTTCCTACTCGTATTTTTCTCCACGAATGGTAATCATAATTAATTATTTACATATATTTATCAGGAATATTTTTGTGCACTTGGTTTTGAGAGGAAATGTGATGTTATTCCGTTCCAATGAGAGCCGTTTTCGAAATTGCAAGTCGAATGACGTATCGAACAATTCCGTCACTTCCGTCAGTCCTCCTGGCCACAAATGATATAATTTTGCCATAAAATAATTCTATTAGAAATTGTTTCTTTGTTTGTGATATCTTTTCGTAAACTGTTTGAGATACTTTATACCAGTTGACATCATTTCAAGTAAGACAGCGAAACCGCTGCTTGAGAATTCTCTGGATGACACTTTCTATACAAGATGATTTTGGAGGAGGCCGTCCAATTTCTGGATAAATTTACACTAGCCAAGACGGTATGGATACAATGTTTGGTTTTTGGTTGAAGGCTTCTATTGAGACTCTACAGGACAATTTGTCCCATCCGATCGATCTGAATGTTATTGATAACTTTTGTATGGCTCATTGAATTCTGATGAAAAATCCAGTGTATTTAAACATGAATGAGTACATTCAACACTTTCATTCAGATACAGGTCTGATATTGTTACATTTAGAGATTGATTGTGCAGGCTGAAAAACCACCCTTTACATTACGTTTCTAAAACTCCGCTATCGGTTTCACATTCTACCATAATGAGTGATTATTCAGATTTATTTCATTCTGTGGCACACCTCCGGTGTTCCGTATTTTTTTTATTCACTCTCGTAATTTCGCTCTAAATCAGTGATAATATTGAGTTTTGAAACATTCTTTTCAAGTCTAACATATTCACATTTAATTGCTCATGATGAAATCTCATAATTTAAGAAGAAACAAAAAAATCTGCATTAATGAAAACAAAATAGGTACTGAATGAACATACGAAATATGCCTCGCGTAAATAAAGCTCAACAGAAAATTCATATTAGAAGAATCACAATAAGCACTCCGTATTTTGAAATATGATATGAAATTATTGAACGCACTCATTCATATTGTACTACACTGAAAGTTCCATTATAATTGACAGAGCCATACCGAAGTTATTAATAAAACTAGAATCGGTCGAATCGGACAATCACTCTGCGTCTCAAAAATGGCCCACAAAATAAACCGAACATTGTTTCCGACCTACTTTACTAGTGTGGAAAAATCGGACGATCCCCTCCGAAATCGCTCTGTATATGCTTTGTGTGGTAGGATGACAAGCTCAGACGAAGGTGGAATATTTGTTGATTCATTGATGAATGTTCGTCCTTTAGGTTGATTCTCAAACTGAATTTTTTTCTTATTCTCTACAGATAAGTATGTGCAACTTTCAAGCAAAACTTCAGTTATGGAAATGGACTCAGTTAAAGCATAATTTTTTGTTTTGGTAGGCGAACAACATATCAGTCAGTAACCTCACACTGTAGATAATGACATACGTTTTTATAGAATCTTGCGATTATGCCGTATTCATTTCTGTTCTGCAGAAAGGGCCTTATTGCATTATCCAAATGTGCAGATACAGGTCAACTATATTATTAATAAAATTCAGATATTTACCTCCTCTAAATAAAAAATGTCTATATGGAAACTTCCCAGGATACTGAAATTCCTTTATGAGATTCCACTCCTTTCAAATTGATCTGCAAATAAACGACTAATTAAAAATTGCTCTGAAAGAGAAGAAACACAGAAACACTTGAAAAATAGTTACAATTGTAGTTTCTACCCGTATTGGTCTGACTTCAACTGAATATATTAAACTTATAATCCATCAATTTCTCATTCGGTTCAAGTGAACTGATGATCGTACAATACCACTCAAATCCACTGCTCCTCGTGACATGCGTGAGAGTGCACAACGACCATGAATGACAAAACTGTTGCCCGATATTTATGCGGCCAAATGTGAAAGATGTCGTATATTTCTTCCCGCCAGTGTGAGCCGACAGCGACGGCAAAAATGCATTCGCGAAGTGTTTAAATTGCGAAATACTTCATGTTTTTATGAACATGAGGATATTGCTGTATTTCTCCTAAAAACAGCACCATAATAGGAAGAACATCAGTACGCTACCACCAGCAGGGTAGCTTTATGAAAGAAAGCTATACGGTCTAATTTGTATGAGATGAGAGAGGATGAAAAAAGATGGAGTAGATGCTGTTGTTAATTGTGGATCCAAGAAGAAGTTGATCCCAGTGTTGAGGTTACCTTTAGCTTATACAATTAAATCCACTCATCATTTATTAAAGACCAAAAAAGCAGCTGATTATGAGGTATCATTTGAAGCATTACGACTTTAGCAGAAAGCATTTATTTATCACCATAGAATACGGTGTTGTACTACTCTTATAACTTTTAGGTAAATGCTGATGATGAATAAGCTCATTGTCAAGGGGTTGCTAACCAGATACTCAGCATTTGAATACCGTTGTTTCCAAATCAGCCATCACTTCGAACTTCAATAGGAAAACAAATATAAAATTGATCCGATAAAACCCAACCACTCAAATAAACGACATAAATATGGACATCGAACTCCAGCATATTCAGGCGGAACAAAACGTGGTTCAAACTGGGGATGTTTTTTGCCAACACCGAAAAAAATACGTGCAAATTGAGTCCAATGGATAGGAGTTCACAAACATTTTGGAGTTAGCGGTAAACGAAACCGAGAATCAGATGGATTTTGGCTTAATTTGCATGTTTGATGATCCACTGCACGTTTTTCAGAACCCTGCTGCATTTTGTTGATTGAGTTCCGATTAATTTCAATGAGGGACAGGGTGGAAATTTGAGAAATTCGTAATTGGAAAGAAGAAATGCGAAATGCTCGTTTTATCGTTCATATTTTTTTCGAGGCTACAGAAAAATAAAAAATATTTTGAGAATAAGAAAAAGTCACATGATAAAACATATACGTCATTTCAAGTTGTGATTACACTTCATTAATTTTTAATTAGCCTAAAGTGCGACCACCGGTTTTTATGAATCGTAAAAGTGTCCTCCCTGCTTTATTTCATAGGATGAAAAAAATATCAATACGTAGTGCAAGGTTGTATTGTTTTCTTGAAAGAGAGTCCTTCTAGTATCAATATTATTGATCAATAAATACAGGAATACTCATCAATAAGCTTCATTAAAGCCGAAGCAATACGAAGACTAGATATTTTTAGTTTGACTGTTGGTTCTGTTTGGAATGTTCGCGATATGATATACAACGTTATATTTCTATAACCCAATGATTAAAGATAAAGTATTGGTGTCCTATAGATATTCAGCTTTTGTTATACCTTATACTTTGGTAATGTAAGAAACGGAAATAGAAAAAGAAAAAACAAAACGTGCTGCTTAGAGTGGGGGTCACATATAAGCGATGATTATGGCGATGGCGATTAGATAATTACATTGAACTAGTGGAGTAGCACACACTCGTTGTGGCCTGTCTGCGCCTTGATAGCATTCGAATTGACGTTGAAGAAAAATGAAAAAAGACTGTGGTATCGACCACTTACCAACCACAACTGTGCGACAACATTGCAGTCAGTCAGTGGTACTTATGAGACGTGAGTAAACATGCCAGATGCCATGAAATAGATTCACGGTGGATTTCAAACAGGAAGCCTTGGTGAGGATTTTGAAGCAGACGAAACAAACGACCCAGCTCCGCGTCTGAGGTCGAGATGGACCGCAGAGAGTCGGCCGTGTGCGCGATATGATGCTATTCCCTACTGTGGATAGAAAACTGATAGCATAACAGTGCGGAATTACTATCTAGACTTAGACTACATATGCTCTAGACGCATCACGCAGGTTAGTCGACCTTAATTCTTTTCGTTTAGTACCGATCTTGTTCTGAAGGTGTCCCTGCGGTCAGCAGCTCCACCGAATATATCAAAACTTGTTTTCTGTGGTAATGCCAAACTATAGTAAAATTCAATATCAATAATTTAGCACAGTATTCTTCCGAAAAAAACACGTTTTAGTTTCATTTCAGAATATTTTTCCTAGGTGAAGTGCCTGATAAATTTCAAGATGGTTTATCACAATAAGTAGTGCATTCATTCATGTAGAAGTGAAAGTACAATTAGGCATTATTTTCCTTATCCAGATGAAGACATGGACAGGTCCAACGAATTGTTGCGAATAATTAGTAATTGGGAGTTGATGGAAAATGGATCCTGAAAAGGTTTTTAAAACCAAAAGGCTGTGTCATGAACATTTGAGTGATGAACTCCATCAGTTCTTAGGGGAAGTATGATGAAACTTAAAAGATTGACGATCTCTGCTTATTGTTTCGATTTTATCTCATTTCATTTATAATACTCGAACGAAAACATGGAATGGATCTTTGGATAATTCAAAATTTCAAGTGAAATAAATGGGGATGAATTTAAAAGACCTTATGAATTTGAGATAGAATTCGAGTTTTCGCTTATGATTTTAGAAATGTAACATGTGTTCAGCAAACGGCAAGCGATGTTCATTTTTTCACCATACACGGTCACCGGCGTTACCGGAGATAAAAATGAAAATTTCATAGAATGTTGCATTATGAAATCACCGCGTATCCGATACTGAATTAATGTATTCAGATGAGGCCTTCCACATCGATTTTTCCAAATGTATCCGGCACTTTTCCGTTCCGAAAAGGTTTGGGAAATTCAGAAGTGAAATACCCTCCAGCTGTCGAAGCAGGGTCGCGAAGGCCAGTAGTCAGTTTTCGACTTTATTGACAGGAATTTCGTATACGCTCATTCAATATTTGAAGAAAAACAGCAGACAAATTGAATGTTAAACTTCAGTTGTTATATTGGCTTCGCAGTCTGCAGAGTTCATGTAAATTTCATCTTTAAACTTCAAACATATAAACGTTAGAAAGTAGGACCGGAATCTGTTCGATTTCAGATTTTGATCAGTATTGTATACATTAATTTCGAAGTCTGGCAAAAGAAATAGACTTTTCATCATTTGGTAGGTTTTTTTCCCGAATATTAATATTGGTCATTGTTTCAATTGATACAATCCGAGTATGACCAATATGAAGATAATTTTCGGACAAAGTAAACACCCAGATGTTACGTCGTAGGAAATTGTTGATCACTGGCAGTGGCGGATTAAGCGGTACGCTTAGTACGCTTAAGCGTAGGGTGTCGAGGTCCACAGGGGCCCCGATCGAATAAATAATATTTTAGAATAAAAATACAGGTGAAATTAAACAATTACGTAAAAACTGTCTAAAATAATAACATCAAATCAAAGGTTCCGTTTCCGTATGTTTTCCCAAATAATTCTCATCTGCCTGCGATAAATTCCCGAAAGGGTGCGATGAAATTGTCGGCAACCCTTTGAGATCTAAGTACATGCCACCGTCAATATTGTGCGGAGGGAGAGGTGTGAAGTGCATGACACTTTTTTGGCATGCAGATGTCAAAAAACGCTGTTACAGTTATTTGAGAAACAATTCTAGAATGCTTTGAAAAAGTTTCTTCAAAACTTCAATCACCTAATTGCTTGCATGTTCTGCGGAACAACGGGCTATCGTTCTGTCGAAATGTCTGTAACTTTCAATTGTTTTTCCGGAAATGGTCTCAAACTAATAGGTTGGCGGTTAAAACGACTTTATGATCATATTTTCCTTATGAAACTCTGTATGAACTTTCAAGCTGTCATTTTCGAATCAAGTACTGGATTTAAATTTGATCTGATCTGTAATTTTGGAAAAATAGGAGTAATAAAATATTTTGGATAGGTTTATCTGCGGAATCATTATTGGCTGGATTTTATCCATTGTCGAATTCGTCTCTCGGAATTAAGATCCAAACCTACTATGCAAATATCGAGCTTCCATGTTGTTACTTTCAGTATTTATTGTATATAGTGGACACAATGAATATTATAATATTAAATGAACCCTGAGGAACTTCACATTTATTAGGTGGTAGACCTGACTTACTTCCCTGCCGATATGTTTGTTGAATCCTTTTCGTCAGATACGATTCTAATAGTTTCAGAATCAGCCGCCTAAGCCGTAATCTTGAAGTTTCATTAGCAACGTCTGTATACAAACGGCGTCAAAAGCCTTACTCTAATAGAAGTTGAGCATCATCAGAAGTTCACCACCATATGTGAGAGAAATGCTTGTGAATATTAATTTTCGTACACATTAATGTTTCAACTAAGCGTGTGCGTATTGGAGAATTCATCCATTTTTTTCGACAACAGTTAGTTCTATCGAAAATGCATGCCAGGAGTTCCGGATGAATCATCCAAGAAGCAAATAGATATTTATCATTATTTGAAAAAGTGCCATAGCCTTCGTATTCATAGAATTGATTCTTGAGGCAGAAAGGACCTACTCAGTTGATATTATCGTTTGGGTCTGAGTCGTATCATTTTCTGCTAGAACACACAGTTGCATCGAAAATTCGTGCCAGGATTTCCAGATAAAGTGTTCAGTATACAAATAAATAAAATCATGTGATTCAGCCCGCTGACCCCATTGGGTGAATAGCTGGCTTGAAAGCATTCGGTTCTCATCCAAAAAATCCTCCGCTTCTATTTCTTTCTCATCTTGGTGGCGGTTTTCGAATCGATATTTCCGCATGAAATCTGGAAACGTTTCAACTGAAGGAGAAAAAGGCAAACATCAGGACGGGTTCTCCGATTGCCTCCAGCGTTGCAAGAGAATGGTAAATAGTTGGGAAAGTCTGTCACAGATGCTTCCCGAAATTAGGATAAAGCTTGCTACATAGAGGGTCGACTACCTGACATTCGCAAAACCCTCCCCAATCGATAACAGACAAATTTAAGAGGTATTCTCGTGATAGCTCAACATTAACACTTGCCACCTATCTGATGGCTTTAATCCCTTTGATAATAATGGGATTTTTCGACCCTATTATTTGGTCATTTCCTATAGGGTTAAGTTTATTTCAAGGCCCAATAGAATTCTATCTATTTGGACGATGCGAGCAATTGTTTGTTAGTATTATTTGAATTGTATCAAGGAAAGTAAAAATCTGTATATCAAAAATACGTTTCCATGTCAAAAGAAAACCTGAAAATGAATACCGAACCAATTTTACGCGTTTATTCTGAGGAACAATTTCTTCTAATTTTGAATGATCTCAAAATAGTAGGTTGCACTCACTCATGACGGATCCGATGTCAAATACGGCCGTCGTTCCGTTGTTGCCACTATAACTTTCGAACGGAACAAGCTAGTGACTTGATACATTCAGAGAAGGCTGCTCATTAAAATGTGACGGTGGAGCTCGTCAATAGAAACAATCAACCCAACAGAATTGAAGTTATACTCATTTGAATTTTAGTTTACTTCCCCCCCAACTTAAGATGCGCTTATTTGATCGAATCGAGACCTCGTAGTTAGTGGTAGAACATTGATACGCCTCTTTATGCAAAATTTCGGTAGTGTCGCATATAGGTATGTATCCATTATATATATGTGGATTTTTCGCAATGTTGTTTCATTGTGTCCTTTTTCAATTACGCTGAAATATTAAGGATACCAGACCATCATACAATTATCGCTGTCTTTTCTGAAGTTACAATTTTTGAAGAACTGCAGAGGCTCTTTCAACGAGGGGTTTCCATTTAGGATAAATGCTTGGGAAGAAAACAATTCTTACGTTTGAAACATTATTCTACATTTACATTGTGATAAATGAAATTATCATCTTTATGAGGAATATTTCATACAATTATGACAGCTGGTTCAAAAAGCTGAAATTCTTGTTATTAATAAGAAGTTATTCATCGCATTTCTATCCAAGCCAAGCATTAAAGCCAGATTAATACAACGAATCAACAACAATACCTACAACAAAAACTTCAGAAATCGTTAGTGCAAGCGACGTACATTTAAGTACCAAAGTTGCCATTGAAAACTACAAAATAACAATAAGCATTCTCTTGAAGTTTCAATCACCACTGTTTCAAACCTTGAACAAGCATCCTTATGTATGTTACTCAATTGAAACTGAAATGAAAGATGTGCCAACATAGATGTATTTCATGAAACAATATTCCACCTGAAAAGTACTAAGAGAACTGATTACAAATCATTGTAGCTTACACAAGAAACAAACCTTCGTATGCTACTTTTTTCTTCAATTGTGTGTACATGATAATTTAAGTGGAACATTGCCACATTGGCAGCCATTTTTCTTTTATTTTAGGATTATATGAGAGACTTTTTTCGTTTGAGATGTAGAATATGTGGATAATTTCTTGGGCATATGCTTGTATATATTCCAATATACAGTGAATAAATAAATATAATAATAAGTTTCTTATTCCATTCATACTCAAACAAATTACATGGTCCATATTACAATCTACAAAGTAAGAATAAAGTGTTTAAAAAATTCAGAACAATCATTGAACTCTATTAAAAGTGCATAACTTTAAGGTAAAATGAAAGGAAACCCTTGTGTATGGTAAGTATGGTGACTCAAAATAAACACAATCGCACACATACAAACAAAAACAGACAAACTATGATTTATCAGATACTTCATGTGATATCGAAGACAAAAACAGAAAATGGTCAATAACAACTTCAAAATCGCACACAAGAAAGTACCTCAGAAGGAACACGGGTGTAACGAGAGAGCACTCAACTAATAGATGCATTCTTGAGGTCAACCAAATAAGCCACAGCTCCCCGTGTTTGGAGGAATATCCAGTTCTTTATGGATTCTTTGAATGACTTAAAGGTGTTTGACTCTTTTATTTCAACTGGCAAGATATTAAAGGTCCGTGGTGCTAAGTGAATGAAACACCTCTGTCCTATTGTTTTCAACATTCTGGGAATTGAGTGACCTTCAAGGGCATATCTTGTCTGAAATTTCTGATCAATTTTTCTCTTTTCACCTTTAAATTTATAGAACAACAAGATGCTCTGACAGTATAGTTGTCTAGGTCGAAAACTCGAGCCTCCTTGAATATCTCATCAGAGGGGTAGGTAATTTTCCTTCTATAGATAATATTCAGAATTTTTTTCTGTAGGATTTCCTACTTTCTTATATGGACAGCATCAACACCCCCCCACACGAGAATACCATATGACAGCAACGATTGCACCAACGAAAAATAAAGTACTCTGAGATCGGCGAGATCACAAAATGAACTGTATCCTTCTTTAATTGAACTCACATATTGAGTATATTCAGAAATAATATAAATATTTCTTTGTCATCTGTGGTAGAATTTTTCGAAAGAACTGAGGAGGCCATATGGGGTGCGTTGACTGGATCCATGATATGATCCGCCACTGAATCAGGAGTTGCCCTTCCAAGGAAGGTATTTGTGAATTCGACAGAAAAGTTTTTACTAGAAAATATACCAAAGAGGGAAGTAATTCCTACGATTGAAACATTATTCTGCATCTACATCGAGGAAGATGAAATTATCAACTTCCTAAAGAATCTCCTATACAATTATGACAGCTAATTCAAAAGGCTGAAATTCGTATTATTAATAGGAAGTGATTAAACTCATCTCCCTCTAAGCATAAGAGCCAGATTAATACAGCGAATCAACAACAATGCAACTAAGACTTCAGACATCGTAAGTGCAAGCGACGTACATCTGAGTACCAAAATTGCTATTGAAAACTACCTACAATATAGCAATAAGACATTCGCGTGAAGGTTCAATCACCCCTGTTTCAAACCGAACAAAAAGCATCATTATGTCTGTAACTCACTCGGAACTGAATGAAATGATGGAATAGTAGATTAACAGCAACATTTCCTAGGCGTATAGCTACGAACAATCAATTTCAGAGATACAGCTCCATTCATTCGCAAATGTGCGAGTATGTAAATTCGGCAGATTCTGGCAATGGATTTGGAACCATTTTATTGAGCATCGCAGCATAATCTCTTGGAAAATTGGTCCCCGTAAATCATATTTTAATTGTAATGTACAGTTTCTTCCTTGCTACTGCAATTGGTTATTAAAATGTAAATGATGCCAGTTCTCGCGGAGTCAAAGCAACGTTGAGTTTTTCGTTCCCCTCGCAGGATTATAATACCGAGCTCCATAGGGCCTTTATTGTCGTTTCCAGCATTCTGACAATAATTGTCCTACTCCAAATTCCGATTCTGAACGAAAAATATTGAACCATCAATACCGATGTTGTTTCTCTGCGGAATGCCAAACGATATTTGGAGGAAATAATGGTCTAAATATAAACGCTCTAAAAGGGGATTAAATCAATTGGTTGGTTGGTCTCCAAACCCGACTTCGAACAATCCTACTCCCAAAATGAACGAGGGTGGGCTGATGTTTTTAGGAGATACAATTGCCACATTTTGAATTTCTTTTTTCAGAAGACAAAAGAGAACATCTGGATCGGACAATATCATTCAGCATACTTTTGATATTGTTCTAATTTTACTCAATTAATTCAATTCTCACCAAACGCAGTATTTAGGTGTGAGTCTACTCGAGCTTAAAATACAACTACTTACATAACATGAATCATTTCATAAGGAAGTTTTCATTTTAAATCCTCAAAATATTGAGTCGAAATTTTATTTTTTTGGCAGGTGTAACCGAAATTTGTCTTCAAATTTCCCCAAATTGAAACTTATTACTGTATCAACGTTTCGGATAGAACTTGATCCTTTCTCAAGGCTATAATACGAATAAAGTTACGATTTGAGACAAACCATTGAACACATACATTTATCTAATATTTCAAATTACTTCCATTACAGAGGCTATCATATTAGTCTTCTGTGAGAAAATCCTAAACCAAATTCACAGTTGAGTCTGCGAATACACGTGGCTCCTACCATCAACATAGAAACATAAACATACAATTGAAAAAACGTTCAGAACTAAATAATAACAGATCTAAATGGGTGAGTTCCGAAAATCAAACTATTTTACATCATGGTCATGGTTTCTTCTCCAAAATTGACAATGTTATTAAGTTTGATGTGTATCATCTCACTGATCAATCTACTTCTTTGATTTTCAATACCTACTAACTTCATATTTTCGAATTTGAAATTATAGATTTTTCTATGTGTGTGTTCAGTAAGTGCTGTTTTGTGTGCATTGTCCAATCTTCGGGTATCATTTAGTGTCATCTTACTCTTTCTTTCGAATATTGTTTTTTCCGACCAATACTTTTGACAGTCTTTACTTCGTTTGGTTGGATTTGATTTTGAAATATACTGGGAGGATCAGAGGTCAGGGAGCGTCTAGGTACACGGTTGAAAAACTACGGCATATAAAAGGTGTTCCTGAATTGAAAGTACAAACGAAGAGGAGAGGTTCCTTGCATAAATTTGAGGAAAAAAAGTCCTGAAAAACATGAGACCGCTAATGTTTCATTTCCGAGATACGGGGTGTTGAAGTTTGAATTTTTTTCAAGTTTTCTTCTTGTAGTATTTGCACTTCACCCTGAAAATCTTAAATCTTCAGGTCTTTTCCTCCGAAAATTTTGAAGCACAAACGGATGGACCGTCGGAATTGAGTGATCATGGATTCTTTCTTCCTTGTGTCCATCTTAATTCTCAAGGACTATTCTCAACTGAAATTTCGAAAATTACAGACATTCGGGCAGATTGATAACGTTCTTATTACCTGAAAATAGTGCGTACAAAATTTTCAGCTCTTTATTTATAGTCTCAATTCCTTCATCAGTGTACGAATTTTTCTTGTACAAAGTATGCGAAGTTCTTGATTTGACAAAGTTCTACCTCATAAGTGTTTTTTTGCCATTTTGAAGCCAATCCTGCAAAGCGACAACACGCGGGCTCTCGATGCAACAACTCTGTGCAAGGATTGAATGAGTTACGATAGGAAACTTTACCTCATCCATCATACTTAGCAGTTCTCTCGAAAATTTAGATCTCGTGCTGACCTGAACATGGCATGACGTTCGATTTTCATATAAGAGACATTCATGATAAAACAATGAGTAATTGCCTACCCCTGATAAGAGCAGAATAAAGTTTTATAATCAACCAGATAAAACCACCACGCTATACTGTGATCCTCGATTTATCAAGAACCTGGCGTTGACTCTACACTGATGCCATTTGCGTACTGAAATTTGTCTGGAGATATCCATTTAAATGCAGGTTGTTTGCGCTTGTAAATTTGAGAGTTGATAATGTCGATTTTTAGCAGCAGATCCTTGGAAACGATGTATTTGTTATTCGTGGAAAATTCCGGTGGGCATATATTCCGATTGTCATGATTTGTTGCTTGGCAGATCCGAAAGAAAACAGATTCGTGGTGCCCATATCTCGTTTAGTCCCGTATTAGTGGTACGGCTTGAGTAAACGCGATGTTGCGAGATCGAGGGTTGGCTTCTCGCTTAGTGATAAAACTGCAAGCAGCTAGAGTTACACAAATCTTTCTGGAATATTTCCATGCTAAAGACAAATCGGATTTATTCTTCCAGCACTATGACCAACTCTCGTGTTGACGTTGCCGAAATTGTCAAGAAGCTAGAAGCCAACTCGCGTACCCTTAGGGTACAGACATAGTGCCCGCGAGATTGCGATATGGCGAGTCACTTTCGAAAAACTCATTCTTACAATTTGGGCAATATCAACGCGGAGTGTGGTCATATTGCAGGTAGTATTAATCTGATTCACCATGGATATATCCCAGAAATTTATTTATTTATTTTATTTTTTCAACTCCAACTGCTTGCAGATTTATCACGAGGCGAAAAGCTGATGCGCGATATTGCAGCCTCGAGTACACTTTGGCCGTACTCTTAGAACCGAGACCCCGAACGAAGAATAAACTTCTCTTTTCTCGTCTCGAACATAGACAAAAGAAACTGCACTTGAAAGAGTTTAATTAGACAATTTATTACTGGCGAAAATAGCTACAACATATTCTACAGCATATTGAAGATTTGTATTCTTTCGAACAAGGATTCGATTTTTGGTTTCATATACTAGATTTGTTATTCTGAGCCAGTCCAAACTCAGTGGTATGTGTTAGTTTCGAAGATATGAGCCCCTACAATCCAGAAACTTTCGACTTTCGGATCCCTTGTCTCTAATCTGAAAACAATATTAGCTTACTACTTTTCGGACACAAATCATTCAACTTTTCCTCAACGATTTTTTGTTCTAATATATGTAATGTTCGACTGAAAAACATCGATTTAAGCGAACAACCATTGAACGTCATTGCGACCGTTTGAATGAAAGTAGGGGAATCAGCTTAGTTAAGTTTCAGTTAGTTAAATCAAGGACAGGGCCATTGAAACTCAGTATCTCATTCGGACTAGGACAGCCTCAATAACTTTCTTTTTTGACAAACTTCACTCGTCATCAAAGTCAAATTCTCTTAAATGAGAGGTGTTATGGTTGTTTGATAAAATCGATGTTTTTCAATCAACAATCAAATATATTTAAAAACAAACTTCAATCTTCAATTATTGCGAACAGCTTCAAAGGTGAGTTGCGAACTAACAGAAACTAGTTAGCAATTGTTCCGATAGTAGAGAAAGGGTTCTGAATAGGGAATCTTCGGACCTTCGGGAGTCCATATCTTGAAAACTAAGACAGACCGCAGCGTTTCGACTAGAGATTTATGTTCAGAATACCAAATTGAGTATATAAATGACATGACTGTTTGAAGGATCACTCATAATTTCGTGAGGCAAATATGATTTGAAAATTGCTGGATCGTATAAGAATAAGTAAAAGAAATTCAGATTTTGCAGGAGTTTTTGCATCAACCTCAAAATCCAAGTATCGATTGAAGCTTATTTCGGAAGGATTTCGCATCATGTTTTAGTTTTTTTCTGGGATTTCACTTCCAATATCTGAAACAGATTTATTACAAATTAAATAAAATTGTTTTTTCATGAAAAACGCCCTTTCGGATTGCAGTATTAAACTAATTGTCAGGGGCAGTTTCTTGAAGAACAGATTGCCTAATGAACAATACAGGAAACGATAAAGAAAGTGAACTGTGACGTTTCAGAGTATAAATCTGACTCTTTCGTCAGACAAAGCGGAGAATTTCAAGAATTATTTTCTTTAGATTTTTCTGCTTTAATGAAAGTCAGGTATGCACTTTGAAACGTCACAGTTCGCTTTCTCTATCGTTTGTATTGTTTCTGTATTGTTCATAAAGCAATCTGTTTCGCAAGAAACTGCTCTTGACAAATAGATTAATGATGCAATCTGCAACGGCGTTTTTCATGGAAACCACAATTTTATTTAATTTTTAATAGTTCTGTTTCAGATATTGGGAGTGAAAACCCAGAAAAAACCTAAAAAATAACCTTGAAATAGTCATGAAATCTAGTACTCGCTTCAAAACTGGCCCTGTTCAGATATACCTACTCATTCGATATTTTATTCTTGAGTTCTAGTTTTTCAGCACAAGCCTGCTTAATTTCAATGAAAGCACTGAAGTCGGGACCATTCGCACTTATGTCTATTCAAGCTCTACATTTCCCTGAAAGTATAAGGTTAAGTGAAGAATTTTGGGAATTCGGATAAATTTTCAAAAATCAATAACTCCGGTACACACAGCGATTTTACATTAAATATGAGGATTATTTTTTACACGAAATAAAAAATTACATTCAGTCGTGAGTAACCAATCGAAGGGATGAATTATCTTTCTATTCATGAGTGCTAGTAGCTCATTGAGTTGAGCGTTGGACTCTACTAGGGAATGAATTTTGTAGTCAGATGGTACCGGACACTGTTGGGTCACAAATTAACAGTGCACTGTTGTTAGCCCTGTTAGCAGTGGACGCATTGGTGTAACGTAAGGAGACATATCTAACTCGCACAAGCTAGGAGCTTCTGAGAGGGCCCCTACAAACCTAACATAAATCGGCAACAACAATACAATACGATCTATCAGAATTATATATTTTCAAAGTCATAAGGCTGATTTCATTGAGTTTTGAGGAGTAGAAAGTAAAATATTGTTCCTTATTCCTAGGTGAAACATTAATCTTCGAAATATGCAGATCCCTCAGTTGGTTGCCGATGTTTCAAATGATTATTGTTGTTCCGAAAAATCGCAGGAGTCACTCTATGCACGCATAGCTGAAAACTCGATGGAATAACTGACGTTGAATCGAAAGCATCAGAAATTTCGTATTTTAATGCTTAATTGAGCAAATTCTTCATTATTTCCCAACTTATATTGCCTTCTGATTGCCGCGTTCCCATAGCATGGCCGATATTATATATAAACAAAATTTCAGCAGTATCTTCTTAATTCGAATACTTTCGAAATAATTTTTACTGACTCTTTCCACGGAAAAATTCGCAAGGGCACTTTCTTGAAAAAGTTTGACGTCTTCATCACATAATGAATTAGGTACTCCTTGAAAGAGAAAGTATTGCACGGAAATCATTTCGAAACATAACAGTACTATTCATACATACATTAGTTATCGATAAAGAATTATTTTCAGGAGTTCGTCAAGAACTGTTTGAAGTACAATATGAAAGCTGCAAAATTTTCAAAATGGTTCATCAAATATCGAGATATTAATAAAACATAATTTTGATAGGTAGGTATATCTAAGGAACCATTGGGTAGAATTAACGTAATCAAGAAAATTTCTTCTGAAAGAAGCAACTTGTAGACTAGGTCTGTAGGTGAATGAATCAAGGTTAAATGGATAAAGGAGTAAAATCTGCCTAATGATTATTTATATATACTTACCCGCTAGAATTTTTTTTCTACAATATTATCGAAAATTGAAATCTAATCTGGAAATCTGGTATACACTCGAAAAGGATATCTCATTTCTTGCATATGAATTCTCAATGGAATATGCATGTTCAATGTTCTCATTTTGTTTAATCATATTTATATCCTGTTTCGTATAATTTTACCATCAATGTTGATTGTTGGCGGAAAATAAATTTCAATGAACATCTTCGAAATCCCCAGAATTTCATCAATTCACTTCGAAAAATATTTCGAACTTTTCATATTCTTAGGGTTGAGAGATCCAATATTTGAAAATAATAAGAAAAACAAATAGCCCAAGTACAGATTCCATCTATTGTTCAACTATTTGATCATTTTTACTGGTCTGATAAAGTCACATACCCTTAGTATACTAACCCTCAGCTCATTACTACGTCGTTCCCTTGTGAAACCTTACATAAGAAGTATCACTTCAAGGGATTTGACAGAAAGATGAGGAATATAATTCCTCATGAAACGACCTGTCACGAAGATAATTTGGAACGTACACAAACAGACATGTTTTGAATCATAATGAGCGAGGAAAAATCGGGCTACATAAGGTCGTCCCTGGAGCGCCATAACTAGGATATCAAAAAAGGCAAGTGTGACATCCTCAACTTTCATTTTATGCCTTTTAGACGCTGATCATTTTCATTACACCCCGACATATTTCATTCGAGTCAACGTAGTCGGCAGAAATGTGATAAAAAAGGCCGAAATGAAATAGAAGGTTCTTTTTCTCTTTCACACTCGCCAGAGCTGAGTAGAATTTAAGAGGGTGCGATCTACGCGCGGAAAAAAGCTGCTGTTACTAGTCGTAGCCTGAGACAGTTGTTTCGCAAATTTGACGAGGTGGTTCACCGAGAAACTTGGCGCTGTTCTAATTAGAAATGTTTGTACAGCTGTACAACGCCTCAAGCAATTGCAAAGTAGTAGTCTCACCCCTAAGGCAAGAGTCCGGTAATGAGGACTTCGCAGATTACGAGTTAGAGATTATGAGCGGATGGATTACATGACAATCGAAAAGGAAATTGTTTCACTAATTTCGATTCGATCATGTTTAAACGCGTTTATCCTGAATTCTTACAAAATGGCTGTTTTCTTGAATTCAGACCATGAAATGGTGTTCAACTAGTAGATTGGACTTACCGATGACTATTTCGTGATTTCAATATGTTAATGGACGAAATCCGCCGAATGGTTTCAGACTAATGGCTATTGAAATGTTGTTTCCCCTATGACTCGAAAGCCATGTGGTGAAATAAATTACCAAGTAACAGGTATAATCTTCCTCTCAGTAAGAAAAATTGTCTGAAAATGGATCTCCAACTGAATTTGAGATAACTTTTTGTCTTAAAACTGAAAATGATAATGATATTGAATCCAAATATTTCAGAATGCTGTTTGACAAGCCTTTGGTTCCATTAGCAGGGTATGATTATTCGAGGGAAATAATTCAATTCTGTTATACCATTTTGAAATCAGCATCAGATGAGCAATTACTTAAACTCAGTATAGTTTTTGTTTCACTACTAGCGGAAGAAAAAAGTCTACCTCCGAAATTTCCAAAGGAATCAATCCTCGCCAGAATGTTTTTGATTCGAAAATGAGAATAAATACTCGACATCATTTCATTGAAACGATGAATAAAAAAAGTCCAAATTTATACATACAAACAGCGCAGACAAAATCAATAAGATGGCCATTCACTCAATTTTCTTTTAAGAAAGGTATATATTGCGAAACCTTTCAGACTTTCATATTTATATAGGCGTTATTTCTTTTTATATTGTTGGGCCCTTAATAGGAAGCCCCTATAATACGTCTGTCTATCGAAGAGTATTATAACAATAATCAATTCTGCTTTTCGTATTACGGTTCGAAAAGACCATCGATAAAGCTCACTATTATCATTGCATCTGATGTCTACGAAGAGTTCGTGTTTATGCAAAACCCTATACCGACGTTTGATGCAGAAGTGTTGCAATAATAGCCGATAATCTAGAACCTATGATTATTTCTATATGTACAACATTGATGTTTAATCGTGCTCAGATAAAGATTTTGGATTGATCTTTCCAATACACACATAATGCAGAAAAAATTAAATTCGAAATTGAGCAATGAACGACCCAAAATAAACTATAATCACTTGGAATAAAAGTATTCGTGAAATGTGATGTTTCAGTGCAGGTCCTTTGTGAGCGCCAACAAAAATAAAATACATATAAATAAACCACTTAACCAAGCGGACTAATGTACCTGACAGAATCTATGTTTCCGTCATGGTGGATCCGCATGTATACAAATATAAAGTTATTGCTGTTTCCTGTTGGAGTTCGTGCGCATCGTTGTCAATCCAAGTGAAAGGTGCCAAAAATATTACATTCTGCAGGAATAATATCATTTCAAGATTTCGACTGATGTATAAGTTTCAACTCTCCAGTGTTCATTGAATAGCTTCCTTGACAATCTACCTTTTCTGCTTCTGTGAATGATTGTCCCGTTTCTCATAACGTCTGTTTTATCGCTACGTAAGACTGAAAGACTGCCAGATTCGATAGATTTTACTCACATATCAGTCTATCTAGTAAATAAAAATACCAAATGGAAATTTTCGTCTGAACTATAATTTAACTGAAAATAACGTGAAATGAGAACTTTTCATTTTCACCATCTTCAGAGCTTATTAGACATTAGAGATTATAATAGAAATTTTTCATTTCGGGCCCAGAAAGACTTACATATCGATCACACAAATCCATGGAATACTTTCCTTGATTGTATGGACTGGACACAGATAAAAAAATATCCTCTCAGTTCAGTTTCGAAAAATTTTTACCGTATGGAAAACATTTTATTGTTAATTTGTCAGTTATTCTTGATGAAAATTGACAAATTGCGTTATTTTTGAGTTTTACAAAAAACTATATTGGAAAGACCATTCAGATTCAAAACCGAAGCCTCGACAGAAAGAAACAGGTTTTTCAATATTTTACGGAATGTTTCATGGTAGTCTTATTAAGAGTAGTACTTTGTAGGGTTGGGATATATTTCGAGACAAATTGAATATTTTTGAAACGAAAAGGTCGATAAATATGGAAGTTTCTGGATCTCCGTGGAATGCGGTGAAAAGCATTTGGAATGACTTTCTCTTAACAGTGTACTTCAGATTGAACTGAATGTACCTACACTTCATTTTTTATTCGAAAAGGACACCTGTATATTTATGCAAATTTCTATTTATCTAGTTATTTAGAATAAGTTCGCTCTGGACTGAGTGGAAATGATCGATGAAATTCTAAAAAATCATTGCCGTGCATGCATGAGCTTTTACGCGCTTGTTTAGATTCGGAGCAATTCCCTGAAATAATTAAATATCGAAGGAAGTATAAAAATTTCATTCGTATGAAAAACTATTGAGTAATCTATATCCATATATTATTTATCTGTACAACTATCTTTGCATTGACAGCGCACAAAGTCTTCAATTGAAAAGGGTTACAGAAAAATTTATTGCAGCGCTTCAAAAAAAGCGCTCATACTGAAATTTGTGGCCAAATTTGACACGCATCTTCAAATCACATTTTCCTCACGAAATTCTGCATTAACCTTCATGCTGTCATTTTTCAGTCAAGTAATGGATTTCAATCAGAACAAGTCTATATTTTTGGAAATATTGGAAAAATAAAATTTGAATAGTTATCTACCGAATCATTGGGCGGATTTTACCCTTTCGCGAATTTAAGCCCCAAACCTACACTTCCAATATCGAGTTTCTAAATCGTTAATCGATCGCTAATACAATAACGACTTAGACCCGTGATATTTGTAGAGTGGGTTTGGACCTTAGTTACGAAAGTCGAATTCATGAATGGGTAGAAACCACCCAATAATTCTACAAATATACTCATTAAAAATTTTATTTGTCCAATATTTTCAAAATCCAGATCAGATCTAATGTAAATACTGTGCTTGATTGAAAAATTACAGCTTGAAGGTTTGTCATCAGCATTTTCAAACTAGATACTCAGATAATTACTTTTTGAGTTATCCTTTTTTTTTGAGTTATATCTATGAAAATTATACACAGAGTTCGAAGTCTCAGCGAAATTATTTTCAAATCTAGTGAATAGTTTGCCAACAAGAAATTTATTTCGAAAAAAATTTCAAAACGGCAATACAGGAATATTTCAAGTAGAAGGATTTACCAATAAATGGAAGAATATAACAATCATCGTTACTCTAACTCGGGTTGGAATCATTCTGAATCACAATTGAATCCACTCTGTTATCTGAATAACCCAGGAGAGAGCAGTTTGGCCAACCCCGCGGAATCTACCGTGTCGAATACATAGATTACAGTGTTCTCTCCTCCTTTCTAGGGCTGGCCTTCTAACACATATGACCCCTTCTGGAATAATTGATGAACTGTCTGTCAACACTGAGACAGGAAAACACAATTGATCGTTACGTCACTACAATGATTACCCGTCGATGATGTTAGGGTATATTTACAGAGAATTAGCAATATGGCGAAAATGATTGTTGTAGCAACATAACGGTACTGTTTTTCGATAAACTTCATGATTGTTCTATTAATTCTGGACCTTTAGTCTGAGGATAATCAGAGGATATCTCACCAACACTAAACGTTGGAACTGAGGTTCTGGCCAGAATCTTGACTTATGTGCTTTCTATAAAAACAATATTTTCGAAAGTATCTCAGTAACGTCAATAAAAACAATATATTTACTGCTACCTTATACGATTTATATCAAGAATCGTATTGACACACCAACTTTCAAGACTTAAGACTTCAAGTACTAAACTCAAATTGCTAAGTTAAAGCCAATATTATTAATTGTTCATGTGAGCTTCCGATAGCTAAACTAATTATTTTAATGTTCATTTTGGCTACATGATTTTTATCCGCTTGTTCTAGGGAATAGTGCGATATCATTCGCCCAAATATCTGTAATTTCAGAATTTTTCTGAAAAAGGTCTTGAACGACTAGGTTGGACCAACTGATGAAGAATCCTCCATCAATTTCAATTGTGCCCGACCAATCGTGTGCTACAACGTTAACGTTCGAACGAAATGAACTAGCGATTTGAAATATTGTAAGGGTATTGGGGGAGTTTTATTCATCTGATATTTCGTTGTTATTGCCTCCATAAGATGAGGATCTTTAATAAATCTTCTCGAATTTAGTTGGAGTTTATCATGTGCATTTTATTTTTTTTTATTGTAGACTAACGATATATTTGTTTTGAACTCGATGAATACTGTTCTTCAATTTTGGTCCATTTTATTCCATACCAAAACATTAAATGGAAAAATAATAAATGTATGAAACTGAATGAGGTCAATTAAGAAATGGTATTCGAATGGGGATTTTCGATAGAAACTATCATATGCGACTAGAAACAGAGACATGATGGATGGAATCAGCCAATCAAAGAAGATGCGGTATGGCGGTAATTTTGAAGTTCAAACGTAACTGAAGTTCATGTGATAGTTCTATGCGACGTGTCTGTGATTCCATACAGGAAAAACTGCATATTTATGTAATAGATGTGTCATTGAAATACTCATTGAAGATCTTTGTTTCTAAGGAACAATAAAGCGTTATCATTCGACCGAAATTTCTTCAATTTTAGAATAACGAACCGCAAATCGCTAGGTTGGCCCAACTAGTGAAAAACTACTAGTCTACTTCTAATAACATGCACAGAATTCTAACTTTCGAATGAGAAGATCTAGAGTCTTTAAATGTTCGGAGGAAGACACTGCATATCTCAGTTGAGCAGCATTAATAAACAAAATCCGGCAAACAGTTTCGGAGTCATACAGATCTGAAATTTTGTTTTTTCCCCAATAATTCAAATAAATCCTGCTTAAGCGAGCCTGAAACTTGGAAATTCTTTGCAAATTTCGTTTAAATCGTTTTGTTGAAAAAGTTCAAGCTTTCAAGTCGTCATTTTACAACACGGGTGGAGTTTTCAGCTTGGATGGATGCCTGTTATAATTCTGATGAAAATATCCTATATTGGGGAACTTCAGGAAGATAACCCATTCATAAATTCCAACTTGAGCTCAAAACCTGCGCCTCAAATTTCGAGCCTGAGTTGCCTTAATATTTACAATGGGCTGTTAGGCTTTCGTAAACCGATATTTGTAGAGTACGTTTTGTTGTATGAAGATCCAGTTACTGAAAGCGTTAAATGTCTCTGATGTCTATTTATCTCTTCAAAATTTCATTTTCCCATTATTACCTAACATACAGATCCAATCGGTTCAAAATAAAGTACTGTTATGAATCTGACTGTTGTTTGATTTTGATTAATTTTGAATTTTGAATTTTTAACAGGATCCAATAACAAAAATATGAATTTTGAATTTGATTTGAATTTTGCGCGGTTTTCTGTCTCTTTCTCAGGTGGATTCTATGACGTGAAATAATAGTTTCTATAAGTTCGAATGATAATATTTAATGAAATAATCTTAAGGAAATCGTTTCAAATGCTAAACTAATTAATAACCTAACTCAAATAATTAAATTAAATTTAAAAACTTATAATAATGTCCTTTTTGGTCTCACCCACGGTGCTTCTATTATGTCACTTTATTGCTTTATATTCTTCTGTGGTTCAGATTTTCTGTATAACCTGCAAAGTTCCTCTTGTTTGTTCACTGCGCAATGTGCAAGTTCCCAGGGTTGACTCTTGAAATTAAATTTATCTGGCTCGAATTTTACTTGTTTGGATTTTCTAACTGCTGGATTTTCTTTTCTGGTAAGTTTATCTTTGATTTTCTTCAATATTCCATGCATTATATTCTGATCTGCTTCCCGGATGCCAGTCACTTTGGTTCTTTTTTGGTTTATTTTCGTTTCTGACTGGAATATTACGATGTATCGATAACTTTTTTACGAGGAGCAGCTACAGTCTTGACGATGGTTAAAAATGTACTAAATTCTGTGTGTTCGAGCTTCGGTATTTATACATTTTCGGAATTTTCTTCAACATCTAGTTTGCTTTGCTTTTAAAGATGTCTTCCAAAAAATGATGCTTTCGCAGTTTTCTCTTCAGAGGTGAGTTTTCCTTCTTCTAACCTGGTCTAGAAAATTCGGCCGTATTTTTCTCCGTATTTTGATGTGCCTCTTGCCTATATTCTAAATCTCTAATATATAAAATTTTTCAAGTTTTATGCCTAAATGTTCAATTTTCTAAGTTAACAATTTCATTTGCCTAGTATTCTTGAATTTCTACTTACAATCGCCAAAAAATGCTTTCATTATATTAAATAAACCCTATTTCTAAAATATAGCTGCAATTGTGTTCCTTCGGAAACCTGATAATTACATTATGTGCAACCTATGGGTCGAGACATAACTTCTATCCTAAATTTACATTTTCTTTGAAATTCTACATCTCATTCTACTTATGATTGCTAGTTCTGATCAATTCAAACCTACAATAATAATTTTCAACAAAATATCACTAATGCTCCTCATAATTTCCTACTTTTTGACTAGATAAGGCAATTTTATAATATTCAAGGTATTGATACAAATTCTTGTACTTTCAGATCATGAGAAGCCTGTTGAGAAAGATAATTTGGAAGGATTATGTGCCCTGAATAAACTATTGAAATGTTGGAATGAATATATGGATTTGTTACTGGATCGTGATTGATTCGGACATTTCTTATATCTTATGATCGAATTTACTATGTTTGAGGCCTGGAATTAAGTTAATTGTATATTATGACAATAAATGATTGAATATATGCATTTGTGTTCATTGGTAAGTTATTTTTTTTATGTTTCTTAAATACCGATTTAGAAAAAACCATAACAGTACTTTTTTTAAATATGCTTTCGCAAAATTAGCTTAGAACTCAACAATTTTGCAATATTCCAATTCGATCAGATCTTTAATATAAGAATATTGGGAAAGAAGCGTTTAGAATTGATATATCTGCGGAAATAGTGAGTGTATCATTGAGCGAATTTTACCTATTCACGAATTCGAACTTCGCTCATAGGCCCCAAACTTACTCCACAAATATCGAACCTCTGACTTGCTTCTTTCTGAATCTATTGTGTTAACCATCTATTGTGTTAACCAGCTGTTATTGCAGCTTCATGTATTCAATGCAGCATTAAGGCAGGATTGATTCCATATGGTTGAAACGATTTCTGACTATATGAAAACCGAGATGACTACACCTAGCTACGTATCTGCATTGACAATATACATTAAAACGGATTATGTATGACATCGAAATAATTTATTTATGCTGTTCTGGAATCCAAAACTGCCGCCATAGAAAGTTTTCCGTGATTGTCATTGTCTCTAGTCATGAAACTTTCGATTTTAGTTTGGAAGTCTCATTGTTTGAACTCACACTCATTTTGTCGACATGTATTTCGAAAAAGCTGACAATTGGATCATATGATTTTCTTCGAAAATTTGAAAAATGAAGCCTCATGCTGTCTCACATTCAAATAATTTTTGTTACATCAAACAAGATTCCCTTCGTAAAATCAACTTTCAACTTCCAAACTGTAGAGCAGGGATCTGCGAAATTTCTTCTAAATTCACTCGTATGCAAACCATTCCTTGTGCATAAATACTGTGGCGTCATTACCAATGCCCTATTCTATTAAATGCCCAAAGAACGACAGAAAAATAAATAAAGTCCGAGGATACAAGGGTAGCCGCTGACCCATTCATTAATTATCTTTCTGGAGACATTGAGAAATTGGAGAATAATTGTATTGTGGGAGTTCCTCGCTTTCCGAATTGATAAAATTCCGCAATGTGTTTGTCGCTAATTCCGGGAAAAGCCTAACGCATCGTATGGGAGGAATAATTTAAGCTTGACTTGTAGTTGAATCCTGAAATAATTATCATCGTTGATTGGGAACAGTTAAGCAAACCCTTGTTACATCTATTATTCAGAAAAATGTTTTCTACTCTGTATAATTAATTATGCAAAATCGATCCGGCTGAATACCCTAAAAGGCACATGTGGGTGATACATCAAATTTGTATCTAAGGAATACATATCCATAGGATACTGAGGTACTTGCAGGCCATAAACTCTAAGTTAGGGGCAATCCGAAACGCTGAAGTGACCCACCAGCTCCGTTCATGTTTGTGGACTTTCATTACCATCAGGGCCGTATCTAGGTACTATGGCACCTGTGGCAAAATATTAGGCAATATTTGCTTTGTTTTTTTAATGAAATATATTTTCATACAGTTTTTTTTTCTTCTTTAATATTAGTCATATATTTTCGTTAATGTTTTGAAATAATACACAATATTATAGACATTCACTTATATTTATTATATTATGTTTTATATATTAAATAAACCATTGAAATACAGATTTCATTCCCAAAAAAACACAATTTCTCTTTATGGAATCCAAAAAATATATAAAACAATTAGATTTATGGGTAGAAACTCCAAAACACACTAAGCACTCAACGTATTTTGAAATATACTTTTTTCGCCAGAATAGGAATCTCGGAATATTCAGGATGTCTCGAATTTATATATTTTTCCCTCTTCTTATGATTCAACATTCTGATTGGTGATGGTGAATTGAAACTTAAATCAATTTCTGGAATATCAGAGAATTGTATCAAACTTCACACAAAAATAGATAGTACCGTTTGTTGAAGAGATACCGACGAAGCGCAAAAAACTCGTCAAAATAGGGATAAGCACCCATGCCGACGCCCGACAGTATTTATTATTTTATGACCTGAATGCGGCATCTTTGAACATGCCGACGCCCGACAGGAATATTTAAGAATAAATTGCGGCACGCTTGAACATATCATATTTTAATTTTTTTTTACTTTGAATTAAAGTTTTGCTGACCTTGTGATTATTTAAGTCTTAGTACGCAAATTCTAGGGAAGGCCAGCAATATTTTCGTTTTTAAGATTCCTCGGCATCTCTTGTTGCGGGGCGTGTACATGAAAACCGAGTTGTGTTCTTTCGAATTATTTCACCTGTCGCTCTTATTTTTATCTTTTGACATTTTTTGGTGCCTCTGCGGAGCTTGCGCCCGTGGCAAGTGCCACCTTTGCCACGTCCTAGAAACGGCCCTGATTACCAAGAGGGAAATCTCACACTATGTACAGAATCGTCTGGTATTCAAGACAGTTTATTGTATAGAAATGAACAAACTACAGAGTTTAGTAGAAGCAGCTGTATCATTTCTTATACAAATTCTAATTTCGCTCAAAAAATTGCGCCTCTTAATGATAACGTCGATCTCGAAATACTTGACAAAAAACAGAAAAATAGTTTTAAATGGCTCCATTGGAAAGGAAGATAGTGATGATGTTGATACTGAAATGAAAAAAATAATAAGATATCAATCGTGAATATTTCATTTCTCTTGCTATTTACTTAGGTTTGACTACACAACACGTTCAAATTTTTTTGCGATGATGACTATTCTGTACCAATCTAATTTTCTTTAGTTTTAAGTACATGTTCTACTGATCATCATCTTTCTTGCTAACTAAAACTTTTAATTCAAAAAACTGCCTTTTGATTTTATTTTCAAGTTGTTAGTTTTTGATTCGGAACTGAACATTCTTCTCATCATATTCATCTAATTCAGTTTTATGTGATTGCTATGTTTACGTAATTCAATAAGTACGTGAAAGCTAGTATAGTCATGTGAATGATGAAAAAAGGTTATAAAGAAAATAATCAAGAAGTGAACATCGTCACCAAAAAACACCTTGGATGGCATGACCTTGAACATTGAATTGATATTAGCGTCGATATGAAGATGAGAAGACTTGAAGGAAAGAATTTCGTATCTTCAAAAGTGTAATTTTTAACTGAGAGTTAATTGCCCAGTCCATTGAAGTTGAACGTTTATAAGAATAAGATGGAGGGATGCCGGAATAGTACAGATTCCATTCCCAAGAACCAGTGCCGTACTAGATATGGGAACTAACAGCTGCTATTTCACTTTATTTATAATTTGCATGGTATGATTTAGGTTCTTGAAGGCTGATCCTTTTCGAAGTGGCTCCTACAGCATGAGTTCAAAGCCTTTGCTCTAAATAAGATTAAAAATTGAAGCTTGCATCGAAAAAAATTTCACACTAAACGGATTTTTATGGGTTGAAGGGAATAAATGGCTAGAGCGGATTTGAACTGTGAAGGTGGGAGTTCAAATGAGCTGCCTTCTTAACTTTTATCTCGATGAACGCAAGCTGGCCGTTTTCTGAATATATGCTTTGTTTATTTATAAATTAAATGAAAATTGTATGATGAAAGAAATTACTTTCATTTCCACATATATGTTGCTATTGATTGAATTTATGACATATTTTGTTGAAATGCTAGGGAAGCCGATTCCTCAGTGTGGCCGGGCAAGAAAAGTTTCTCCTTATTGGGAAAATTGCGGATAGGTTTGATATAATATACAGGTTATCAGTGAGGCAGATGAAAGCCCTCTATCAAGAAACGAGAAGCTCATGCAAGAGGCCATGAGTTAGTTCGGAGAGACAGGCTCTGTTTATTACAAATTTCACCAGAAGGAATCGAACAATCACGGTTAGATGCCTTCGAGGTTATTTCCTTAGAACCCACAACAGGACAATTTCCAAAACGTTTGAGAGTGCCTTTCGATTACCTCGACATAGAACAGCACGTCACCTGTGGGTTCAATACTACAGATTGGCTTTTAAGACAATGGCGAGTCAAGATTTGGGCTACATAGTGGGTCTCGATAATATGTTTGGAGGGGCGAAAATAAAGCGAATAAACGAATAAATATGTTTTGCAAGAAAAACGCCCCTTCATCAAGGGGAATTAGTAATGTTTTGGGGAAGTATAATATTTGATCATCATACTTCATTAATACTTATTGGGAGAAAAATAACAATACGCTGACGCAGTAGAACTCTCCTACTAGCATTTGAATCCCCGTTGTCATTATCAATGCTCATCTGGGAGTGCGAGATGTAACTCAGCGCACTCGAAAAAGACGAAGAAATCAACCCTTTTGCGAGTCTAGTCACTCTGGATTGTATGATAGGGAAATTATCAATTAGCTGGCCAGAAAAAGGGTAGAAACTTAACTCATTGGACCAAAGTCAGTCCACAGCTTCTCAGCCAGCTATCAGTTGGAACCAAAAAAGTCACTCAGTTGAAAAGAACTGAAGAAGTTAACAGGTCCCAGTACTGTGAATAACCATGTGTGAAATATAGAAAAGCTTCTCGCAGATACCCGTCCCTTTGATCATGAAGCCACTGAAACAACCAGATATCTGCTTCGCGATTGTGAAGCTATCTAAAGAAAAAGGTTATAAAACCGTGGTTCGTGGTTCTTCAAGCCGGAAGAAGCGATGAACTTTATGAATATAAGAAAGTTTCTCGAGACTCTACTGCCTGAAAAGATCTCTTTGCCGATCCTGTAATCTATACGCTGGAGACCTAATTGAACCAATAATTGGGCATCGCAAGAGGAGGGTACAGCATTGTAACAAGAGGAAGATATCCAAAGAAGTATTAGGGATTTTTTCGGCAGAGCAGTGTCCACTTGATCAGAGCCGCCTTCTAGCTTTCAAGATTTGAATCTGCTCTTTAAAAAGAATGGATAAATATAACCGTTGCCTCAATTAAAAACCTAATACTAATGGGAATGCCGAGACGCGTGAGCCAATTGCTTCGAAAGAGAGGTCATATTGAATAATGAACAATGCACTCAAAAACATCCATTTTGGTTTTTATTTCAAAGATGAATTTTTCCGAATTTGTCAGAATAAAATTTCAATTCACAATCGAAAAACATAAACCACATTGAAAATATTCAACTCAATTATCTCTGTGAATATCAAGGGGGTTTTAGACTTTTGGCGATATGTATATTACTTTGAAGATGAGGGTCAAATCGAAAATCCCTTGCAACATGGGGTTATCATTCGATAGATCATGAATATAACAATCGTTCCTAAACTCTCCAAACGTTAACTTGAACAGGATAATGGGATATCGAAATAATCTTGGTTTGGTGTTCGGAAGGAGCATCGATAAATCTCGAAGGAGTTTCCCTGTGATCGCGTTCCAGTCATTTATGCAGTCGTAGTCGTAGCAATTGTAGGAACCAACAGCTGCTTGTTCGTTTCTTCCCTATTTTTATGGTTCGATTTCCCTTTATTAAGGGCAAATCCTATTGGTGGTGATCCGTGCAGCGTGAGTACAATGCTTTTGCGCTAAATATAATGAAAATTTCACTTTTAATCGAAAAGCGATAGGGCGGCTTTTCTGATCCGATGAGCTGAGCTGGGAAGGGTGGATAATCCCTGTATTCCAGGCGCTCCGATTCGATATAACTTCTTTCTCGATAGTTTTGGAGAACGCATCGAAACCGATGCCAATTGTTGGGGTGGTTGAGTGCCTACGAATGAAAATCTGGAAAGGATGGTAAAAATCTATCATGATATGGAAATAAGAAATTGGTAGTTTGATAGCCTCGGGTTTTGCGGTCGATAAACGATGCGTCGCCGCTGTACATCATCTCAGATTTGCAGGCTCTGGCATTCTGATTCGCATGCGAGGTGGACAGCCCAAGGCTGAAATGTGATGCTGTAGATGGAACATGATTTTTTTTGGAAAATTGACTTTTCATAAGACATACAATTGTAATCAGTTACTACTCATCTAGAGTAAAACCTACATAATGAAACAAATAATACATTGTCTTCACGGTGACTGACCGTAAACACAATATATCTCAAACGAAACGACTTGGACGTTCGATATTTGTAGAGAAGGTTTGGGGATGAAATGAGCCGATCGACTTCGCCAATAGGTTAAATCTGCCAATTGATAAATCCAGAACACAGATCCGATCGAATTGAAATATACTACTTGGTCAAAACATGTCGGCACCAAGTCGAGCACAGTTTTGGGAGAACCATTTCTGATGAATCATTAGGCGGATTGAACCCATTCACGAATATTGCCCTTTTAAGTTGTTTTTTAGATGCATTCTCGTCAAGTTTCTATACTGAAGACATCTATCAGAGAATTTTCGAACGCTGAACTGTGGATTGATGAGTAAGTTGGAATTCTCATTCCAGTGTTCTCGATCAATATTTGATCGTTCAGTTGTTTTTCTATGGTTTTTGTCCTGTCAGATTTGAAATTTGGTTTTCTGTGTTTTTCCGGACGTTATTTCATTCTCCTTCTCGATCAGCTGTTCAATTTGTTTTTGTGAAAGATTCTGACGCTGGTTGAGTTTGAGGAGATGTTTTTGGATACTATCGTCCCTTTAAGAGGATCGAACAGAGATATATTCGAGTTGTAGTTATTTAGGATTCAGATATTTCGGTTTGGTTTTCTGGATTCCCTGAACGCTCATGCGGATTCCTGTGACTCAGTGTGATTGTATTCGGAACTTTTTTGACAAATGGTGGTTCTATCACTATGTCACAGAACCCTAATTCAGCGTTTTGTATGAGACTTTGTTTCTTCGAAAGACATTTCTGTTGACGGATTTCCATCCACTGTAAATTGACGTACCTATGCATTGAACTTGTTTTGGATCTATATAAAGTACAGCCAAGTGGAGCATCAAGATCGTTCCTGATAAGAACATAGGATGTAGGTTTTCTGGAGGTCCATCTCCTCCAGCTAGTACACCTATAGTTCCTGTTCCTTTTTGTTGGAGGTTATTTTGGTTTCCTTAACCAATAGTGTTGAATATAGAGTGCGTTTTATTCCGGAAGCTTCAGATGTAGAAACAGCATGTATATAGGTGAATACAAGAACTTATGCCTGCACTCAAGGTTAGCCCTTATCCACCTTTTGGCTAACGATATCACAGCGTTACAACTCATGAGAGTTGCCCCCTTACTTATTGCTTAGTATTTGGTTAGTAAACCTTTTAATGATTTATTGTAACTGATTATTTGTTCAAATTGCTTCAGACTCGAAAGGAGTTCATTTTGTTCAATTGGTTACTGAAATATTTTAGTGAGTTTTCTACAGGATTACCTTCAAATATCGATAAAAAAGTATTACCTTTATTATTCAGGCTAGGTTATCCATGTTCATGTTTTGCGTCATTAATAGCATGCACATTAAGTATCGATTAAAGGTTATTTTTTTCAAACCGCAAGGGCGTTTTTCGTGAAGAAACAATTTTCATTAAATTTTTTATACTTCTGTTTCAGATATTGGTAGAGAAAACTCAGAAAAGCATGCACATTATTGGTGTGTGTGATCTTGAATATACATATACGCTGCGCTACCGAGGGTTCTCATAGGTGCTTACCTTCATTATCAATCCCAAGTTAGTCTACAAATATCGACAACTCATACAGTTAATTCCCTTCGGAAGTTATTGTGTTTATGGTGAACAAGCGATCGATTATGAACTCAATTACTGACAGATATCACCATTTGTGACGCAGAATCGGAAGCGCAGAATTAGAAGTTCTAACATATATATGAATTGGCAGTATCCAAGCCAAAATTCCGCCATTCGACATATCATTTTTTCAATATTTTCGAAAGTACACATATGATCAATCTCGAATGTGGCATTCTGTTGTTAAATGTCAACATGAAGTTGTTGATTTTCAGCTGGCTTCAGTTCCGGGTGTTATCTGAACTTTCTTCTGAGACTTTAGACCCAATTTTATGCAAAATTTGCAGTATAATAGCAATGCCAGTTCCAAAGAGAAGCATGAAATGGAATTTCTTTCACACTGTGCGCTACAGGAACCATACTCACTTCTTTTCGTGCACGACGGGTTCTTCGATTCTTCACATCACCAAGTTGTATTCTAAATTTCGAAGTTTTTCAAAGCTATACGAAATGATTTCGATTATTTCATCATGCTGTTGTTTGACATTGGGATTAATTCTCTTATCATTCGTATACCGCGAATTCTCTGAACTGCATCGCAGATTGCTATTTATAATATATTTCCCTTGAATCTCTGGTACCATTGGCATCTTGTAAGTTAACGCCAGATTTAAACAACTTGAACCTGCTAGAATTGAATGAAATGACTTCACAGGATAATGATTATCGCCTCTTTCTCCGAAAAATATTTCCTTCGTCAACTTCATGTCATCCTGACATAATACATGTCACAAGTTTTTCACTTTATTCCCGATATTTTATTAGATTTCTAGTTCGAAATGAACAATTATGGATCTATGGGAGATGATTCCCCAATAAAGGGGCCTGTAGCGTTCTTCGTTTATCTGAGGATCTGAAAATCATCGCTTGGAGGACTGAACCTGGTCGAAAGACCCTCTCGGTCATGAGCAAATGTAGGTAATATTATTTACTGCTTCCTTCTGGTTTTCTGTCCCTCTTTTTGTTTCAGATATTATGTCAAGATATTTTGTCGAAATGAATTCAAGATGACGAAAAAATTATTTTCAAATGAAAAAGATGCCATCCATCTTCTATAAACAAATTACTACACTTATGCGGGGAGACAGAATTTTTCCAGAGGTTTTTATCTGTGCTCTTGTATCATACGCAAATATGTATGGTACCCCGTTTACATTTCCTCTGCTAACACTGTGATATATCTTAGAATTGTAATGCTCGTTCTCAAAAGAATATATATATATATATGTCTTTCCATGGTGATCGAAATATTATTTGTACTGGATTGTGTCTTCTTGAAGGAATCAAACTTCATTCACAACGTTACTCTTCAATTTCGAAAAGAAAAATTTCTTTGAACGAATAATCCTTTCAACCACTGTTCGAGACTTTTTTCCGATAGTACGGAGATCCGTTTAGAGATGGTTCCTCTAGGTGCCAGCAGATTCAAGACTGCATAAAACTGTTTTTACGAATTATTTACGCCTGATACTGAGAAAAAAATAAACCTCTGTAACACATTGGCAGCGGTTTCATCATAAAACGCGCTCAGCTCAAAGGCAAAAATTTTTAATCTGACCGTCGTTGTAGCCGTATCCGTAGCCGTAACCGTTATCACAATCATAGCACATTATATCACTTTTCCAGTTTTGCAAAGTGCTCCCGGACTTCTTCAGTTAGCACGGACAAAGGTTGTTAAAACAAAAACGTAATTTTGTGGCGGAAAGATTCTGTATTGCACATCACGAAAAAAAATAATGAACTCAACTGTGCCAATTCAAGACTCTATCACATTACCTTGGAAAATGGAAGGTAATTCGACATACGTGCATTTGCTATTACGCGAACCAGATGCTTCTCAAGAGCCCAGCACTTTTATTATCAACCTTTTATTTCTTTCACAGAAACTCACCGCCCTGACGAGGATAAAGCGGTAGCACATGGAATGGGGTTCTGTCTTTTGTGCAACGAAATTCTCAACAGGTGGACAATGATAATAAACTACAGATTTTATTATGAATTCGAAATCGGCAAAACACTTTACTGGAAGTTATATTCTTTAGAGAACATTGATAACGAATGGAATATACATTGATTAGAACAATTTGTGGATGCACAAAATTTTCGATTCATCTCGGTGAATGAATTTCATAATTATATATTTTGTAGAATATGACAACCTTTTAGTTTTTTTTTCAGTCACCAGGAATTACATTCACTACTAAAGAAGGCAGAAGTTCCAATTTCAACAGAGACGAAGGTAAAACGCGAAAACAATGGAATAATTAAACACATAAAAAGGAACATCGAATTTTAAAAATGAACGAAAGCAAACTTAGGAAACTAGAAGCGTATCGAATAAAAACACAATGACACTAAGAAACATACACTACTGGTTTACTAAACAGATCTTCGTTCAATTTTGAGAACGTTAACAGTGATTTCCACGAAGCTTGATCGTCCGATGAACATGTTCAAATTATATTCAGTGGTGTCGCAAACTGAAATTGATCATAGAATCATTTTGATCAGATTAAGCATCACAGGGAAAGCCTGGCGAAATTCACTGCAAAAAATGGCCAACAAAGTGCTATTTTCTTCTTGTGATTTTGGTAGCTTAGGACCGTGCGGAGCTTTTACACTCAGTCAGGAGTTATGAAAACTCCTTTTTGTATTTAAAATTGATGTTGAATGTTTGAGTGAATCCTAATGAAAACTGAATTTCTCAAGTCTCAAGACTTTTTTTCAGAAACCTTGAGTGATTTCAGGAAGCTGAGTTCAATTCAGTACTTCTTACGAGTCTTTTTTTGTCCATATCATTACAAAGTACAACTTCAGAATAACTTTCATAAAAATGATTATAAGATTTATCATTATAAGGTAAGTGCACCTCCAGCGGCACTCTCACCGCATTCTTACTTCGAGCCAGAACTGGAGAATGAGCTGAGTGGTCAAGCAGTTGAAGTGCAATTCGTTCAATTTGACCTTGGTTTTCATTGATTTATGGCAGGAAGCATTCTATTGTAATTAAACGTTTTTCCAGAATTTGCAACTGCATCGATGCAGAAGCGTTATCTTATATACACTGTGGATAGTTCCACCCTTGTAAAGATAGTCAATGAACAATATACCAAGCATGTCCCAAAATACACGGATATCTCAACCTTGCCAACGGATATTTGAGATTTTAGTCGCTTTGGACTTTCTCATGGACAAATGTTCAAGCATTAAACTGGATACTCTGCTTTCTGGTATCTCCAAAAAAAGTCTAAAGAACACTTATCAATCCATTTCCTTGCTTGAACAGGTGAGGGGGTAATAAATGCTTTGGGATGTTTTGAGTCAGAATGGCTCAGACATAACGAGTTCTTTTTGCTTTCATCCTATCAGCCAATGATGCGATGTAAAATGTTCGATGGCGTGAGATTATTGCCGACTCGCAAGGTGTGGTTGCATTATTGTACCAAGTCAATCTGCACTCTAATTTCCAACTCATAGAATCATCACTTCTGAAGTCTATTATTTGTGAACGCGATAATCCGAATGGTTAATTCTCCACCAGAAGCCTGGTTGAAGTATATATGGTGTGTTCGACAGCTTCTCTCAAATTGTATGTTTTGGCGCAGGCACCAAAACTGACCTTTTTCGACAATGATGTGCGTTGTTTTTCCTATAGTGGAAATAACCTCGCGATATAAGATTTTCAATTGGTGAAATTATGGATTTCAAATGAATTTTGATACGAAAACGAACATTATTCTAGGAATTTCCTTTAATTACAACCGCATATATCTACTATATCAAATGAATTATTTTTTTAATCAATCGGGTCAATCTAGTTTATTATGGTACGGTTCAATTTTAATCATGAAATGTATTTCCACTATGGTCTGAATATTCACTACTGACGTCAAGAAAAGGAAGTGATGCCCACGAACACACCATGTATTCCTCCACCGAGAGTTTATGCAATCTTTGAGGTTCAAATTCAGCTCAATATCTCCAAAACAAGTACATTTTTTGTACGAAATGATCAATCCAGTAAATTATAGTACGGGTCAAATTTAATCGAGTATTATATTTCCACTATGAATATTCACTTAATTGACGTCAATTGTGTGGGAAGGGATGCACACGAATACCATACACGTTTCTTCAGCATTAAAGTAATGCAATATTTTGAGATCCATTTCAGCTCAAGATTTCCAAAGCAAGGAAATTTTGGGAAACGAAATAATAAGGTCCTGGAACGAGCTCGTAAGAACGTGTTATTTTATTACTTGAAAGAAAGTTGGCGTGAAAGAACAACGTCAATTTCTCCCCTAAAATGATTTAAATAGACCTATTCATCCCCTGTTCTTCTCCGAGCAATTCTTTCTTTCAATGCAAGAAGTGATTCATATAGTGGAGTCATTTTTTGAGGGCAATTATATTCCATAATTGAACTTTTGGGGCTATTCTATTGTCTATTCCTTTTCCATAAAATGACACAATTTGCTCTTTATGATCTTCAATCCCTTTTTTTATCTCCCCGACGAAATGTGATTTTCTTTATCCTCTCACACGATATTTCCACCACGGTATATACTTCAAAGGATCCCGTTCACGCTCATTTTAACTTTCACATTTTGCCCAAATTTTAGTGATTTTCAAATTTCAAAGGTCAAAAATGATCAGTTAAGGTGTACTTAGGAACGATCTATGGTCATACTCATACTCTCCATCCTTCCAACCACTCATATGTACTCTAACTTCCGAAGGAGAAACCTTGAGTATAGATATTCTCAGGGTGGGTTTGGAGTCTTTCAAGTTCCTGAATGGACAAAGTTTGTATTCTCAATTACTCGAAAAACTCCAAATATTATTGAAACCTAAACAGAATTCGGTATGAATCGTATCACTAGTCAAATTTCAAAGTTATGAAATATTTGTATTCTAGAAGGTTCGCATCAGATATCTCTGCATTTGCACTAGCTTTCAAGCTGTTATTTCAACACTGAGTTCTAGACTTCTTATTTCTAGAAATGTTTCGAAAATATTATATCGATCGACTCAGTTCAGCGACCAGATCAAATTGAAACTTGGCAGGTGTTCGTAGATTACCGGCACTAAGACTTAAGCGATATTTGAGCAGATGGTATAAC
The DNA here is from genome assembly GCA_958510865.1 of Myrrha octodecimguttata. Classification (NCBI taxonomy): domain Eukaryota; kingdom Metazoa; phylum Arthropoda; class Insecta; order Coleoptera; family Coccinellidae; genus Myrrha; species Myrrha octodecimguttata. The sequence continues at coordinate 18,017,545 of OY294065.1, read as the reverse complement.
TAGAAAAGCAGATAGAATCGAAATATATCCGATTTCGGTCCGATTACGCTGAAATCTCGTGTAAGCCTGGAAGCCGTCACTTTTACGCCTGGGGAGAGGCGCGTTATCGTTTCGTCACAATGTCTGTTATTTTCGAATTTTGAGCTGAAATTGGTATCGAATGATGAGATTGGACTCACCGATGAAGAGTCTGCAGTCAAATTTCATTCTGTCCGTCCGGCCGGTCGACCGGGCATGTGCACTCTAACTTTCGAAATAAAAAATCTGTTAGTGGTTAGAATCGGCCAAACAGTTTTTTAGTTATAACTCCATATGAAATTTTGAGGTTAATTCCTCGATACCTTATGAAATACCGGTTCGATAGGATTGAAATTTTGTAATGATTTCTTGCAGCCTAACGCGAAACTTGTTAGTAAATTTCGTATGTATCCAGTTGTTGGAAAATCAAAAAAAGGATTATTCGAAAATTCTTAAAATTCTATTTAACTTTTTTTTTCTCGGAGAGTGTTTATCAAAGTTCAACGAAATTTGGCGAACGCCTTAGAATTAGTCTTCAACAACAATGTTTGAAATTTCAATTCAATACGATATTCACTTACGGAGATATATGAAGAAAATATGTCAAACTTGGTTGTTGATTGGAATTTTGAGGTCATATCCTCAATATCTCAATAGCTATAGATGCAATCACATCGAAACTTAGTAATTATTTGAAGGATATTAACGCAGAAATACGGAAAATTGTTCTACAAAAATTATTCACACTTTTGACCAGATTTCGATGAATTTCGGCAAAGACCTTGAAGTTAGTATTTCAAGAAGGTTCTTCAATTTGATCTTATGTTTATGTCCGGAGATATAAGAAAAAAAATGCCGAATTCCGTTGTTATTTGAAATTTCAAGAATATTTCCTACATATCTAGATAACTACTGACACGATCAGACTGAAACATGGGATATAATTTCAAACCAATATTCCAAAACAGTGCGTTGGATTTCGGTTCGATCCGAAATTCATTTTCTGAGATATTGAAAGACACAGGTTTTTTCCTCAATATCTCAAGAACAACCGAAGCGATCAGATATGAATTCTGTAGTAAGTTGAAGAATACCAATGCACGACTTGATGTAAAATTTCGTGTGGATAGTAGGGGATGAAAACATTTTTTACCGATAACTATTCATCAGATTTCAATGAAATTGGCTGAAAACTTAAGTCAGTATTTGAAACAGTGCGTCAAAGTTCAATTTCATTCCATATTAATCTTCGGAGACATTAGGAAAAAATTTCTGGAAATTCTTGGTTATTTCATCGTTATTGCTGTTATTCACAGAGTTACTCAAAAAATACTAAAATAATGAAAATTCGATATATATGCGGAATCGTTGGACGACTTTACCTAGTCGCTCGCGAATTCGGCTTTCCTAATTGAACCGATTCAACAATTATCAAGTCTCTAACTGGATTCTCATTTTATGGTTGGCAGTTAGGCCGACCTCAACCAGAATAACATCCGTAAAAAAACGACTGAGGGACTCGATATTTCCATATAGCAGGTTCGGGGGTTAATTTAGAAGGTCGAATTCTTGAAAACTCAAAATCCCCCCTAAAATTTCAATGATATATATCCATTCGACATTTTATTTTTCCACTATTACCAATAATGCAGATATGGTCGAATCGAAATTCTGCACTTAATTGAAAAATGACTGTGAAAAGGTTCGTGCAAAATTTCTTGAGAAAATGGCTACGAATGTGAACAGGCGTGTAAAAACTCCTGATCTCACGTCACTGCTTTTCTAATTTTTGCGCGCATGTTCTAGGGAAACAGCGTGCTATCGTTTTGTCCAACTGTCTGTAATTTTCTCAAACGACTAGGTTGGACACGATGACTGTCGAACAGAGCCAGCTAGCGACTTGAAACTTGTAGGGTGGTTCACGCATCCGAATGCCGCGGTTGAGTTAGTTAATCGGCCAAATCGGCTAAATAGTTTCGGAGTTCTAGCAATTTGAAACTTTGAGGTTTTTTCCCTCGAACTTTAGAAACTACTGGAGCGCTTGGATTGAAACTTGGCTGTAAGTTGCAGCATAACGACGCGCAACTTTGAGCGAAATTCTAATATTTCACGCGCCTATAGGCAACGTTGAACATTTAGATCGGGTCCAGCGGCATGACCTTGAGATATAAACGAGGTTTGATGACATTTAAATGTAGCTGTGTTGCCTAGCTATAATTTACTACCACGTGGTTTTGTTTCCTCGATTCTTTCTGTTATCTGTTCATTCGCGAGAAAATTATAACCCAACGAAACATCTTACGTTTGCGAAGCCTTATTAGACCTGCGTTTTATTAGACTAATTTCGGGAAATGACATCTTCAAAATCCATGTAAAAATATAGAACAAGAATCAGTTTTTTTATTCTCGTAATAAAGTGAGCGTCATATAAAATCCATGGCCTGCTGAAAAGAGAAGGAAGGGATGAGATAAGGATTACAAATGATATTTCATGAATCTTACATTCTGTTCTTTATTCGTCAGTTTCGGGCAAACTCAACTCGCTGATCTTATCTTTGATGTATACTCGAATTTCTACCGTTTTCTCCTCCTGAATACAGGCTTACCGCAACTTTTTCCAGCGGCTCAACAAGATAATTTTTTCATCCTATGTTGGAAACTCGAGCAGTTTATAATGATGTTCTGAGTATTCTAAGACATATATAAACTCGTGATTGAGTGTTCTCCGATCTCGAGGGATTGTGTTTCCTTTTATCAATGGAAAATCGGCCAAGAAACACCGAATTCAAAAATTGCCATTTATAATATGAATTGAACAAATTTAATTACAGCTTTTGCGCGAATCATCTAGAGAACATCATGTAAGCGTTGTGTCGGAATGTATGTTATTTCTGAATATTGTTCCAGGAAAAGGTCTAGAACGACTTACTGGGTTGGTGGAACGGAAGAGATAGGTAATTGGCACTTTTTTCGTAGGTGTCTTAAGGGTCTCGATGGAGCATGTTATTGTTATGTTTTGAGGTTTCTTCGATTCAGGAAAAAAATGCGAAAACGGAATGAAAATTGGTGAATAGTTGTAGAATACTGACGCGAAAGAACTTGAAACATCGTGAAAATGTATCTTTGGAAAATTAAAACAATTGTTCTTGAAAATGATTTCCGATATTCTTGTATGAAAGATTAATCTCAAATTTTCAAATTACCATAACTCCAAAACCATTCGACCCATTTGTCCCATTAACTAACTTAGCTGGAGTATTCCAATGCGCGACCTAATCTGAAAGTGTCAAATTGCTAGCTTGCTTCTTTCGACAGTTAATGAGTCGTCGGTCGGCCGGACAGAATCGATTTTGACACCGGATTCGCCATCAGTGAGTCATTTGAGACAATTTTCGGGAAAGAATTCGAAAATTATAGACATTTGGACAAAATGTGGGCAAAAAGATTGAATTCGTACTGTGATTTCGTAGCTATGATCCTCACAACATTTTTTCATGAAATTTCACGCCGTCATTCTTCAATATACAGATTGAATCGAATTGAACTCAAGTACCTAATTAAGAAATGGAAGCTTGAAAGTTTCCGAGGACCACATGAAAAAAAGATCGCTAAATCTTTCCATTAAGAAGTAAAGGTGCGCTTGGTGGGGTCAATACGTTAAATTATGACTGCTTTGAACAAGCGCGCCAAAGCTACTGACTTCACGCCAGAGCTTTTCTATGTTCATATTTCTTGCATTTCGACATGTTTTTTCTTCACTCACCCACGAAACTCCCTCACGAGCGATTTCTGTGATTTCTTAACTAGAAAGGTCGAATTCGTCCGCCAGTCAGATAATACACGACACGACCGAGATTCTTCAAATTTTCAACCCTACAATAACTTATCTCGATTTCATCTAAAATAGTTCGATTCACTTGCAATTGTATCGCATAATCCTTTATAAGTACAAAACCGGGTCTCGCTTTTCTATGAATCGAATCTTTCTCAATGAAAATAAAGAACAAGCGCGTAAAAATGAAAGGAGTTTCATTATTTGAAGTGTATTTCGTGGTGAAAATGTCGTGTTGAGTGTATATCAACATGATATAGAATGGAAAATCATATTACCTGAGCTTATCTTCGAAGAGATGGAAAAAGGAATTGAAAATCATGAAGGCCTAATTACATTCGATCGCTTTTCGCTTTATGGGAAATAGGTAGGCAGCTGAATAGCTCCAGAATATCAATTATGGATTTATTGCTCTCGAAAAAAAGAATACAGTTCGTGAATCACTTTTTTTCAAAAGAAACACTGGCTTGGTGCGGAACAAGAGTAAAAAAGTCTATTCAACTCGTTTCAGGGGGGAAATAAACTTGTTCTTTCCTAATAACACTTTTTCGAAAACGACATGACACATTTTCGCGCTCTCATTTCAGGTCGTTATAATTTCGTTCGTTCTTATATCTGTATTTTGTGGAAAGCATGGGACTGTTGAAGAATTCAACGTTATATCAAATACGCTTCATTATTTCGACAAATATTATTGAATCGAGCAATTTAGTCCTTCGAGTCAGGTAAAAATAATGTATGAATATAACAGGTAAGTGTTTTAAGAACGTCTTCTAACAATATCTATGAACAGTAGTCTTACATAAAATCATTTTTCTGAAGATGGACTTAGTGGTGAAACAAACAATTACACGGACATTAAAAAAGTGACGACAAAGGGAGCTTTTGTTCATTGATTCACCCCGGACAATCATTTGGGAGTTCTGGGGGTTTTTATTAGTTTGTCGTTTTTTTAATCCTAGACGTAAAAGAGTTTTTTACCTGAGCAATCATACGGACCAAATAGCCTGTGTTCATTTATAGCAAAGATATATGAATTTGAATGGAACCCAATGATCCATTTACTATCTTTATGCATCTAAAGCAGTAGATCTGCTATTCTATCGAAATTGTCCATGATGAGTCGATTCACTACAAAAACAGAAAAAAATTCTACTTTTACCTCTTTTTGTGATGGATCTTTCCATGGATAATTTTGAAAGGACAGCATAATTCTCCCTAGCTCCAATGAACAGCCCATCGCCCTATTAAATTACGCATCAGCCATTGAGCATATTTTCCGCAAAGACTAAACAAAACTTAAAAACGCTGCAAATTTTAGACAAGGGTTTATTATTTGCTCAGTTGAATAACCCAATACCATTGATGTCTTAAATAAAACTTATATATTGTTCATAACTCATTGATTCTTCACCCCAAAATTTGCAGCATTTGTCTTCATACCTCAGGAACCACTAGACGGAAATCAACCGGGTGAAAATTTTTAGGTTGAGTTAGGCAACAGTAATCAACATTGAAAGTTTCATGAAAATTCGGTGGTAAGTTTTCGAAAAAATTTTTTTTTCCCCTCCAACCCCCAATATTGAGCCCTTAGGGTACACTGATGCTGCTGAAAAGCTCGGAGGATCAATCCCGACACGAAAGATTTTTGTACCAAGTTTCACGGATTTCGGTTCGGTACTTTCAGAGAAAAGCCCCGGACAACGGACGGCGGACGGACGGATTTTTTTTTATTCGTTCATTCAAATCTACATACTCCAAAACGTAAACTGTGAAATTTTCAGGCGGGGTTGAACATTTTTTTTGTTGGTCGATCACTAAAGTTTATTATTCGATTTTATCAAATAATAAACAAAAAAAACGAGGTTGGCGTCCTCACAAATTAAAAAATAGTCTCCTTCAATTCAATAATATTATTCGTCAATACTGTTTTCATTTGGAATAAACTGAATCAATCGAAAAAATCTAATCAAAATATGTATTCAGGTCTCGTTTTGCGAAAATTCTTGAAATCTGACGTAAAAAAGTCCGAATGGTTCGCTTTGGATGAAAGCATTGTTGAATTGTTTCGGAATTTCTAACAAAAAAAACATTTCTTCAGCAATTGCTTTTAGGAATTCCTGAAAAGCCCCGACGTGAAGTCAACAACTCTCTAATTCGCAGAGGAAAATGATATTTTTAATTTTTGTCTGATAAAACAATACCCCCCTCCTGCCCGAGAAAATTTTGCATCAGTATTTACTAACTAGTTACCAAGTTTCATCATTATTGCATATGTAATTTTTTGAGTTATTTCGGAAAAACAACGAAAGTTGGAATATTTTTTTCTCGATATTTCCGGAAATCTAAATCGGATCAGACACTTATGAAATATTGAGTAGGAAGGCAGACGGTGTCCAACATGTTCCACCTCACGGAAAGCGGGGCGTTTGCACCAGCGAATCTAATTTGACTGTTCATTTTCTCGATGTAAATTGAAATTTTTGACGGCAGTTGAATTTTTTTTAGTATTTTTATTGATAAAATAATGGATTCCAAGATCGAAAACATAAATGCAAGAGGTCTATTGAATGGATCCTCGAAACTTTATCACTTCGTCCAACGAAATAGTTCAAGATCAATTGCGGCTGAAGAATGTACAAATAACAGACTGTGGTAGAATGATGGAGTAAAAATTATAACGAATCAAAAGTAGTCCAGTGAATGAACCAAATGAAAAACTTGGCATCCGCATTCAATATTCAACGAAATGTGAGCTTCAAACTGACAATGAATTGAAAAATTTCATCTGGCAGGGCGGATTCGATTCTTTTAATAATATTCTTCGACTTGGAGACTCCCTGAAGGGTGTAAGCGATGACACCGTACATTGTCGAAATATTCATGAGTTTTTCCAGCGCCAGTAATTCCCAGAAATAATAGTATGTACGGTATTGTGGGACTTCCTGAATTTCCCCTCCATGAAAATCTAGTTTGGCATTGCCATGGCAGATCTGAAATTTGCTCCGCCCGAAAATCACGATAAACATAAAATGGAATGAGCACCCTGAATCGAAATTTCCATGGAATATATGAAGCTAAAAATCATTATGGATGTGCCTTCCAATTCACACAGCGTAACGGAAGTTTTCTGTTCTCCAAAGTATTCGCAGTGGCGGGAAGCAAAAAGAAAGATTCAACTTCGAAATATATTTCACAGCTCAACAAAATTAAACTTGTCCCAACATTTTCTGTAATTATGTTTGGACCATCACAAGTGAAGTTGATAAATAATGAAAATAAATATAGTGTCATTTCAAAATGTTCCAGACTATAGCAATTGATCAAAAGTAAAAAGAAATCTGAGCGTCCGTAGCTTTGGACATGATGACTAAATAATTTTCTCTAGTTGGTATCATATTCATCCTACTAATTACTATATATTATATATATATAGTGGTAAAAATCTATTAAAATATCATGAACAAACTGAAAAAATCTAGAAAAGCACTGTCGTGAAGGCAGCAGCTTTTGCGCACATGTTCAATGTAGATGACCGCTTCAGCAACGAATTTTAAAAACAGCGCAAAAGATGCTGCCTTCACGACAACGCTTTACTCGATTTTTTTTCGATAAATTACTGGATTTCAATTCGATCTGATTTGTATTTTTGGAAATATTGGAAAATTAAAATTTTGAATGGTTATATCTACGGGCGCATTTTACCCATCCACGAAATCGACCCTCGTAATTAAACCCCAAACCTACTCTACAAATATTGAGTAAACACAATAACTTCCGAAAGAAACAACTTTGAAACTCGATATTTGTAGAGAAGGTTTGGACCTTAATTAGGAAGCCGAATTCGCGAATGGGTAAAATCCACCCAATGATTCCGCAGATATACCCATTCAAAATTTTATTTTCCCAATATTTCCAAGAATACAGATTAGATCGAATCGAAATCCCAGTACTTAAAATGACAGTTTGAAGGTTCATACAGAATTTAATGAGGATAATATGATAAGAAAAAAAAAATTTGAAATTTTTTTTTCAAATTGTTCTAATGACACGATCATAAGGACATTTTTCACAATGTTGTCCCTCAACATCGAACTAGCTGCGAAGTTCCATCATGATTGAATCATTATTTCTTGACTTATACCGAAAAAAACAACGATAGAAGAAAACCACAAATTCTACATATTTTTTCCCAATATCTCCGAAACTAATAGCCGTATTGTATTCAAATTTGATACACTGCTGTGAAATATGAGGTTCAAGGTATAACTGATATTCTTCTCGAATATGAACAATAGTTTCAGAAAAAAAATGTTTTTCGAAGAAAACTGAAAAATATTTTTTTTTGAATTGGGTAACCATACGATTTCAACGAAATCTCACTAAAAGTTGCGCGTCGTTATGCTCCAACTATCGCTTCAGTATTTTCTGAAATATGAAGAAATTAACCTCAAAACTTCAAATGGCTATAACTCCGCAACTATCTGGCAGATTCGGCCCATTTACGAACTCAACCTTTTTTTTTTTTTAAATGCAACCCTTCCTGAAATTTTCAAGTTGATAAAGTCCTCCGTACGCTTGTTATGGTGGTGATAACCGGCCGGCAGGACAAAATTTATTTTGACATCGGATTCGTCATCAGTGAGTCCAACCTAGTCGTTTAAGACCATTTTCAGCTCAGATATCGAAAATTACAGACATTTTGACAGAACAATAGCACGCTGTTCCCCTAGAACATGCGTGCAAAAACATGTGAAATATATTATGTCAGGATGACATAAATAAAATGAACCCAACGAAAGGTATTATTCTTCTGAAAGTAAATTTTGTTGGAATTGGAATATATATCTTCAATTAGAATAAAAATCTTTTTCAGTTTCGAATTTTCTGACCGATTTTTTAGTGCTTGGCTTAGCTTACAGACTTTTCGAATCTCATATCCAGATTACATAAAAATTTTTTCCTTCACGAAACATTCGGAAAAACATCAAGTTTGAGTGATTTTATTTTTAGAATGATTTCAGGATCATGATTTTTTTAATATGATAATCGGGGTCGAAATCTAGTTCCATTTGTTAACGCAGATCTCGCCCATTCAAAAATTCGAAATTCTTCACTCCAGAAGTTATATTGCTAACAAATAGGTGCACATAGTAGGTCATTCAGATACAAAATCCTTTTTCGAATGAAATTCTCAAAATACAAATATGATTGCGCAATAACCAACCGAATTGTTGCGTATAGGTGTGACTCCATGATGATGGATTGGATCATTATTTGCTGATGGAAAATACACTGAGAGTAGCAATGTCCTGTGTTTAAATCATTTGGAATTCGGGTTGTTGACATTTCAGTTCATTTTAATGCTCAGCAGATCAGTAAGTTTGAATATCGAATGAGTAAATTCAAACGTTTTCGACATTCAGAATTGCGCTCGAAGTGCAATATCCAGTATATGAATTTTGCTCATTCACGAAACCGAAATTATTCTCTCCATTGGTAAGTATACAGTGCGCGTCAAAATTATGGGACAAATTCATTTTCTCCGAAGAAAAACATTTGGCAACAAAATCGTGAAACAAGTCAATTTTTGTTTCACTTCTACCAAATTTTATGCAGTTTTGAAGGATTTTTGTTGCAAACTGTGCTATCCTCATCAACCCTCTAAATTTTTTGAATGGGGGATGTGGTACTTTTTTTGGCAAGGTCTTTGTATCTTCTTTACAGGCGTGCAGAAATTTTCAAGAAAAAATTTTTTTTCAAGAATTAGTTACTTCAAAGAGGTTTTCAGTATGTACACTTCGTCATGGCTTTCATTTACTTCGAGACGATGGTACCTAATGAAATTTGTCACCGAATGAAAGTCGACCATCACAGTTTTGTTCGTGAACTATTCTCAACCCCTACGAACCCTTTAATGGCGAAAAAAAAATGGAGTGATATTGGAAATATATTTCGGCATTGAAGTAGCACCCGGAGAATCATTGTACATTTCAAGCTAAGTAAAATTAAATGATCAAAATGACCACCATCGTTCTGGATGCCATAATCAAAGCGCTTGACACATTCATATTATTGATGACATTGCGCTGTCAGAAATCTTTCTTTGGGATGAAAGGGGTTGAATGTTGAGCATGAACAAAACTGTAATGGTCGACTTGTACTTGTACCACATGACCTACTTTCCCTATTCAAAAAATTTAGAGAGTTGATGGGGATGGCACAGGGTGCAACAAAAATCCTTCAAATATGCATATAAATTCGGTAGAAGTCAAACAAAAATTGACCTGGTTCAGGATTTTGTTGCCAAATATTTTCTTCTGAGAAAATGAATTTGTTCCATAATTTTGACCCGCACTGTATACACGAAGTCGAATTGATATCATACAACCCCAAAAACACTAGTTAATGGCGGGACGTTAATTTTGAATGTATATCTGTACTAAATTTTAACCAGACCACTCAGCATGCATCTGGGACGATGCAAAATTTATATTTGAGAATCCAACGAGCTTCAATATTTCGTTCTGTCACTATCAAAATGATAAATCGCTGAAAGAACCATTAACAGAACATGCTCCTAATTCGAAATTGAAATGATGCCAAATACTTTACATCCGAACTTTTTGTTCGTTTTTGGGGATGGTAACTGAGCATCTCGCTGTCGCGAAGCAATTTCATTGTTCCTCTTTTTCTCTGCCAAAAATAGGATATAACTGATTTTATACATACAATCCCGAATGTATATCCGCATAGACGGAGCTTCGTATCATCCCTGGCCACTGGCGTAGACCGAGTGCATTCCAGCATAAAAACTGGATATGAAATTCGAGGACAATTCTGAATGTGGAAAACGTTTGAATTCACTCATTCGATATTCTACACTTATCGCATTACAATGGACTGAATTGTTTACCCAAATGACAAACGATTCAAACTCATGAATTCGCTATTTTAGTGCTTTATTTTACAATAGCAAATATTTTTCCAGTCTCCTACGACTAAGTGACACATTTCCGTGTCAAGAATCCTTGGGGACAATTCTTGAATCTCGATCAAAAATTGAAGAGTATGACAATTGTCATATTTTTGCGTCGATTTTCTAAGTTAAATATAAACAATAAGTAGACATGACTTGCGCATGGAACCGAATGTCGCTCGACAATCGAATGTTAGTTATATCTCCTATCCTTCGTACCTCTTGTTGCTAAGTCGAACGAAACGGAGATAAGATTATGTTTATATTTTGCATTCAGTTTATTTCTTGAACATTTGCTTGAAAACATAGTCGAAATGGCAAATACTCTCACAATTTTGCAGATGCTCGAGAACACTTGAAAAATCGACATAAACATATCACAATTGTCATACTCTTCAATTTTTGATCGAGATTCAAGAATTGACCTACTGTTTATCTTGGTACTATGTTTGTATTTTGTGGATATTTGACGGAAAATTGTTTCGAACTATCCTAGAAAGCTTAATAACGTAGGATTCAGCCATCTTTTGCCATAATAGCTGCCGATCGGAAGAAGCTAGCGACATGGTAGGCTGCACATCAAAATGCGATGGTTAAGTTCGTGGATAGGAAAAAATCGACCAAACGGTTTCGAATTTATACTCAGTGGAACTGTTGAGGTTATTTCCTAGATATCAAAAGACGTAGTTAGTAAAAAAATTACCGATACCCTAATTTACGCTACGAATGCATCGTTCGATAATAACAAAAAACAGTTCAAGAATTTTTAAAATTTTCTTCGAAATATTTTTTTTGAGACTAATCATCAGCTTTGGCACATACCTTGAAGTCATTTCTTTCAACATTGTGCCAAATATCAGCTGAATGATTTCTCGGGAATAATTCGTCAAAATATGTTGATATTTTCTCTGTATTGTTAATACATATAATAATAACTCAAGGAACACAGCTTTGGCAGCGAATATGAACAATCGCGCAAAGGCTTCTCACGTCGGTGCTTTTATTGAATTTCATCTTCAGTTTGAAATATTTTTATTTTCCACTTATCATAAGACCTGTAGGTTTTACGCCTTCGATTGATTGAACCTATGTATAGTAAAACAGACATGTTGAAAAAAATAAACACATTCAAGTACTCAATGAGGCATCAAGTAAAGAAAGCCTCCATGCAAATGGAATTTGTTTTTGGAGGTGTTCACACTAGCACGAACCACATGAGCAGGCGAACCATTCAAGATGGAAAAAATCAAACTACGAGGGATTTCATTCAGTTCGCAGGTATGAAGGGGTTTCTTTCACAAAACTGAAAATTTCATCAGTTTTCTGTACAATGTTTAATGAAGAAGGAAAGAAAAAAAAATCTTCATATGAATGTCAATGATAAAGATGAAGTAGTTACCTAATTTTTGCTTAGCCATTCCATCTCTCTCTATATGTATAATTACAAATTTTATTTATGACTCAGCCACTGTTTCTAGTGTATTTATCAATCCTCAATAATTGTAAAGGGACACAGGTGATATATTCACAGTGTGTCAGAATATCTATCTATAAGCCTGAATGGAGATTCATATCAAACAGAGTGATCCTATATTTATTTTCCATATACATAATACGTTAGGTAAACAACGAATTATAGAGTTATATGTTTCATTTAATTTCAATTAATTCGAAAAATCAGAAACTGAAACCCATACCAAATATGGGTTGCTGTGGTTTCCCGAAGGCAATTAAACAAAATTCTCGAATAACGGAATTATTGAATGATAATTATTCTGCCAATTTTCTCTTTATTTTCTGATGAAGAGGGCAGATAATCTTGCAATCCACGAGAGCTTTTTCTATAAATAATAATTTTTATTCGAATTTCAATAGCTCTTTGTCAGATAATAGAAATCAAAACCTAGATAAACCTGAAGATTAATGCGAAATCCTCCCAACTATCGTTTAGTCGATATTTGAAACATACAGGTCTCTTCTTACATCAGAATATATTACCTTCAATAAGTGCATATGCATTTGTTCAAGAATGGGGGTTTTTCCTTTAAACGAAAATGCCGTTATTTTCACTAAAAACCTTTAGAACGTCACATTTCAAACATATAATATCAATATTATATTTTTAAAAAAATGTTTGTTCACCTAAAACTGAAAAATAAATGTGTTAATTCGCTTAGGAAAACAGAGATAGCGTTACTTCGATCTGGTAAGAGTAGAAGACAGCGACCAAGGAATAGAAAAAGAAGAGCAGAGACTGTCATACTGTCATATTACTGACAAATCGCAAACGGAAATTGTTTGGTTTTATTGACAAAGAACACGTGTGTACCACAGAATAGGAATAAATACTTCATTATTTTATAGCAGAAAAAGCTATTCTACTTAACACCGTTGTCACTTCGTGCATGCCTGGCGAATCCCAAACCACAATTTTGAAATATGTTTTTGAATACTTTCTGAAGGTAATTTGGGAAAATGATGACTCAAACCTATAATAATTATGTTCAAATTTGCATTTGCAGTAATATCTCAAATTCAGGAAAAACCCCCATTGAAATGATTCGTTCATTTCTATTCAGATGGTATCGAACATCATTTAGAACTGGTCAAAATTAGTAAGTACTATCATTTTATAAAGAGGGATCTTTATACAATGGTACTATTATACCTGAAGTAGCATGGGGACACACAAATAAATTTTCGTCTTTCTCGAAGTGAGACTCTACGAGGAAACATTGAATTTTCACAGCCAACAAAGTTTGAGGGGCGTAGTTTTTTTTGACATTATTATTATTATTACAATGAGCTTTGAAAGACTGTTGACTTTTCCGAATGGAAGTTATGTTGGTCGGCCAAGCAGGCTTCCTCTCCTCCTATAACAACTTTCTGAAATGATTTCCATTTGATCAGATGAGTGCAAATCTTCTAACTGTTCGCGTTTTTTCTGGTCAACATTCAGACATTTCGGGACATTGTTGTAAGGATTATACCATCAGAAAATTGGAAAAATACTAGGAAAGCACTGAGGTGAAGTCGAAACTTTTGTTGAAGTGTTCAAATTTGTTGAAGCTTCAATTCCCGATGAAAAAAAAATCTTAAATTTTTTTAACGCAAGTCTCTCACTTGAATTACATTCTGTAAAACAAAAATAATTCATCTGTTGAAAATATGGGCAGACAGGTCGATTAATATACAAAATTGCGCTCTGTTCGATGTAAAAATGTTTTACTGCGTGTTCTGAATTCGAGATAAGAGGTTATCGACTATTTCTTCAAATGGCAATCCACTACTTTCTGTGACTATTATAAAAGACTATACCAAGTTACATATTTTTTTTCGCGAAGGAAGAAAGTTGATCCATAATGATGAACTCAATAATAGGCTACTTCGTCATTCTGCAGAACTCCACATCCCTTAATTGGTCGTCTTGGCTCAACTGACAATATCGTTAACATTGATCAAATTTATTTCGTCTTCGATTGAATAAAATTTAATATCTGATACAAATGTTCAATTGACATACCCTTCCAAGTCATTTAAAAATATAGTCGATGACATCATGTCTCCCAATGCATGTTTTTTGCGCATGTTCTGGGGAACAGCGTGCTAACGTTTTGTCCACATGTCTGAATTTCTTCACGAAAATGGTCTCAAACGACTAGGTTGAACTCACTGATGACGAATCAGGTGCCAAAATCGGCTGGTCGGCCGACGACACTATAACTGTGGAAAGAAGCAAGCTAGCGACTGAAAACTTTCAGATTAGGTCGACAATTGAAATTCGGTTAGATTCGTTAATGGGACAAATCGTTTGAATGGTTTCGGAACTATGGTCATATGAATTTTTGAGATTAATTTCCAGATATTTCAAGAATTAGTCATGCGATTGAATTAAAACTTGACAGTTAGTTGGAGCATAACAACGTTCAATTCTTCCCAGAATTTCGTCCAGATCACGATGTTAGTAAATTGAGAACAAAATGTTTTCGAAACATTTTTTTTCTCGGAAACTGCTTATGGAATCCAGAAAAAACTTCTGCTTATACCTTGGAAATCATATTTTACAGCAGTCCACCGAATTTCATCCTGATAAAACCATAATTTCTGGAGAGATTGGGAAAAAATATGTAAAATTTCGTAGTTTTTTTTTCGATATCGTTGTTTTTTTCGGAATAACTCAAAAACTACTGATGTAATCAAGATGAAATTCAACAACTAGTTTGGAAATGCTGATGCAACTTTGTGCGAAATGTCGTGATGATCGTGTCATTAGAACAATTCGAGAAAAAGTTAAATTTTTTTTCAAATATTCAATATTCTATGATCTTTCGATCGTATTTTCCCCATTATATCTGTATTTTTGGAAATATTGGAAAAATAAAATTTGAATGGGTATATCTGCGGAATCATCGGGTGGATTTTATCCATTCACGAATTCGGACTTCGTCAGTAAGGTCCAAATCTACTTTACAAATATCGAGTTTCTGAGTTGTTCCTTTCAGAAGTTATTGTGTTAACGGTCGGTTGTTAGGCCGACCGTAAACACAATAACTTTCGGAAGAAGCGACTCAGAAACTCGATATTTGTAGATAAGGTTTGGGGCTAAGTTACGGAGGTCGAATTCGTGAATTTGTAAAGTCTACCCAATGATTCCGCAGATATATCCATTCAAAATTTTATTTTTCTAATAGTTCCAAAAAATACAAATTAGATCGAATCGAAATCCAGTAGTTCATAGAAAAAAACCAGGAAAAACACTGCCGTGAAGGCAGGAGCAAAAGCTGCTGCCTTCACGGCAGTGCTTTTCTAGGTTTTTTTACATTTTAGATCGAACTGTCCGAGAATATCCCAAAGCAAATGTCTTCGATGCACCAAGTAAGAGACTCGCACTGTTCATATCATCTTTTGCGACAAACGAAATACTATTATTCCGTATCTTGAATAAGCAACTTTGATTCCACAAATGCAAAACGAAATTTCATGAACTATACATTGAATACAATGAAAAACTAAGCGTCCTGGAACTGATTTATACAACAAAGTAAACGGATAGAGTGGAAAAATTATTTCAGCCCACCTTGGGATTTTCGCTTATTTCTGTAATATTTTCATCAACTGAGGTTCAATGTTTTAGCAGGTATTTACAAGTCAATTTTCAGGTAGAACAAACAGGAAAAATTGAAAGGGGAAAAGCAGTTCGAATAAGAAAAACCTCAATTTTTCAACGTCACATCTTAAATTAGCAGGGCGAATTAATTGTTGGCCTATTAGCACCATTTTCAAGTCGGAGCAAAAATTTTCGCAACGGTTAATTCATTAAGCGTTCAACAGCCTAGAACAATATTGAAAGGGGCCTTGTTTTCAGACGTGGCTGTCGGTAGAAAACGTACATTTATTAGTTTGTTGAAGTAAGTGATGTATTACCGAACAATGAAGACATGGAAAAAGAATTCATCAATCAACTGGGGTGGTTTTTGTTGGGAAGTGCCCTTCGAAAAACTGAATTACTTTGGACTTCCCAATTTTTCCTCAGCCATTAGTGTGCTGCATGTCACGCTGATGAATTCAATGTGTTGCAACGATTTAACGTAATTTGTGTTCGGAGTCGTTAGTGTCTTAAAAAGCCCGTAGATTTCAAATTACTTCGCTAAATTTTCAGCACGGAGAAACTTCGATAGAAAAACTCGAAATGCGAAATCACTGAAAGAATGCAGAGTCGCTTGCACTTTTCTGTACCCGTGAATGATTCCGATACTACGAAATTAGTTGCAGCAATCACAGCGTACTTCATGGGCCTTTTAGTTTTGGTTTATTATTCGTTCAAATCAAATAATAAACCTTGGTGATCGAGTACAAAAAAAAAATTACCCGCCCTGAAAATTTCAGTTTACATTTTGAAGTATGTAGATTTGAATGAACTAATAAAAAAATCCGTCCGTCCGCCGTATACCGTCCGCTGTCCGTTGTCCAGGGCTTTTCTCTGAAAGTACTGAACTGAAATTCGTGAAACTTGGTAGAAAAATCGTGTGTCGCTCGGCATTGATCCTCCAAGCTTTTCAGCAGGATCGGTGTACCCTAAGGGCTCAAAATTGGGGCTTGGAGGGAAAAAAATATTTTTCATAAACGTACCACTGAATTTTCATGAAATGTTGATTACTGTTGCATAACTCAACCTAAAAATTTTCACCCAGATGATTTCCGACCAGTGCTTCCCGAGGTATAAAGAAAAACGCTGCAAATTTTGGGGTGAAAAACTCGAGACGAAGAATTATTGAGGAAAATCCTCGCACCCGTCGATTTTAAATTTCGAAAGCAAATTATCCTGTGTGTTTTTGAATTTGATATTTCTCAACCCCTGCGCCCCGCAGCCCATCACTTTATTTTTTCAAATGGGAATATATGGGTTGTGATTGTGGTAATTCGATTACCTACTCAGCGATTTGACTATAAAAAAAAATTGTTTTGCCGTTTTTTTTTAATAAAAATTAGGACATAATTTACAATTTGTGATTGGAGAGTACTGCAATCAGACCATTATTCTTTTACTAATTATTATGAAGGGAAATCCTCGAATCCATGGATTTGTAATTCCGAAAGCAGGTCTCCCTTTGTTTTTTTGAATTTGAAATCTACCAACCTCGCTCCACACCACTATACTGTTTTTTTTTAAATAGTAATATATGGATTGTGATATATCAAATGAAAGGACATTCGATTGTATATTGAGCGGTGTGACTGAAAAACGAATTTGTTGAGCTGTTTTTTCATCACAAAATTAACAATGTATCACTGGTGTCAGGTTCTTCTTATTTTGGAATGATAAATATTGAAAAATATCCTCCTACCAGCCGACTTCTATTTTCGAAGTTTGAGAAATGCATGCAGTTTTAGAGTTGGGGGTTTAAACCCTTAAACCTCAACAGTTTTTTTTTTTGAAAAATATTGCATGTGATATATCGCATCAAAAGTCATTCGATGACCAATTCAGTTATGTGAACGAAAATAATAATAATTAATAAGTAAATTATTAATTCAAATCAAATTTCAAATCAATGGGTTCGAGGATTCCCCTTAATAATAAACAATAAAAGAATAATGGTCTGATTACAGTACACTCCAATCACAAATTGTAAAATATTTCCTAATTTTTCAATAAAAAACGGCACAACCAATTCCACTTTGAGCCACATCGCATATACACCCATTTGAAAAAATAAAGTAGTGGGGTGAGAAATATCGAATTCAAGAAAGCACAGGATGAATTGCTTTTGAAAACAAAAATCCACGGGCGCGAGGTTATTCCTTAATGTTTTTTCGTACAAGAATTATTGACGAGTTAAGTTACTTTTTCGGCACGCTGTATAAGTTTTATTCAAGATATCAATGGTATTGGGTTATTTAACTGAGTAAATAATAAACCCTTGTGTGAAATTTGCAGCGTTTTTTGAAATGTCTGCTGTTTAGATTGGTATATTTCTTCAGTATCATGTAATTCCGTGCGCTCAACCGATACAAAGCCGCCACACGATCCGATAATATTGTGCCATATAGTGGAGCCAAATTTAATCGATTGTTGTTGTGTATTAATGTTATTCTGTAACTCTTGAGAACAAAAGATTTAGATCCGAAAGTTATAATTATTTTTATAGTTATAATTGAATGTTGGATTGCGAAATTTTGAAGCCATTTGATAAAGCAAAAAAGTGGAAATGTAAGCATGTAATTTATTGAAAAAATTAAGGTTCGAATGAAGCCAGGTAAGAGATGACTCTCTTGTTGGTATAATATGGGGTATGAAAATTCTAGAAATGCACTGAAGTGCCAAAGCGGTCATCCCTTCATGTATTGATCCCGCGAAATCCATCCCCACTTCATGATGGAAAGATTTGGTAATCTTCTAATAATATTATTCCCAAGACATTTTGTATGCCCTTCCAGCTGTCATTTTTCAATCATGTACTGAATTTCAATCCCATCTCGGATTCGGAAATAATGAGAGAATAAAACTTGTGGGTATATCTACAGAATCATTAAGAGAATTTCACCCATTCACAAATTCTACCTTCGTAAATAAGGTCCAAACCTACTCTACAAATAACGAGTTTCTCAGATGTTGAGCAGTACCCGTTTGAAAAATGACAGCTTGGATAATATCATCAGAAGATAGCAGAATGTTGAATATTCTGACAAAAAAATTTGAAATTTGAAAGTTTGCCATATGTTTTCTCGAATCCCCAGAAATTCAAATCGAACTGGAATTTGAAAAACGGCTGTAAAATATAAAGCTCAAAGTCAGAGAGTATTCTTTTCCAAATGTGATTAGTAGTTTCCGGAAAAAAACTCGAATCTCGAATATTGAACCAATTTTTTTTTATTCGCTGACGGCACGATCTCAACGGAATTTTGTTATAACTTGCGCCTCGTCATGTTCCAATTAACTGCCAAGTTTCAATCCAATCGTTCCAGTAATTTCTGAAATATCCGGAAAATTTTCTCGAAATTTTGAATTGCTGTTACTCCGACACCGTTCGGCTGATTTCGTCGAAATATACCACCGCGTTTTGAAATGCAACTCACCCTGAAAGTTTCAAGACCGAAGGATTCTTTTTACGCCCTTAATCGTTCCTACAGAGGGCCGGACGGCTGGCCAGGCAGAATCGATTTTCACACCGGATTCGTCATCGGTGTGTCCAACCTATTCGTTTGAGATGATATTCTTTCCAAAATTGAAAAATTATAGATATTTGGACTAATCGAAAGCACGTTACTGCATAGAACATCAGCGCAAAAACACTTTGTTATACTATATGCAATTTTTCCAGAGTCAGATGAATCAAAATTGTCAACATTCTTTTTGTTACAAATGCTTCTTTTTTCAGATCAGTTCGATTAGGCTTCCCATGATGAATAGATTCACGCTAGAAAATGGACCAGTATTTCTGTTTAGAGAATAAAACTCTCCTTTGCTCGAGAAGCAGTGTGAGCCCCAGCGTTAACCTTAGTTCGAATATTTTTCGTGAAAATTTTTTTAATTAACAATGTTTATTCTCCAGTTTTACAGTGAGAACGTGACCTTTAATTCTAGAACAACCATCTTTGTGTTTCGGATTTCTTCACAAACATTAACCTAACAATTACCAAAGGTACGAACTGACTATTTAGGCTGTTTTCAGGAACATAGTAGTTCCCTTGTAACATCACATAATACATGTCACAAGTTTTATACTTTATTCCCGATATTTATCAGATTTCTAGTTCGAAGTGAACAATTATGGATCTATGGGAGATGATTCCTCAATAAAGGGGCCTGTAACGTTCTTCGTTTATATGAGGATCTGAAAAACATCGCTTGGAGGACTGAACCTGGTCAAAAGACCCTCTCAGTCATGAGCAAATGTAGGTGATATTATTTACTGCTTCCTTCTGGTTTTCTGTCCCTCTTTCTGTTTCAGATATTATGTCAAGATATTTTGTCGAAAGGAATTCAAGATGACGAAAAAATTATTTTCCAATGAAAAAGATGCCATCCATCTTCTATAAGCAAATTACTACACTTATACGGGGAGACAGAATTTTTCCTGAGGTTTTTATCTGTGCTCTTGTATCATACGCAAATAAGTATGGTACCCCGTTTACATTTCCTCTGCTAACGCTTTGATATATCTTAGAATGTAATGCTCGTTCTCAAAAGAATATATACAGGGTCTTTCACGAGGAACCTCACCCATATTTATACGGGAAACTACTGAACGTATTTTCATGAAATTCAGTACTCATAAGTATTTCACGATGCTGATGAAATCTAAAATATTTTCAAGGCATGAGCACCTCCGGTTTTTCCGGAAATGACGTCAACTTCCGTTTTTCAAATTAGAACACCATTTTTTTATTGCAGAAATAGATTCCTTAGAAAATTTCAATTTATTTTGATGTAACATTTTTCAGTTTTGGTTGGAAAATTCTCTCTGAGCGGGAAAATTCGAAAAAAAAATCGAAAATAGAGCTCCGCTGAAACAAGAATAACTTCGAGGTTTTTGGATGGAAAATTTTCATTTTTGAGATTTTCCAAGATGTAAGATTGATGTATCCACTTTAAAAATCGAAATCGCGATTCATGATACAGGGGGTGAAAAAATCGCTTTCAAAGTTAGGGATGACAAAATCGTGAGAAATCAATTTTTTCGAATTAGAACCCCATTTTTTTATGGCAGATATTGAATCTACGTTAAAAAATAATGTGAGTGTATGCATCTCACCCTTGCCCTAAAATGGATATTTTTTGAGTTATTCACAAAAAACTGTTTTTCGTCTTGAATTTTCAGCTATTTCTTTTCCCTTCACGCCAAAAAGATGACATTTTCAGGAACTGTTATTTGAACCATGCTGTAGATTTTTCACCCCTTCTTGAAACCGACTTCAAGTTACTATTAGGAGAACCATGGCAAACTCTCGCAGTTATAACTAGAGAAGATGCTCAAAGTTTTGACCGTTAATTTCTAGACATTTATTTATACGTCTCAGGAATGCTTCGTGCGTTGCTCTTCTTATTTCATCGGGAGGAAGAGATCTGCAAAAGTGTTTAAAAACCAAATTGAGTTTCAAAACTATGAATCTAAAAATCTAAACAAACCTGAACGCATTTCTGACTCGTTCTATGCAGTCCTCTTTATCAGTCAGGGGAGTTGAGTAGACAATATTTTTTATCCTAACCCAAACATAATAGTCTAAAGGAGTTAAATCGGGAGAACGTGGTGGCCAAAGATGTGGACCATTGTTCGCCAACCATCAATCTTCAAATAGCCTGTAGAGGATATTTGACACATTGAGTGAATTGTGTGGAGGCGTGCCATCTTGTTGATACCATAAGTCATTATGGTTCTGTACTAGCGGCTCAATTATTTGAGTCAATATGTCAGAATATCTATCTCCTAAGGGAGAACATTCTTTAAATAATGCAAACATGTGTAGTGTTCTATCTTACCAGTTAAAGTCCCATCATAAATGTGAACATCGAGAATTGCATTATTTTTGATGGCGCAAAAAACATTGAAACTCCAGGTCTCTTGAAAGTTCGATTGTCTGAAGTGGTGGTTGTTCTCTTCATCCCAATAATGACTGTTATGCCTATTGAAAGAACCATTCTTTGTGAATTTAGATTCATCTGTCCAAATTATACAGTCCAAAAAGTTTTCATTCTCTTGAAATCGAATCATCATAGCTTCGCAAAACTCTGTTCTCCTGACGAAATCAGTTTCCTTCAAATGCTGTACCCTATTGAATTTATATGGGTGCATTTTATGTTTTTTTAATATTCTCCAAACACTCGATTGAGATAATCCCAGATCAATCTCGGCATCTTTGAGAGAATTTTGAGGATTCACACGAAAATATGCAAGAACTGTAATTTCGTTGTTCTCATCTTCTACTACACTTTTTTCTCTGTGTGTAGTTTTCTTAACGAAAGATCCGACATTTCTCAAGTTTGTCATGGTTCTGTTAATGGTATCTCTCGTTGGTCTGGGTCGGTCAGGAAACCTCTCAATGAACAGTCGAATCGTTCTATCTACAACTTTATTACATTCTCCATGAAGTAGAATGAGATTTAAATAATCTTCATTGGTAAAATTAGGCATAGTGATCGATTTTATAACTTAATACGAATTATCACCAAATTAATAGTAAACACAAAATGCTACTGAATAAAGAGGAATTTGGCAGATGTAATTAATGATATCTATCATTAAAAAAAAATAATGTAAAACATGGTAAGTTTTTGCATATGGTTCATAAGGAATTATTTATTTATCACTGGAGAGAAAACCGATGGCCGATTAGTTGAAATAAAGAGGTTTCCGATACAAATTCGAATCCAAATTCGCCATCTATTTAGGAACAACCTGTAACTTTTTTCTCTTGCATATTAGGGTAGTGAAATCTAAAACATGGTTTAAGTAACAGTTCCTGAAAATGTCATCTTTTTGGCGTGAAGGGAGAAGAAATAGCTGAAAATTCAAGACGAAAAACAGTTTTTTGTGAATAACTCAGAAAATATCCACTTTAGGGCAAGGGTGTGATGCATACACTCACATTATTTTTTAACGTAGATTCAATATCTGCCATAAAAAAATGGGGTTCTAATTTGAAAAAATTGATTTTTCACGATTTTGTCATCCCTAACTTTGAAAGCGATTTTTTCACCCCCTGTATCATGAATCGCGATTTCGATTTTTAAAGTGGATACATCAATCTTACATCTTGGAAAATATCAAAAATGAAAATTTTCCATCCAAAAACCTCGAAGTTATTCTTGTTTCAGCGGAGCTCTATTTTCGATTTTTTTTTCGAATTTTCCCGCTCAGAGAGAATTTTCCAACCAAAACTGAAAAATGATACATCAAAATAAATTGAAATTTTCTAAGGAATCTATTTCTGCAATTTAAAAATGGTGTTCCAATTTGAAAAACGGAAGTTGACGTCATTTCCGGAAAAACCGGAGGTGCTCATTCCTTGAAAATATTTTAGATTTCATCAGCATCGTGAAATACTTATAAGTGCTGAATTTCATGAAAATACGTTCAGTAGTTTCCCGTATAAATATGGGTGAGGTTCCTCGTGAAAGACCCTGTATATCATCACCTTTGATGACGTTTTACACAAAATCAGACTATTCACGATCAAAGCAATCTAATGTAGATCTGCACAAGGACTTCTTTGTGCTCAAGGCGAATTGAATCGAAACCACGTAAGAAAAACCTTACAGATTCTTTGATATATAGGAAAACATTTATAATTGCACTGATATTGAAAGATCATCCTCTAAGCTTCCAGCCACGCTATAGCGTATGCTTTTTTTGAGAACGCTAAACAGAAAAATAATCATCAAATAGCGCTGCTCTGTCGAAACAGTTTAGGAGATAATGGTTTTAGGAAGTGAATGATAGGGAGATTGAGCAAAAAGGAGCCTGCAAGACCCAGGACAAATCTATCGATGTGAAGGGTGAGGGATATGAAAAAAAAAATCGAATGGGAGAAACAACACGCCATATCTAGATAGAATAACAAATGATCACAATAAGTAACCTAACCCCAGGATAAGGTGAAGAAACGTATATGGTCGGATTGAAAATTGTGCGTACAATTCAAATTATGAACATGATAACCTTGCCTGAATGATAAATTTCCTAACTTCAAAGTATCTGTTAAATTTGACATTTTAACATTTCAATTGAACTCATTTCAGACCTGATGCCGATTCAACAAATGTTTCACCAATATTAAACAAAATGTAATTATATTCCAAGCAATAAATAAGGGAAGAATCCTTCTAAGTGGTAACAATATGTTCGTGTTAGTCAAAAGATGTTATACAGTGCGCGTCAAAATTATGGAACAAATTCATTTTCCCAGAAGAAAAATAGTTGGCAACAAAATCCTGAAACAGGTCAATTTCTGTTCCACTTTCACCAAATTTATATGCATTTCTGAAGAATTTCTGTTGCGACCTGTGCCATCCCCATCAACCCTCTAAATTTTTTAAATAGGGAAAGTAGGTCATGTGGTATTTTTTTGGCAGGGTCTTTGTATCTTCTTTACAGGCGTGCAGAAATTTCCGAAAAAAAATTTTTTTTTTGAAAAATTATTTAGTTCAAAGAGGTTTTCAGTATGTGCACTTTGTCATTGCTCATTTACTTTGAGACGATGGTACCTGATGAAATTTGTCACCGAATGAAAGTCGACCATTACAGTTTTATTTATGCACAACTTTCAACCCCTTTCAACCCCTTTCAACCCCCTCCATTTTTTCTCCATTAAAGGGTTCGTAGGGGTTGAAAGTTGTGCATGAACAAAACTGTAAAGGTCGACTTTCATTCGGTGACAAATTTCATCAGGTACCATCGTCTCAAAGTAAATGAATCATGACAAGGTGCACATACTGAAAACCTTTTTGAAGTAGATTTTTTTCTCGAGAATTTCTGCACGTCTTAAAAGAAGATACAAAGACCTTGCCAAAAAAGTACCACATGACCATCTTTTCCTATTCAAAAAATTCAGAGGGTTGATGGGGATGGCACAGGGTGCAACAAAAATCCTTCAAAAATGCTTAAAAATTTGGTAAAAGTGAAACAAAATATGTCCTGTTGCAGGATTTTGTTGCCAAATATTTTTCTCCTGAGAAAATGAATTTGTTCCATAATTTTGACGCACACTGTATGTACTTACCTGTGTTACAGTGGTAGGCTACTCGTGCACCCTAACTTCTTGTAACAGTTATTACTGTCGAAAGTTTACCCATAATTGTTTTTTCTACTGAAGGGCTTTATGGATATCACACAGATGATATCTCAGACTTCTCAATCGGAAAAACCAAAAATATCATCCAATAGGTAGGGACAGGAATTCTTCGTGTTAAATCAGAAGAACAACAAAAAATATTGAAACGAACGATCTACGTCCTCCACAAGGGCCTACATCTTATCAATTGAAGGGATAAAAGAACTATTTATATATTTCGGAATTCCAATAAATGGAAATTGTAGCAGTATTCTTATTCGAAAAAACGACGCCTTATACAAAGATGCTGGAACATCATAACTTTAATCTGGGCCACAAGAACTCTCAGGTGATGTATCAGATCCCAAATATAATCAATATGAAAATAATCACTCGAGACCGAATAAAACGCAACAAAACAATTGAGTGTATATTCGACAATGTCACTAACTAAATTTATAACTGAATGTCCACAAAAAAATTATTGCAAAAATGTCCTTACTTTCTATATTAGTAGAGAGAAAAAACAAAATCATATTTATTCGAAGTCTGTTAGATTGTTTTCCAAACCCTGACCCAGTTTCAATGGAGGTTTTAGTTTCCAGCTGTTGAGTTTTCTCTCGAAAGAAGTCATCCTAAGTGCTATTCGGCACTAGTAGCGATATTAATTAAATTTTTTGTTCTTACGCTTTTTGGGGAGATCCTCCGGCTGGATATTGCAAATTTTTTGATAGAAGCTGCTAGATCTCAGGCCCATAATATGAAATTTTCCGGCTACGCGAGGCCAGATTGTCGGTCTATCCGGAATATAAACAGATTTCCACGTACGTTCATGACGTTCAGGAAATGAGTTATTCTGGCACAGAGACTTAATTAAAAATCGAACATATGCCGTACAGCTCATGTCGATCTCGCTGTGGTAACGAACGCTCGAATGTGTGTGACGAATTTATAGAATTTCAAACTGCTATCTCTTCCCCAAAGTGACCGGCAGATACAATACTCGTTATTCTCTGAAGGGTAGAAATAATCTGAACTCATCTCTGAATATAAAAAGCTGACGAGTTTTAACGAGATCCCAAATGGAAAAGACAACAATGCATAATTGGAAATGAACAGAACCTGAGATTCATTTGAATTTTAAGCTGATATTCGATGATTATTAAAGCATCAACAGGCGTATTCAAAACGATATTTTCTTCCCGAATAAATGTTATTGAAGGCAAGAAAATCACCCAGCTTAATTTTCCCGAGATTTTTTACCTATTCTGAACTGTATTGGGTAACCTTCGTTCTTGAAATTCATGGATGTACTGGCAATGGTTGTTTTGGGCTGTCATTCATCCATTTTTCCGATTGTTATTCAGTAGACACTTTCTTCATCTGCTTCCTTCCAGTATTTGTATTTTTCGTTAACTCAGCATCAAAAGCTCCTTATCGTCAGTTTTTCAGACTGAAATTAACAATACCTGTCTTTTCTTATTCTTCTGATTTTTCCTAGCAATTTTGAAAACCATTCATGTCACCTCTCTTTTATTGTAGTGATACAGGTTTGTACACCGTAACAGATTTTTTGCCGTTTGGACAACATAGCCAAGTCTGAAGAGCATTTTACCCCACAATAATACATATAAATTAACTCGCGACAGCTTATTTTATATATGAACTAAAACCCGGTCACGGCCGCACCAATGTTGGACGTATGTTACAGCAATTACAGAAACTTTTGAGCCTCTCGAGAGGCGAAGTTTAGCTAGATGAATACTTACACTTCTCAGGACATTATATTTGTGAATAATCAACTAAACCTGGAGTACAATACGAAAATGTTATGACTAACAGATATAAAGGAAAAAACTTAGGATCAATAAATAGGAGCACAAACAGTTTAGCAGAAATGACAAGGCTGTATACAATCTAGCAATTGTTTCCTTCGTCGGAAAATTTCGCGAGCTCCTCAATTCAAGCCCATGATACCAGAAATGACTTGACTGCATTCAAGGAGAAACTCCTCTTGAACTTTCGAGTTTGATTGGTTTGGAATGGTCAACACATTGATATACCTCATTTGACATAATGTAGGCTAGTCACTGATCTTCCCTGGGACCTCACTTGGATGGACAAGTTTACCAATCATATGTTCAGTGATTTCATTTTCAAGATGAAGAGGAGGGCGAAAGCAACCAAGATACTCTGCAATAAGGTCATATAATAAGCTACCCAAACACTTGAAACTTTTTTCAAAATACCAAAATTTCAAAAAAGAGCTAAATAAATATATCATGAGAGAAGACATAGTAATAGTTTCACTTACACACTTAGTTTGATTTACAGTTTTTCATTATTATGAATGAATAAACAGTGTTTTAAAGAAGCAAACAAACCTCAACCGGTTTTTATAACAGTTTTCGCTTATCTCCTCAAAATCAAAAGGAACTTCTGAAGCACCAGTTTTGAATATACTGAATTATAATTCAATGATAGTAATTGAGAAAAAGAAAGTAAACCAAGTCTGTGCGAGGAGGCTAAGTGAATAAAACTCAATAATAGTATCGAGCACTAAATATTAATATTAGCTTCTTGCACAGTCACACATATACAAGTGTACGAATACAGAAACTCTAAAGATTTAACATTTTCTGGATCAAGGACTAAATTGTGAAGCACAGATTGATGGTTGATGGATCATTATGGAATTTCAGTTACCTAGCCTGGACATACGACACATAGTTCAGCACACTACTGGAAACAGAATATACCTATATAAGGCTAGAGAGAGCAAGGAGCCCAAAACAGAAAGCTTCCATTTCAGTATTTTCTATTTGATGATGATTGATGTAAAGGATTTTTCACTATGAATCATATAGGTATTAGTGCCCTTAAAATGAGTGTTTTGAAAAAAGTTGTCTGGTAAGGATTGAGTTCCGATGAAATGCAAAGAACAGCCCCATGAAGATTTCAGGAGATCCAAAAAAATATTTTTTCGAGTGGGATGCCCTGTACATTATTGGATATCTGGAATGATTTTTTTTCGATCCCAAACATAAAACATTATGCTATAAGAAAGATGTAGCATAGTGTATTAACGTATGCTACCTCTTTCTTATACCGTTTCTGAGTTATCAGATGTTATTGACATAGTGAAGTCTTCTGTTTTCCAAGAAACTGCCCTTGACAAAAGGTTTAATTCTGCAATCCCAAGGGTGTTTTTATGAAAAAACAATTTTATTTGATTTCTAGTAGTTCTGTTTCAGATATTGGGAGTGAAAAGCCAGGAAAAACCTAAATATGATACGGAATCCTCCCAAAATAAGCTTTCATCGATATTCAACAACAGTGTTCAATTTCAGTTCGATCCGATATTTATCTTCGGAGATATTGGGAAAAACTATACCAAATTCTTTGATTTATTTCTCGTTATCGCTCTTATTTATGGATGAACTCAAAAATTACTGATCCGATCATAATGAAACTGAGTTACTGCTTGGATACTGGTGATGTGCAAATATGAGCGCAATTTCGTGATGATCGTTTCATAAGTGACAATTTGAACAAAAATGATTTTAGACAATCTATATTTTGCGATCAACTAATCATATGTTTCTCACAAAATTCTTCATGAGCGATCAATGCGATCTGATCTTCATTTTTGGAATAGGTATATCTAGCAAATCATTGAGTGAATCTTAGCCATTCTCGAATTCGGCTATCGAAATCGAACTCCAAACGTGCTCAACAATTATCTAGTCTATCGGCATATTCTTTCAGTTACTGTGTTCACGATCCGTGCTTAGACCGCCTGCAAACAAATCAACTTCTGGGAGAAATGACTAGGAGACTCGATGTTTATAGAGAAGGTTCGGAGCTTGATAACGAAGTTCGAATTCGTGAATGGGTAAAATCCGCCAAATGATTTAGTAGATATACCCATTCACAATTCAATTTTTCTAATATTTCTAAAAATACAGATTAGATCCAATACAAATCTAGTGCTTGATGAAAAAATAATAGCTTGTAGGTTCATTGATTTGAGACTCAAACACGAAGGCCGAATTCGTAAATGGGTAAATCCGCCAAATGATTCATAGCTATACACATTCGAATATCGAATTTAAATCACTTGATAATGATAGCTTGGAGGTTCATGCAGATTTTCGTAGGACTATATAGAAAGAAGCTCTTCAAATCAGTCTATTAAAAAGTAAAACTACATTTGGAGGGATCAATAAGCAGTTGACTCCTTTGGGAACGAATTTAAACAAGCGCGTAAAAGCTCCTGACCTCACGTCAGTGCTTTTCTGGATCTTTCTATTCCTCGCATGGAAACCAACAGCCATCGTTTTCATCAGATTCAATTCTTCATGCAATAAATTGTTTAATGTCAATAGCAGAATAAATACGACCTTTCGGGGTTATCTTTAATAGCATATCGTCTGAGGATTGGTCCGTATTGCATCTCATACATTGAAGTGAACAAAATACACAAAACAATTTCTACAAAAAGTGAATGAAAGCAATCATGGCCTCTCAACCCATTAGCAGCGAATAGGTTTGTCGATTTTCAGATGGAAATGTTTTGAATTTCCTTTGTTACAATTCGTTAAATCTTTATCTCTCTGATGTTAAAATATTAAGGAATTACAGTAAACATACACAGGGCATCACAGCTAACTTTCACATTACAAAGGGCTATTAAAAATTTGTAAAATATACAGGGTCGTTCAGTTTGAAAGGCGAAGAAACGAAAAATAATATGGATGTAAGCAATGAGTTTTATCCGGGAAATACTTCGTTTACAACGAAGTATAAGGCGTTAAAGATTGACTGAAAAAAATCTAATTTTTTGTTTTTTCCTGGATGGCTGGTTTCCACAGTTTCCAGCATGGTAGTGAGGTTTATGTGAAAACTGTTTTTTTTTCGACTTACCAGTTGCATCCGTACTAGCACGTGACTGGATATTTTCAAGAAAAAAATTGTTACTTCACTGTTGTCATTGAGAATAAACATCCATAATTCAAATTGATCAACGATATAATGAAACCATACAATTATGGAACATTGCACTAAAAAAATATGCAGAGCAATTGTTCGAAATACAACCACCAAACCCAACAAATTTTCGACATCTCCTTGTTGATGATTGTATTGCAGCTTTTCGTTCGGATTTTGCCTTTGGTCATTGCAAGCTAGCTGAATTCTTCAAATCGAATCATCTCTTTTTTTTTAGGAGCAGCGACCAATATATGTTCTCTATAGTTTCCCACACGTAGAAGTCCAAATGATTTAGATCCATTGACTTATGGGGCCAAACCACTAGTCATCCACCGTTATTGATGTCATATCCCTATAGCCAATCAATCCATCATTGCGAATAATAATTATTATTGGGAGCCATTTTCCTACGTTCTCCCATCGTGGCAAATCCAAAATGCAGAGAGCGTCCCTCCAATTGTATCCAACTACTGTGACTCGAAGTGAAATCTAGTCCTGCAGGTTATTCGAAAGGAATTCAAGTAGAATTTCGGAGTTGAATCTTGTGGGTAAAAAATGTGGATCACAATCAAAATTGCAAGATGTTAATAGGTATGCGGAATTATGTTTGAATTTTCAATCTTCACTCCAGAAGGGTGCTCAGTTGAGAAAAAAGGAAATGGAACTTTTTTTACACAAATATAATGAGGAATTCAAAATTGACGTTTGTTTTGAAGGAAATCAGTGGCGTTATAGCTTTTTCTTAGTGAGAATTCAGTCACGTGCTAGTGGGGAGGCCACTAATTGGACTAAGGAAAAAGTTTACATCACAACTCTTGCTATAACGCTGGAATTTGCGGGGAAATTTTCGTCACCGGGGTTTTTTGCCCTCAAACTTGACCACCCTGTATGAAAACCCACTCGCCAAAACTTGCACATTCTTGCATTATATTCAGTCGTTTTTCGATAGCATTATTTCGAAAATTGAATTGTTCTTATAATGGCCTCGGTATGTTATACACATATTGAACCGTTCAAAGATGTTTGGCATGACTAGGGTCATGTTTGTTTAAGCATCAGACCCAAACCATCTGGAATTGAAAGACGAAAGATCATTCGAATGTTGAGTCACCTTGGTGGTGAGTGAGCATGCGTCGTCCTATTCCAGATGAGAAGGGTGTTAAAAAAAAACCTATCTGAATCGAGTCTGTAGTTTTGGAATTAAAAGATGACAAATTTCTCGTGGCTTCATTCGGAATCAATTGGAAAATTTTACCAAGATATGCATTGAAAGATCGTTATTCGACCTCAAACTTAGGCTGATACTTAAAGGCGTCTAGGTATTTCCATTCAGAGGTTATTGGCATTTGTTACGAAATGATATAGCTCTTTTCCACGGAGCAAACGCTCAACAAGACTGTCGGATGATTCCATTCTGTGATATATTCCAGAATGACAGGACATCTTGTTGCTCCAGATGCCCCAGTTCAGGCCTGTCACTCATTTATTCTTTATCGCTTCCGAAGGAAATAATCCCCTACTATCCCTACTAGGATATAACAATAATGCGTTCCTCGAATTCTTATTTCGTCTTTATTCGGCTTGATACGCAATGAAAGGTGTTGCCCCTGAGGTTGGTTATCTTGGTTTTTGTTATGATTCGACCCTAGTGCGCGTTTTTACGTCGCAGACATTCTCCGTCATATCTAGATTGAATTCTGTCTAATGTTTTCGCTTAGCAGACAATTCCACAGAATGTACACCACCTTTTTATCTTTCCCGAGTCTTGAATGTCGTTATTTTTTGTGGATATTGCTTGCTTTCACTTTCATATTGTAATTTGTCCGCATTAAAAAGGTTTTCTTGTTAGCATGAATGAGAAGCTGCTCTTTCTCCTCAAATTCTCTCTCAGATATCCTATCTGTCAACACAACCCAACCTCCAGAAAATCATTATTCAGGGATACCCTCTGGAAAATATTACATTGTCGAACTACCTCAAACAACGTCAAGTTATAACAATTTTTTATGAGAGTTAATCTACTCGAAGGAGTATTTCCGCCACATTGAGATATTCACATTTTTTGTCAGACTGTTCGTTTTCAAATTCAAATTTGTCTGTTCGTCCAGTCATCCACCAGCGGTAAAGATTTTTACAGTTTCTAGAAAAAAAAAGAAGGTCCAAATGAGCCGTGTAACCTCATCAATTGCTGTAATCCGAACTACTAGTTCTGGAGTAATAACCACCTGAAAGTTTTCAAAAAACACAGAGAATTTCCACGCAATCGAATAATACCTCATAAAACGTTATGATGTATCGGCGCAAAGAATCCGAAATTAAAATTCCATTTTCCCACTCAACGATCGTATCGAAATTTTGCATAAGTTAGTGTGTCTGATATTGTTAATTAATAGGCAAGTCTTAGTGTGACCTAATCATTATTTCCCGAATTTTTGAGTGAAGTACAGCAGAATTTCAAATGTGTATAATTCATGCGGAAACCTTTGGATGGATTACCCTGAGGTATCAATGCTCCTCCCTGGAAATTCCAAGATTATAGGTCCTCTCTTTCACAGGTAACAATGTTTCCGTTCCCAGGGTAAGATGGACAGAATGGAAATCAGCACAGATTTTCCATTGATGAGTCCAATAATCTTTTGATTTATTTATACGCTTGAAATTTGACGTCTTAAAATTTATCTGACAGATGCTCGCTGTAGGGTAGGTTTGAGGCTTAACTAGTAGGGAAGAATTTACAAATGAGTTGAGTTAACCAATGATTCAGTAGATATAACCGTCTTGAAGATTTTTCCAGAAAAAGTATATGGAGTTGAAATTTTGATTTCAACTGTTAGATGACAACTTTAAGGTTCGTGCAGAATTTCGCTAGGATCCTATGAGCACTGGCATTGTCAGTAATCGGTGATGATCGCTCTGTTCATGATTATCAACAAGTATGCTCCTGATTTCATGACAGTTTTTTCATCGAATAATTTCATGAGACAGTTTGAAACGTAATCTTATAATTTTGAGTAGTCGATTTTCTTAGTGATACTCTTCAGGCCACAGAAAGGTTCCTGGTTTTTCAAAGTGTGGGGCTACTTTCTGACAAGCCTCTGCGAGTCCCAAATGTCCAGAAATTACCACCAAAAAATTCTGGTAGTCGTTAGTCATTATTGCCTAAGTTGTAGGGTTGATCTATACGTACTATAGCACGTCATACTGATGACATTGGATTCTAGTGTGAAAAGCTCCAAAAACCTCGATCAAACTAGTGATTTTGAATGCAACGATTGGCTTGATGTGTTTGAACAACAGCCTGCCGGTCTCACACACATTGCGTTCAAAATCGCCGGCGGTTCTCGCCAGTCCAGATGGTCAAAACACAGCTTCAAGCAGTGGCAACGAAGCCTGTTGTTTACAATAAATAATAATATTTTCTATAGATTTGATTATTTTTTGTGAAATATCCTCATAATTTCAGAAACCACGACAAAGCTGTATTTTACTCAAAAGCTTTGCGCCATTCGATCCACAGGTCGATTTGAAACATCATACCCCCTCTTTAGCACGAGATCTGTGGGGCCCGTAAGAGTAGATCGATCACCTATCGAGTATTTCTTCAATGCTGTAAGACATGGTTCGAACATCGGTGCGGACCCATAAAATGGTTTTTATGATATAATTAATATATTTCCAATGCGGAATTCTCCACATACAAAGAAATCACGCCCGCAGGATTCAAGATCCGATGCGAGGTTCGAATCGTGTGTTACAGCTATCATAGCACTGGAATACTCAGCTTCCGATCTTGTACTATTTTTCGATCCGGAACAATTTTTCGGTGGAATTTTGGAGCACATATTCCTAATTTGATATACCCTACACATTATTTCGACTAAGTGTCTACAGTCGAAAAGTCTGAAGAATCATCGACGACATAAATGAAGATGAATTGTTGTCATTTAAAGTTTACGTGCTATTGAATGATTTTGAAAGCCCCTATATATTGAGATTGAGCTCTGAGAAGTGTCGTTAATCTGTACTCATTACTGTTATTTTGAAATTTTTTTCGGGGGTGAAAAAACGAAAGCTGAAATTAAAGCGCCTATGCTGGTCTTTTCAACTGAATCGGTTGGCATATTTCAGTGAATTTCGTACGAGGGGCATATTACTCACAACGAAAACACATTCATCATTATCGTTTAGCAACACAACAAGAAATTGGACTAACAGCTCGTTAACATGAATTCTCTGAAATGTTGGAACGAATTCAGTTCGGTATAAAACACGTTTGCAAGCATCGCCATACCCTTTTCAACGTATTAGGCATAAATATAAAACATAATACACACGAGGATGTATATTTCTATTATATTTTACACAAGGGTGTTATCTTTTGTGGATTACAACAAACGTTTTCTGCTTTTTATGGGCCTATACGTACGTTTTCTATTACTTTTCAGACTGTAAATATCTGGAACACATTTTTCAATGATTACCCCGTGGAGTTGATCCTTATGATTCGTCGCTTATTTGTCTGTCTGTATGTGAAAGTCATTCGTCATTTTTGCAAGCACTTTCTTGGAAACAAGAGCGCTTGCATTTCGCCACTGCGTCAGTTATTTTCGAATTTTGGAAATGGGCCTGACGATAAGGTGATCTTAATCCATTCTGTCAGTCCAAAGAAATGACCAGGAGATTTTCAAAGAAGGTTTTGTATGATAATTCACCGATTAACTTCATTACCGACAAATTGGAGTTTGGTCAATCTGAACTTTTCCTTTCACAATAATTCAACAAATACTGATCCTTGGCCATTAGTTAAAGGTACCGACACCAATACTGTTGTAAAATTTTGTGAAAATCGCATCACTGAAAATATTTAATGAATCTCATCTCAGAAACTGTTTTTCAGATTCTGCCGACATTTGGGACGAACCTTCAAGCCATCGTTTTTCAACTAATTATTATTTTTCAATTGGAACTGTATTTTCGGCCATATCAGGACGTAGCTTCAATGAAAAACCTTCTGATACTAACGTGTTAGAGTCAATATTTGCTGTGTAAGTTTAAGAGGCTCATTTACGAATGTAATGAATAGGAGAAACGCCTTCAAAGCCGCAAGGTCGTTTTCTGTGAATACAAATTTGTATTTAATTGTAAGAGATCTTTCACAGATATTGGGAGTGGAAATATAAATAAAAAACAACTGAAAAATAATGCGAGAACCTCCCAAAATATTCTTTATTCGATATTTGAATTATGGTCATGGGCAAGAAGAAATGCTGCCAAACTTTTCAACATGAATATCGGATCGACCTGAATTTTGGCGCGAAATGTGAAATCTGTAGTATAGTTTTAAAAATACTCAATAATTTGTTTAATTCTAACAGTACGATTCCCACAAAATTTAGCATAAAATTGCGCGACGGAAGTTCACAACTAGAAACCAAGTTTGAATTCTATACACTCTGTAGGTTCTGAGATATTTGGTGCATCACCTCCAAAATTCAAATGAGTATAACTCCGAAACCGATTGGCGGATTAGGCCATTAACGAACTTAACAAACGCATTCTAATGCGTAACCTACAACCAAAGTCGCTTGTTTAATTTTTTCACAAGTTATCGTGGCAATTACTGGACGGCCGGACAAATAAGAATTTGAGATCAGATTCTTCGTCAGTGAATCCAGCCTATTCATTCAAGTAAAGGGTGTTTTATTTAGAGGAATAGAACTTTAAGTTGGCAACACTGTTTTAGCTGGTGGTCATTTTGTCACCTGTCAAGTTATTTGTGTTCAGTTTTGTTTAATATTTCAACATGAATAGAATGACGCCTGAACAAAGCTTCCGAATTGTGCAAATTTATTTTGAAAATAATGATAATGATAATAACTTTCGGAATATTCCCGGTAGATTGAAAAAACCTCAAAATAGTCTGTCTATAGACGCATTTCTGCTGTCAATAGGTACTTTTATCAACTACAAACATGTGATGTAATTTTCAATCTTTTCAATCAAGAATTATTCCTCTACACATCAATGAAAAAAATATCACTCGATAAACAAAACCAGAAACTGCCTAACAAATCATTATCCATCCCCAATTTACTTCCCTCCGATTGAAGGCGTTGTGTTGTATTCGAATAAAATGGAGCTACAGGCTAAAAAAATAACCAAATTAGAAAAGCCAAGATTGAGCCGCCTGACTGTTGAGTCAACAGATTTTGCATTTTGAACTACTATCACTTTTTCCATTCTGTTATTATTCTTGATCATAATGTACAAATGTTTCTTTTTCTTTTCGTTGAAGTGTATTTGAGTTTCCAAACTGTTGATTAATTACCTTATGTAACCTAACTAAATGAAAGAATTAATAAGTGCTCGATGTAATGATT
The DNA here is from genome assembly GCA_958510865.1 of Myrrha octodecimguttata. Classification (NCBI taxonomy): domain Eukaryota; kingdom Metazoa; phylum Arthropoda; class Insecta; order Coleoptera; family Coccinellidae; genus Myrrha; species Myrrha octodecimguttata. The sequence goes on along the minus strand of OY294065.1, from coordinate 17,981,073 downwards.
TCTAGCTTTTTCTTGAAAAGCCTTATATAAGTAATGATTCTGAATTGGACGAATTCGTAAATAGTGAAGAATTCTAGGTATCCCGTTTTATCCCACGAAAGACCTCCTTCAGCAGAAAACATCTGAACGCTTGACTGGAGCTCATATCGAAGTATCAAATGGATCATATCGGTTTTTGCACTATAAATTAACAGCCGATCCACAAACGAGCTTAGTGACTGCATTTCTCTGTTTTAATATGGCTTTCAAGTTTAGTTACGCAATAAATGTAAAAATATTCTGTTAACAGCCTTCCAACTATAAACTAGTTGAAAATGCATCGCACACTAGACGTGGACGTAGAACATAGACGGCTGACCTATAAACGACAATTCGCTCTTGGCAGTGCTAGATAAAAAGTTGCAACATGCAATGAATACATACACGGTTTCACGTCATGTGCGAATAATAGAAATGGAGTTCATTGAATCCAAACATTAATGTAGCGAAAATCACTGTACTTGGGTGTTTTACGGACGATAAAACCAACCGAATTTTATCAAGCCAGTATACGTCAACCATCTCAGCTTTGCAAACAGTTGCAAATTGGGTTGAAACAACGTTTTCAACAATTAAGGGCATGTATCCTGCAAACTGGTGTATGAGGTAAATATAAGGGACGCAATCTAAACATATATAACGTGGCTGGGGAACACTGCGGTGTAGGCTGACCGCACAGAAACCCCCCCTCTTGTCGCGCGATTATACCGCTCCCAAAATTTGCATATTTTCCTTGATACTTCAGGCTGCCACTTCATTCCGCTGATTTACTGATACTTTGGGAGGGTTCGAAGCTATCCTCGATAAATTGATTAGCTAATTGGCGGGTTGGAGGTTTCGAGATTTTTTCAATTCATTCTTCAGAATGAGGGAGTTGATACACAATAGCAGGAAACACTGCTGCAGTCCATAATTATCATCCCCTTTCCTTTTTCAATTACTAAATAAAAGACATACCAAAAACTTTAAATAAATAAACTCGAGAAATACAATGAGAAATGAAGATTCAAAATTAAAGCAGCCAAAACCATCTATATATATTCAAAATATCGATTAAAATGTCTGAAAAGCACCATTTATACAGTGCGCGTCAAAATTATGGAACAAATTCATTTTCTCAGAAGAAAAATATTTGGCCACAAAATCCTGAAACAGGTCAATTTTTGTTTCACTTTTACGAAATTTATATGCATTTTTGAAGGATTTTTGTTGAACCCTGTGCCATCCTCATCAACCCTCTAAATTTTTTGAATAGGGAAAGTAGGTCATTTGGTACTTTTTTGGCAGGGTCTTTGTATCTTCTTTTTACAGGCGTGCAGAAATTTTCAAGAAAAATTTTTTTTTTTGAAAAATTAGTTAGTTCAGAGAGGTTTTCAGTATGTGCACTTTGTCATGGCTCATTTACTTTGAGACGAGGGTTCCTGATGAAACTTGTCACCGAATGAAAGTCGACCATTACAGTTTTGTTCATGCACAACTTTCAACCCCCTCACGTGAAAAATTAGAATCTGTTAGAATGTGTGAAACACTGCGCTTCAGATATGATCTTGAGTAGGTATGTTATTAGTACGTTTCTACTGAAGTTGAAACTTTTCGATAAAATGTTTCAATTCAAAGAAAGATTTCTGACAACGCAGTGTCATCAATGTTATGACTGTGTCAAGCGCTTTGATTATTGCATCCAGAATGATGGTGGTCATTTCGAACATTTAATTTAACTCATCTTGTAATGCACAATGATTTTCCGGATGGTACTTCTATGCCGAAATAAATTTCCAATATTACTCCATTTTTTTTCTCCATTGAAGGGTTCGTAGGGGTTGAAAGTTGTGCACGAACAAAACTGTAATAGGTCGACTTTCATTCGGTGACAAATTTCATCAGGTACCGTCTCAAAGTGAATGAGCCATGGCAAAGTGCACATAGTGGAAAACTCTTTGAAGTAACTAATTCTTAAAAAAAAAAATTTTTTCTTGTAAATTTTTGCACGCCTGTAAAGAAGATACAAAGACCTTTCCAAAAAAGTACCACATGACCCACTTTCCCTATTCAAAAAATTTAGAGGGTCGATGGGGATGGCACAGGGTGCAACAAAGATCATTCAAAAATGCATAAAAATTTGGTGAAAGTAAAACAAAAATTGACCTATTTCAGGATTTTGTTGCCAAATATTTTTCTTCTGAGAAAATGAATTTGTTCCAATATTTTGATGCGAACTGTATATTAAATAAAATTATTATTTATGGAAAACGTCTTTGCAGATTACGGGATTCTAACTAATTATCAGGGGCCGTTTTTCGGAAAATGTTCCCTAATGAACAATACAGGAATTATGCGAACGATCGACGAAGTGAATTGTACATCTGACTCCTCCATCAGGTAGTAAAAGGAAATTTGCAGAATTACTTTCTTTTTATATTTCCGTTTGTCAACGCTTTCGTCACATTGACAATTTCTAAAAACCACAGCAACGCTGATTTACTTAATATATTCAAAATTTCGATTGAAATGTCTGAAAAAAACCTATCATATATTAAATGAAATTATTATTTATGGAAAACGTCTAAGCAGATTGCGGGATTCTAACTAATTATCAGGGGCCGTTTTTGGGAAAATATTGCCTAATGAACAATATCGGAATTATGCGAACGATCGACGAAGTGAATTGTACATTTTACTTCTCCATCAAGCAGTAAAAGGAAATTCAAGGAAATTATTTTCTTTTAATATTTACGTTTGTCAAATTGGTAATTCTTCAAAACCGCAGCAACGCTGATTTACTGAATATGTATTTTCAATTCTATTCTTTTTGGTAAATTTGGCCAAATATGGTACATTTCTATAGAACGATGGGACAAATAATCTTCTCCATTCAGTAAAATACAGGAGGACTCTTTCATTTTCCTCATTAGATCATCTGGTTCCGTCATCGGTACCTATATTTGTAATATCTCAAACTATCATTTGATGTCCAATGGTCGAATATACATAATTTTCTATTTGAAATCTTTCTGGAATATTCCAGGTAGATAAAAAAAAACGAAAACCGTCTGTCAATAGACGTTTTTTTGCTGTGAATGGGTGTTGTCATCAATGACAAACACACCAATGAAAAAAATATCACTCGATCATCAAAACCAGAAACAGTCCAAACAAATCATAACTCATCTCTTCGAAGTGAAGGCGATGTGTTGTATTTGATTGGGATTCAGCTAGAGGCTCTAAAAAAAAACAAACTTAAAAAAGCGAATATTGAGCCGCCTGACAGCTACATCAACAAATTTTGGCATTTTGACCTGCTATCATTTTATATTTTCCATACTGTTATTATTCTTGATTATTATGGGTTGCACTGTTCTTCCGGCAAAAGATTCTCTTTCATTTTGTTGAAGTTTATTTGAGTTTTCAAATTGTTGAATAATTATCTTATGTGTTCCAAATCTAAGTAAATGGAAGGATAAATAAATGATAGTTGTGATGACTTCTAGCTTTTGCTTGAAAAGTCTTATTCGAAATAGAGAAGAATTTAAGGTATTCCGTTTTATCCCACGAAAAACCTACTATAGCAGAAAACATCTGAACGCTTGAATGGAGCTCATTTTGAAGTGATCAAATCGGTCATTCACTTGATATGAACATTTTTTTCAGTAAATTCGGCGTATTATGGTCCGTTTCTATAGAACCATGGGCCAAATTATGTATCGATTAAAGATTATTTTGGTAGGATTTAGTATCATTTTCTAATATTTTTCTTATTTTTCACTCTCAATATCTGAAACAGAACTGTTAAGATTGAATAAATATTGTTTTTCATGAAAAACGACCTTGCGGTTTGCAGGATTGAACTATTTGTCAAGGGTAGTTTCTCGGAAAACATATTACCTAATAAACAAAAGAGAAACAATAAAAAAGATAAACAAAGCGAACTGTGACGTTCTTTATCAGACAAGCAAGAAAATTTCAGGAATAAGGATGGTATCTCATATAATTCTTCCAATTTTCCGAAAATAGTAATCGAGAAAGGCCCATACCGTTCCTTTAAGAATCGATTAAAGCTTATTTTCGGAGGATTTCGTATAATTTTTTAGATTTTTTCTGGGTTTTCACTTCAATATCTGAAACAGAACCATTCAAAATTGAATAAAATTGTTTTTTCATAAAAACGCCCTTGCGGTTCGCAGGATTAAACTATTTGTCAAGGGTAGTTTCTTGGAAAACAAAAAAGGGCCAAATTATTTTCTCTATTCAGAAAAATACAGGAGCACTCTGTCATTTTTCTTATTAGATCATCTGTTTCCGACATCAGTATCTATCTTTGTAATATCTCCATCTATCATTTGATGTCCAATGGTCTAAGATACACATAATTCGCTAGTTGGAATCTCTGTAGATCTCATTCATTAAATTTGTTTCTGTATTCACGATTTATGATATCTAACGGTAGTGATGTTCCTCCTACATATGTCTTCAAACAGATACAGGTAATATTAATATATATTAATACATACTTTTTTTGATTTCTGCTTCTCCTCAATTTTGTATTTGTATTTTTGTATTTTGTATTTTTTCCGCTTATCCTAGGCTTCAACGAAACCCCTCAGAAGCTTAGAGCTTGTTCGAGTTAGGATACCGGGCGTGTTCTGTGTAGGCTTTGTTACTAATTCCTTGCACCACGTTAGGAACAGCACTGTTAATTGGTTGTGTTTTTGTAGATATAGATCTCAATTCATTTTTCGATTTCAAAACTGTTCTTATGTTGAATGAACTCCTCTGAAAGAGAATATAGTTAAAAAATCACATTCAATAAATTGAGTTATTCTGGATGGTTGGTTTGTTTTTGTTGATTTGAACTTTTTCGTCTTAATTTGAAATGGATCCATTTTCTTCAAGTGATGATTCGATGTTGATCCATGATTTCAATCATAAAATGAAACCACCCACAAATATTTAACTTTAAGCGGCCAAAAAAATGTAACAACACAATACAGTAAAATATTTTCAACTCAAACCCAGGTGAAAAATTGGACCCATATGGGTATCATGCAAAAATGCTACTTAATTCTTCGAATACTTCGAATACTTAATAATGAACAAACATAGCAAACTCATATCGAAATCTAAAATGAGTAGATATATACAAACAAAGCATGAAATTGGTATTCCTGTATTATGTAAACCCAATCTGGATTATGCAAACTCCCGAAACGAGTACTTTCTAATTTGATGTTGGACGTTCCCAGTTTTCTTCAATAAATTTTCAACTTTATGTTAATTTTTCGAATTTTTCATCTGTTCTCCATGTATCTGAAAGGAATGTGTTCATGAATTCGATACAATAAATATTTACCTTTCAAAATAGCATTAATCAATGTTCAACCGATGTCTTGTTCTGGAGATATTCAGTCAAGAATACTTTAACTTCAATTATCTCCAAACGCAGACAATGTGACATTCCTGTTTTTTTCCCTTCAATTATGAAAATTGAAAAATAGGTTTCCTCGAAGGCACATTTCGATGTTCTGCCACAGGCGCTAAAATCCTAGATCTGGCTCTGAAGTTATCTGTCACATTTCGCTGAAATTTCGCACACAACTTCCTCTCGTCATTTTCCAATGGATTACTGAATTTCAGTCTCATCCGATTTCTTTGTCGGAAATATGGTAAACACGAACATTTAGAAGAGACAGGTATGTAAGGAATCATTGGCTGATTTTCCCCATCAGTACGAAATCAGCTCCATGATTAAGCACGATATTCAAAATACAAATATTGAGTCCCTCAGTGGTTTCTTTCGCTTATAACATTTTCCTTTGGTTCAAATACAATAACTCCCGAGAGGAACGACTTAGAGACTGGATTCCTATGGAGCAGGCTAGAGGTTCAGTTACGAATTCAACTTTACTATCGAATTCATTAATGAACGAAATATGTCTAATGCTTACATAGATACATGCATCCTAAATATTATTTTTCAAAATGTATTTTCACAAACTCTATGAGAGCTTTTATAATAGAAGCTTCCATGTGCATTTTTGAATTCTCAGCGTATAATAGGTGCTCATCCCGCTCAATCTTTCTTGACTTCACCGTTATACCAAAAACGGCGTGTACAGGTGTACTTGTAGACTGCTACTAAGTATTATATGTTATACTACCCAATCTTAAAATGTTTATCACAAGTTTTCAAGATCTTGTTATTTGCTAGTCATATTAAAGAATATCTAGTAAGGACCGAAAAGGCAGAAGCGTTGCATTTCTAATGAAAAAATATCACCTTCCCTGAAAAAATTTACTGTGGCCTTCAAATTTATACCCCACGAAAAACGTACATCATTCGGATTACGCTTTGACTTCACTCCGGAAACATAAACAAACCGACACAAATTCGTGGATCTATAAAATCTGTACGTGTGTATTGTTGTTGAGCCTGGATTCCGCCCATTTGGAGAGATTTATAACAGGTCGATGGCAATCAGGTATTTGGGGTAATTTTATCAACCCCAAATTTCTACAAATTATCGAATTTGTCCGCAACTTCGTCGGTTGAGATTCACGTACGGATAAACCCCGGATGTACATTTCAGGTTGCAAAAAATGTAATTTGATATATACGACGAGGAAACGTCTTTAGATTGCCCTTCCTAACGGGTGGTCCAACCATAATGTACGATGTTAATAATTTTGGGTCACACCTTAACGTCAAATTTTTGCCCAAATTAATTTGAGACTTTTTCGTTTCAGTGCATGACAAATTCAACCATAGAGAGGTACAAGTGTGAGCAGTGAGTTGAGATTGTTGAAGCCTTTCACGAAAATGGGCGTTCACATCAAAATGCATTTCGTTCACTTCGTGATTTTTATAACAAGCAGAATCGCCTCATTTGGGCAAATGAGAATCCACGAGTGGTTGTAAAAACCGAGGCATCCACAAAGAGTGACTCTTTGGCGCCGTTTATGGGCTGGCAGCGTCATACGGCCGTATCTACTTTCTCAAAAATGAGTTCGGCCAAGCAGAAACCGTGAAAAGTAGACTTCTTTAGCTCGGAAATTGAGAATATGGAAATGCACGATATGTGGTTCCAACAGGATGGCGCTTCTTGCCACACAGACAACTAAACAATGGCTCTTTCGCTTGAGGAATTGAACGGTCGTGTTCATCTCACGTCGTGGCGATGTTAATTGGCCGTCACGATGATGTGATTTGATTTTTTTGGGGATATTTAAGAGAAAAGTGCACGCCAATAAGCCAAGAAAAATTCAAAAGCTGAAGAATGAGATAATCAGACATTAATGACATTTAACATCAATTATGTCTCAGAGTCATTAAAAATATGGACCTATGAATAGAAGTATGCCACCGGAGCCGTAGCGAGCATTTGGCCGATATTTCATTTCACACATAGTTGTCATACAATAGGTTCTTCTATCATAATAAAAAAAATTAAGATAATTCTCTGAAAACTTTTTGTTCTATTCACAATTAACATCGTGCATTGTGGTTGGACCACCCTTTATAAATTATTCGGATTGAGCAGTTCGAGATACGTTTTTCTCGAAAATGCGTCCATATTTTGAGTTTTTAATGTCACATATCCATTCACAATAATTACCATTCAGTTTCTGCTGGGAGTGAAAGAGTAACTGGTAACTATTATGAAAAAAAATTATCATAAAATGAAAAACCACAGTCGTCAATTCAGGAACATGCCTGTTAATCATCGAAGTTATACCTCATATGAGCCCTATAGTGTTTTTAACTTGTGGGTTTTTTTCGAATATATGCTTCACAAACATTTAAGTTATTAATTTGTTCAACATCGCATGCATGGTTTTCAGATAATTATTTCAATCTCCGAATCATGTCACTTCCACGTAATTCTGCATGAAGTTAAGTGTCGTTATTCGAATTACAAAGTATGCATTCGATCACATATTTTTTCCATATTATCAAAAATAATTCAGATGGTTGTATCTTCGAATCAATTATGCCCAAATTCGAAGTTGGCGCATTCATACTCCTGAAAACTTCACCGAAAAAGTATCAGGAGTAGTTCATTCACATTCAGCTATTTAGATGTGGTGCTCACGAAATTTTGCATCAACTCCACCTGTCTTTTTCAACCAGGTACTAGATTTCCATTAGATACGATTCGTAACGGTATTTGGAAATACTGAGAAAATGAAATTCCACCTTTTCATTAGTTCGGCCTTCGTTCTTGAAGTCCGCACCTGCTCTACAAATATTGATATGCATTAATTTGTGAAATCCTCCTAATAATTCTGTAGATGAACACATTCGAAGAATTAGTTTTTCGATATTTCCAGAAATACATATTGTATATCGAACTGACATTTAGTACTTGGTTGAAAAATTACATCTTGAAAGTTCATGCAGCATTTCCACAGGATGAGAAAATCGCAAAATTCATTAAGAACGAAATGAAGCTGATTTGGCGGAGTCACAACATGAATAGGTTGACCACATTTCCGTCAATGCTTTCCCAGTAATTTTTCAGCCTTCAATTGGAACCTGGTGTCTTTTTTGGACAAATCGATATTTCGAAGAAGCCAAATCTTTTCCTTCAATCTCTGATAATCACTATTGGGGTAGTAGGGTAAGAACTAAGGACATGTGACCTTTTTCTCCGAACGAGATCGCAGGCCAATACCATCATATTTCACGAGAATCCCATCGTATTCGTTCAACTCCGTCATCTTATCTAAACTTTTCGCCCTGTACCCACCCTAGCAGGAAATTGGGCAATTCTGCGAAAACACTACATCCGATTCCACAATCAAGTTGACTACGAAACATAAAATCTACATTCATTCAGAGATAAGCGGGAACTTTTATATTCCGATGCATTTTGTGACTGTAATAAAAGTTTAACGTGTGCAAAATGAAACGGTAGTGTACATTCGAAAACCCAATTAACACATCTAAAAACCGGTGCATTTCTAGCGGATATCCATTTTGTCGAATGCTTTCTCGATGCTGATCTGAAAAAGAAAGATTTCCACGGAATTTTTCGATAGGTCTAGCACCGATAAAAATATAAATATATACAAACGAAGTTTTATCTAGTGGGACAAAGAGGTTTCATTAATTCTGGAGGTGCATATCTAAATGAGGAGAAAAAATCTGGGGAAGCACTGACGCGAATTCAGCAGATTCTGAGCGCTTCTTCGAATAAGTTGCCAAAGCGGTCACTTTTCACGTGTTGATCCCGACAAGCGATGCTCCACTCTTATCTCCATGAAATTCTGCATAAACCCTCCGGCTATCCTTTTTCAATAAGGTACTATATTTCAATTCGATCCCAACTGATTTTCTGTGAATATTGAAAAAAACGAATTTTTGATGGGTTACTTTGTTCACGGTCGTCCTGGTCGATCGCCCAATATGCTGGGAGACATATAACAAAAGGGTTAAAGACAAAAATATCTTCCTCGTTCAATCAGCGTCGGTTGAACGGAGGCAAATCTTATTTTTTCAATGTTTCTGTAGAAATACGAATTCGAACAAACTGACATTCAGGTATCGATTAAAGCTTATTTTGGGAGGATTAAATACTTTTTAGCAACCATAAAATTCAACAATTTCAAGTAAATTAGCCAATAAACATATCAACATATAACAAAATTTCTTATCCTTGATTGATATGCAAGAGCTATGAATTATTTTGTAAATATATACCATACTTACCTGTTAATGTAGTCTGTTTCTATAGCACTCACCTTCATTAAATTGATGAGTATCTAGGGGTCGACTGAATATTTTATTTTCAGTTGTCAATTTGACGAAAGTCTCAAATCGAAACGAAAAATCGAAAGAAAATAACTCTGGAAATTTTTTGCTTTGTCTGATGGAAGAGTCAGATTTGTACTCCGAAACGTCACAGTTCGCTTTCTTTATCGTTTGTATTGTTTCTTTATTGTTCATTCGGCAATCTGTTTTGCAAGAAACTGCGCTTAACAAATAGTTTGATACTGCAAACCGCAAGGACGTTTTTCATGAAAAAGACAATTTTATTTGATTTTTGATCGGTTTCAGATATTGGGAGTAAAAACCCATAAAAAACAGAAAAATATTCATGCAGATTTCCATTGAAATATATCGAATAGTTTATGAAAAATAAAATTTTTGAATAAAAGTTTGCGTTGGAATTCTTCAACATACAACCATGTTCAATTTCCATCAGAATATTTTCAGAGTAATTCAGAAAAAAAAATTCATAATATCTTATTGTACAGTTTCAATGAACATTCTATAGTTTACTCTGATACTGACCAATTCAAACATATTCACCGCAACTTTTCACGATCTAATTGTTGGCGTATCATTTTGAAAAATATGTGATCTATTCACTTAGGACCTGATAGGTAAAATCGTTAAATTTTCCATGAAGAATTTTCACTTTCCTGTGGTCTTCAACGGTAAGCATATTAAATCTCAAATAAGATTCGGTGAATGATGGCCAACAATTCGGTATGACAAACATCGAAAAAATTTATGCTGTCGCTTTTCAACCGTCTGACGTTACACTCATGATAACCTATTATGAAAAATTCAGTCGACGTAAAACAAAAGAATGGTACTTTGTTAACATAGTTTTATTCTTCCTGAATAACTTACTATATCGAAAGAAGAAATCAAGCATTTTATTCGCTGATCATATGTTTGATAAAATTCAACTTGCAACCACCTACGATATGTCTCTGGACGAAGGAAACGTGGTTTCCGAAAAGTCCATTAGACGCAGAAAGTGTAGGTGGATTAGAGAGTAGTTACACACTGTTTTGTTGCAACCAGAGTTACTCCCAAGTCGCGAATACTACTCACTTGCAAAGAAGAATTTGTTCTAACGAGTAGTGGAATTGGAACGTGTTCATATTCCTTGTGAAAGAAATTTTGAACCATTCGTCCAGATCGAAAAAAAATTCCCTGCAGTAATTGCAAAATCTGCTCAAATCTTGTGGTAATGAATAATAGTCAACAGAGCTTCTAATCTTCGAAAAATCTTTAAATCGCCGGCAAACAGCAAAAACCCCGCAAAATGGAAAAAGGCGAATGAATTATTCAAATCAATAATGAAAAATATGGGCCAGAGGTCAGAAGGATGAGGCACTACGGATTTACAGAAAAACTTTTCTGACCCGTGACTACTGACTCACAGTAATTGGGTTCTTTTGGAAATATAGGATGCTATCCATCTGAATGGATCACCACAAATTCGCACCATTGCAAGTCGACATAAGAGTTAAGAGTCATTAATTTTGTCAAATTACTTATTTAAACCAGTATCAGTTGAATAAGTCTGATGTTGCAACTCACAACCTCCATAAAAATGTTCATTCAATTGTATAAAGAGCTTTTCAATAACTGCGTTTTTGCGCGCACGTTCTGGCGAACACCGTATATGTCTGTAATTTGGTCTCAAACGACTGAATTGGACTTACTGATGAGGAGTCCGGGGGCAAGATCTAATGTGTCCGGCCTGCCGGCCGACGACATGATAACTGTCGAACGAAGCAAGCTAGCGACTTGAAACTTTCAGGGTGTGTTGCGCATCAGAATGCCACGGTTAAGTTCGTTAATAGGCCAAATCGACCCAACTCCATTTAAGTGGTTATTTCTCAGATATTTCAGGAACTCCAGAGGCGATTGGATTAAAACTGTTGGTTGAAACACAATCACGCGCAATTATCATCAAAATTTTATTGATATAGTACTGTCAGTGAATCAAAAAAAAAACAAAATATTTTCACGAAAAAATTTTCAGAGATCTGAAGAGTAGGAGTGGAGCTTAAAACGAAGGTCGAATTCGTGAACAGGTAAAATCCACCCAATGTATACCCATTCAAAATTTCCCAATATTTCCAAAATACAGTTGAGATCGAATTGAAATTCAAGACATGACTTCAAAAATGATAGCTTGAAGGTTCATGCAGAATTTCGTGCAGATAATATGATTAGAAGATCACTTAATTTTTCCGTTAGGAAGTAAAGGTGCGTTTGGCACGTGAAAAGATGACCACTTTAGCAACGAACATGCGCGCAAAAGTTGCTGACTTCACGTCAGTTCGTTTCTGTCATTTTTCTTCCTCATGAGCTCAATATCACCAAATAAAAGTGAGTTTTCGAAAAAGTGGGATTATAAAAATATCTTATTCGGAATGGTCGAAATATTACGAAAGATTCATTCTGAACTTCAAAGTAAAACCACTATTTTCAGGAAGTGCACACTGCACTCGGGGACTTGTTCAGCAATTCCCTCCAATTGTAAGCACGGTCGTATAAAAAATTCTTTAATTATCAGTGTTCCTGCATGTGAGGCAAGTTTTGTTGTTCTTCCTCGGGGATGTCTCCGACGGAACTCGGTAATCAAACTGCGGAACCTTGTTTTAATCCCAGAATTATTTATTCAAATTTGCATGGGGATAAAACATTAACTCCCAAAAGCAAAATAACACAACTGAAAGCAAACAGAGTCGGAACAATGAAAATCAAACAGAGATCTAATTGTTATTCAATTTGTGAAGTTTGAAAACATATATTAATTTATTAATTAATTTCCATATGCTGTACATTGAAGTTACCGTAATTCGCAGGGTCACAAATTATTTTAATTAGAAGGGAATATCGCGGTGTCGGGTGAAATTACACTGTGGGATCCATCAAGGGTAAGCATCGAGCTTGATGGTCTTCTGAATAAGTAGTCTGTCAGCTACAACTGCTGAATTATCATAGGATCCGGAGTAGTAAACACTAATATCAATTTCTTGCCGGAAGATGGATGGAATTCATTTGTAACCGCACCATTTTCATTCAGACAGGAATATGTACATATGTTAAACTTGCTGCAGGCTGCTGAGTACCCAGTTGGATTGAACTTATTCCAATCGTGAAAATAGAATTTCTGATAATTCAGTTAATGGTTTGGAACGTCTCAAAAAGTCCCACAATGACATTAAAACTGGAATGATTGTTAGAATAATTTTTCTCGTTTCTTCTAGGGAACGAGGGCGTTACCGTTTTGCTCTAAAATGTACGTTACCGTTTTGCTCTAAAATGTAAGTTTCTTTCGAATTTTGGATCGAAAGTGGTGCTGAATGATTGAGTTTCATTTACTGATGGAAAATCCGCGATAAAATTCAATTCTGCCCTTCCGCGCGGCCGCCTGTTGCCATGATTTCGGAAGGAGGTTGAGACTTCTAGGAAAGCAATCGAACTTGAATGCCTCTGTTACGTTCGTTTATGCCAAAATATACCAAGAGGTAACACTCATTCGAAATTTTGTTTTCCATTGACCCGACAAATACCAATCTGCGCAAAGTAAAACAAAGATAATTTTTTCTTCTCAAATATTGGCTCTCAGGAACTATGGGTCAGGTTCCGGTGAAATTATAGAATACAATCTTATTGTATTTATATTTTCGGGAAAATTGCAAGAAAATAGACTATGTACTTATAATCATCGGGAGGATTTTACTCATTCATGAATTTGGCATTATTAGTAAGTTGAAAACTTATATTGAATTGAATCTCTAACTTGTGCTTGTTGGAAGTAACTCCAAACGTGAATACAATAACTTCTGGGAGAAACGACTTGGAAAATCGATATTTGTAGAGAAGATTTGGGGCTTAATAACGAAGGCCGAATTCGTGAATGAGTAAAATCCACCTTTTATTTTCCCAATATTTCCAAAAATACATATCAGATCGAATTGAAATCCAGTACTTCATCGAAAAATGACAGTTTGAAGGTTCATAGAGAATTTAATGAGGATAATATAATGAGATGATCACAGAAAATTGAATATTTGAAAAAAAATATTTGAAATTTTTTTTTCGAATCGTTCTAATGACACGATCATCACAAAATTTCACACAATAATAATACTTAGTGTCCTCCAAGATTTAATAATGAAAATTTTTTTAATTGTGGGAATAGGACAAATTATAATATGTCAGATTGTTCAGTACATATATTCGGCGACGTTTCGCAAATTCACATTTGCTTCCTCAGGCCTACAAAATTAAAAATATATCAGCAATATTTTTCTTTACACAGATACACAAAGTGACAGAAAATTACATACCTCAATATGAAGGTTGCAAATTCTGACCATATAATATAGAAAAATTTTTTAAATACAAGTTAAAATATAAAATTAAAAACCAGGAAGAATGAAATTGCACACCAGATACAAAGACGTTCAAAACAACAAACCATAACCTATAAATGAGACGTCACAAAACAAGTCGTGTTTTGGTTGTCAAATATTGAACTATTTCACGTTTGAACTAACTAGTTTATCTTTTTGTCAAATTCTTATATTTAGACAATATTGGATTATATAAACAACTAAGATGACTAGTATCAGATCTAAAATTGACAGACTTGTTTAAATTAATGTGAATCATCTCTAAGATATTTCTTTTTATATATTGTTTTTCTTTTTCAAGAATGTTTTTTACGTCTTTCAAGTCATATTTGTGTTGTTTCATCCTGCTATTCAAATATTGCCTTGTTTTTCCAATATATACCCTATCGCAGTCTAAGCATGGAACAATGGAACATGTACTGAACAATCTGACATATTATAATTTGTCCTATTCCCACAATAAAAAAATTTTCATTATTTCACACAATGTTATCCTTCAGCATCTCTGAACTACTTGTAAAGTTTTATCACGATTGAGTCAGTATTCCTTGAGTTCTATCGAAAAAAAAACAACGATATCGAGAAGAAAACCACGAAATTCTACATATTTTTTTCCAATATCTCCGAAACTAATAGCCGTATCGAACTGAAATTTGGTACACTGCTGTGAAATATGAAGCTCAAGGTATAACTGGAATCGTTCCCGAATATGAACAATAGTTTAAGAAAAAAAAATTTTGTTCGAAAAAGTTCACGAGTAGAGAGAGTGAATATTACCCGATACGTAACAGAAAGCACCGTTTGAACAGCCACTATGTGGAGCCACGGTCTCCTTACCAAAAGCAGAGAGAAATACCAGAATGCGTGAAATCTCGACTTCAATAGGAGAAAACGGGGTGTCGTCCTACACGCTTCGATGAATATTCTTTGAAATTTTTTTTGGATGTAATCAATTCTTTTGTGAGAACGCGCAATGTTATTTATTTTTCACTCCATTTCAGTTTTCATTTTCCCGAAAATTCTAAAATATAAAAATTTGCAACATTGCTCGTTCTTACAATTTTTCCCAACCTTTTGCACCCAGAAATTTTTTTTAAAAAGTCTGGCCTACAAAATTCACCCTGTTACTTTCGAGGGACCTACTGTATGCTCTTAACGAAAAACTGATTCATATCGGCAGCGATGTTCTTAGGCGAATTCATTCATAGCGGATGCTGGAAGATGACTGAGAGTGTTTGAACCTTAGATTATATATCCCTATATATATTATATATTCAGGGATATATAATCTAGGGTTTGAACATCACAGCGAATAACATAATTATATTTAATCCTTTGTTCACATCGACTCGCATTATATCAATTTCTTTCATATCATTATACTTTTGATTTCTACAAACTCCAAATCATTTCAGAGCGGGATGAATTTTGTTTTCTCTTATCAAGTGGGATTAGCTATTGCCTGATTATTCAAAATTATCAACCGAATGTACACATTCATTAAAGTCCAAAACTGCGAAAAACGAACTCCATTCTTTGTTTGTTTGCCCCATCGGTCCATCTCATTCGATGCTGAACCACGCAACTATTTCATGAATAGTATATAATGCAGAAATTGATAACTATTGAAATCAACCGATTTATTCATGAAAATTCATGAATAAAATTGTACAGCATTATTATATCGATAATGGGACGAGTTCAATATGTGGTGAGTGTGTATTAAAACAATCCGAATAGTTCAATCGAATTATTTCAGGCAATTACTCAAAATTCTGATGAGCAATCAGACTCTGCACAGAGTGAAATTATTTTGAAAATATAAGGGATTGAAAAGGTTATGAATAGCACATTTTCCTCAATTAGTGAGGATAACAAACTCGCGAACAACAAAATTCATTCAATTGTCGGCCTAGTGGTCTTCCATGTTCATATGCTTTTTCGAATCATATCGAATTTCCAAACAATGGGAGCATTCCCGGTGAATTTGACCGTTTACGTAAGTTGAATACGATTTTGAGAAAAGAATGTCGGGTTCGTCCATACCATAGCAGAAGGGCCCTGAGAATATGAGGTTTTATTTAGAGAAATATAAATAACCTAAATGATATCTATGAGGCGACGTTTGGTACAAATGTGTGTTTGCGAATATAATCATTTTCGAGTCAATAATATGTTCACTAGTTGCACCAATATATATATTTAATTTGTGTGGCGATATATTTATTTTTCATTTCGATGTATTTACACACAAGATATTTACGAGTTGGTAGTTTCAAATTAAATATGAAAACCGATATATTTAATAATATATTAATTCGATTTATCGAACAATGTCAAGAGAAAGCGCGACAAAAGCATGCTGACAGTTTCCTAACAATCCAACAATCCTTGTTCGAAAAAGTTCGAAAATATTGACTACCAGTCCCTACTTTCAAATGATTTGTGAATATTTAGTGTTTTTCCTCGAATATTTGTCGTGATTTCCGTCATAAATTAAGCTTTTCATCAAAATTACTGGACACCGTATAATAGAAAATTTATGCTTCCGGCGCGCCATCTTGATCAAATTGATAAATACATATATTGGATCTTACATGTTTACATATTTTAAACTCCCAACTAGTGAATATAGGGTGTTTTGTTGAAAACAAATACAATGGCACACAAAATTGAATATTTGGTGCCACTAATAAATAGATTGACTTCAAAATGAATTTTTCGGAAAAAAAATTATCAAGAAAAATTTCGTTAATTTTTTTCAATCTCCTAACCATACGATCCCTACTGCCTTTCCTTTAGTTTCACGTCACGACGTGGGTTACAGCTAACTACGAAGTTTCAATCCGATCGTACCAGCAGTTCCTGAGATATCGAGAAAATTATCTCGAAAGTTCCATTGACTCTTTCTCCCAAACCACTCAATCGATTTGTCCCATTAACAAACCTTATCACCGCTTTCTGATGGGTGACCTTCCCTAAAAGTTTCAAGTTGCAAGCTTGCTCCCTTTGGCAGTTATCGTGTCCTGTCGGCCGGACAGAATCGATTTTAACACCGGATTCGTCATCAGAGAGTCCAACTTAGTTTTTGGTGACTATTTTCGGCTCCAAACTCAAAACTTACATACATTTGGACAAAACGAAAGCACGCTGTTCCTCAGTATATGCGCGCGTCAAGGAAAACAATAACACGTGGTAGTAAATTACAGCTAGGGAACACAGCCACATTTAAATGTCATCAAACCTCGCTTATCTCAAGGTCAGGCCGCTGGACCCGGGTTACATGCTTAAACGTTGCCTATAGGAGCGTGAAATATTAGAAGTCGAAGTCACTTCAGTGAGTATTTTTTGTAATATTGTTTTTTTGGGAAGTACTTAATTCTTTAGCGGAAATGCGCAATGTTTGTTATTTTTCACTCCATTTCAGTTTTTTTTTCCCGAAAATTCTTGAATATAAAAAGTGGCAACATTCCTACGATTTTTTTCAACCATTTGCACCATAGAATTTTTTAATAACGAAATCTGACCTCCAGAAGTCCCCCCGTTATATTAGAGGTATTGTTTGCTCTTAATTGACAGAGGATAACATTGAATTACTTACATCTTCTTAGATCACTTAAACATTTATATCGAACAAGTCGTCACAACCAAACAAATAGCTGTCACTAACACTACCGAGGTCGTTCTGATACGATTATTTTCACACGCCGAAGCATGCATAATGAAAACTGACGCTTTTTTGACCACCGGTAGAAGACGAAGACCGTCCATTGTTCTCCTCACAACCACTGGGCGCTAAAGCATATCAATCAGCAACAGAATAGTAATTCAAGGGGGGTATTGTACGGGATCTATGTATAATAAAATTTTTATCGATGTCATTTCCTCTCGGACTAATGCATGAATGAAAATGAGGCGCCATACCAACATTAAGTCAGTCTGAATCGAATGCCGTATTTGATGTGGGATTTTATCAACACTGATGAAAAAACTGGACAAATTTTTATGCATAATGTTGAACTGATCATCTGCTCGTCGATTTCTATTCAATGGGGGGTTTATATAGTACAGAAAAGAATAAATACAAGAACATGAGCTTCTTTTCTATACTGTTTTTCATTTCATATGAGATTTCTTTTTCCGCAGAAGGTAGGAAGAACTCACCATATTGAATCATTTCATAAAATCAGATTGAATAAATTTGCCTCTATATCTTTTCTTCAACTCCTATTCAATGTGGACTGATTGGAGATAATAAATTTTATTTTTCAGTTTATTTCTGACTTAGAAATTTCACAAAGCATTGTGAAAGAATATATCTTTCTCAAAATAAACCTAGAAAAGCACAGATGTGAGGTCCGGCGCTTTTACGCGCTTATTCACATTCGAAGCCATTTCCTCAAGACATTTCAAGTCATTCTTTAAGTGCAGAATTTCGATTATATCACATTTACGTTATTGGTAATATTGGGAAAATGAAATTTCGAATGGAAATTTCTACGAATCATTTCAAGTTTTCACGGGAGCGACCTTCTCAATTACCCCAAACCTGCTAAGAAAATATCGAGTCTCCAAGTCGTTTTATTGTGGTTAAGGTCGGCCTAAAGGTCAACCGTTAAGTGAAATCCATTTAGAGTCTGTTCTTCTTTAGATAATCAGGAAATAACCTCAATCTTTCAATATCTCCGAAAATGAATATCGGCTCGAACTGAAATTTGAAGCACTGTTTTTAAATACTGACTTCAAGGTATACCCCTAGTTTCAGTCTGATCGCGTCAACAGTTATCGAGATGTTGGGGAAATATTCTCAACATTTTAAATACCTAACAGCGGAATTTGAAATAATTTTTCCTCATATCTCCAGAAATAAACATCAGATCAAATTGACATTTGAAGAACTGCTATGAAATGCTACCTTCAAGATATGTGCCGAATTTCAACGAAATCTGGTCAATGAATTCAGAAAAAAATATTTTTTTTCAATGAGGATGTGGATTATTTTAGAAAAACAATTTTTCGAATATGTTTCAACAATTAGATTCGCACGAAGTTTCGCGTGGATCTTATTCAACTAATTACAAAATTTCGATGTGATATATATCTTGAGATATTGAGGAAATCACCTAAAAATTTCGAACAACGAAATTTGACATATATTTTTCCATATATCTCCAAAAGTGAAAATCGTATCAAATTGAAAATTGAAATATTGTTGTTGAATACTGATTCTAAGGTCTGTGCCAAGTTTCATTGAAATCTGATTAATATCTTCCGAGAAAAAAAACTTTTCAACAAAAAATTCAAAAGTTTTCGAATAAATATTTTTTTAAAATTTCTTACCCTTTATCCATACGAAATTTTGCACTAAGTTGCGCGTTGGTATTCAAAAACTAATAACAAAGTTTCAATCTGAGGAATTAACCTCAAAATTTCATTTGAATATTACTCCGAAACTATTTGGCTGATTTCGCTCACTAACAAACTTGACCGAGATATTTAGGCTACGTACCTAACCCGAAAATTTCAAGACCCCAGAACATAAAATACAAAAAATGTTCTTTGTTCTTCATTTTTACGTGCATGTTCTGGCAAGGAACGTGCTATTGTTATGTCCAAATGTCTGTGATTTTCGAATTTCTTTTCGAAAATGGCCTCTAATGAATAGATTGGGCCCCCCGATGACGGATCCGGTGTCAAAATCAAAGGTGACCTAGGAAAGATAACCTTTGAACGAAACAAGACAGCCACTTGAAACTTTCAGGATAGGTTGCCAAACGGTTTCGGAGTTATAGTCAGATGATTTTCTGAGGTTTTTCCCTCAATATTTCCGATCTACTGAAGCAATCGGATTGAAACTCGGTTCATAGTTGTATAGTTATAGTTTTAGCTGATTTTTGTTGAGATCGTATGATTAGCATATTTTGAAAAAAAAATCTCGTTGTTTTCTGGAAACATTTTTTTTCTCAGATTTCAGGTTCATCAGATGCGACACATCTGGAATTCTCTTTCTCACAACAGTGTTCCAAATTTCATCACTATCCGATCAAAACTTTCGGAAATATCGGGAAGAAATATTTCAAATTTCGTAGATTTTTCCACGGTGTCTTTGTTATTTTCGGAATAATTAAAAAAAAAACAGACCCATTTATGATGAAACTTGGTAACAAGTTCGCGAATGCTGATGCTCAACTCTGCAAGATTAGCTGTGATCATGTCATTAGAACAATTTGAAAGAAACCTCGATATTTTTCTTTTAAATATTTTATATTCTGCGATCTTCGAATCATAATATTTTCGAGAAATTCTGTATGAACCTTCAAGATCATTTTCCAATCATGTACTAGAATCTAATTCGATCTTATCTGTATTTTCAGAAATATTGGGAAAATAACATTTTTAATGGGTACTCATATCTGCGGAATCATAGGGTCGATTTTTACTATTCACGAATTGATCCTTCGTGATCAATGTCCAAATCTACTCTAAACACATAGAGTTCCTTAGTTTTTCTTAAGGAAGTTATTGTGTTGGCGATCGGCCGAGAGAACGACCGTTAACACAATAACATCCAAATTAAACGACTGAGAAACTCGATATTTGTAGAGTAGGTTGAATTAGCAAATGACTAGAATCCACCGAACGATTTCGTAGATATACCAAATCAAAATTTTATTATCCCAATA
Source organism: Myrrha octodecimguttata (assembly GCA_958510865.1). Taxonomy (NCBI): domain Eukaryota; kingdom Metazoa; phylum Arthropoda; class Insecta; order Coleoptera; family Coccinellidae; genus Myrrha; species Myrrha octodecimguttata. The sequence goes on along the minus strand of OY294065.1, from coordinate 17,960,182 downwards.
TCTACAAAAACACAGTTTGGATTGAATTGAAATCAAGAACTCGACTGATAAAAATCCATATTCAATGAATTAGTATTTTCCGAATTAACTTCGAGAAATGATAGATGAAAACTACACCGAAACTGTTGAATATTCATGAGACTCCCACTTGAAAATACATGTCTTCATCAATGAAAAGAACTAAACATCGAATTCCAACCTCCAAAACCCAAGTTGAGTACGCTTCGAAACGTAAGGCCTTCATTCCCATTGCCGTGTTACACGATTTGTCCAAATTAGCATACACATTCAAAACAGAACATTCAAATAGCGATATTACAGCTGATTCTCATATTAGAATGAACTTGTCCACGGTTAAACCCGCTTACAAAGGGAAACTTCTGAGGGTTGTCTGTTGAAAACACAATTACAAATCGGGGCAATTCCTCTTCGTTCCGCTCTTTTCGGCTGAATTTCAATTGTGATGTTGAAGAGGGGCGTTGATTGAGTTCACTGATCTGTGCACCAACTAGAACAAGTTCCTTGAGGTTTTATTCCATGTGAGAGAAGGTTCATTTCAGTTTGAACCCTCTACGGCTTCATCCGTATACGAAGGTATACAAAATCTTTGGGGATCCTCTGTTTTCATCGCTACTCTTTTAACTGCTTTCAACCAAATAAGTTCTATCAAGCCGGATTATAAGAAGAGATTAGTTTGGATCTTCTTCTATCTTCAACGAATTTTCTCCTTCTCAGTAGTCGCTCCAAACTAGGAGAATTAAAATCACGAAGTGGAAACAATATCAGGTGCATTCGGGAATGATCTCAGCAGATTGAATTTTCATTGATTCTGTTGAAGTGCATGAGGACAAATATCTGTATTTTTGGACATTGAAGACCAAAAAATCAGTACGTGAGCAAAATATCTCTAAGAATAGACCTCAGTTGAAATTTTAAACATTCAAGGTAAGTTTTACGTGTAAATGGGCAAATTAAGTTTGTTAATGGTCAAAACCTGCGTTCGGTGGTTACTTTTCATCTACGGAACGCAAAACTGGGACTTCTAGGAAGTCATTGCCAAGACTGTGCAGGAGAAGGATAGATATTCAATGAAGGATTGAAGAAAAACAACCATTGACAACTCCGTTTGAGAAATTCCAAATTCAGAAAGTAATCTTCGGATATTTTCAATTTATTCCAGATACCATCTTTACAATAACAAATCTGTACAACCAATATTTGAGACACTTGAAGAGAACCAGCGAATACTAGGGGCAATGCCAGTTTTGCATCACAGGCACCTCTCAGGTGCCGTGACAACTCATTAATACCCAGATTCAGCCTCTGCTCGATTTCATCCCAGGAACTTGCGGCGAAAATAAGTGCCATATCATCAGCGTAAAAGACATTGTGGCCTCTAAAATAATTTATTCTTGCTATATCGTGCATGCATAAAAGAAACAATAACGGTCCTCACACTGAGCCCTGTGGTATCCTAACTCTTACAACAGCGCCAGTATCCGTCACCCACCAAATCACACAGACTACAACTATTTCTGACAGATAATCCCTTATGAGATCAAAGGCTCGGCCACGAATTCCGAACTTCTCAATTTCATCAAGCAGTTTATAATGCTGTGGACAATATTGAAAGCCATCGCAAGGTCAAGAAACACTGCGAGGCATTTTCCTGAAACATTCATGGCCCTTATTGGTTTCTCCTGAAAATCGAGAACTACATCCTCCGTAATCAAGTTCTTCAAAAAACCGTACTGTCTGTCATTTAATATTTTGTATTTTTCGAAGAACTCAGTTAACCTATCCCTCAAGGCCAACACAAATATTTTATTGCTCTCGAAGAAATTGAGTCAGGTCCAGAAGAACAGGAACTTATCAACCGAGGGACTAGGATAATGATCTCGTTCTTCGAAATCGGTTTCAGAAAAATGGATGACTTATCCTTTCGGCCATTCTCACTTCCAAACTAATGAAAAATTCATTGAAAATATCAGCTTTCTCATCATTTTCTATAATTGTTTAAAGTTTTCGTTGATAACTGGTGTGTTTTACGAAGCCCTCTTCGGGACAAAAAAAACATCAACGAGCAAAATTAGCCGGTTTGGGTTGATGATAATCCAAACAAAATTCACATTGCAATGCATCTGCAGAATATGATAGACATTGCTATCACCATCTTAGAACGCTCGCGATCAAGGATAGCAAATTTTGTTGAGATACAATTCGTCAATATGGATGCGCGCACCCCGTGGTACCAACAGGACGGCGCTACTTCCCACACATCTGATGTCATAATGGAGACCATGAAAACAGCATGCAGAGGCTATGCAATGTAAGTACACCTCTGAAATAGTGTGATTGAAGTTCAATCGGTTTCCTCTTCTGGGGTTTTTATCTCAGATCTGTGGCAAAGACCCACATTTTCAAAACCAGCATAACCTCTGCCATAGTTCAGCAGATACTCCTCGAATCTCAGCTGTGTCCAAGAAATTTTACTACATTAGACAGACCTAGCTTTCTATTCGACTGATTAATTTCCGAATTTCTTCACCTCGAATTAAAGTGAATTTGACAAATAGAACGCAACCTTTTCGGATGACTTGACCATTTGCAGCATTAAGATTTGGTTAAAGTTAGGTTAACACTACCAAACACCGACACAAACAAAACAAATATTCATATTGAATAAAAACATTCATTATTGTCAGAAATGCTTCTTGAGAACTGATGATTTTCCAAATAGGTATATTACTAGTGTATGCCATATAATTTCCTTAGAGATAGATTCGCCTATTTCTAAATGTCAGAGACAGCATTGTGAAAGACCTAGCAGTTAGATTGTCCAATGTTGCAAAATGGCGGATGCACACCGTATGAATAAAATTAGTATAGTATAGAATTACATAATTGGAATCAATCAGGTTGCACGAACAAAATATTGTAGATAATAATACTTAACTTAGCATCGATTTCATTATATCCCTGAATGAAACTGTTTTGAATTCACCCTACCTAACTCAAGTTTTTCAATTGTGGATTCTAATCTCTACTCATATGTCCTTTACCGAGGTAACTGACAACTTGGAGAGTAATATTTGTTTACGAAATTTTTCAGCATTAAAAGCAGTAACTTGATTGAATGAATTAAAAGAATGTGGTATTTCCTTTCAGAACCAATACAATTTTCCAATATTCCTCTTCCAAAATGGATAAGTAAAGTTCATCTCCCAATCCGGATAGTACCATTTCACACGACAACTCATTCCTACTTTTCATCGTTGGGATGATGAGTATTTCAGCTTACACATCTTTATTAGTCCGAAAAGAGTGGATTTCGAATTGCTGTGTTTAGCAGCATACAAATTCGGTATCAACTATCAAGAATTGTTCTCATTCGAAAGATTTGATATGTTTAGGAAAGCTTCTACTGAAACAAGATATTTAATACTTCGAATATAGTTCCTTTATATTGTAAAAAAGTATATATTTCAGCCCAAAATATCCAAGTTATTAAAAAATCAAAGGCCAAATCGCTTTTGTCCATTGTAAACAATTGTCCCTTCAGGTTTGTTTACCAAAAAGCAAGATTATGTTGAACTGATGTGATTACGGAAATCAAACAGATCACCCCTGAGAGCAACATCAGTTGGAAGTGATGCGCATCAGTTCAAAATAACAACATTGTCAAATAGAAGGCAGATCAACTGATTTTGCATCAGTTTGTAAGTGATACAGCACAGCCTACAGCGTCAAATAGAAAGCGCCTAGAATACAGGGTCCCCGTAACAGTGGCGCGGCGTTCCATCTCTCTATTTGGGGAGCAGATAAGAATCCATTCCTCTTTAATGTCACCTTATTGCTCGAGCTCGACAAAATAAAAATATTTCCGTCCACAAGGGGTGTTGGTTCAAAGGGCAACTTGTATTTTTGAATTTTTTTTTGGTTTCTATATAAAAAATCGAATATAATGTATTGATATCTTCACTTCGAAAATATTAATTGTTTTTGATATATTCTGCTAGACAGGCTTTTTGGTTCTCAATATTCGTCACTCAAATTATTTGGAATGATTACATTGTGGTAAGTCCTAATAACATTTTTTTTGCTCTAATATTGTACACTGGTTACTCTCTCTTTTTCTCTCTGAAATCGACCTGTGTTATACAAGGTACAAAAAATGGTCTGCCCCATATTTTGAATTAAAATTTGCAGATTCTCCCTGATTTTAAATGGAAAACTAGTGACCTCAACCGAGCGGAATACTAGAAAAACTTTGTAGGGACTCTTGTTTGAACTTCTCATGTATTGATGAAACACAGGGAGTATCATGTGGAATAGGGAAGATCCTGCAAAATTTTTATTTACTATTTGTGGCAAGTTGTGTTTAGTATATCACAGTTCAAATATACCGTTCTTTTCTAATTTGGATATGTATTTTTCGATTAACCTAGGGTTCATGAAAAACTCTCAGAAGCTTAATGCTTATGCGAGTAAGCATATATGGTGTGTTCTGTGTAGGCTTCGTTACTCACGCCACCCTAACACCGCCAGTGAATGGCGGCCGGTACCATCTTGGCGGCCGGTACCATCTTACTAGAAATTTTCTGGCACAGTCGTGAATCGAACCCGAGAACTTCCGATCATGACTCTGACGAAGACAAAGACAGGACAAAAATATTTATTCAGAAAATTATGTACAAATCATTCACATAGGCAAGAAAACATAGTTGGCTTTACAATAAGTGTAATACTTCAGTAAGCAGTTCCTGCATTTATGCTAGCACTAATATTCAGATTGGATGAGGTTCTATTGAACCTTACAATAGTTAAATGAAAGTTTAAGTTACATTTGAATTTCATAGAGAAAAAAGTTTTTCTCGTTTAGTTCTGATTGCGAAATTCACAGAAAAAATGAGTTGAAAAACCTATTCGAATAATGACGACTACGATGCTTTGCTCACTGAGCTATCGACATACTCTCAATATTCTGAGAATATATCGCCAGGATATCTTTGAAACCTCTCTGTTTTGCCTTGGGTGTGTTCTGTGTAGGATTTGTTACTGTACTCTGATGCCTGACGCCATCCTAGCACAGCAGTATTAATTTTCGAATCAACAGTGAATGGTGGCCGGTACCATCTTACTAGAAAATTTCTTGCACAGTCCGGAATCGAACCCGAGACCTTCCGATCATAACTTTGACGAAGTCGAAAACAGGACAAAAATATTTATTCAAAGATTATGTACAAATCATTAACAGTCAAGAAAAAATAGTTGGCTTCACAATTAGTGTGTTATTTTAGTAAGCAGTTCTTGCACATATGCTCGCACTAATATTCAGATCGGATGAGATTCTATTGAACCTTACAATAGTTAAATGAAAGTTTATATATATTTGAATATCACAGAGAAAAAAAGTTTTTCTCGTTTAGTTCTGATTGCAAAATTTACGACGACATACTTGAAATATCAATCAATGTAGTCTTCGATCAAAAATGCCACAAATGGGTATGGTACAATTTATAATTTCAAATGTTCAGAGTAACTACTATCGATAAAAAACATGTCAAGGAAAATATATCGAAAATGTCAATATTTTCGAAGTGAAGATATGAATAAAGTATCTGTCATTTTCAATGCAGAAACCGAAGCAGTGATAAAAATACTGGTACTGCTCAAAATTCGGAAATTACAGAAATCGTGACGAAATGATAACGCGCTGTTCCCTAGAAGAAGAAAAAAATTTAGAATAGCACTGACTTGAGGTCAGGGGCTTTCACGCACTTGTTCAAATTCTAACTATTAGATCAACACGAAATTTTGCACGTTGTTGGTAATCTCCACCTGATTACGAAGTTCCAATCTGATTACATTTGTACTTCTCGAGATATTGCGGAAATATCGTTGAAATTCCAAATAACAACAAAATTTGGCACATTTTTTTTCCTTATATCTCCGCAAGTAAATATCGGATCGAATTGAAATTTGGAATATTGTTTTGAATACTGACTGACAAGGTTTGTGCCGAATTCGATTGAAATCTAATCAATACTTTCAGAGAAAAAAAAAATCATTGAAAATTTCAGAAATTTCCGAATGAAATTTTGTTTGAAATTTTCTAACAACTAGATCCACATGAAATTTCGCCCTAAGTAGCGCGGTGTCATTCCAAAACTGTCCACGAAGTTTCAATTTGATCGAGTCGATACTTCATGAGATGTCGAGGAATTAACCCCAAAATTTCAAATGGGTCTAACTCCGAAACTATCCAACCAATTCCACCCATTAACGAACTTAACCGCTATATTTGTAGTCCAAACCTAATCTGAATTTCAAGTCGCTAAGTCTTTTCCTTTGAAAGCTAGAGCACATACGGACGGACAGAATTGAATTTGACCCCGGATTCTTCTTCAGGGAGTTCAACCCAATCGTTTAAGACCATTTTCGGCTCAAAATTCGAAAATTACAGACATCGAAACGAAATGATAACGCGCTGTTCCCTAGAAGAAGCGCGTTAAAATGTAATATGTTTCACAGATTTTTCATCGAATTTTACTAATTATCTCCCATCTGTGTTATAGGGGGGCAGTGAATGTTCAACACAGTTTAAAAATTTGCAGTTTTTTCAGCACCTCTCATTCGTGGTTCACTCATCTCCTCCAACATTACTGACTGGATTTTAACTTACATATTTTAAGTACTCCCAAGATTATCAGCGTGATATAATATCCTCATTTGACAGATATGCAATAGTTCCATGAATTTATGGCACACCGATGTCGACCACATCTGGTGCAAATTCAGAAACGTACCTGACTTCTGCGCTCACGGATACACATCATGTTACACCGTAATTATTCCTGAATGTCTGATGGTTATTAGGAGATTAGGGTCAAGCAATATTGGGGTTTGTGATAGAATGGCACTGAACGAGGGTGGCTCACTGAATAGCTGGAAGCCGATTCCAGTCGCTTAAATACACAAAATTCGATATAAAGGTGTTCATCTCAGAGCCGTCAATACTCAATGGATCTGCAAACAGGTTCAGCGGAAATTTCGAGTTTTTCTCATTTTGTTTGTTGTAACTTTTCGTATTATGGCCAAGAAGATAACACTCTTGCCCGTGGTCACTGCTTAAGCAGCTTTCGTGAGAGTTATCTATTAATTAAATGAAAATGAAAAATTCAAGCAAAGCACTGATGTGAAGTCAGCCGCTTCTATTCAAATTTTTTGCCAAAGCAGTAATCTTTTTCACGAATGGACCCCGACAAACTAACGGCCGATCGTAAACACAATAGAGAGATATTGCAGTGTCAAATTTGTGTGACGTTATTACAGCAAACGATATTTGTGACATCTAGGCATGCGCAGATTCAGTTTCAGAATAACGCGACGTTAATAGCGTTAGCGTCTAACGTTATTTACGGAAAATTGCGAGCCGCAATTTACGTTGCGCTATTCTATATCGGAAGGATTTTTTAAATCTATTTTATAATACTTCTCACACACAAGTGATATTAGACATTAAGATATATTATAGAGCTACCACAGCAGATTTTTTTCATATATAGGTTACTTCTCACGAATTAAGAAATGCTTTTGGAAGCTACATGAGGGGTTTGAAATTAGTTGAAGTTTGAACGATGCCAATTATATTGTGCAATATAACTAGTTCCACTTCTTCTGCAATAGCACCAGCTGAAATTACCGCTTGCGATTCCTTTTCATTGTATCCAGAATCAAAAAACTAATGCATAAACGCAAATGATTTAAACTTTAGGAGTTTGAACGTGAAGTTGTAACAAAAAAATCTGACTTCTCACATGGAACGACCGTTAAAACCAAAACGTAATATTTTGCGTAACCGTAATAATATAAGGTTTGTGCTATTCAAACGTTACAATATCTCTCGAATAACAACTAGGAAGCTCGATATTTTTATGGTAGCTTTGGACCTTAATTACGAAGGTCGAATGAATGGGTGAAATCCACCTGATGATTTCACAGGTTTACCCACTCAAATTTTGTTCTCCCAATATATTCAAAAATGAGAATAATATCTAATTGAAATTCAGTACTTTATTGAAAAATGACAGCATGTAATTTCGCACAGAATTTCATGTGAATAAAATGATCTGGGGATCGCAGAATATTGAATATTAGAAAAAAAATAATATTTGTTTAGTTAAAATTACGAGACCATCACATGATTTCAAACAAAGTAGTTCATACGCATTTGCAAACTAGCTACTAAATTTGATTTCGATTGGTTGAGTATTTTTTAGTTATTCTGGAAAAAGCAACGATACCGAGAAAAAAAATACGGAATTAACTCTAAAACTCATAATCCTATCAAACTGAATTTGGTTCAATGCTGTCAACTATAAAGCTTAAGATGTGAACTTTGTTTTTCAATAGGGAATAGTTTACGGAAAAAAAATTTTCGAGAAAATTTGGGAATTAACCTTTTCAAAATTTAGGCACTGAACGATCTCAACAAAATTTTGCTTAATGTTGAGCGACGTTATGCTTCAACTAACTGCCAAGTATCAATCCTCTTGGCCGATTTTACTCAATAACGAACCTAACCTTCTCATTTCGAAATGCAATTAAACCTTAAAGTCTCAATTCTCGGTACGCCAGTAACGTGCCTACAGATTCTCTCCAACCAAGTCATTTGAGAGCAGTTTCGGGAAAAATTCGGAATTTGCAGACATTCGGACAAAACGATAGCAAGCTGTTCCCTCGAAGATGCGCGCAAAAATGAATTAAGCTCCTCACCTTACGTCTGTGCTTATCAATAATATTTCAACTTATTCTTTCGATGGGTGCCCTGCATTTTTTGTTCTCAGGATTTTCGAGATACCTCATAAATCTGCAACGCAACCTTACCAACTTTGGTTCTCAAGGTAAACATATGTCATGTGTGTGCTCGCTAGAAAGCTCATGAGAAATGGAATTCCACTTTACCTTCAGTTTTTTCAGTTAACGAGAGCTCTGTCGCCCATGTTATCCTTTTCAAGGATGAATATTCGAGCGATATATCGACTTGCCAAATAATTTTGATGAGGTGAATCGATAAAATAATTATCCAGGCTCCCAAGCTTGCTGTGAAACTTTCATGGGTAGATGAAAAATGATTTAATTTAACAGCAAGTTGAGGCAATCAAACGAGGATCAAAACAAGTTGCAACATAATATTTTACCATGATCTTGGTATTGGACTCAATCCAATGTTCATAAGAACGTTACGAAAAGACCATATTCGGCATAAATTCCAAACTTGGTACTTGATTCTCAGACCAAACGCCAAAAAATGAAAATCATTTTAAGTGATCGCCTTGAATTCAGACGATGAGATTGTCTCCTTCTGAATACACCATCTCGTTCGAATGCCACTGAACCGAAAAGAAACAAAGAAGAGATACGTCACGTTTCTGGACTGTCACCAAATCTCTCTGATATATGCTTTCGATAAATCAGCTATAACTACAAACATTCTAGAACAATTTCTGGGCCCGGGGCAATTCTTCCAACAAACACGTTTCAATGTGATTGAAAAACATAACCAACCCCAGATTGATATACGGAAAGCTTTTATTCTGGCAGATATCCGAAATAACCAAATAGAAAGTAGAGAAACACAACCGGGTACATGACGTCGAAATATGGCCTAATAATTCAAGGGATGTTCAACATATTGCGGCCTGAAATTCGGATTTAATGTTAGAAAAATGTTTCGCCTGGTCTGGCAAGCTTCGGATGTGTACAAAGGGAAGCAGCACATTTCGAACCATAGGTGGCACGCTTAGATACATAGCGATACAAATTCGTACGTATTTACATACAAAAAGGCAAAATTGTTCGGAGTTATGTTCAGCTTGTTGTGTTAACACAGGAATGTGGGTATAAATATATTTGCCATTCACTGAATCAATGTTGAATATTCATTAATATCCTTGATTCTCTGGAACTAACAAAATTAAATACAAAGGCCAATACCCTATTACCATCTCTTCAAATGTCCCCTGAGGATATTTTCCGAGGAGGTTACAATTGTCTTGAAATTGTACGGAGTTTTCCATACTTGAAGTTAGATGAAAAATATATAGGAATATATTTAGAAGGCTTCAAAACAAGATAAAAGAACAGGTGTTTGAATTATTCCAGTTTTATTAAGCTCTTGAAGGTTTCAATAAATACAAATATACTATATGGATGATTTTGGTGGTGGTTGAGAAGACCTCCAACAGGAAATATGAATTGAAAAACTTCTAGAAGAGCACTAAGGTCAGGAACTTTTACGCGTTCAAATTCTAAGTACTAGACCAACACAAAATTTGGCACCTAATTACGCGTTGGTATTTTTCAACTGCTCACGAAGTTTCAATCTGATTTTACCTCTAGAGATATTGCGGAAATAACGTTAAAATTTAAAATAACAGAATGCATATTTTTTCAAAATTTTCAAACAACTGGGTCCACACGAACTTTGCACTGAGTTGCGCATAGGTATTTCAAAACTTACACAAAGTTTAAATCTAATCGAAAATGCAATCTGACAATTTCAAGTCGCTAGGTCCTTTCCTTCGAAAGTTAGAGCACATACGGACAGACGGACGGCAATACGGACAGACGGACGGAAAGAATTGCATTTGACCTCGAACTCTTCTCCAGGGAGACCATAACTACCGTAGTAAGTAACGATATGTCTCTGGACCAAGGAAACGTGGTTTCCGAAACGTGCGTTAGATGCAGAAAGTGTGAGTGGATTATAGAGTAGTTACACACTGTTTTGTTATCAGTATTCTATCCACAGTGAACCCAAATAGTAAGGTTAATATAAACACAGGTAAAGCGTAGAAACAAAACAATTATTTGAATTAAATAATAGATAAAACCAAGTATCCAAGTCTGGACAAGAATAACGCCGACTCCCAACTTTCTGATCATTGAGGACGAAAATGTGGTCAAGCAAATATTTAAATAAACGAATTCATTGACTACATGACAAAGTTTGTCACTATGATGAAAAATATCTTCGTCAACGAAAATATTCTATTGATGAATGAAACAAGGAAGCTATGCGACGAAGAATATTTTCATTTATTCTATGAACTGGATTCATGAAATGAATCAAATCTTCATTATATTGAAGTATGAGTACATCATTCAATGAAAATATTGGAATAGAGATTTTATGAATGTTCTTTCATTCATTCAATGAATGCGACCTTCAACTAATGATATCAATTGTATGTATTTTACATTGATACAATGAAAAATTAATTGTTTCAATGGATTGATGTCGATGAATGGCTGTTCATTGATAAAATGAAGGAATTATTTTCAGTACACAGACAATACAATTAATGAAACTAAAAAAAAGTGAGAAGAAATTGAACATTATGTGTTCTAGGAGATATACACAATGCTAAGGGCACTTTCTGCCTCAATGTTGCCTCATATATAAAATTGATGCAACATAAACAAGCAAATTATTGGGGGCCAAATCATGATTTTGTCAAATTATTATTTTTGAAAACAACACAAATATAAATCGACTTTACTACAGATTTTCATATTTCTCTTTTCCTCCACTTATTCTGTGGAACAGCGCATTATCGTTAGGTCTAAATTCCTGTAATTCTCGATTTTTTTCCGGACATGCTTTTGAATGACTTGGTTGGCCGAGATCGAATTTAATTCTGTCCATAGCCCACGGTCCATCCGCCTGGCCGTTGCTACGATAACATGCGAATGGAACAGGCTAGCAACTTGAGACGGTCAAGGTAGGTTGGAAACAAAATGCGACGCCAAAGTTTGCTAATGGGTGAATTTCACTGTAAGGTTATAACGATTTGAAATTACGAAGTTATTTCCTCAATATCTGGAGGAGATGGTACTGATGCGGTAATATTGAAAATAAGTAGTTTGTTGGAGAATACTGAAGCATAAAATTGTGCTTTATATCGTGAGAATTTTATAGTTCGTTGAATACATTTTTTTTCCAAAAATATTTGTTGACAGTTTTATTTTCCGGAAAATTTTAATCAGATGGAGAAATGGTATATGCAATATTGAGAAATATTTGACAAAGGTCGTGAAAAACGAAAGTATTGAAGAAAATATTTCTGTTAATTTTTTGTCTGATGAAGCAGTCAGATATAGGCTTATTGATTGTTCACATTAATCCGATATGGTTCATTGAGCAATATTTCTCTAGAAGCTGCCCTTGACAAATAATTTGAATCATGCAATAAGCACGACAGTTTTCTATGAATAATAATTTTCATTTGATTGTTCTTTTTTAGATATTCCGAGTGAAAGCCAAGGGAAAGCCTGAAAAATACTGCAAAATTTTCCAAAAATATCCTTCAATCGATATTTCAGGTACTGTTTAACATTACATTTTTATGTGAATTGATTGTTGGTTTTCGTCGCTAAACGCCATCAATTTATTATAATTCATCATTTTGTAGGTTCTGAAACGGAACTATTAAAAATTAAATAGTACTTCTTCATTACAATTCATCAGCTGAATTTCATTCAGAAGAAAACCTTCAATGAAAGTAGAGTATGATATACCGAGATGAATCTTTGCCGGAGTTGCACATAGGATCTGAAAGCATCACTGGAAATCGGATGTTACTTCAGGAATTGTTTCCTATATTGGGAATAATTAATGAAAATATGTATTCCTTACTGTCGGAATTTCATGAAAATAATATTTGTGACATGGTTTATTTTCATGACTTTCACACCCTGTTGAAAATGAAGATTAATATATAAAACATACAGTATATTATAGAAATTAATCATGAGCAATGTAACATATTCTGAATTGTTTTCGCTATAACCACTTCCTCAGTAACCCACTGTCTCCCCTGCACTAACTACAATTTATCTTCTGCGGATTCCTTTGTAATATCGGTGGCAAATTCGTCTTTCTCTTCCATAAGAAACTTCGCTTATTCTAGATTATCTCTATAATTTCCTGAAAATTTCGAGCGATTCCATGGGGGATTCTCTCGTGAATCTCTCTTCAATCTGGAATCATTTTTCATTCGAGTGAACCCCTCTATTGACAATTCGTTATTGCTGAAAGAAACTTATTCCAATATGGGTGCTGCGAGGTAGAATCAGAAACCAATTTCAGTTATACACTTTCAGATATATCCAGAGAATATCATCTAAGTTTGTCTGTTAGAAATTTCAGCCTGATTATGAAGAGTTCCTGAAAGTATATTCGAACTCTGATTTATAAGTTTTAATATTGGGGAAAATTCATATCCATATTTCATTCAGTTGCCCTGAAACTATTACAGCCGGAAATTTGGATCGTGAATACTCGAAAAAAGTACTGACGTCAGGATATTTTGTTCCTCTTGATTATTTTTCTTTATCGGTTCACTCGAACTTATAGGTTGCTTTAAAGCTACGAAGACATTTTTTTCACCAACCCATGTTATGGATATAGGGCCTTTGTTCAATAAGAGTTACCGTTTTGATTGGCTCGTCATTTTGGTAGCTGACGTTTTCAACAGAGAACAATTGAAAACTCCAAATGCTAACAAATTTCAGTTAGCACTTAAACTCAAACTTGTCATGTCTTGGTAGATATACATGAAAAAAATTGATACTTGAGGTTTTGTTAACGGACAGAATTTTTGAATTTTGGGTTCAGAAAACCCAAACATGACTGTTGAAGAGCCTTTCTATCCACATCGTATAACTGTTTGTAGCGGTTTTCAGGAATGATAAATTATTGCGCTTGAATTATTCTAGAATAAAGCTGTTGTGGCCATATCAATGGATGGATTGCACTATCGAATCATATCTCATTATTTTTCTTGTTCAAAATTTAATGCTTTGAATATGGACAATATTTATTCACGAGACGGCGATGAGTGCCACACAAGTGGTGAAAACATCGGTCTTTGCCTGGAAAGTTCTCATTCAGTATAAATTCCCCAAATGACGATCACCATTGGCTGCAAAACAATGTGTTTCAACCCTTTGGAGTTACACATACATTTGACTCGTGCCGACGCTTTTTAGTTAATTAAAGAAGACAAGACTCATGTCGTAATCGAAGAAGAAGAGCCCTAATACGGTCCTTTAAACTTATGAATGAAATTAAAATCAAATTATTCTTTATGCCAATTGGTCCTGTATACCACCCTCCCCACTCGTTCTGCATGTGAACTTGTACCTGTAGTTAGTAACGGTAAGTCTCTGGACGAAGAAAACATGGTTTCCGAAACGCGCGTTAGACGCAGAAAGTGTAAGTGGATTGGAAAGTAGTTACACACTGTGTGGTTGTTAGAAGTTGGGTAAATTTTGAATATCCGTGATATTTTTAGTCATAAAATAGTTTTGTCATTATTGCTAAGGAAGAATTCAGTATCATTAAGTCTGATCCTATTTATATCGAAAAGTTTCAAGGGAAAATCTCCGTTTCATTTCATGCTACCCATCTAACAATTACTTGGCTTAATTGACTCTGCTTTTCACGCCTCCCATTTTCTCTTCAACCATCATCTTTGGCCCCCTATTTCAGAAAATATAATTTATACAAACCCGAAAATTTTATTATATGACTGGGTTCGAAATTGAAAAATAATCGATGCTTGGAAAAGCTAAATTAGCTGAGTGCATTTTTTATAATCACATTTAATACACCCGAAGGATCTTTGTGCCAACATCAATGCTCAGCAGTGGAACCAAGTGCCTATTTTGTTCTCGTTATTAACCTGTGGCGAATGGAATAAGGCGCTGATGATATCTCCATGCTACAGGAAATTTTTAACAGAGTTTTGTGCCATCGCTTATTTGTAATAGTAAGATTGTTTAGTTCACTCAAATCTCCTCATTCAATAAAACCTAATAAAAATGTTTGTCGTCTCCTAAGCATAATAAGGGTAACCTTGTTTTGTTCGAAGTATCGATTAAAGATTCTGTAGGTGTTTTCTGGGTTTTCACTCCCAATATCTTGAACATAACTACTAAAAATTCAATAAAATTTATTTATGGAAAACGCCCCTGCTGATTGCAAAATTAAACTATTCATGCTGTTTTATTGTTTCTCAGTTTGGAATTTAAACCGATTTTATTGATTACCGGAAATATCTCCTGTTGGCACTTAGCTAATTCAGCATTTTCAGGCGGAAATTTTATCTTCCATTACTATGAAAAGTTTGCACTAGAAACTTGAGAATTTGTTTTATGGAGTGCGAAATATAAGTGAAATCATCATTCGTGAAAAAATCCGATGACAATTAACAAATATATTCTACGCACCCCTCAGACACAAAGATGAAAGACTCAAGTTTTCAAGAAAAGTCAATTTATAGCATAGCCAGGGAACGCACAAAAGATTTTATTATTTATCTTTAAAAATCTACAAATATAACATACCCAAATCATATTTACTTCTCTGAAATGGTTCCTTATTTCGGATTAAATTCAAATGAGTCTTCTCGATGAAGGTTATTGATGCGATCATTAGAAGAATTTCTGTATTAATAACCTTTATCAAGTAGACTCATTTGAATTTAAGGTTTGAAATATAACAAATAGTTTATTAGAGTCATTATCAACTGTCATATAATTTTTCGAGTTCAAAAGATCCCTGAAATTGTTGTTTACTACATCTAATTCATCAAAGGAAGAAGATGGCGTGGAACTTGAGGCATAATTGTTCTATGCACAAATATTCGCATTTAACAAGCTTGCCAGGGGTTCTGAATCAGCCCGTTTGTAATCAGGTGTTGGTGAATACACGTGGTAAGATTTTGACATTGAATACAGAATAGATGCTACTGAGGGTTCTCAATCGAAAGACAAAAGATGAAACACTTTGTCTGATATTATTATTGTATTGTATTCTATTATGCCACCGTTTTCTCAAGTTTTTTACTTCAACCATCGTTTGTTAGTTGATATAAAAATCAAATCTGTCATTCATACTTAGTACGTTGAGGACAATAAACCATATCGTAGGATAACAATAAAGAAATATATAATATAATTGTATTACAGAAAAATTTGCATTTTTAATGATTTTCCTAATTTAACTTTGTGCTGACCGATAAGATTTACACAATGAAATAACTCATTGTTATGTATTCGGATATGTGTTTTCGGGTGGCACGTTCAATATATCAACGAAAATAGGGGAAATAATTGGAATCCATTTGTATTTGCAGATTCATTGTGATAAGGAAAGACCCAAGGGTAAAAGCACAAATTTGGTTCATACATTGTATAGCTGGTAAATTTCATGAATGATGGCTTTGTTATGATAACCGCCGAAATGAACAAGACTCATATTGTAATTTCAAATGCACGATGTAGCAAACAGTGCATTTCGGATTCGTGCATCATGAATTTTTCGGCCGATGTGAACACTTGGTGTTCGGTTTTTTTTATAGCTGATAAACTCATCGGAATATTATCCTTGTTGAGTAGATTGACTTGTGACCATACTATAATTAGTCAATACATATACAGTTAGTATTTTGTATATTGTCCTTATTTCATATTTCTTCGAATTTCGAAAGAGGAATGGTGGAGGACTTGTGCATCACAATGGCCAGGAACAACGAATGTCTATTATTATTGGATTCATTCAAATTCAAGATCAAATTTTCAGACAGAATATTCTATACGCTGTGTCCGGAAAAGCTAAATGGGAAGTGAAATATTCTAGTGGAAAGTATGAGGTCCTGGTACAATATATCGTTGCAAAATATTTCGTTATTATCGGTATATTCAAAAAGCTCACCCTGTATTGCCGAGTTTGGGTACATACTGAAAATGAAGCTTACTGTTTGATTACTGCACCACAAAAGATAACTCTCAGAAGGGGTCTTTATCAGGTTGAATCATTAAAATTAGGAAACTTCCATAATTAAAGTTATACAAAGCTTTGAAGAAATTATCGATTATCTTGTCGAGAGAAAAACTTCCATAATAGTATTTTAACTCAAAAATTCATAAGAATTTTTAGTATATATACTTGACTACCATAAAAATCTCTACTGTTAAATATTTGTTTGGCTATCGTGCAGAACCTACAAAACCAGTATTGATGAAACCTTTCGGCTCAAATATTTTATGATTCGCTTGAAACATGATATTTACTTTAACCCGAAACATCGAATCAAACGCAGTTTAACAATTTTTTCCAGGTATTCTTCCAATATTGATATGCAGACTAATTGCAATCAATAAATTATTAATCCTCCGTGGCTTAGCAACAGAGCATTTACTGCGAATTCGTGGACTGCGGGAATGGCTAGAAATCTGCAATTTTCTGTTTGTTCACATAAAAACCTCCAAACTAATTTAAACGAAAGTTTTTCTGCTCTGAGGCTCCCCATAGAGAAATTTTGCAGTATTACAAAAAATTTTCTTTCCGTTCAGAATATAGTGAAAATCCTTGTGCATTTCAGTTGTCTGGAGTGTGATTATATTGATTGTACATCAGTATGCATCTGGAAAAATATTAGAATGGAAGATACTTTCAACAGATATTCTACTCTTCCGAAAAAAAATTAATGATTCGTCTCTACTGAAACTCTAAGTTTCTTTTTGATTCTCGGGCATCTCAGCATGAACTCTGACTTGTTTGGATTTGAACAAGGCTTTAGACCTCTCCAACCAGGAGATCTTGTATATAAATCTAGGGTCCATTGGTGTGAGAGCAGCAGCACTGGAGCTTCTGACGTTATATCTCCCGAAAGAAGTGCATAAGATTGGTAGTTCTAAGCGAACAGAGTTGAATTAAATGCGAAAAGAATCCAGTCCAATAGATATTATGTCAGAGAAGTGATTAAAATTGCCTTCAACTTCTTGATAACAACTTGGATGATCATATAATAAGGCCGCATTGAGGAACTATAAAAGCACTTTCCATACTCAAGAAGAACGATGATAAAACCTGTGTTGCTTCAAGGGTTTGTCGCGTATGTTTTTGTCGCTCAAAGCTATTTTGCAATTCATCATTTAGATATGGTTGTTTGCTTTAATCAATCTGTGAATGCTGTAATCAATTGTTTTACAATTTATATAATATCATGATAGTTCTCACAGTTACATCCTATCTTTGCCGGCAACATCTCGTACCTGATACCAAGCAGTATTCTGGAACCCCTGAATGAGGCACCTATTTCACATTTTATTTTTACAAAATATTCCTTTTTGCATACCGATGGTTTTTCCATCCCTTCACGTCCAGATCATTTTCCTCCGAACAACTATTCGATTGAGATGAAAAATTACTCAGTTGTGTATCTCGTTATAATAAAAACAAGGATTCTTAGTTCGGGAGAAAAGTAATGATTTTGCCATCCTTAGTTTGATAGTTTAAGCTCAACTAGCTCAGTCTAAGCGGAAAGATTGTCCTCATATGATACGTTTACTCTATGGAAATGCAACAAGAAGGTTAGGTCTTACAACAATCCAACTGAGGATTGGCTCATGGAGAAATAAAGCTCTGGTTTGATATAAACCTACATGACACATGAAAGAATATCTGTCGATAGATCAACAGATTTTCCATCATTTTTAGGTTTTTCTGGGTTTTCACTCCCAATATCTGAAACAGAACATAAAAATTACATAAAATTGTTTTTTCCATGAAAACTTCCTTGCGGATTGAAGTTTTTATTATTCCTGTGTTGTTTATCATGCAATCTGTTTTCCACGAAACTGCCCTTGACAAATCCTGCAATCCACAAGAGCGTTTTCCATGAAAAAACAATTTTATTTGGTTTTTATAATTCCTGAGTGAAAACTCAGGAAAAACCTAAAAATTCATCCAATCAGCCAAAGCACCTACACTGTAGAGCTAACCAAAGAATTCAGTTACCGCAGTTCCCTCTTTCACCAGTCGTCAGACTGACTCGAATTAGAAAGGCAATATAGAGAGGATTTTAGATACTTATGACCTGCCAGATGACATGTTGGCATTTTATTGGCTTTTCATAACCAACAAAGAAAGTATGGCAGATGATTTGCCAATATAAGTGGTCAATAGCGTTTTTCGTACATCTAAGGTCTGAAATATCACCGCTTGGAGGACCGGACATTACAGGAAAATCCTCCGGTTCAAAAAGCAAATGTAGAAAAAATTTTTCACTACTAAATGAAACAAAATTGTGTAATTGGCATTTTTACTAACTTCATTTCGTGACAACTCCAAGATTTCGAAGGAAGATATCCTCTTTCGAAAGGCTAAAAAAATTAATTGATGTGGATAATTAGAGGGAATCACAACACATTCTTACCTACCTAGTTCACAATTCAAACGTTATAGTCATTCTTAAGAATGGTTCAAAAGATGGTGAAATTACGTCCGCACATGGTACAATCTTGAAATCAAAGAACAGATACATATTAAGATACGGTTATGTTTAAAATTACATCTGTGGTCACATGGATCATAGACAAGAATAAGAACAATAGATACTTCCAACCGTCACAAAGATAAGTATGGAAGATCAAACAGAATACAACTGTACACACTCAAAGAAACAGATCCAAACACGTATGACAATTGATTGTACAAGATACTGAGGCCCTTCACATCTTCTCTATGATTGACCGTTTTATTCTTTTTTCGATGAAAAGCATCTCACTAATATTTTTCGCATATCTATTCTTTTCAAAGTCTGAAATTCTGACCTCATTAAAGTTGAACTTGTGTCTTGTCACATGTGTATGGGAAGATGAAGCTTTTTTATCGTCATAAGTGGAGTTGTTGCAATCAATTTATATTATTTGATTCTTTCCTTGGGGTATTGTTTAGTTCGTCCAATACATGAGCTGTCACAATTAAAGCAGGGGATCTGGTAAATAGAGTTTCATCCGAATGAATCGTGTTTCAACATTATAAAAATGTTTTTCTCTGTCTATGTTATAGTGTGCACATCAGCAATTCAATTCTTTGAATTTAATTTATAGTCTGGGACAATCGAGGGGGCCGATTCTTGAATCTCGATCAAGAATTGAAAAGTATGACAATTGCCATATGTCCCCGTCGATTTTCTTAGTTAGGTTGTATCATTATAAACTATATGCTCCACTCGACCAACACCGTTACATATTCTGTCAGGAAGTATTTGGTGAAGTTATTCTTATAAAGGATTTCTTTGATTATTTTGATATTTTTCATGAAAATTTATATTTATTATATTTTATTGGCTCTGAAGATTGAATTCTTAACAACATTGACTTTTTGTTGTGAACTGTGATTTCTGAAAAACTTAAGAATTCACCAGGAAATAAAGTTAGTAAAGAGTCCAATTACCCAATATTTTTTCATTTAGAAGGCAAAATGGAAGAAATCATTCCACTTTCATTATTCGATACCTCCTGTTAGTTTTCTTTGTTTTTATGTTGCAGATATTGTTTCTGAAAATTTTGTCGAACTAAATTCAAGAACGAGAAGACACTTTCAATATAAATATGTCAGCGTATTGTTTGAAGAAATTTCAATTCCTCTTCACTTGGGGAGACAAAGTTTTCCACAGAGGTTTGAATCTTTGTGCTCTTGTATTATACGTTAAAATGTTTATTGCTAAGACTACATTTCCTCTGATTATACTATGAATTCTACACATATGCAATCAATGTTGTCCGATATTCCAAAGGACTTAATGCTTCACACAATGAAAACACATCAAAAGTTAGATGCATTGATTCGCTCGACTGAACTCGTCACCTCTATTGAACTACACTCAGCAAGACTCCTTCTTTTGACGAATGGATGTTTGAACACGCAACTAGTGGCTATTAAAGTAATGATTTTCTTATGACGTCACTAGCTTGTTCGTTACTAACTGTTTGATTCGTACTGTGGGCATCAACACTCATAAAGTATAATATATCAAATCAATTATAGTTTGTATTTGTCGCCATCAATGCTGATTGAGTCAAGTCTAAATAGGCTTTCTTGACGGTCCATATTGATGGGCTCAAACACTGATGAATCAGTTAGGCGTCTTCAAGTGTCAATAGGGAAGATCAAAACCTATTTCAGTGAGAAAAATTATTCACTTTTTGGAGAAGGGAACGTGGTTTGCGCCGCAGGTTTTAGCAAGTTCATTGAGGACAAATTCACTCCCACGAAAGTTTCATTAAATGAAACAGATCGACACCAATATTCCTCCAAACACAGTTATAGCGAATTATTTCCAGTAGCCGGGATTTCTATATCGCTTCCAATTTGGTCATCGATGGACATTATATTTCCCCCAAATCGTTTTTTGTGCGTTATATGGACTATTCCGAACTTTCACTCAAAGTCGAAGTTCTCTTTTATCGAATTGCAAAGTTTGTTATTGTCGACCATTACAGTATAATCTTCTGTTCAATGGAGTAGAAGAAATTATAGAAAGGAAAAGGTGAAGTGTTAACTTTCGAGGGTGATATATTAACAATTGCTTTCCTTGCTAGAGGGAAACAAGAGAACGAGACGTTGTCGAATAGCTGGAAAACTGGGCACGGAACATGTTTTTCGAACAGTCAAATGCATGGATAATTTATGTTAAGACTTACCTCATAAATGATGTCTATCGATTTGTTGAAGCTGCTCGTTCCGGATACAATCTACAAAGAGAATAGGGGGTAAGTTTCCAACCAAAATAGCGATATTAACTACGGTATACAGTGCACACATAAATAATTGTCTGTTTAATTTCTGCAGGGATGTGTGGGGAACAGCGTGTTATTGATCGGACTAAATGACAGTAAATTTGTTTTTTTCACATACAATGATCTCAAGCGACTAGGTTGGACCCACTAATGAAAGATTCGATGTCAAAATCGATTCTATCCGGCCGGCCGTCAGTTGCCCCGATAATTCGAGAAACAACAAGAACAATGAGATTAAGAAGCGTATCAACATGCGCCTTAATAGGCGAAATCGGCCGAACAGTTTCGGAGTTCGGAGAAATGAATATCCAATGAAACGGAAGTATGGTATAGTGTTGTAAAAACATACTCTACAGGTTTACGCAGAATTTCAGCTGAATCTGAAAGATTATTTCAAAAATATAAAATTGTTGGAATTTTTCCTTGTAAGGATACTATCCTCACGAAATTATGCTTACGCAATTTCGCACGACGGCATCGAGTTTCAATTGGACCGAATCATCATTTTTTGGGTGAGTAAGGAAATGAACGGTAACAACGTTTCAAATGAGTGTAACTCCGAAAGAAACAGGCCGATATTGGGAAAATGATAAAGCGTACAAAATTGTATCGAATAACCAAAGCAGACATTTCCCAAGCTTGGATTCAGAATGGCAAAGTTCGAAACAACCGAAGTTGCAACGTTCACTTGAATTATTCCTGAATAAAAACCAACAGTGATATGTATTAAAAAGCACCTGTTACACGCTCGACTTCGTTTCAAAGTTAATGAAAAATTGGTGGTCTAAAATCGTTCGTTAAACATTTCATAAAATTTTATCGAGCGAGAGAACAAAGGAACATATCCGAGGCAGAAATAATCTTTCTTCTTTTCATCAGGCCACCACGAGATACATCTGCATCACTGACTGCCCGCTATTCTACCTCAAAAAGTGGAAACGTTGATGGAAGTATCAGGATCGATGCAATGCGGATGTCTAGCCTACATATGGCCCGCGGGCCACGATGTGGCCCCTATAGACTATCACCCCGGCCCGCCGCAAACGTTCATTCTTTTGAATATTTATCTGCATGTTGGCTGGTAAAAGAAGAATATGTAATATACATAAACATGTACTTGGATTATCGAAAATTGTGTGCTCCACAAAAGTTCACAACTTTTGAGATTCATGCTTGATAACAGAATATTTTTCTATTTTATGAGTGCTTAGTTTGTCAATCTGAAGAATAACCTTGAAATTCCTGAAATCACCTGAAATTTAGTTTTGGCTACAAAACTTGAAAAAAACGAAAAAAAAAATTTGCATGACTTTCTCGAGCTTTATTTGCAGCCATAAAACACCTTGGTAGTGCTTCACTACTGAAAGCTTTACTATATCCTAGAGATGCCACTTTTTGGAATGATAAATAAGGATGTTGGTCAATAAATCTAGTAAAAACATCGACAACAAACTAGTTGCGTATATTTTCAGAATGGCGCAGGAGCCGGATTGATTCTTCGTTATGTCAATTTTGAATTTTTTTGAAAAAATTGAGAATCGTCGAAAGATCACGTTCTTCAATTGACTCGTTAACTCATTCCCAAAGGAGTAGAAATGTCTTCTGAGTCTTTCTATTTCTTGTTTGAGCTCGCCACGATCCATAACTTATTCAATAAATATATTATTAGATATACTAACTAGTAAGCCTCTAGTTTTACCTAGCGATAGATGGAGCTCAAATATAGATCTACTAGAACGATACGTAGGAAGCGCCGAGATCTACCTACCAGGTAAATTTGCCTTTTTCGGTAAATCAATTTAATTGACGGCTTTTGCCACCAGTCTCGGCCAACTGTCGTAATGACGATAGAACACTCTTTTTGAATTCATCAATTGAGATGTTTGCGCAAAAATGTCAATGAAATACATCGACAGCGGATCCATTTTCTAGAGTTAGAATATGGCGAAGAAGCCGGGATGAATTCCTTAATGTGACGATTATGTGAATTTTTCAAAAATACTCAGTAGTGTCGTAGGATCAAGTTCTTCAGTTCATTTGTTAGCTCTATCCCACAACTTTCTCCCAATAGAGTCAAAAAACATAATTTAAAAGGTCACGGAAAGGCTATAGTGGTTTTGAGTTTCAAGAAAACATTCTTAATTCATATTGAAATTTTAAAACTGTTTTTCAGTTCAGCATAAAATTCACCTAGCAAATATCAGTTAGTAATAAATAATTTCGAAAATTATTGTGATTATCCTAGGCTTCTGTTCAAAATTCGAGAAATGTGGATTAAATGATTACAGGAAAAACATTGCTTCATTTGTATATTATATGCTAATATCGTGAATATTTTTTTTTATTTGCATTCCCTATTGTGTACTCTTCATATGACGATTTTGAATGTGAATGAAACAATTTTTATACCAGACCAATATCCGAGGCTTTCAGCTTATGTAAGAAAATACTGTCTCTTTGTGGGCATGACTCTATCACCCCCCGATGGAATCTTTTCGAACCCCTGAACAGAGGATGTAATATTTTCTATCTTCACCCCGTCGAGTGTTACTTTATTAAATCTATATTGAAATATACGCTTTATCGTACGTAAATCTGCATAAAAGAAATTCAAAGCATCAATTCGGGTCTGTCAGAATGAAGCGCAAACACATTTTTAAATGGTTAAGTGTTAAGATGGTGATAAGAGCTGCATTCGGTGGATACTACAGTATTCCATAGGCACGCAGAAAGGCAGTATGTTCAATGCCGATAAGCTGAAATGGGCTCTCGTGAACCGAAATTAAAATGGCTTCAGTAATGAGTTTTTACCATCCTCGGCTAGTTGATATTGTTGATACATTTACGTTCAAATTAACACATAGCCATCAAATCGATTTTTCATTTTGCGAACAGCAACAGTGGAGGTCGAAATGGATCATTTTGAATTGACACAAGGTTGCAAAAGACCTGAATGGTTTTTAGTGTCATTGACTAATAACAAAGGTTAACATCCACATTATTAGTGCTCTCTATTGGATTGAGATTCGATGTTTTGGCTGATTATGCGGAAACAATTTCATCATGTTTGTTGGATTGAGCACATTTATTCATTAAATATTTTGTTTCAGAGAGGACAGAGAAGCGCCCACTTCAAGTTTCGGAATATGAAGGGTTTTACGATTTTGGTTCCATATCGATGATTTTCGAGGTCGCGTTTCTTAGGTTGGCTACATTGATTGTCACCATCAGCGAAATTTCCGATTCTACTTGGTCATTTTATCCCCTGAGGTGCACGGTATTTTTGGCGTGAAAAATCTCCTTCACTTTTCGATATAGCTTGGACAAATTGTGAAAGATTTCACCAGTCGATATTCTGAAACAAATTCTGATAGAAGTTCAATGGCTCCGAGAATTTGTGTTTTGGCGAATTTTTCTTGCCAACAAACTTGATTTAGATGGTTCTAGTTATGTGTCACTTATAAAGGGTGTTTTTTAGAGGTCTAGAGCTTTCGCTTAGCAACACTGTTTTAACTGGCGGCCATTTTGTCAGCATGTCAAGAGATTTGTGTTCAGTTTGGTCGAGCATTTCAACATGAACAGACTTCCGAATTGTGCAAACTTATTTTGAAAATAAGGGTTCTGTTCGAAATACGTATCGCGCTCTACGTCCATTTCACGGTCAACATAATCGTCCATCAGAGCTAATTCGACTAACTATGGACCGTTTTCGCAGCACGTTCATTCTTACTGATAATACGCTTCCACAGAGACGTCGTACAGTGAGAACAGAAGAACCCATTGCTGCTGAACAGCGGAGCGTAAAGGAAGACCCGAGTCAGTCTATCCGCCATCGTGCACAGACATTGGATATGTGTCCAACCACTTTATGGACGATTTTGCGGGGAGATCTTGGTTATCAAGCTTACAAAATCCAACTCGTGCTAGTATTGAAGCCACACGATCACCTAACAAGGAGTAGATTGCCGCATAATTTCACGTTCCGGGCCCGTGAATTGGCCTCCAAGATCGTGCGATTTAACGCCGCTAGACTATTTATTTTCTGTGAGGATATGTGGAGTCGCTAGTCTACGCAGATAAGCCCGAAACGATCGACTACGAGGAGGACAGCATTCGCCGCATTATTGCCGATATACGGCCACAAATGTTGGAAAAAGTGATTGAAATTTGGACCTCCCGATTAGATCACCTCATATGCCGGAAATAATATTTAAATTATAATGCCAAAAGATTATCTTTTGAATAAGTCAATTTCAGACATACATCCTAGTTTTATTCCAATTCCATGTTCTATACCTTAAAAAAAACACCCTTAATTTTCTATGTCTCGATGCAATTAATTAATGGGGATAGTACAAGCAATCATACGGTTCAGACAGGATGATTCTGGAGGATACCTTCGAATCGTAGGATAAGTTTTTACTAGTCAAGATGATTTGAAAACAATGTTCTGTTCATGGATGGGTGCCGTATTGAGACTCATTAGGCTGAATGGTCCGATTCGACCGATTTCACTTTCTTCAATAACTTTTCTATGCTAATATGAATGAGATACATTCAATTATTTTGAGGTTTTTTTCGAGATAGGTAGTTGTAATTGAATAATGTATCTCAAAAAAACTGTTGGAGTTATTGAATGTACTCATCAAATCGAACTCCGCTGGAAATTCCATCAATATTGAATAAGCTACACAAAAGTTTTTTTTTTAAAGAAGTGAAATGGGTCAAATGAGACAAATTCTCTTGTCTTAATAACAATAACCATAACCCAAAAATTTATTCCAAACAGTATTGACTAGTGTGAACTTAACCTTAAATTGGACGGTATTCTCCGAAATCACCCTTTATAAGTCGCTATAGTCCAATTCTGTAGATAACTAGAACCCACTAAAATCTTTCCGATGACAATAGCATCTTCTCCAATCGATTAATATTTTTTCTCCAAAGGAAAAATACGGAATCTATGGACAAAATTGAAACACAAAAACATCCGTATGCCAAGTTTTCAAATAATTCTCTATGATTCCTAATGTCTTCCAAACATATCACCTCATTTTTCATATTCAGATATGGAAGGTTTTTCCGGAATTAGATGAATACCGTATGATCAGATAATTATTTTCTCCCGAGTATTATTGGGCGGGATCTGAGTGGATATTTGTGTATGAATTTGAGAGCGCCGAAAGTTTCTGATTTCAACTAGTGTTTTTTTCGAATTTCCGATCAATATTTATTTCCATTCAGTCTCTCTTGAAAATATTTGAACACAAGTAGCCGAGTGAGTGTGAACTTAAATTCTGTTCTGGACTTGTTCTGAAATTTCATAATAAAGTACTGCAAGTCTGCACGAAATCCATCGGACTTCCTTCCCAAAATATGTCAGAAAAATCCGTTTTCGTTGCCTTCTGGAATTTTTAGGTGGTATACAATACAGCAGCTGCCATTCGAAATCTCTAGGGCCTGTTTATTAATATTTGTCTGTAATAAATTATCATAAAATATGAGGGAGGAAAAGCCTCAAATTCCTCCCTGAGAACTCCCTTAAGACGATACAGTTTTTCATGTCATGACGAAGTTTGTTTTCGATATGTTGTTTAATATTTTATAGATCCTCTTAAAGTGTCAACGGCAAACACATCCATCATCGCTTCGACGCTGCAAGAACAGATTTTTTATTGTGTCAATGTGGAATTGACCGTGACGGGTTTCTTCTGACTAATATTTTTACATCGTACTACCATTCCAAGATTTTTTGATTGATGAATGATGCGTTCCTGTATCGATGTATATGTTGCTGAAATTTTTCGCCGCACTAAATCTTTGTCAGCTTGATGGTGGCCATTTTTCCGACCTGAATTTATTACAGGCCACGACAATGAATTACAGCAAGACTGTATTTTATACATTGGGAACGATTACTCTACACGAGGTGGAAACTTCATTTCCATCGGAAAATAATTATTTATCGCTGCTCAATTATCGGATATTTACGAAGGCGTAAAAGGGCCACTCTTTGTCGAAAAAAATTTTTCTACCTAATTCCGAGTTTAAACTCGGAATTAGACTCATTCCGACTTTGAACTCGGAATTCCAACTTTGAACTCGGAATTATAGACTAATTCCGACTTCAAACTCGGAATTATACATAATTCCGACTTTGAACTCGGAATTAGACTAATTCCTACTTTGAAGTCGGAATTATAGACTAATTCCGACTTTGAACTCGGAATTATAAACTAATTCCGACTCTGAACTCGGAATTATAGACTATAATTCCGAGTTTAAAGTCGGAATTAGTCTATATTTCCGACTTCAAAGTCGGAATTAGTCTAATTCCGAGTTCAAAGTCGGAATTATGTATAATTCCGAGTTTGAAGTCGGAATTAGTCTATAATTCCGAGTTCAAAGTCGGAATTAGTCTAATTCCGAGATTTAAGTCGGAATTAGGTGGAAAAATTTTTGTCGACAAAGAGTGGCCCTTCTACGCATTCGTAGATATTCGCCATTTCTGTCTGTAATTTCTAACTATAAACGGAAATAAAAGGAGTAAGGAAAAAAAACACCGGAGGTATAGAATTAACATATGATTCCTATTAGTAGGATTCACTTAATGGCGTGTTCTTATGGGTCAAGTTCAGTTCATCAAAAACTGATGAAAATATAAGTTTGATAGTGAAGTTTGAAAAAAACTCGGGGTATAAGAAATCTCGCTGCAGTAGTTAGCTAGAGGATGCTGATATTGTGATAATCAGTCATCTATACGTGTATGAATTTCCAAATGATTCTGTAGTTCTTCGTTGCAATTACTTTGATATTCGATCAAATATGTGAGGATTCCAATTATTCGAGCTTTTAGCTTGAAATCAAACGACTTCAATGAAATAAACAATAAGAAACTCCGATAATATGAGGTGTAGTTTCAGTAAATGACCAGGAAACTAGGGGTGCTAGAGAAACTGGAAAAGCAGCCTACAGAAATTAATATCCAACCAACCAACTGATTCGTTGATGTGCACAAATATAACTATATATATTGACAAAGAAAACCATCCATCTGAAAAGTTTTCACACTGATTTTTACGAAATGATTTGTTTAGCCAACAGAATCAATCTTGAAAATGTTTTGAAGGGAATATACTGGATTTTGTGCTTCTTTCCCTTGAAAACTATATTCCACGATTTCAATAGTTGAATATTATATGAAATTCAGATTGTTTCGAATGTTTAAATTTTTGAATTGTGACTTTTTTAATATTCTTCAGATGTGGTTGGACTGCAGATTCAACTTCACATAAAAACAATTCAACTAGATTTACGTTATCATATTCCAAATCAGGTTACCACGAACCAGAAAAATACTAGGAAATTTTAGTGTCACAATTACCGCAACCGGTGTATGGAGGTACAATTTAAAATATATTCAATTTTCATGGGCAAAGCGAAGGATACTATTTAGTGCTAATTTTTTCGATATCAGTATAATATTAATGACCCACAACTTGATCTAGAAAGATGACACTACCGCTTGCGATTATATTTTTATATTCGCAGTAGGTCGGGTCAGTATTACCACTGTATGAATTGCGAAAATATATAGTACTTTATGCAAACATATAATCTACATATATATAGCACATATATATAGCACACCAAAAAATATCGGATGTGATATAAAAAGTGAATGCAAAAATTATAACAAGGGAAAAAACAAAATCATTACCAAAACATTCATTTGAAACAGATGCTGAAAAACGAAATAACAGTGTGATACCGATACATAATCAGGGTGATCAGGATGATCCTTCGAACAATAAAACCCATTTATGTTCCGTCAGTGATATTGAAATTTTTCGATCGGGTAATAAAACACAAACTTATGAATTATAAGAATTGGTTCATGGGAAAGAAAGAGCTTCAGTAATTATAAACTTTCATAACCACAAGGACGAATATCTGTCGATAAACGAACAAATATTCCACCTTGATGAGAGCTAATCATCCAATTCACGAAAACATCTACACAAAAGACCATTTTCCTTGGACACCGCTCCTTCGATGTAAATGTTTTGGTTGATTGGATGATTAGCTCTGATCACGGTGGAATATTGGTTGATTTATCGTCAGATATTTGAGGATATCTCGAGGAAAACTTTTCATTAACTAAGTTCAGTATGGCTTCAATAAGGGGAGGGGGGGTCGCCTCCTGACGTGAAAGTTGAAATGCATTGTGTAGACTTCAGAAGCATTAGAGGGCTACGCAATCCATATACTGAAATCGGGATACAACGCGTTAAAAGAAAACGCAGACATCTTTTCGAACCCGCACTCGCAAAGAGAATTCGGTAAACTTCAACTACGAGAACAGGGGCGCCTCAAGGTTCCTACTTGAACCAGTTTTTTTCATTCTAGACAAGAATGATCCACCAGGGAATGAACCAGCTCACAAAATATATATTTATGCAGATCGAACTGGCTTTATGAATGAATCAGTAGATAGATACATCGACAGGTGTCGATAACGGATTTTGCAGTTACATCCATTCGAATTTCCTTTTTGCCAAGAATATGTGAATACATATCCGATCGAATTAGAATTTCGTACTCGGTGGAAAAACAAGTTGAGGAGGAAATGGCTCTGAATTTGGACAAGCGCTGAGAAGCTACATACTTAACGTCAGTGTTTTCTAGAATTTTTTGCAGTAAACCTCGCTATTATTGATATTATTATGGTCATAACAACCCATTCGCCTGATACTCAATAATTCAATTCTGAAATGATCCAATCATCCTCCCTTCTCTGAGAAGTTGCACCACGTTTGCGCCTAAAAAAAGCATACTGTAAATATTGGGAAAAATCGTGAAAAAATTAATTTTGTTTCCCTTCTAGTATCTGCAAAATCAAGCCATCTGCGTAATTTCAAATTCCGTAGCGTGTTCTTCCGATGAATTACCTCCTGAAACTTCTCAACGTACTCAATGAACAATCTGTATATATCCTGCAGAAGCAAGACTTAACATGATGTCGAACTAGTGAGCCAGTGGATAGCAATATCGAATATCTTCCAGTACATCCAGACTGGTTTCTACTCGCTAACTTCAGCTCCCTCGCGAGCAGGAGTCATGAAATAGAGACCCTTTATCGTTATGCACATTAAAATGTAAATAAGATGTATGTTAGAATGCAAGTTAACGTTTAATTTTAGTTTAAGGTGATATCTTATCAGTATGCATGTAGAGGGTAAATTGCGAGGTGTGACATGCCATCAAGGAAATGGGAACGATAACGCAGGCACGAATATTTCGAATTCGATACTAAGATTATGAAATTTCTTCTGGAACGAGCACTCCGAGTGAGAGAACAACAAATTAGAATTTGAAGTGCTATTCTTACGGAGCTGGTATCGATGTGTATCGAGTAAGCAGAACAACTCAAGCGAATCAGACTAGTAATATCATTATCAACTGTGGTTTTCTGCCACTGATTGGAAGTGATAAATTTATATTGCTTGTTTTTGCGCGCATGTACTGGTAAACGGAGTGCTATCGTTCTGACTGTCATTTTCGAATGTTGAGCCAGAAATGGTCTCAGCGACCATGTTGGATTCGTGATGACGAATCCGGTGTCAAAATTGATTCTGTCTAGCCGACCGACGACATAATAACTGTAGAACGGAGCAAGCTAGCGACCTGAAATTTTCAGAATTGGTCATGCATAAAAATGTTGAGTCATCAGAAAGTTGGTTGATGGACCACATCGGCCAAATAGTTTCGAAGTTATAACCATTAGGACTTGAGATTATTTCCTCAATATCTCAGGAACTTTTAGTACGCTTGAATTGAATCTTGGTAGTTAGTTTGGAGCATACTGACGCGAAACTACTCGCACAATGTTGTTGGGATCATATGGTTAGTAAATTGAAAAAAAAATTCACAATGATGTATCAAATGTCAGTTCTATAGGGATTCAGGGTTCGGAGATATTGGGAAAAGTTATTCATTATATTGTGGTTTGTCATGGGGAAAATGAAAAAAAATTTTGCTAAAGGCACCTTTACCTCCTCGGAAATATTTAGCGATCTTCTTCTTATTTGATCCTCGTGAAATTCTGCACTCTAAAGGATTAATTCACTTCATACATTCAATCTTGCATGAAGGTTAGGCTGTCCAAAATATTTGATTGGGTTGTATAAAAGAATTTACGTGGAGTGGTGAAAAAATTGATTCGCGATCAGCCATATCTACAGATCAAGGTAACAAATAGCAGAAGATCAATTATTCTCCACCATCACCATAAGGCAAACGTTCACACATTAGCTCGAACAAAACTCTTTTGAGCACTCAAAACATCGGACTGACCGGTCATTCGTTATATAGTCCATTCTTTGCACTCATTTATTTATTCTTGTTCCCGCAGAACAAAAACACATTTCGGTATCAATTTTTTTCAATCACTGAAGGAGCAGTTGATGCGTCTAATTCATATGTTCTGAGGGTACCTCAATCGGAATGGAGAAACAGTGCTTCGAAAATTAGTTCAAAATGCACACAAACGTAAACAGATCTAACAACCAATATTTCGAAAAATGAAAAAGCCCAAACAACTGAAGTAGCAAATAAAGAGCACATTTTTATGAGAACTAATATCTATGGAAAAAAATTCGTCACGTCATATGATTCGGCAAGTATATTCCCATAAAAGCCTAGAGCGCAAATTTTTCATCGTACAAATTTTGCATTTCCATGTTTTATGCGATTTCGCCAACACTTTTCCAGCGTCCATTACATATGCGAAATGTCTCTTTGACGTGCTCGCATGTCAAGAGTAATTTGTGCTAATAATATCCAAAGTGAGTAATATTCATGCATAAATTACTCCGCAACGATTAAGTTGTTGATATCATTGCCGAGCCTAAGTGACTATTTTTTATTTATGAACTCGACAGGCTCACCCTACGTGGAGTTTTCATGGAAATGGTTGGTAAACGGAAAAACTGCGAAACTTCAATTAGAACCGCATTAAAATATTATTACCAACTCTGGAGTAGTTACTGAGAGACTTACCATAAATTATCCACCCTTTATCATCTTCATTATTGTCTTCAGAGAAAAAGTTTCATGAAAAAATTTTTCGCGCAGGCTGAGCTTCGATAAAATACTATCAAAATACATTTGAGTACAGATTTCGCAACATACGACATACATTAATGAAATTCTTCGAAGAAGATGCTCTGGAATTTGTCGATTCTTTGCGTTTTTCAAGGTTAGTCGTTCTGACGATCGGTAATAACCTTGAAACAACCGAGAACAAATTCCTCCCTCAGTGTAGAGATTTTGGTTGATTGTATGATGAGCTCAGGTGAAGAATTTGTTTATTTATCGATAGATATTTTTTTTGTGTTCAGGTTACTTCATTATAACTGGGGCTTTTTTTTCCGAGAACAAATCCTTTGTTTGATGTTAGACCTTACCGCCTGGAGGGAAAACCACATATTTCCTCGTTGTGCGCAAACGCAGAAACTACGAAATCGCAGATACAGCTTTCTGTTATGACAAATGCATGAACGTCATGCAAATACCTCGAAGTTTTCGGCACTTGAAATTTGGGATTCGTGAGGTGCGCCTGAGATGCACCAACCGGTATTGAGTATCTGGAACCCTCTCTGCGTTTTCCAATGTGAGTCGTTCTGATGATCCTGATTAACCGTAAAAATGCAGCAAGCAAATTCCTTGCTTCAGCATAGAGGTTGCTCGCTTGGGAGATTAGCTCAGATCAGGTTGGAGTATTTGTTGATTTATCGACAGATATTCCTCTTGTGTTTTTTCAGATTATTGACCTTTTTGAATTAGGTCTTTTCCTAATTTCTTCAATAAATTTTTATTTTACTGATTGAAAATCGAAATTTTTGAGTACCATTTAGGTATTTCCAGCAACAACTAGTCTCAAAAGACGTGTAATACCCGAAAAACAATATGAGATAGAGAAATCATTCCAAGAAACTCATTATAGAGTTGACGTTTGAAAAACAAAATTATTTTATACCTTCAAACCTGCGCGCAATATCATGTTGTTTCCACTTTTCACATTTTTCTCAATACGGTCGATGATCATTACCTGATGAAATCATTTTCATCAGAATAATTATTTTTCATAATAATGGCCTTTGGAATACTGGTTAGACTGGACTGAGAAGGTTGAGACCAAATTAAAGGCCACTCAAAAATAAATCTTGACTGTGAATGTTCCGGGAATTGGAAAATACATTGGTATGAATCGGACAGGACACGAATACTTCGAAAGAGATATCATTGATTCTTAAGAGCAAACAATACCACGTGGTGCTGAATAACGGCTAGGCAACAAAGCCACATTCAAGTTTCATCGAACCTCGTTAATTCTCAAGGTCAGGCACCTGGCCGCGGTCTACATGCTTCTACGTTGCCAATAGCCGCGTGAAAAATTAGAATTCAGATAAATTTCTACGTTTGTAGGGAAAAACTATGTGTTGTTCTGCAGGCTTCAATATGTATTTTTGAAAAAAATTTTTTTTGTAAAACTTGTGGCAACATTGCGCATTTTCACATTGTTTCAATCATTTGCACCAAAAACTTTTTTTTTGAAAAAAACGAACTTTGACCTCCACAAGTCACACCGTTATATTCGAGCTATTGTTTGCTTTTAAGAACAAACAATACCTCGAATGACTCTTCGAGGCAAAAGATTTTCTCAAAAATTTTATTTTTTTGGTGCAAATAGAAAAATGACTAGCATTGCGGATTTTCACAAAAGAACGGAGTACTTCCTAAAAAATAATTTTTCAAAAAAAAAAACACACCGTTTTCTTCTATTAACGTCGAAATACCTCTGAATTCTAATATTCCTCGCGGCTAATAGCAACGTTAGAGCATGCAGAGAGTGGGCAGGCGCCTAACCTTAGGATATTATTGAGGTTTAATGAAATTTGAATGTGACTGTGTTGTCGAAATGTGCGAAGCCGTAATTTTCTAGCACATGGTAGTGTTTGCTCCTGAGAAAGAAGTTTGAGAAATAGATTATAGATTCTGCTTCAATAACATTGAGTCAACTTTTGACCACAATATCTAGTGAATAAATATCTTCAGTATATACAGTGCGCGTCAAAATTATGGAACAAATTCAGTTTCTCAGAAGAAAAATATTTGGCAACAAATCCTGAAACAGGTCAATTCTTGTTTCACTTTTACCAAATTTTTATGCACTCTAAAATAATTTTTCAATTGAAAGATTGAGAAGTGGAAAGATCTATCTCCACCGAACCAGCAGAACGTTATGCTCCATCGAGAGGATTGTTCATCGACTTATTGGTTCTGGTGAATTTTATATTGAATTGTTCCTAAGTTCTGAGATTTCTCTGAGGAACATACAAATTTTTCTCCCGTAGAAGATGAAGGCAGTCGATGTATTCGTGCAAATCTTATTTATGGGCATTTTTCAAAATTATTCCATCTTATTTCAAGAGATGTAAGGGATAGTTTGTCTCGAGTGACCTCGTATCGGATAAAACCTGGGTTTGATCCCCATTTGTGTCCTATCCACTTCAAAAATTTGTATATGTACTTCATAATGAGGTGACCATACAACACATCAATATTCTAATATGCTTTTCACATGCCTATTATTGAAATTATACAGTGCGCGTCATAATTATGGAACAAATGCATTATCCCAGAATAAAAATATTTGGCAACAAAACCCAGAAACGGGTCAAATTTTGTTTCCTTTTTACCAGGATTTTTATTGCAACCCATCAACCTTCTAAATTTTTTGAATGGAGAAAGTGGGTCATGTGGTACTTTTTTGGCAAGGCCTTTGTATCTTGAGACGGATGTACCTGATGAAATTTATCACCGATGAAAGTCGACCATTACAGTTTTGTTCATGCACAACGTTCAACCCCTTTCAACCCCCTCCATTTTTTTCTCCATTAAAGGGTTCGTAGGAGCTAAAAGTTGTGCATGAACAAAACTGTAATGGTCGACTTTCATTCGGTGACCAAATTCATCAGGTACCATCGTCTCAAAGTAAATGAGCCATGACAAAGTGCACATACTGATTTTTTCTTGAAAATGTCTGCACGCCTGTGAAGGAGATACAAAGAACATGCCGAAAAAGTACCACATGACCCGCTTTCCCTATTCAAAAACTTCAGAGGTTTGATGGGGATGGCACAGGGTGCAACAAAAATTCCTTCAAAAATGCATAAAAATTTGGTAAAAGTGAAACAAAAATCGACCTGTTTCAGGATTTTGTTGCCAAATATTTTTTTTCTGAGAAAAAGAATTTGTTCCATAATTTTGACGCGCACTGTATAATTACTTTATCCGTTGAATATCATATTACATCCGGATTGTACTTCACGGTCGGATCATTATTAGATGTCATAGGTGCATGACTCAAAAATCACGCAAGTATGAAAAAACACGGCAAAAAACATACGCACGAATGCCACGTTAAAATGTTTGCGTGGTCACAGGAATATTTATAGTTGCATGAAGATCTGATATCGGCACGATAATGAGAATATTCAGCTGGCATACTGTGCACACTGCGAAAATTATTACTTCGTGATTATTTCAACAACATTGCACCCGTAGATTAGAACTCTACGTTACGATACTTTTCAATTAATTTCAAAACTTTTACTGGAATGAAGCAATAATGTACTTTTATACGTCGTTCAATGTTTTCGATATAGTATTTCTCAACATTTTGTATATAGTATCTGAGATAACATGGACTACATGAGGTTTCTTCATCTTTTTGCGTGCAGGTTCCAGACCACTATCATAAAGCCCAAATGCTATTTTGTAAAAATTTTGAGCTAAAATGGTCACGAATAATTTTTTTTATATCTGCACAAGCAACGGTATCCTCTATCTTGTCCTTTCATCCAGCATAGTCTCTTATGAACTGCATGCCAACTATCATGTAATTTTTATTGAAAAAAAATTTTTTTTCGGAAACTATTCATCATCTTCCAAAAAAAACACCTCAGACCTTGGGCCCATTATTTCACATCCATGTACCGAATTCCAGTTTGATATGATTATAATTCTTGGGGACTGAAGGAAAAAATAAGTCGAATTTCGTGGTTTTTTCTTGGTATCGTTGTGTTTTCCGGGATAACTCAAAAAGTATTAATTTAATTATAATGGAGGTTGATAACTAGTCCGAAAATGCCGATTAACAACTTTTTGCAGAATTTTCTGTTGATCGTGTCATTAGAACAATTTTAAAAAATATTCAATATTCTGTGATCATCTGATCATATTATTCTCAATGAATTCTGTATCACCCTTCGAACTGTAATGTTTCGATAAAATTCTGAATTCCAATTCGAGCTAATCTCTTTTTTTGTAAATATTGGGAAAATTAAATTTTGAATGGGTATTTCTGCGGCATTAATATGGTGGATTTCACAAATTCAGGTCCAAACCTACTCTACAAATATCAGTTTTCTAAGTTGTTCCTTTCGGAAGTTATTGTTTTTACGGTCGGCCATTAGGAGGACCCTGGTCGAAATCCGACTCTTGGAGATATGCAGCAATTCGAAATAGCATTTTTCCAGAAGTTCCAAACACACAGATGTGATCTAGTTGTTATCCAGAGGTAGAATGGGAAGGTCAAATTTGTGAATGAGCAAAATCCACCTATATGGTCCAGTGAAGAAGCACCCATCTGAAATATGCATTCTTCGATGTTTCCTCGATTTAGATTTGATCGAATTGAAGAAGAGTCGTATTAAATACACTACTGAGTTACTTAACATTGAAGGCCATCGCGGAATTAAAGCGTAACCTACCAAAATACATGAGGACCTTTTAATACAGTTGCAATATGGCGCAGGCGCCAGGAATATTCGCTTACTGTGCCGAGTTAAAATTTAAAAACAAACTCCGTATCGTTATCACGTTACTCAGATTACTTGTTAGCTCCACGGTGTTTAATACTCAATGATCTTACTCAATAATTAATATAGTAAAGGAGGATTAGATCCATGTGTTTTTGAACAACAAGTTCGTTCGTTCCGCCTAATGGTTTCGGAAATTCTTATATTATTATAATTATTGAATTTGCCGCACCGGACAGCTGTATGAGTCATAATCGGTAGCTATACAGTTATTTACAATACATTTGAATTACACGAATGACAAATATTTCAGCTAGATGAACTCTTCTTCGAAATAGTAAACAGTGAATTCGTAGATTTTCATCTTGATTGGTACAATGCAACTTAATATTTCGGAAATGTCTTAAAAGATTGGGTTGAACACCCTGAAATAGAATCCGTGGTCAAGTTCAATTATGTCCGTCCGTATGTGCTCTAACTTTCGAAGGAAAGGACTTAGCGACTCGAAATTGTCAGATATTGTCGTTAATGGGCGAAATCGGTCGAATAGTTTCGGAGCTAGGCCCATTTGAAATTTTGAAGTTAATTCCTCGATATCTCATGAAGCACTTGATCGATCAGATTGAAACCTTTGTGAACAGTTTTGAAATACCAACGCGCAAGTTAGGGGATAATTTCGTATGGATCGAGTTGTTAGAAAATCTAAAAAAAAATGTATATTTAAAAATTTATCAAACTTTCGTTGAAATTTGTTTTTTTCTCGGGAAGTTTAGACAAATTTCCAACGAAATTTGGCAGAGATCTTAGAATCAGTATTCAACAACGACGTTCGAAATTTCAATACGCTACGATATTCCCTTTCGGAGATATTCTGAAAACAATATGTCAAATTTCTTTATTGTTTGAAATTTTGAAGATGTTTCCTCAATATTTCAAGAAGTGCAAACGCAATCAGATTGAAACTTCGTTATCAGGTGAAAAATGCCAACGCTCAACTAGGTTCAAAATTTCGTGTTGATCTGATATTTAGAATTTGAACAAGCGCGTAAAAGGTCCTGATCTCACGTCAGTGCTTTTTTAACAAGGAATCACCAAAAATTTTTCTTGCAACTGTCTATTTATAATGAGTTTCATATTCCGTTGGTATATTCAGAGCTAAGCTTAGCAGGTTTACATATAGAATGAAGAAAATGCGCCTATTGGGTCTTCATATTGGAATCTGTTTTGTGTAAAATTCCCAAGATTTCGAATCGGATCGAGTTGAAATGTGGAAGTAACAATTGAAATGAATTGAGGATAAAATAACAACGTAGCTACTGAATGAAACTGAGTACCTTCCTAACGTCTGTCTATTGGATCCAGGTATGCAGTTAAAAATAAAATATTAACTCAGCTACGTTAACGTAGATCTAGCAACACGTGGAGA
Organism: Myrrha octodecimguttata; assembly: GCA_958510865.1. Lineage (NCBI taxonomy): Eukaryota > Metazoa > Arthropoda > Insecta > Coleoptera > Coccinellidae > Myrrha > Myrrha octodecimguttata. The sequence goes on along the minus strand of OY294065.1, from coordinate 17,921,209 downwards.
TCAAATGAGAAGATGGAGTTCGTAAATGAGCAAAATAAAGTTTTAATAACTGAGATACGTCACAGTGTGTGAGTATATCTGAACAAATATTAGAATTATAGAAAAAAATGGATAAAGCCGAGCACTGAAATTTCTGAAATCCTGAACGAATATGGACTATCTATGGACTGTACATATATAAGATCTTGATGTTCATGCATAAACATCAGCATTATTTTCGTAGTCATTTAAATGTAAATAATACTAGAAGAATGCAACCATTTGTTTTTCCGGTGCATTCTTTGTCTTTAACTGGAAAGGGACCATTGTACATGGGCATTAAACTATTTAACAGTTTACCGGTAGAAATTCAAAGATTATATGGTCATGTGTCTTTCGGGAAGTCTCTGTATCGTTTTCTTTTAATGCTTGAGCCATACAATATCGAAGAATTTTATTGTAGGGATATTGTAGCGAATATTTGAAAATTTTTGTTTTTGTATGACCTGTTTTCCTTTCTACATATTTTGTATATATGGGAAATCAATAAATTATTGTTATTGTTATTGTTATGATTTTCTTGAGTCAGACATGGCAGCATAGTAACGCAAAAAGATCCTGTCCTAGTACAGAAAGCCATCCCAAATCAATCAAATATCACTGAAATAGCTTGAGCTATAGAGCTCCATCTTTCCAATTTTCCTCAATGTTTTTCAACTTAGCAACGGAGTTCGACAAATTTCATGAACCTCACAAACATTTTGGTGTATCAGAGTGGTACGATAGATGCAAATGTTGAGATGAACGCATGTTAGAAATCCATGCCTATTGGTTCTGATTTTTTGTGGATTCAGCCATATGCACAATCAGAATTGGAGATTATGGAGTTCTATAAGGCTGAGTTGAAGTTCTTTCAGCATCTATCTGCGGATTCATGCGGTGATATCACTTAGATGTAGGATTTCTGACATTTCCGGTAGATTAGCTCCGATACTGCGGGGAGAACAGAATAGGGCTCCGGCTACATATTTCTTAATACTGAAAAGCTGGAAAAGTGGAAATGTGCACATCGCCGCGAGAATTCGCACCCTGCCAGTCAGCGTCAAAAGGGAACATTAGTACAGCACCAAACTAGATGAAAGAGATCGAGAGAAAGCTCTATTTATCATTCGGATATCAGGCTTGGGTGTTATTTTCTACCAGACGATTTCGGTCGGCAGCAATATTCATACTTCCTCTTCATATGAGAGCTTTATGAAATTGTTTTTTATTCGTGAATATCTTCGTCTGGATTTCACGGTTGTTTGAACACTTTACCACTCGCTTTTCTTTATTTTCTCTAACTGTTTCGAGAAATTTGTATATGGAAAAATTAAATATATTTACACAATGATAAAATTATTATTCATCATTATTCAGGGGTTTTTTGGGTTCACACTCCCAATACCCAAAAAGAACCATTAAAAACTAAATACAATTATTGATAACAAAAGCAAGCCCTTCATATTGCGACATTCAAATTATTTGCCAGGGACAGCTACTTAAGAAATATATTGCCTCATGAATACGACTAGCAAATGGAAATGTGACGTTTCAGAGTTCATTTCTGACACCTTCCCCAGACAATAATTTGATAATCGTCAGATTAATTAGCTTGAAACATTCATATTATGCTTGGGATACTTTTGTATTTCAAAAGATATTTTCCTTTTTTCTGAATAAAGTACCGAGTAACATATCATTTTGGATAGTCTGGATCATAACTGAAAAAATTCTTCGAAATCAAATCCTCTGTACTGAATGAAAAAACACATGAAAATGTTGACCGTACCGCACCTGTCCATAAAGTTGTGACTCCTGAACAAAAATTCAAAATGAAAATTTTTCGCAATCTTGAGAAATTTCGCGAATATGTGCCAATTTTGAAGGTTGTCAGGCATTTTCTGTCGCACGAGACTGCCGACGAATTCTGGATATAAGGTATTGAAATACAAAAGTATCGCAAGAAACTAGTTCTGATCTTTTTCAATTTATTGTCTGATGACTCAGCAAGGTAGAGGCTCTGAATATCCACAGTTCCACTGGTTCATCGTTTGCATTTTTTCGACATTTTTCATTAGGCACAATTTTTTTTTTCAAGAGTTATTTTCCCTGACAAATAGATTAACTGCCAGATAAAGAAAGAGTTACCCCAAAAACCTTCGAAAATAATGCGAAATCCTCCCAAAATATTGTCGAATCGATATTTGAAGGTATTCATGCCCATTTTAGTGCACATCTCTATAACAAAATATCTTGAATCCAAAATTTTCTGTCCTCATGAATCCCATTTGAAACACCTACATTAGCGCTTATTTGCGCCATTACAAGAAATAATATTTTTAATTGAAAATAAGCAAAAGTTTAACGAGATTAAGTATTTGCATCAATCACTACTATGCGTTTCTACAATATGAAGATGGAGAGCGCAGACTCTGCATGAGCCTTCAAGCTCATTTTTCAATCAAGCTCTGTACTTCAGTTCGATCAATATTATTTCGGAAATATGGGTAAAATGAAAATTTGAGTGGGTATATATACGGAATCATTAGGTGGATTCAACCCATTCATGAATTCGATCTTCGTTATTAGGCTCCAAACCTACTTCACAAATATCGATGTTCTCAGAGTTTCATACAGAATTTCGTGAGGAAAATATTATCATAAGATCGAAGAATATTGAATATTTGAAAAAAAAACATATCATGATTATCGCAAAATTTTATTATTCATCAGCATTTTCAAACTAGTTACCAAGTTTCATCATTAGTGAAATAGTATTTTTTGAGTTACTACGGAAACAAATAACGATACCGAAGAGAAAACCACGAATTTCACTTATTTTTTCCCATTATCTCCGAACATAATGATCGTAATAAACTGTTATTTGATGCACTCCTGCGAAATATGAAGCTCAACGTATGAGCAAATTACATTTGAACATGTATGATAAATATTTTTGGGAAAAAATTTTTTCCCTGAAAATTTTTAAAATATTTTTTTCAGAACTAACTGACGGTACGATCTACACAAAATTTTGCGCACTTTTGCAAGTAATTTTGTTTTAAGTAGCTGTCAAGTTTCAATCCAACCGCTCGACCAGTCCTTGAAGTATCAGAAAAAATAACCTCAATGTTTCAAATAGCTATATACATAACTCCGAAACCATTTTTCCGATGCAACCTATCCTGAATGTTTCAATTCGATAGAATCTTCCATACAGAATCAATTTTGACACCGGACTCGGCATCATCAGAGAGTCTAACCTAGTAGTTTGAGGCCATTTTCGGGACAAAATTCGAACATTGCAGACATTTTAAAAAAAGTAGATTGTATTCCTCTTGCCAACTGTATGAAGAATCAAAAATATTCAACATAAGATCTATCTTCACATATAAGTGCTTAATTTGGACACATATAAACCGTAACAAGCTAAATTCACAAAAGCCTAGACCAACTAGAGGTGCATCAAACTCTCAGATCCTTCCTCCAATGATGCACAAAACTTTGACTCAAAAATCAATACTGTTTCTCGGTCCCAAGTTTTACAACTTACTTCCCTCAAATCTAAAGGACATCGTTAATTTCAGGAAATTTAAAGCGGAAATTAAGAATTTTATTATAAACAACATGAACTTTTTCGAAGCCTAAAACATGCTAACTGTATATTCATATTTATATTATTATGATAACAACATGAAGAAAATGATATCAATGAACTTGTTTGCTTGCTCTGCTCTTTCCCTCTGTTTCTGCTATTGCTACTCATCATCTACTAGGAAATATGACAATGTTATTTGTTCTATACCTTCTGTGTATGTTGTTTATATCCTTCACTAGTAATATTTTCTTTTGGGAGGTGGGAGGTAAAAACAGGTATTAAGTTGCCTAGCTATTTCCTATCTTACAAGAGAAGTTCTTAACTATATAATGTAAATATAATATGGATGTAATGAATGTAGAGACATATGGTTGAATAAATTGAAATTGAATTGAAATTGAATTGATTTGGACACGCTGTTCCCCAGAACATGCGCGCAAAAAGAAGATATTTGCAGTTCATGTGGAAAAAAAGCATGTGAATATTATATTGAGGACTAACGTTCACAATAGACAGGTGGACGAATAATTTGTCAGGTGTCAACGCACATGGACGACCAATAAAATAGATGTTGAACGTACACAAACGATTCAGTCGGTTTCTGTTAAGCTACCAGAGATGAATAGGGAAACGTTGAGATGTGTTGCGGTTTATTTAAAGTACCGAAAAAAAAAGAAGAAATAGAAAATTTTGGTCCATCCAGTCATTTCAACTCTTATTGGAAAGCTAGTTTTATGCCCATTTTTGAATTATTATAGAATGTTCTTGAATTAATTCAATGAGCTGTTAGCTCAATAAATTCTGTGAAATGAAATTCATATTTCTCCTGAAGCTGAATATTCAGCATGTAGTGAATCGACTCAAAATCCAGAACGGGAGACAAAAATAATTATTTTGAAAATGGAGAACTGCTTTCTGAATGAAAGGCTTAGCGAGTGGCTAAGTGAAAATGAATAACTTATCGCAAAAATTAAAAGATTCGAAAGAGACGGCATGAGTCATGATAAGGAGATATTTGAATTTCAATTTTATCCTTTTCTCACAGATACCTCTGTTTGTATTTCAATTCAAGGCAATATGTAAGAGTGTATATCTGAAGGATTCACATATTGTGAATGATTTTTTGAATCTTCGAGTGCATTGAGTGTTGAAAACCATACAATCAATATACAAAATATCAAAAGTATAGCGTCATTCGAGAACCATATTATTCACCTACTTCATCTATTCGGGTTTTTCTGCTGCCACACAATTTCCGTCAGCACCAATATTCATACATCCTCTGCATGTAAGAGCTTTGACATTTTTTTTCTATTTGTGAATATCTAAGTCTGGATTTCACGGCTGTAAGAACACTATTTCAGTTCTATCTATCCACACATTTCATTTTCGACGTAATAAAGTTTAACTGCTCCAAGAAATTTTTACGTGGAGAAAGGAAAATCAGAGCCGGAGATTTATACTCTGCACAAAATTATTCATAGATCGTCATAATGATTTGAATATAAAATTAAATAGGGATCCGAGCATGATGAAAATTCGACTCTGGTGATGAGTCCGGAGCTTTTGAGTGCCCGTTCATGTTTGAATGGTTTTCAATCCTTACATTTGACAAAGTTGAATAGCAAATCATTAAGTTCTCGATGATATGAAATTGAGGATCAAAAGACAGGAAGAATTGATTATTCAAGTACAACACTTTTCTGATCTGTAGTAAGAGATTTTTTTTCTGAAAAGACACATCCTGGAATAGCAATATTGATGCATTAGCAAAAATACATGGGCAAAGTCAGACAGAGACGAAATTTTCCTTCCTGTATTCTGAAATAGCCAACTTGAATCAAGAAGACAGTGAAAAACGCCCTTGCGGATTGCAGGATTAAACTTATTTCTGAAGTAAACGATCGAAAAAGGCCGAAACCTTTTCTTTAAGTATCGATTGAAGCTTATGTTGGGAGGATTTCACATAATTTTTTAGATTTTCTCTGGGTTTTCACTCCCAATATCAGAAAGGTACGGACCTTTCACGATCGTTTGTTTCAGAAAATAGTTTAATCCTGCAATCCGCAAGAGCGTTTTTCATGAAAGAACAATTTTTGTTTAATTCTTAATAGTTCTGTCGCAGATATTGGGAGTGAAAACCCAGAAAAAACAAAAAAATGATGCGAAATCCTCCCAAAATAAGCTTTAATCGATATTTAAAGGGAAGGTATGGGCCTTTTTCGATAGTTTGTTTCAGAAAATAGTTCAATCCTGCAATCCGCAAGGGCGTTTTTCATGTAAAAACAATTCCTATTTAATTTTTCATTTAATGATTCTGTTTCAGATATTGGGAGTGAAAACCCAGAAAAAAACCAAAAAATGATGAGAAATCCTGCCAAAATGAGCTTTAATCGTTTGTTTCAGAGAATAGTTAAAACCGCAAGGGCGTTTTTCATGGAAAAACAATTTTCATTTAATTTTAAATAGTTCTGCTCCAGATATTGGGAGTGAAATTTTTTGTCCATACATCAAGAACCAAGAGATAACATTTCCAGGAAATTTAAATAACATACCTATAATGAAAAACATTGTGTTTTATGCCGTCTTAACTGAAAACAATCAAGTAGACACGTCTAGGCATCGACGAAATAACATGGTGGAGGTTCACTTTCTTTTCCGAACCATTGATCAGCGATTTAATGTGTTGTAGTAGGAACAAGATCACGTAGAGCTAGTTGCCTTAAGCGCCTATCTTGACGATCTGTGGCACGACTCGGTTGACCAGTTGGTCTTTTTCGTGTGATTCTGCCTTTATTTGTACATATAGGACACATACGTATTACTATCATTGCAGTACAATTAAAAATAGTTCAATTTCACCATCTCGATAAACAATATTCTACCCCTGTTAAATGATAATTCTGACATCTTCCCACTCGACGCATTTTGTCACGGTTAACTATGCCTCAATATAAGTCGACTGCTGGGCAATAAGTGTTCTATTCAGTTTTAATAAACCACTAACTTCAGGAAAAAAATCTTTGAAAGCACTGACGTCAAGGCAGCAGCTTTTGCGAGCATGTTCAATGTAGATGGCCGCCTCAGCAACGAATTTGAACATGCGCGCAAAAGCAGCTGCCTTCACGACACTGCTTTTTTAGATTTTTTTCGATTAATTACTGGATTTCAATTCGATCTATCTGTATTTTTGGAAATATTGGAAAAATAACATTTTGAATGGGTATATCTTCGGAATTATGGGGCGGATTTTACCCATTCACGAATTCGAGAATGTAGAGAGAAGGTTTGGACCTTAATTACGAAGGCCGAATTTGTGAATGGGTAAATCCACCTAATGATTCCGCAGATATACCCATTTAATATTTTATTTTCCCAATATTTCCGAAAAAACAGATTGGATCGAACTGAAATACAGTACTCAAAATGACAGTTTGAAGGTTCATAAAGAATTTAATGAGGATAATATGATGAGAAGATCACAGAATATTAAATATTTGAAAAAAAAATTTTCAAATTTTTTTTTCAAATTGTTCTAATGACACTATCATCACGAAATCTTGCACAGTGTTGTCCCTCAACATCTCCGAACTAGCTGCAAAGTCTCATCACGATTGAGTCAGTATTTTTTGAGTTATACCGAAAAAAATAACGATATCGAGAAGAAATCCACGAAATTCTACATATTTTTCCCAAAATCTCCGAAACTAATAGCCGTATCGAATTGAAATTTGTTAGACTGCTGTAAAATATAAATTTCAAGGCATAGTTGAAATTTTTCTTGCATATGAGCAATAGTTTCAGAAAAAAAAAATTTTGAAAGAAATTTTGAAAGAATTTTTTTTCGAATCGAGTAATCATACGATTTCAACGAAATTTTGCTCAAAGTTGCGCGTAGTTATGTTTTCAACTAACTGCCACGTTTTAATCCAATCGGTTCAGTAGTTTCTGAAATATGAGGAAATTAACCTCGAAATTTCAAATAGCTATAACTCCGAAACAATTCGGCCGATTCGACCCATAAACGAACTCAACCTTCGTATTTTGAAATGAAACCCTTCCTGAAATTTTTGATCTGATAGAATCTTCCGTACGCCCGTTATCGTGGTGACGGCCGGCCGAGCAGAATCGATTTTGACACCGGATTCGTCATCAGTGAGTCCAACCTAGTCGTTTAAGACCATTTTCGGCTCAATCATCGAAAATTACAGACATTTGGACAAAACGATAGCACGCTGTTCCCCTAGAACATGCGCGCAAAAATGCCACAAAAACTCTATGCAATCTAAAACGTTGACACTAAAAAAATTTAATTGGCCAAGGTTTTCTTCATGGATGTAACGCTTCTACTGTGACTGGGTATATTATTAAACATATTTATATGGTTTCTGAATGGCGAAAATGCTGACGATACGTTCAAGAGGTTTCACATCTTCATACCCGGTCAAAATCTTCCGTCCATTGAATCTTCGTTGTACTTTCTCTCGAATACGCCATATATCAACCTCGAAACCATCCCGAGATGAAAATATGAAAATTCTATACTCGACTAGTTCCTTCATAACACTTCCCGAGAGCCTCCGATGTCATTCCAGGACTAATTATTTCAAATACGCGTGCCTAGTTCTCTCTTTGTGATGGAATGGGGAAAATAATAACTCTTCAATCTAACACTCCGTCAATTAATTTTATAACTGAATTATATTTCTCTTCAACTTTGTTCTTGCCAACGCGAGAAAGAAATATAATCATATTTACAATGGATAGATCGATGTATACTTGCCAGACCTGCATAATTTGTGTGAATATACAGGGTCTTTCACGAGGAACCTCACCCATATTTATACGGGAAACTACTGAACGTATTTTCATGAAATTCAGCACTTATAAGTATTTCACGATGCTGATGAAATCTAAAATATTTTCAAGGCATGAGCACCTCCGGTTTTTCCGGAAATGACGTCAACTTCCGTTTTTCAAATTAGAACACCATTTTTTTATTAAAGAAATAGATTCCTTAGAAAATTTCAATTTATTTTGATGTAACATTTTTCAGTTTTGGTTGGAAAATTCTCTCTGAGCGGGAAAATTCGAAAAAAAAATCGAAAATAGAGCTCCGCTGAAACAAGAATAACTTCGAGGTTTTTGGATGGAAAATTTTCATTTTTGGGATTTTTCAAGATGTAAGATCGATGTATCCAATTTAAAAATCGAAATCGCGATTCATGATACAGGGATGATACATTTTTTTATGGCAGATATTGAATTTACGTTAAAAAATAATGTGAGTGTATGCATCACACCCTTGCCCTAAAATGGATATTTTCTGAGTTATTCACAAAAAACTGTTTTTCGTCTTGAATTTTCAGCTATTTCTTTTCCCTTCACGCCAAAAAGATGAAATTTTCAGGAACTGTTATTTGAACCATGCTGTAGATTTTTCACCTCTTCTTGAAACCGACTTCAAGTTACTATTAGGAGAACCACGGCAAACTCTCGCAGTTATAACTAGAGAAGATGCTCAAAGTTTTGACCGTTAATTTCTAGACATTTATTTATACGTCTCAGGAAAAATTAGGCATAGTGATCGATTTTATAACTTAATACGAATTATCACCAAATTAATAGTAAACACAAAATGCTACTGAATAAAGAGGAATTTGGCAGATGTAATTAATGATATCTATCATTAAAAAAAAATGGTAAGTTTTTGCATATGGTTCATAAGGAATTATTTATTTATCACTGGAGAGAAAACCGATGGCCGATTAGTTGAAATAAAGAGGTTTCCGATACAAATTCGAATCCAAATTCGCCATCTATTTAGGAACAACCTGTAACTTTTTTCTCTTGCATATTAGGGTAGTAAAATCTAAAACATGGTTTAAGTAACAGTTCCTGAAAATGTCATCTTTTTGGCGTGAAGGGAAAAGAAATAGCTGAAAATTCAAGACGAAAAACAGTTTTTTTGTGAATAACTCAGAAAATATCCATTTTAGGGCAAGGGTGTGATGCATACACTCACATTATTTTTTAACGTAGATTCAATATCTGCCATAAAAAAATGGGGTTCTAATTTGAAAAAATTGATTTTTCACGATTTTGTCATCCCTAACTTTGAAAGCGATTTTTTCACCCCCTGTATCATGAATCGCGATTTCGATTTTTAAAGTGGATACATCAATCTTACATCTTGAAAAATCTCAAAAATGAAAATTTTCCATTCAAAAACCTCGAAGTTATTCTTGTTTCAGCGGAGCTCTATTTTCGATTTTTTTTTCGAATTTTCCCGCTCAGAGAGAATTTTCCAACCAAAACTGAAAAATGTTACATCAAAATAAATTGAAATTTTCTAAGGAATCTATTTCTGCAATAAAAAAATGGTGTTCTAATTTGAAAAACGGAAGTTGACGTCATTTCCGGAAAAACCGGAGGTGCTCATGCCTTGAAAATATTTTAGATTTCATCAGCATCGTGAAATACTTATAAGTGCTGAATTTCATGAAAATACGTTCAGTAGTTTCCCGTATAAATATGGGTGAGGTTCCTCGTGAAAGACCCTGTATATTTACAACTAGTGAATGCTAGGCGGTTCTCTTGAGTATTGTGGAGAACTGCAAGGCGCGAAACGATGGCGCCACCGACCGACGCAAGCTAGCTTCTTCGTTCCAACATAGCATAAGGGCGTCAATTAAGGTCGCTGTCATTACGCCGCTTCTGCGGTTGTCATAGACAGGTGCCAGAGGATTCAGCCTATCTGGTGAGTCCACCTCTGGCATCGGGACGAAACAACTTTCCCCAAGAGCGCGTCGTCCTTCATATGGCAAGAACCCACAAGTGCCGCAAAAAATGGTTCTAGAGATATTTATTTTTGTCCTCTTCTAAACACGAAAATGATCTGACATTTACTAAAACATACCTCACAAGAACTCTTGTAGTTCTATATCAAAACAAATCATACACAAATTCAATAAAATCAAATATTAGATTAATTTTCATCAAAGTTCCTGCTTCTTTCCCCAATATCGTTATTTTGTTCGGAAATACTCGAAATATACTGATTCAATCTTGATGAAGCTGGCAACTAGTTCGGAAATACCGATGAATAACTTTATGCAAAATTTCGTGATGATCGTGTCATTACATTAAAAAAATTAAACATTTATTGAACTATTCTCTATTTTGCGTTCTTATGTTCTGATTATATTATATTCACGAAATTCTGTATCAAGCTATCATTTTTCAATCGAGTTCTGGATTTTATTCCGATATAAGTAATCTGTATTTTTGAAAATGATGAGAAAATGAAATTTTGAATGGATATATCTGCGGAATTACTAATGATGGGAAAATAAAATTTTGAATTTGTATATCTACGGAATCAGTGAGTGGGTTCAACCCATTCAGCAATGCGTCTTTAGATATCGAGTTTTTAAGTTGTTTCTTTCGGAAGATATTCTGTTTACAATCGGTCGTAGTGACGACCGTAAACACCTATACTTAGTGGAAAACGATTGAGCTCGAAGGTTCGTGAGGAGTTTTTCGAAGATAATATGATAAGAAGATCACCTAATCTTTCCATCAGGAAAAAACACTTCGTGAAACGATGACCGCTTTGGCATCGTTGCTTCTCTAGATTCCAGATATCGGAGTGAAATTTTGGACATTCATAGTACACAGATTGTTTCCCACGGACTATGGCAAACAATGTGTGTCTATGACTTTCGGTTTAACTGGAAATGGACGCTACTTCTCAGATGAACTGCCATATATATTTCTGCATATTCAAATTTTACGTTGAATTCCGAGTCGAATGAAAAAGTAACTAAGAAGAAAAATTTTTAATTGAGAAATTTCGTTTAGTGTTTATTCTGGATGTAATAATTTTTACTGTAGTTACGAATCATTATAATCCATTTCCTCTGGAAATTGACCTTTGGGGCACATTTTTTATTTCAGTTCTTTACGAGGAGTCAGCTCTAAATTGTGACTAGGTACATGAAATTTTTAACGCATTCTCTGTAATCGGGCATAATCTGGAGAGATAAATAGTTTCAGTTATTTTCTAAATATAGAAAAAACACCCTGTATAATGGACACTGATCTCCAAAAATTATTTCAAATAGCAACGAAATCTTCAAATAGACTCATGGATTCTGGGGACCCGTAACAAAAATCATCAGATGAAAAAATTCCGCGTGCTGTGCACAGCTAGGTTTCCGTAGATTATCACCATCTCACTAGACTTGATTTTTTTTAGAGGATGTACAATGGAGAACAAGAATTGAAAAAATTTCAATCTAATTCCTCATATAAAAGACTGAAGTACAAACGGATGTAATGGCTTCGATTACAGGGAAAGCTTTGAATATTTGAACATAAACTTCGCGCAACTGCATAGCACTCATCTCAAGAGGTTTGTTGCAAAATTGTTATAGATGATATTTTTTCCAGTTCAAGTAAACTGCTTGTTTACTAGTTAGTTAAACTGAGTCAACTAACGAACGAAAAGTTCAATACTGAACTGCTTCATTTCTAGTTAAATCTTTCTGCAATCTTCTTGAAGATAAGCTCCATAATTCTATCAAACAGGAAAAGTGTGCAGGAAGTTGACAACTTAAGGTTTTGTGAATCATTAATTTGTACCCAGGATGGTTCAGTGGTGTTGTTATAGCGCAATACTGTTCCTTTTTCCATTTGGGAGCTGGGAGCGAACTAATTAGATCCTCATTTATTGTTGAAACGAGTACTTTCTGGTTTACTCCCTACGGAAACAGCAAATATCGACTCGTACACAGAGGAAATAAAATGAAAAATAATTAGGCAACCTGCAAAGTATTTTAATTTGGTGAAAATGAGAAACATTTCATGATTAAGATTTGTTGCGTGTAGAAAAACGGCTTAAGGGTAGAGTAGGTAATCCATCAAAGTCAGCAGAAACATTATTAAAATTCCCTATTTTTGTCGTATGAAAAGCAGCGAAAGGAATAATTAGCATGTAACTGATAATTTCTAGGGCTGAATGGGGGGGCTGGTATGACATGAATCCACCTCGCTTCTAGAAATAATGAAACTTCGAAATTCGTGTTATTTTTACGGCTGTGAATTTTCAGTGAGATGAAATGAAACGAACTGTAGAATACCGGCATTTCTTGACCTCATTTCGAAATTACTTTCTTGCAAAATATTTACCTGCAATACATTTTCATTCTTTTCCCGTTGTGGAATTCAAATCAAACTTGTTTAAATACGACTATCGTTCGAATTCTTCCAACTGTGAGTTACCTAGTCGCAGGTTAACTCAGATCACTTATAGTTGGAATGTAAATTGTAAGAATATATACAGGGTCTTTCACGAGGAACCTCACCCATATTTATACGGGAAACTACTGAACGTATTTTCATGAAATTCAGCACTTATAAGTATTTCACGATGCTGATGAAATCTAAAATATTTTCAAGGCATGAGCACCTCCGGTTTTTCCGGAAATGACGTCAACTTCCGTTTTTCAAATTAGAACACCATTTTTTTATTAAAGAAATAGATTCCTTAGAAAATTTCAATTTATTTTGATGTAACATTTTTCAGTTTTGGTTGGAAAATTCTCTCTGAGCGGGAAAATTCGAAAAAAAAATCGAAAATAGAGCTCCGCTGAAACAAGAATAACTTCGAGGTTTTTGGATGGAAAATTTTCATTTTTGGGATTTTTCAAGATGTAAGATTGATGTATCCACTTTAAGAATCGAAATCGCGATTCATGATACAGGGGGTGAAAAAATCGCTTTCAAAGTTAGGGATGACAAAATCGTGAAAAATCAATTTTTTCAAATTAGAACCCCATTTTTTATGGCAGATATTGAATCTACGTTAAAAAATAATGTGAGTGTATGCATCACACCCTTGCCCTAAAGTGGATATTTTCTGAGTTATTCACAAAAAACTGTTTTTCGTCTTGAATTTTCAGCTATTTCTTTTCCCTTCACGCCAAAAAGATGACATTTTCAGGAACTGTTACTTAAACCATGTTTTAGATTTTACTACCCTAATATGCAAGAGAAAAAAGTACAGGTTGTTCCTAAATAGATGGCGAATTTGGATTCGAATTTGTATCGGAAACCTCTTTATTTCAACTAATCGGCCATCGGTTTTCTCTCCAGTGATAAATAAATAATTCCTTATGAACCATATGCAAAAACTTACCATGTTTTACATTATTTTTTTTAATGATAGATATCATTAATTACATCTGCCAAATTCCTCTTTATTCAGTAGCATTTTGTGTTTACTATTAATTTGGTGATAATTCGTATTAAGTTATAAAATCGATCACTATGCCTAATTTTACCAATGAAGATTGTTTAAATCTCATTCTAATTCATGGAGAATGTAATAAAGTTGTAGATAGAACGATTCGACTGTTCATTGAGAGGTTTCCTGACTGACCCAGACCAACGAGAGATACCATTAACAGAACCATGACAAACTTGAGAAATGTCGGATCTTTCGTTAAGAAAACTACACACAGAGAAAAAAGTGTTGTAGAAGATGAGAACAACGAAATTACAGTTCTTGCATATTTTCGTGTGAATCCTCAAAATTCTCTCAAAGATGCCGAGATTGATCTGGGATTATTTCAATCGAGTGTTTAGAGAATATTAAAAAAACATAAAATGCACCCATATAAATTCAATAGGGTACAGCATTTGAAGGAAACTGATTTCGTCAGGAGATCAGAGTTTTGCGAAGCTATGATGATTCGATTTCAAGAGAATGAAAACTTTTTGGACTGTATAATTTGGACAGATGAATCTAAATTCACAAAGAATGGTTCTTTCAATAGGCATAACAGTCATTATTGGGATGAAGAGAACAACCACCACTTCAGACAATGGAACTTTCAAGAGACCTGGAGTTTCAATTTTTTTTGCGCCATCAAAAATAATGCAATTCTCGATGTTCACATTTATGATGGGACTTTAACTGGTAAGATAGAACACTACACATGTTTGCATTATTTAAAGAATGTTCTCCCTTAGGAGATAGATATTCTGACATATTGACTCAAATAATTGAGCCGCTAGTACAGAACCATAATGACTTATGGTATCAACAAGATGGCGCGCCTCCACACAATTCACTCAATGTGTCAAATATCCTCTACAGGCTATTTGAAGATCGATGGTTGGCGAACAATGGTCCACATCTTTGGCCACCACGTTTTCCCGATTTAACTCCTTTAGACTATTATGTTTGGGGTAGGATAAAAAATATTGTCTACTCAACTCCCCTGACTGATAAAGAGGACTGCATAGAACGAGTCAGAAATGCGTTCAGGTTTGTTTAGATTTTTAGATTCATAGTTTTGAAACTCAATTTGGTTTTTAAACACTCTTGCAGATCTCTTCCTCCCGATGAAATAAGAAGAGCAACGCACGAAGCATTCCTGAGACGTATAAATAAATGTCTAGAAATTAACGGTCAAAACTTTGAGCATCTTCTCTAGTTATAACTGCGAGAGTTTGCCATGGTTCTCCTAATAGTAACTTGAAGTCGGTTTCAAGAAGGGGTGAAAAATCTACAGCATGGTTCAAATAACAGTTCCTGAAAATTTCATCTTTTTGGCGTGAAGGGAAAAGAAATAGCTGAAAATTCAAGACGAAAAACAGTTTTTTGTGAATAACTCAGAAAATATCCATTTTAGGGCAAGGGTGTGATGCATACACTCACATTATTTTTTAACGTAGATTCAATATCTGCCATAAGAAAATGGGGTTCTAATTTGAAAAAATTGATTTTTCACGATTTTGGCATCCCTAACTTTGAAAGCGATTTTTTCACCCCCTGTATCATGAATCGCGATTTCGATTTTTAAAGTGGATACATCAATCTTACATCTTGAAAAATCCCAAAAATGAAAATTTTCCATCCAAAAACCTCGAAGTTATTCTTGTTTCAGCGGAGCTCTATTTTCGATTTTTTTTTCGAATTTTCCCGCTCAGAGAGAATTTTCCAACCAAAACTGAAAAATGTTACATCAAAATAAATTGAAATTTTCTAAGGAATCTATTTCTGCAATAAAAAAATGGTGTTCTAATTTGAAAAACGGAAGTTGACGTCATTTCCGGAAAAACCGGAGGTGCTCATGCTCATGAAAATATTTTAGATTTCATCAGCATCGTGAAATACTTATAAGTGCTGAATTTCATGAAAATACGTTGAGTAGTTTCCCGTATAAATATGGGTGAGGTTCCTCGTGAAAGACCCTGTATGGCGGGCGGGATATCGACACTGGTTATAATCCTGCTCATGTTCTTTGACTGATATATCCTTTCAAGATTTTGGGCATTTCTAAATCATTCCTAAATCACTATCTAGCCTCGTTTTTTTCGGGTCCTTATTACTTCAAAATGGAACAGAATTTTGGAAATATTATATGAAGATAATATTTTGAATGGTAGTATAAGTCTTCGGAATCGTTTGATGTGTTTTACGTTCTAATGAATTCATCTTTCGTAGTCCAAACCTGTTTTGACTTGTTCCTTTCGGAACCTAAGGGGAAACAGTACCACGTGTTGGTAATTTACGGCTCGGCAACTCAGCTACATTCAAGTTTCATTAAACCTCCTTAATATCTCAAGGTCAATACACCCTCTCGCTATCTGTCTAATTTAAGGTTGCCAATAACCGCGAGAAATATTGGAAATGCGTGAAATTTAGGAGGAAAGGGGGTGTCGTTCTGCAAGCTTCAGTGATTATTTTTAGAAAAGTTGTTTTTGGGATGTACTTAATTCTTCAACGAGAATGCGCACGGTTTGTAATTTTTCCGTTTTTCAATTCAACATTGCGCATTCTTACAATTTTTTCAACCATTTGCAACCAAAAAATTTTCTGAAAAAAACGAACTCTGGCCTTCAAAAGTCACCCCGTTTTATTCGATATATTGTTTGCTCTTAAGATTCTGTTTACTCTTGCACTATTTTTCTTCTAATTCAAGGTATATTTTTCTCTACACTGAGTGAAATCGTGATGAGAGGAAATGTCAGAACAAGTCCTAAAGTAGCCTAAGTATTATAACACGCTGATTATTAAAATGAATTGAGTATCAGATTTGAATTTTTTACGAGTGTAAGCTACTTTATTTCCGCCGCCTCACATTCCTCTTTGAAATAATAATTTTCCATTTGTAGTAGGGAAGGTGCTGAAATAGAAGAAACGAATGAATTAGTCATTAAAAAGAGCAAAGAGAGAGCTGCAGAAATCTGCCGCCCTTAGGATGCTGCCGCCCCTAGGCCGAGACCAACTGATTCATCTGGGACTACTGAATATCAAGCAAATCCAACATTGTTGACTCAGTTCCTGGTACATAATAATAATAATAAGAAATTCAAAAAAAGCACTGACGTAAAATCAGAAGCTTTCGCGCCAATATTGCAATGGGTTCCATGGAGGAATTCCTCGATTGGGATATTGAGTAAATGATTTCAAGAATGCAGACAAGTGAAACGCAGAAACCTTTTCGTGGATTTGGCCCAGCTATCTAAAACATCGCATTTTCATGGGCAACCTTCCCTTGTGTTTATGGTGGTAGACTCATTATGTTTCAAGTTATCGTGGAAACATCTGGACGGCCAGCCAGACCCTTTCGAATCGGATTCTGCATGAGTAGTGACTGGTTGTTTAAGACCATCGCCAGGAAAAATTCGAAGAGTACGGGCATTTGCAAAAAAAACCTTAGCACGCAATAATTATAATAATGATATAAAATATATGTATTTGACATTCGAAATGAAAGAAATGTGGAAAGTGAAAAAAACAAAACCCATACCCATAATTCTTTAAAACATGGAAACGATCCCGGAAACACTTGTCAAATCTCTAGAAAAACTGAAACCGCACCCATACACCTGACAGCAAATGCAGAAAACATTTATTTTCAACGTCTGCCACGTTCTGCCCAGACTGATCCGATATTAAATATAGAGATGTTAAACCACACTTATTCTTTTTCAGACAAAATGACGTTCATTCCAAAAAAAAAAAAAATCATCGCGTAAAAATATTGATAAACCTGAAACTCATAACATTTTGAAATATGAAACAAGTAACACCAAGATAGAACGAAGTGAAGATTCAGAAACAAATTGAAAGAAGAATTAATTATGCTGAAAGACCAAACAATACAAAAATAATACACTTGGACGAAATTATGGGACCCTCGAACGAACTAGCAAAAAAACCTCAATTCCTAGTAGAGCGGCGATAACGTGAATCAGATTATTGTCGAGAATATCCCTGGAATTAATGTCTTATCTGTTTCATCGAGGAATTATCGAGCATCTTGAATCCCAGATGAATATATGGCCATGGTTATGCGCCGAGAGCCCCAGAAATTCCAGAACTCTCTTAGGGATTTAGGGTCGTCCCTCACAAGAGTGCGTATTTCACTGTTTCTAGATCGAATTAAGGTCATGCCCTGCACCTCGATAAATTTGGATAATTCGGTGGTTTGAAATTGATTAAGACAAGCAGCGTATCGGAGTTTAAGCCAGCTAGTTTGGCCAATATTGATTGGCAAAATAACAGAATATAGACAGATTCGATTTCGCATTGCAACGAATTAATTTAAATCTGATGATGTTAGCGTTAACACAATTAAACATGATGTGTTAATGGAAAGCAGAACAAAAAGGCCGATGCAACCGATCGAATGATTCAACTCGTTACAATGAACATTTTGATCGGACTGACAGGGGGGTAAACTAGAACATGAATAGATGTTGAACAGACCTGAATAACCGACGTTTGCACCCGTGGAAAAAATACTTGTAGTCCACATTCAATGATTGAATAACCAGTATGCTTTGTACATTCCTGTTTCATTCCAGAGGTTGAAAGAATTCTTTCCACGTAATAATTCATCAGAATATTCGTTACTCGAATAACGAAAGCACGAATGCCTTGTTTACACAGGGTGATATGCAAGGTGATTACAAAGATTTATCTACTCAACCTGCGATTTATCATTCTGAAGTTGGTATCGGAATATTTGCTATCGGGAAAATATATTTTCGTCAATACTCGGTACTATTTCAACTGGGAATTATTATCTTGTCCATTACTCGAGACTTGTCTAGTCTAATACACTTGTCTAGCTCTCTTAAGAAATATTCCACTCGATAAATTTTCTTTTATTAGATCGAACCTGATATTAAGATTTTTGGGACTTTTTTTTGCTCACATTCTGTTAGGTTATGTTAGGTTAGGTCTGAACCAAAAAGATTCAGAGACATCAAGTAATGATCCACTGTAGCAACCATAGGGCTGAGGCTGGGATGATTAAGATATACGAACATTCATGCTTATTATTAATGTAGTAAAGAGACTCAAAAATAGTATGTCAAGTGGTCATTACGGAATTCCAATACGAATAATAAAGGAATCAATTCACATCATTGCTAAACCTTTATGCTTTATAATGAATAAGTCTTTTCAGCATGGCATTTTCCCAAAGATCTCAAATTGGCAATTATAAAACCTCTTAGTATTTGAGAAAGTATTATCGGGCAGGTGTCTCTCATTCTTTGAGAAGTTTGGCATTCTCAGTAAACAGCAACATAGTTTTTTACATGGAAAGTCTACAGACACAGCTATTTTTGATCTAACCGATTCAATATTTGATTCATTAGAACATTGTAATATTTCGATGGGGTTGTTTCTGGTCCTCTCTGGGGTGTTCGACTGCGCTGACCATGTGATTCTACTGGCCAATCTTGAATCATATGGAATTCAAGACAAGCAGCTGAGTCGTGTTCAGAACTACTTACAGGAAAGAAGACAGAACGTGGTGACCCATGATGGTGAGAGAACTAATACATCTGAAGAGCATGAGATGAGAATGGGAGTCCCACAAGGCAGTATTCTTGGGCCTCTCTTGTTTGTTTTGTATGTCAATGATCTTCCAAATAATTTCAGTAGGGCATTCAAGATGGTAATGTATGCAGATGACACAAGCCTTATAATAACATCTAAAAGAGTCGAGTCTGTGATACTGAACAGGAGTAACCTTTCCGATAAAATTAGCCAGTGGTGCCATAACGGTCACTCAGTTCTGAATGTAGGAAAAACAGAGTGTACCATTTTCCATACAGATCGTTGTAGATTTCAAATTCCTCATTCTAACAAGTTCCATGGAGAAGATATCATCCTGAAGAAATCAGCCAAACTCTTGGGTGTTTATTTGGATATTGATATGAAGTGGGTCACTGATATTAATCACCTTTATATGAAACTGACCTCTTTCATCTAATCTCTGAATATGCTCAAATATCATGTTGGTGTCGGACACTTAAGATGGTCTACTATGCAAGCTTTCAATCTGCGCTGTCTTATGGAATAATTTTCTGGGGAAGTGGCACTCGAGCTGAACGAGTGTTTATACTTCAAAAGCTGGCTTTGAGAACTATACATCGTATGCGTTTTATAGCCTCTTGTAGGGGAGTATTCAAGAAAAACAATATGCTTACGATGACAGGCCTGTACATCTTCAGATGCCTTATGTTCATCAGTAAGCACAGTCATTTTTTGAGGAATTCGAAAGTAAAAACAACACACGGAGAACCTCACCCTACCTATATCCACTTTGTTCTCTATCTCTCACACAAAGGAACTGCGGTTATACATGCACGTAGCTGTTCAATGTGCTGTCAAAGAGGTTTAAAAAAATGAAAGATTCAAAATCTTTCAAACAGAAGGTTAACAATTTCCTCTTGGACTGTGAACCATAATACCTTCAAGAATAATTCAGTTACTGCACTGTCCATGGGAGCTATGGAATTGTGTAGTTCCTTTAACGATTTTTCTATTTTATCAATAATAACTTGATATTCTTTGATAATTGTTGAAGATGAAAATGAATTCTATTCTTTTCTAGGCCCTGCATTTTTTATTGAAATTGTTGTTGTCTTTTCCTTATACCAGCGAGTTACTTCACGGTATTTTAAAGATCCCCTTTTCCTGTACCTCCATCTTTCCGAAGCCATTCGAATCAAAACGTTGTTTGACACGAGTTTCGGCCACCGTATGCTTCCTCCCCTTCTTGAACAATCAAACTATCAAAACAAACACTTCTATCCTAAAATACCAGGGAATTTGCAGAGCGATAAAAGTTTCATTCGACAGGATATCTATGACAGATCTTCAAAAGAAATTGAACATTCCTTCTACATCATTATAGCATCAATTTTTCTTCCCGCGAGGGCAATGTGAAAGAACTCATCAATAATTCTCGATATCTCTGATTATTTTCGGATTGATGTCGCTGATGACTCGAAAAGCCATTTCAAACATGATGCTGTATTCTGTATCATTATAGCACTACTTTCATATTTCGAAACCTTCTCAATCACCCAACACGTTCAAATAGCCATCAATCGCTTCAGTGGCTAGGAACCCAGCCTGTTCATTATTAGGAAGTATATTGAGGGCGCCAGCTGTGTACGCCCAGTGGCGTAATAAAGACAAACTCAGAAAGTTCTTGTTTCTGGGGTACACTGCACCGAATTATGAATGTTTCATTGTGTACGTTTTTACTTGCTAGCTTCAACGGGAATGTATATAGGAAACGATTTGATTGAGCAATTAGGCTTTCAGGAAATTCCTATTTCGATCAATTGTATACTAAATGATAATAAATAGGTCGAATCCTGAAGTCAGGATATTTTTCGACCCCTTCAAGGTAACAATCTACGTTTTGAAGGAGATTATGAAAATCCAAGCAAACTTGTGGCATTTCCATGGACTTGATTTCGAAAGGTCTTGAAAAATAGCTCTTCAATTATGTGAATATTTTTCATGGCTTGTTGGCTGACACCATGGCAAACAACATACCCACAGAAGACCAAAAGTATTGTTGGCAACACAACCATCAAGCTTCTCGCAACTTTTGCTTGCCTCTCAGTATGCAAAAGTACGTTTCTCTTTTCTCGTTTTGGTGAACTAATAATACTTTACTTTTATCCTCCCCAAGATAATATTCGAAAATTTCTTCAGAATATTTACCACATTTTATTAGCTCTTCAGTAAGACAAACGATTTTGAATCTGTGGAATATGATTTCTCAACATAAGGAGTCTGAAGAATTCTTCGTACAACTTAGGATCTGTAAAATGATCCTTTCCTGTCAAAAGATCACATGGGTTATGAATTATTATTATTTTCTGCTTTCTGCTGGCTTATTGTCTTTGTTTCTGATGCAGAAATGTTTTCAAGATATTTTGACAACCCAATCAAATTGAAATGGAGGAGGAAATTTCGTTCCAATATAAAATGTCACTACACTTATACAGAGAAAGTGTGTAATTTTGCAGAGCATTTGTAGGATGCGTAGATACTTGTTATACCCCGTCTACACTTTGTCTACTGTATTTTTCTTGAAAAATTAGTTAGTTCAAAGAGGTTTTCAGTATGTGTTCTTTGTCATAGCTCATTTACTTTGAGATGATGATACCTGATGAAATTTGTCACCGAATGAAAGTCTGTCATTACAGTTTTGTTCACGCACAACTTTCAAACCCCCCATTTTTTTTCTCCATCAAAGGCTTCGTAGGGGTTGAGAGTTGGGCATGAACAAAATTGTAAAGGTCTACTTTCATTCGGTGACAAATTTCATCAGGTACCATCCTCTCAAAGAAAATGAGCCATGACAAAGTGCACATACTGAAAACCTCTTTGAAGTAACTAATTTTTGAAAACTTTCCATATGCAAAAAGTTTAGAGGGTTGATGGGGATGGCACAGGGTGCAACAACAATCCTTCAAAAATGCATATAAATTTGGTGAAAGTAAAACAAAAATTGACCTGTTTCAGGATTTTGTTACCAAATATTTTTCTTCTGAGAAAATGAATTTGTTCCGTAATTTTGACGCGCAATGTATGATGTTCTAACTGAATGATAAACAGGCTGTCTGTAAATAAATGCGAACAACATTGTGACTAGTTTCATCGATGAAAATGAGTAGGGTTTCTTTATATAATTTTTTTTGCCCTTTCGAGAATACTGCCCCTAGAACGGGTCGACGAATTCTCAACTCCACAAAATTATAATGAGGCATCGAATATATATGAGCCTCATCTGATCTTGCTGCAATATTTTTTTACCAGGAACATTCGGGATATTCTCATTTTTCATCATTCCCATTCAATTCTGAGAACATGTCAACTTACTTTCATTATTTCTTAAACAGTACTAACTCGATCAGATTGAAATGTCGTGATTCGTTGGAAAATACCAACGTGCAGATTCGTGCTAAATTTCGTGACGATCGTTTACTTTCTTGAAATTCTTACCACACAATATCAATCACATTATCATGGAATTTGGCGCAGACCTTGCTTCTAGTATTCAACATACACATCAAAATTCAAAATATCGATATGAGTTCGATCTGAATTTTTTTTTCGGTGCTTTAGCAATAAACCTTACGGCAGTTTTTTTAGAATGATTCCTTTGATGAAACACTGAGGTGTGCAGGAAGTTTCCACGATTTGTCCAAGTGGAGCTACATATACTAGATGTGAAATCTCGATCTCTTTCAGTTAAGAGTGAATTTATCACTATACGGCTTGTCGTTCCAGAAATATACTCTCTTCTCTAGGGCAAGGTGAGGAAATTTCTAACAACCTTTCCCCTATCTAGTGAATTGGCAGTAGTTATGCTTTATTGAGTACATTCCCAGAAACACACTCTCAGAGAAACAATTGTAAAAATAAGTTTGAGTGGCTGGGCCTACAGAAACATTAAATATATGTTTGTAGTTCTCATTCCATTGTTATAATTCTGAAACTTCGAATACGAGTGTGCCCACAAATTGGAAACTGCATTTAATTAGGGGCATTTCAAATCGCAAGTATAAAGTCGTGCCGCAGGTTTATCACTAGGTCACGTGAATCATTTCCAGGAATGAAAGCCTCCACAGCTGTGATTGGAATGGGGAAGATGGCTTGTCACCATACCTTTATATTAACCATAAGATCCACCTTCACAGAAACCCAGAAACTCCATTTACAATCCACGAATTAATAATACCCATTATTCACTTTCGATTTAGCAAAGACAATGGCAGGATGTCTCATCTATAGGCAAACTTTAATTAATATTTTCCTTACGACTGTCCCCGCCTAATTGAAGGAAATGGAAAGCTCAGAAAATTTTCAATTGAGTTGAGTAGAACATCAACTTTCTCGGAAAATTGAGTTTTCCGTTTCTTAGTGACATTTCATCCTCGTTGCGGTAGATAAATGAAGAAACTTGGTAATGAGCTTCCAAGAAAATATCCAGAAAAACATTATATTTCAGACCGGAACTCCTGGTTATATTGACCAGCTCCGTTAGAAATTCATAAGGGGTATCTTATTTACATGGTGAAATACAATTGAAGGCCATCAAATCATCCTTGGAACAGATTCGGCCCTTTGGACAGATCAATTGAGATCGTAGTGCAAATAACCCGGTAAGAAACATCGGCACCAGAGCCAGGTTGCAAAATGGCGAAGGATTCGAAATCGATCGCTTTCCGTTCTGAATTTGATAGTTTTTTAGCAATACGAATCGTCAAGAGCTCTATAACTTATTTATTAACTCGAAAGCTTTCGAACTCCGTCCCAATAAGTCAAAATGTCTCCCAGAGTTTTTCTATTTCGAATTTGAGCACGCTCTGATTCTCAGCTTTTTCAATAATTAGTATAATAGAATGATGGATCATGACGAGAACCAAGAGCATTCACACCGAGAGAGTGTGAAAATAATTTTCATTCTTGATTCTTAGTTACAAGTCTGTTTATTTTATTTTTGTTACAGAAAGCTTCAATGTTGAAAACTTCAGAATTGTATATGCCTATTTCAGATATATGCTCAATAAGGTTGATTTTTCTGTAATAAGTGCATCTTCTGAGAATATAAAAAGAATTTAAAAATGTGTCGTCTCTATTCATAAATATGGAGTGTCGGCATACAAGCGAAAAGTTAGGCTGAGCACACCCGAACTTTGTAAATATAGGTTCTTCGTAAGGAAAAAAATTAATAAATTATTATTATTATTTCAGAATATGACTTTACGAATTTGAGAGAATATACCAAAATGTTTCGGCATTAATGTTATCAGAAATTGGATCCTGATATTTTTCCATAATATAGGGCAAGCCACTTATGGTGATTCAAAATTTTTGTCTTTTTATAGGGCACTCGATGAAATCATATAAATTGAACATTATTATGTTTTACAAATGCTATGTTATTAGTAGAGGAATTATGATTTTCTAAATTTATTTTCTTGAAATCTCTAACCTGGTTATGTCAACCACACTAGACAAAACGTTATTGTACCAATCGGAACAGATTTGGTATCTGTGTAAGACAGCCATGTGGTTTTCAAAAACCACAAGTCTCCAATTTCGTCTGATTTTCATGCTGTTTCAGTCCGTTCGGTGGAGAAAATACAACTATCGGGTAACTTTGTTTGATGTTACCCCCTCCAAAATGATATGTTCCCTTGATTTTCATACTCTAGGGCGGCTGAATTGTCGAATAGTATCAGTTTGGTTATAAATCATTTATTTTTGTCACCTAAAAATGCAACTTTGGGGTTATTTTGTTCAAAGATGATCGGTATTCTTCTATGGCCACTATTCGTCACCCATTCAATTGTTATTGATCACGGATAGTTTTTGAAATGATGAAGTTATCCAAACCTTGTTGAATTTGATATCTAGTCTTATATTTTAAAGATATTAGTAAATTTGACACAGCATAAACAGGGTGTGAACACCGGACATCCAAACTCTATTGACCCGTGTGGAGCGGAAAAAAAACGGTTCTTCAAACCAAAAATATTGCTATAATCGATTTTATCTTCTCAATTTCTCATATGGATTTCTATATTTTATATTATTTTATGTATGTGAACTCAATCACCATGGATAAAAAAGTTTCCAATCTAACGATCCACCTATTCATTAAAATTTTCAACAGGGTGGGATGATTTCATCGGACACTGAAACTACAATAATGTTCGATTGGATTCAGATTTACTATTGAGGATTTTGAGGAAGATAGAAAATCAAACTGAGCACATTTTCGAAAAAAGTATCTACCTGAAAAATGGTTAGTCAGCGATCAATGATATATAGTAAGTTTAAGTTGAAAAAAATAGAACTTGCATGTTCTCGAACTGAATTTTCAAAAGAATACCATTTCAGAATATACTAATGCACATTGTCTGGGAAAAAATCAATTACAATGGTTCTTGCATTGACTTTTCAATGAAAATATTATAAGTGAGCTAATATACAGGGTCTTTCACGAGGAACCTCACCCATATTTATACGGGAAACTACTCAACGTATTTTCATGAAATTCAGCACTTATAAGTATTTCACGATGCTGATGAAATCTAAAATATTTTCAAGGCATGAGCACCTCCGGTTTTTCCGGAAATGACGTCAACTTCCGTTTTTCAAATTAGAACACCATTTTTTTATTGCAGAAATAGATTCCTTAGAAAATTTCAATTTATTTTGATGTAACATTTTTCAGTTTTGGTTGGAAAATTCTCTCTGAGCGGGAAAATTCGAAAAAAAAATCGAAAATAGAGCTCCGCTGAAACAAGAATAACTTCGAGGTTTTTGGATGGAAAATTTTCATTTTTGGGATTTTTCAAGATGTAAGATTGATGTATCCACTTTAAAAATCGAAATCGCGATTCATGATACAGGGGGTGAAAAAATCGCTTTCAAAGTTAGGGATGACAAAATCGTGAAAAATCAATTTTTTCAAATTAGAACCCCATTTTTTTATGGCAGATGTTGAATCTACGTTAAAAAATAATGTGAGTGTATGCATCACACCCTTGCCCTAAAATATATATTTTCTGAGTTATTCACAAAAAACTGTTTTTCGTCTTGAATTTTCAGCTATTTCTTTTCCCTTCACGCCAAAAAGATGACATTTTCAGGAACTGTTATTTGAACCATGCTATAGATTTTTCACCCCTTCTTGAAACCGACTTCAAGTTACTATTAGGAGAACCATGGCAAACTCTCGCAGTTATAACTAGATAATATGCTCAAAGTTTTGACCGTTAATTTCTAGACATTTATTTATACGTCTCAGGAATGCTTCGTGCGTTGCTCTTCTTATTTCATCGGGAGGAAGAGATCTGCAAAAGTGTTTAAAAACCAAATTGAGTTTCAAAACTATGAACTCGTTCTATGCAGTCCTCTTTATCAGTCAGGGGAGTTGAGTAGACAATATTTTTTATCCTACCCCAAACATAATAGTCTAAAGGAGTTAAATCGGGAGAACGTGGTGGCCAAAGATGTGGACCATTGTTCGCCAATCATCGATCTTCAAATAGCCTGTAGAGGATATTTGACACATTGAGTGAATTGTGTGGAGGCGCGCCATCTTGTTGATACCATAAGTCATTATGGTTCTGTACTAGCGGCTCAATTATTTGAGTCAATATGTCAGAACATTCTTTAAATAATGCAAACATGTGTAGTGTTCTATCTTACCAGTTAAAGTCCGATCATAAATGTGAACATCGAGAATTGCATTATTTTTGATGGCGCAAAAAACATTGAAACTCCAGGTCTCTTGAAAGTTCCATTGTCTGAAGTGGTGGTTGTTCTCTTCATCCCAATAATGACTGTTATGCCTATTGAAAGAACCATTCTTTGTGAATTTAGATTCATCTGTCCAAATTATACAGTCCAAAAAGTTTTCATTCTTTTGAAATCGAATCATCATAGCTTCGCAAAACTCTGTTCTCCTGACGAAATCAGTTTCCTTCAAATGCTGTACCCTATTGAATTTATATGGGTGCATTTTATGTTTTTTTATAATAATATTCTCCAAACACTCGATTGAGATAATCCCAGATCAATCTCGGCATCTTTGAGAGAATTTTGAGGATTCACACGAAAATATGCAAGCACTGTAATTTCGTTGTTCTCATCTTCTACTACACTTTTTTCTCTGTGTGTAGTTTTCTTAACGAAAGATCCGACATTTCTCAAGTTTGTCATGGTTCTGTTAATGGTATCTATCGTTGGTCTGGGTCGGTCAGGAAACCTCTCAATGAACAGTCGAATCGTTCTATCTACAACTTTATTACATTCTCCATGAAGTAGAATGAGATTTAAATAATCTTCATTGGTAAAATTAGGCATAGTGATCGATTTTATAACTTAATACGAATTATCACCAAATTAATAGTAAACACAAAATGCTACTGAATAAAGAGGAATTTGGCAGATGTAATTAATGATATCTATCATTAAAAACCGATGGCCGATTAGTTGAAATAAAGAGGTTTCCGATACAAATTCGAATCCAAATTCGCCATCTATTTAGGAACAACCTGTAACTTTTTTCTCTTGCATATTAGGGTAGTAAAATCTAAAACATGGTTTAAGTAACAGTTTCTGAAAATGTCATCTTTTTGGCGTGAAGGGAAAAAAAGACGAAAAACAGTTTTTTGTGAATAACTCAGAAAATATCCACTTTAGGGCAAGGGTGTGATGCATACACTCACATTATTTTTTAACGTAGATATAATATCTGCCATAAAAAAATGGGGTTCTCATTTGAAAAAATTGATTTTTCACGATTTTGTCATCTCTAACTTTGAAAGCGATTTTTTCACCCCCTGTATCATGAATCGCGATTTCGATTTTTAAAGTGGATACATCAATCTTACATCTTGAAAAATCCCAAAAATGAAAATTTTCCATCCAAAAACCTCGAAGTTATTCTTGTTTCAGCGGAGCTCTATTTTCGATTTTTTTTTCGAATTTTCCCGCACAGAGAGAATTTTCCAACCAAAACTGAAAAATGTTACATCAAAATGAATTGAAATTTTCTAAGGAATCTATTTCTGCAATAAAAGAATGGTGTTCTAATTTGAAAAACGGAAGTTGACGTCATTTCCGGAAAAACCGGAGGTGCTCATGCCTTGAAAATATTTTAGATTTCATCAGCATCGTGAAATACTTATGAGTGCTGAATTTCATTAAAATACGTTCAGTAGTTTCCCGTATAAATATGGGTGAGGTTCCTCGATAAAGACCCTGTATATGAAGATATTTTTATGACGCCATTTTTGCAGAAATTTCACTATGTAGTATTGCGACCCCTATACTATTGAGATAAAATAATTTGCGTAATATCGATAAAAAAAATTTCAGCAGAACACTGTTGCTGATAGTGGTGCTGGTACTCTTCTCTTCACGAACGAAGAAACAATTTTGAACTTTCACCTTTCGTAACTAGGTAAATTATAAATATATGGATGAAAGATTAAATCAAAACGTCAAGAATTCGTTTGCTTTTTATTTTTTGGAACAATATTCTTTATTTTTGTGCTGATACTCGATGGTTCTTTTTGCTATACGTTGCTTTTAGTTCATTGCATATAGACTTTGTATTTCAACGTAATTTTTTTTTAGAAAAAATTTAATACCCTGCGTTTTGGTGCAGCCTTAGCCTTGTGTTCCACGTTATAACCTATACATAACAGTTTTTGGTTACATTCAGTTTTTGTTTTGTTTTCGAGATCGAGAAAAAGTTTTCGAGGAAAACATGGAGACGAGAGTCTGTTTATTTCTCGTCTCGATGATCGAGGCGAGAACGTGCTTTCCCATCTCGATGAAACCCTAGCTATAACTCCGAAACCTTTCGACCGATTTGGCCTATTAACGAACTTAACCGGCGAAATGCAGCATACCCTAAAAGTTTCAAGTCGATAGAGTCCGTTCTCCCGTAATCGTGCATACGGACGGCCGAGCGTACAGACATTTGGAGAACACGTAAACACGCTGTTCCCAAGAACAAGAGCACAAAAAATCCATTCGAATGAAATTCCGTCAATGAATGCACCTTTCCGATTCCAGGTGAGAGAAATATATCCAAGAAAAGATCGTTGAATTATCCGATTCTCTAGGTGGGTAAAATACTTTGTCAGCGGCTTAATGGAAAGGATTCATCCCGTCGTCCTTTTCGCATCCCTTGAAGTGAAAACTAGCGGTTTTGTTCAAACAAAAAGTTGCTCGTTGGAAAAATGAAACAAAGGGTTAACTCAACACAATGAGAAATCTCGAAATATACATTCAGAAACGTCTTTCTCAGGAAAAGTTCGAAGTTAATTTTGTCATTAAGCGCAGTTAGCCGAATATGTTCTGGGCAAGGAACGATACTTTACTTTCAACTCATTCCGAGATGGAAGATTTGGTTGAGCGAACCGACTTCCAGTGTAAACACTAATTGGTTTATTTCGTAATTACCTATTAAACAGAATTCGGCTGTATGGAAATATTGTTGTTAATTTGATCGTCTAACTTTTGTTTCGCTGGTTGCGCCTTGTTTTCTCAAAATCAAATTCTCAGTTTTATTTATGCTCCGTTCTAGCCAAGTGCTGAATAATTTCAGCTGAAAGATAATTTCAGAATGATGTTCTTGACTTTCGCTTCCAACTCCTTCCTCGGTTAGGTGTTTGACTGTTATCAGTATAATTCAGCATCTTTTTGCATAGATTTTGCACTCATTCGCGGATGATCAGAAGCAAGTACTATTCTTCGTTTCCAGATAATTCAAATGTAATTGTGACTAGGAGATTTCAGTAACAGGCGTTTGGTTGACCGATGCTCATTCCGAATGGGGTGGAACATTTCGAACGTATTCGACCATATACAGGGTGATTCATGAATGACCTTACATACGTCAGTGGCAGAAAGAGGACTTCAAGGCCAGTCAAGATCCGTAAAAAAAAATTGGTTGTTCATTGTTTACGGAGATACAGGGTGTTTTGTATGTTTGGTATAAAACTTTGATTAGCGATATTTCTGAAACGCTTGAAGTCATTGTGTTGAAATTTGCTAGTAATATTCCTCTGTTAGAACTCGTCAATATGCAATTCTGGATCAATTCAAATCCAGAACCGGGCTGGAATAATTGTGATCTACAGTTATTTGTTGAAAAAGTTCATTTTCTGACCTTTTTTTCGAAAAACTATTATTGGATTCGAAAAGACAAGGAAAAATGCTACAATAATCGCTCTTCAATTTGGATGGCACTGTTCCAAAAAATGGCAAAGAAAAATTGGTGAGGAAGTTTTCATTTCCGACCGGACATACGTCAATGGTGGATAAAGGACTCCAAGGCGAGTCAATTTCCACGGGAATTCTTTTTTTGTTCATTTGATACGAAAATACAGGGTGTTTCGAATGTTCGTTATAAAACTTTGATAAGCGATATTCATGAAACGCTTGAACTTACTTTTTTAAATTTGCTTGTAATCTTCCTCTGTTTTTTTTCATTGAAACAGGTTAGGTGTGCCATCCAATTTGAAGAACGATTATTGTAGCATTCTCCCTTGGCTTTTCGAATCCAATAAAAGTTTTTCGAAAAAACGGTCAGAAAATTTATTTTTCAACAAATGACTGTAGATTACATTTTTTCCAGCCCGGACCTGGCTTTGAAGTCATCCAGAATTGCATATTAATAAGTTCCAATAGAAGAATATTACTAGCAAAATTCAACAAAATAACTTAAAGCGTTTCAGATATATTGCTAATCAAAGTTTCAAACCAAACACACAAAACACCCTGTATCTTCGTAACCAATGAGGAAAAAAATTTTTTTTCGGCTGATCTTGACTCGCTTTGAAGTCCTCAATCCGCCATTGACGTATGTGAGGTCACTCACGAATCACCCTGAATTTTCTATACAGGTTGTTGCATATTTCGAAATATAATCGTTTTTCGAATCTCTACAAATTTCGGTGTTTGCTTCCATTCAAGTCACAATAAAAGTTCAGGCGGACCATTAACATGGATATAAAATTAATCGATATCCAACATGTGATATAGGATACTAAAATTCGAAAGAGGAGTATTGCCTTTTACAATTCCAACCTTGACTTTCGGAGTGAATAGAACGAATCACATGGAGAAGTTGTTCATATTCTTCTCAAATATCCATTAGCAACGGCTCTTGAAAATATCTTATGAGCACATTAATGCAGAAAGAAATGTTTAAGTTCAAATAACAGATTCAAAATGTCTCACAAGATTTTTGATGTAGTAATCCTGATAAGGTTTTCAGAAGTTGTTTAACTGGATCCATACGAAATTCTGCAATGAGTTTTACATTGCTATTATTCATATAATTACGATGTTTTGATCTGATCGCATTTTTACTGCTTGAGATATTGAGGAAATAACATCAAAATATCAAACAGCAACGAATTTTGACTTATTTTTTTCCATATATCACCTAAATTAATATCGTATCGAATTGAAATTTGAAACATTGTTGTTGAATACTACTGATTTCAAAGTCTGTGCCAAATTTTTCCGGAAAAAAAAATTTCCAACCAAAATTTTTCAAAAAGTTTCGAATAATTTTTTTTTTATTTTCTTACAACTAGACCAACCCGAAATTTCGAACGTAGTTGCACGTTGGTATTCTTCAACTGAGTATGAATTTTTGATTTGATTACATCTGTTCTCCTTGAGATATTGCGGAAAAAACGTTAATATTTCAAATTATAAAGAAATTTGGCATATTTTTTTTCCTTATATCTCCGAAGTTGAATATCGGATTCAATTGAAAATTGGACTATTATTGTAATATACTATCTCAAAGGTTCGTTGAAATCTAATTATTATTTTCGGAGGAAAATAAAATTTTTTGACAAAAATTTCAAAAATATTCGAATACATTTTTTTCCTCATTTTCTAACAACTGGAGCCACATGGCATTTTGCACGCAGTACGCGTTGGCATTCCAAAAGTGGTCACCAAGATTCAATCTGATTGCATCTGTAATTCATGATATATCGGGGAATTAACCTCAAAATTCCAAATGAGCCTATCTCCAGAACTGTACGACCGATTTCCCCCATTAATGAACTAAACCGAGATATTTGGACTACAAACCTATTTCAAGTCGCTAGGTCATTTCCTTCGGAATTTAGAGCACATACGGCCGGACATCCGGACGGTCAGAATTGAATTTGACCACGGATTCTTCTTCAGGGAGTCCAACATTATCGTTTGAGACCATTTTCGGCTCAAAAATGAATGTGGAACACTAAGTATTTGAACTGGAATTGTTTATTCAGTTTATTTGCTCTCATTTATCAGAAAAATGATATTTAGTTCAGCATTTTCTTGGCGAAGGACGCTTATTCCAGAAAAATGATGTCTCATAGTTTATCCTTCTACAAGGAAATTTTCAATCGGCCGTTGAATGTGGGACATTTAGTGTTTGAACCGAAATTATCGAATTGGTTTATTTGGTCTCATTCCTCAGAAAGGGAAAAAACTGATTCTTATTTCAGTATAATCTTGAGGAAAGACTCTTCTATCAAAAAAGGCCCATATTTTGTTTCCTTAAAGGACATTTTATATCGGCCCGTGAAAGTGGGACATATAGTGTTAAATTATTCATTTGGTTTATTAGCTGAGAAAAATGGAAAAAATTATTTTCATTTCAGTATGTCCTTCAGAGAATACTCTTTATCTATCCCCGAGAAGGAAATATTTTATCGGCCGTTGAATGTGGGACATATTGTGTCGAAACAAAAAATGTTTATTTGGTTTATTTGCTCTCATTTCTGGGAAATGGAAGAAAAGATTCTCGTTTTAGAATAAGAAAGTTCCTGAGAAGAAACTCCTCTTTCAGAGAAGTGAGGTCTCATTTCATGTCCCCCATCGAAGATATTTTCATTCGGCGGTGGAATGTGGGACATATAGTGTTTAAACCATAATTGTTGATTTCGTTTCTCTGCTTTTATTTCTGAAAAAACTGGAAAAAGCGATTTTTATTTCAGCAACAATTGGGAAATGACTTTTCAATAGAAATATGGAGACTTATATTTTGTCTTTTTGCATAAATAAGAATTACTGTTTCCATTTTATCCACAGAAAACATTCCATTCGGTTCAAACTCTATAAAATTCACTTTCACCAACCAATGAAAAATTCCCTGTTGGGGAACAAAATATGGAACCTAATTCCTCTGATAGAAGTAACTTTTATCGTTACCATACTGGGAGAGGAATCGATTTTTGAGATTTTTTCAGAAATTACAACAGAACGGCCGATAAAAATTTCCTTTGAGGAGACAAAGTATTATAACACACAGTTCTTCTCATAGAGGAATTTTTTTGATATCGCTCAAGAAAAAAGGACGATTTTACCCTTTTTTTACGACGAATGGCAGAAATGATATTCTTATTCCAAAGTAGCTGATTAATTGCGAATTTATTCGATAATTGTTTTCAATTCTGGAAAGACATCAATGAGAACAATTCAAGGCTAGTTCGAAGGAAACCGATTTTGCAAGCCACTGAGCGCCCTCGTTCGGTCATCTTCGGAGAATTGGCTTTTGAATACGCCCGCTTTCTTCACACCGGTCATTTGGCACGCCGTTTTGGACGCTCTTTCAAAGCAACCTCAACATGCTCTAGACACTTTAGATCAGGACATAATACCATAATATAACCAATACAAAAGTGAGAATTTTCTGCATCAATTAGTCATATGATTAACTTCACAAGTTTTTGTTGATATATTCAAGACGTTAAATGCCTTTGAATTAATCATTCCAGAGGCATTCAGTTCTCTTCTTCATTCGAATCCTTCCTTACTGGCCCTCGATGTTGAGGTTTGATGTTCAGGAAACTAATCTTTTTTCATTTTAATAGAACCAGTTTCTAGCTCAAATACATATTAAACTTCACCCCTGAAGAGGAACAGGGAGATCCAAAAATCGACAACAATGTTATATATTATATATAACTGTTTAAATAGTTGAATGAGATCGAAATTATTTGATCTGAATCAGTACATCAGAAACCCTGTACGAAAAGTAAATATTCAACATTTTTGGTAACAGGAATTTCCTCAGCAATAGGTTAACAGTATTTCTTGATAAAGTGAAAATATTCGGCATTGTAACTTTAGAGCTTTTTATTTCGAAGGTTGCATTTGAAGGAGTAGAAAAGAGTTCTTGGATGAATATTTTTAACTATGAGTATTATTCGAACATTAACAGGAACTTAGAAAAGGCTGCATATTTATGGTCAAATTTTTACTACAACTTCACTCATGCCTTGTCCTTTTTTAAGGCTCGTTATAATATCTCATAAAATGATATTTAATACTAATATTTTCAACATACATATATTCCTCGCACAGAGAAGTGAGCAAAAAATTTCGAGGTATACCTTAGATATTGACTCTTCCAATTTCAGCTCATTGAAATACCCATTATGTATAATTCGTTTCATTTCAGAATTAATAGAAAGTCCTAACCTCATTTCAAATATTTTTGCTTATGTCAGAGAATTGTCATATTTTCATCGTCATATAAAACAAAAAAGACCAAATTATGCCTTTCCACTTCAATCTAGGAGTGAAATTAATATTCCTTTTTTCCCCCTGACATTTCATTCCTGGAAGAAGAACCTTCAGGGTTCCGCCGTGTTTTTGAGACCAGCTTGTAAAATAATATAGTTCATTTTCGAATACTGCCAACGCGTAGGAAATTCATTGGAATATTTTTCAGTGTTCCGGAGTAGAAAAGAATATTTAGTAGCAGTAACCAGGGAAAAACATTTGTCAGAATATTGTGACAAATATTTTAAGTCGTGTCAAGGAATTGTGTCGAAGTTTTTCTTCATTAAAAGTGAATCAGAGTGTTATACATCGAACAGATATTATAGACATATACAAGAATCTACAAGCTATAGGTGAGATCTATTTCCATAGATTTTTAAGCCACATCAATTGTTGAAAATCGTTTTTCAGGAAGTGCTGTGAATTCTTCGAGATTGGACTGAAGTTATGGAGAATAAAGGACATATGGAGAAGAAACATCAACCTGAGCAACCGATATTGAAACATTCGGAAGCTATGATGGTAACTGGAAACCAGGAATTCATTGAGACAGAGCTTTGTCAACAGTTGTCAGGTTTGAGACTTCTGTCAGAAAATATTCAAATTTTTTATATTTTTTCAATAATTTCAGATACTCTATCGCTCACAACTTTGACTCATACCCTCACGCCCATTCCAAGCTTGACGGATAGGACAATTAGCATCTCTACTAATACTAACGATCTCCCTAGAAACTACACTTGTTACGGAACTGAAGAAATGAACCAGAATGTCAAACTAACGAATTGGACAACACCATCTTTTCATACTTCAACTGATGATATGATTTCTAGCGGCGTATTCGATAGTGATACAGAAGGTCAGTAGGAATTTTCCGATGAACTTATTTTCAAATAACCTGAGTTTATCAGTATCAAATTACTATTTCGATCTCTTGAGCATGAATGCGAATTTATTCATACATAAAAATATTATTTCACCTTTTCTTTGCAAGATATTTCAGTATTATACAAGCTTGCTCACACAGCATTCCTCAGTTTTTTTATAAGCTTCTCAACATGATATATGTATCACCTAGGTAATTGTAGGTAACTTTTGGTTGATTGAATTTATTTACTTCAAAATCACACTGTATGTTGAAAATTTGCCAATCATTAAAAGACCCTAAGAAAACCAGAATACCTGGAAAATAAAATGGAAACCATTCGAGTGTAAATAAAAGTTATAAGATGTGCAGACATTCAAATTTGTGATATTTCGTGTTGAGTAGTTGACATCTTATTTTGGTACATACATTTTTCCTGATATATTAGATTAAATACAAAAAACAAATGAAGAAAAGCGTGATGTCACCAGATGTTTAAGTTCGTTGCAAAAGCGGTAATCGATCGTAAACACAATAACTGTAGAATGAAACAACTAAGAAACGTAAAATAGATTTGGACCATTAAATTTCATTGCCAAATTTTTTCATCGCGAAGTAAAGATGTCTTTAGCCGGATGAATACGTGAAAAGATGACCGCTTTAGCTACGAATTTGAATTGATCACTCGATCAACATGACATTTTAAACAGATTTGTGCATCAGCATTTTTTAGCCAGTTATCAAGTTTGATTTTCATTGGATTATTCGAGTGATTCCGAAAATAACAAAGACACCGTGGAAAAATAAAAAGATGTGATATATTTCTCCCAATATCTCCGAAAGTACGAATCCAATCAAACTGAAATTCAAAATGTTGTTCAATCTAGGGTTTGATGTATATTCAGAATTCCTCCAAAACTCAATAAATATTTTCAGAGAATTTTTTTTTTCAATTTCGAGCTATTCCGGAAATATCAACGATACCGGAAATTCTACATACTTTTTCCCAATATCTCCAAAAATCAAAATCGGCTCGATGCTTATTTTGGTACACCGTTTTGGATTGAAGGGTTCAAGGCCTGTGCAGATTTTCTTTGAAATCTGATGAATGGTTCCGAAAAAAAATTTGCTCAGAAAAATTTCTAGAAATGTTCGTTTAGAAATGATCCACAATTATGCACCAAGTTGTGCATTGGAATTTTCCAACTAGCCACGAAGTTTTATTATAGGCTTGATCTTATTTTTCGAGTTAATCGAGAAATAACAACGACGCCGAAGAAAACCCCACAAAATTTGAAATATCTTTTATATCAAAAATTCAAATCTGATCGAACTCGAATTTGGTACATTGTAATGATATTTACGGTTTACGATCTGAGCAAATTCTTTCTGAAATCTGTGTCTCGACACAGAATTTCTCTTAGGAAAAATTCAAAAAAATATTTTTACAATTCAGTAAATATATGATTCCAACGAAATTACAGGTCTTACTCGTCAGTATGCTACAACGGACTCGCAAGCTTCAATCCAATCGCTCAAATAGTTCCTGAGAAATTGAGGGAACATTCTCGAAAGTTCGAATCACTCTAACCCCGAAACAATTATGCTGATTTGGCACACCGTCGCATCCAGATGCACGACCTACCATGACAGTTAAAAGTCGCTATCTTGCTCGGTTCGACAGTAATAGTGTCCTCGGCCTGCCAGAATCGATTTTGACACTGGACCGGCCAGCAGAGAGTCCAACATAGTCGTTAGAGACCATTGTCGTCGGAAAAAATCAATGGATCAGAAAACATTAATGAATTTTCCGGTGATAGTTAACTGATCTAAATACATTCTATAAATGTAGAGGGAAAATGATCGTAAATGCATCGAAAAATGGTTGGAGCCTCACTTCACAATGCCACAATCAGTTATTTCTGTCAAAAATTTTCAGGAGAGAGAATTTTTTTCCGCACATATTCTGGGGAACGCCCATCTATGTCTGTAGTTTTCGAATTTCAAGCCGAAAATGGTCTAAAACGACTAGGTTGGACTCACTGATGACGAATCTAGGGTCAAAGTCGATTCTGTCCGGCCGTCGAGTACACGATAACTGCAGAGCTAGCGACTGTAAACTTTCAGGGTAGGCCGCGCATCAGAATGTTAGTTCATAAATGGGCCAAATCGACATAATGGTTTCAGAACTACAGCTGTGTGAATTTTATATTGGATATATTGTTATTGGGAAAAGATATGTCCTATTTCTGGTTATTTCATAGGTATCGTTGATATTTGAGAAATACCTCAAACTTGCTGATCCGATCATGATGAAGCATGGTTTCTAGTTGGCAAATGCTGATGAGCAAATTTCTACGAAATTTCATGATGATCGTTCAATTAGATCGATTAAAATAAAAATATTCCAATTTCATTTGTTTTTTCAAATTTTTAATTTTGGCAAACTAGCAGTCAGGTATTCACGAAATTTTAAATTAATCTTCAAGGTGCCATCTTTTTCTGTACTGGACTTTGACGCGATTCGATGATTTTTTTACGGAATATGAAATATGAGCTCTGAAATTTTGAAGGGTAAATGTGCGGAATCATTGGGTGGATTTTACCAATTCGCCGAATCAGCTTTCGAAATTGATCTACAAACCTACTCCACAATTATCAAGTCTCTAAATAGATTCTTTCGGAAGTTATTTTCTTCACTATCGGCGGTTAGGCCGATCGTGAACACTATAACTGAACGAAGCGACTTAGGTATTTTATAGAGTAGGTTTTCGATTTAGATATGAAGGTTAGAATTCGTGAATGGATGGAATTCGCCCAATGATTCCGTGGATGAAGGAAACGCTTCAAAATGTAATTTTTCCGATATTTTCAAAAACACAGTTCGGAAAGAATTGAAATTGTACCCGATCGATAATCAATAGCTTGAGTATTAAATTCAAAAAAGTCTACTTGTTGAAGGCTATTGAAACAACAATTAAATACAGATTTTTCTGTATAACCTTTACATAATATCTTTCGATATTGATTTGATATCTTACGATATACTTTTATGTCTTCGACGTACTACGTCTTCAATGACAAAATTAATCAACTGGCATTTAATTTTTTGAGGTTATAAAGATTTTGGAAAATGTTTTTTACCGCATTTCATTTGTCAAGGAAAGAAGAAGGTGTAAGTAAAATCTGTGGCATTATTGTTTCTATGCACAATTCTAACAAGCATGCGTATGGACTTAAACCTGCTTATTTCCGTTATTGAAGTGAAGTGTACGTAACAAAACACGTGGTGAGTTTTTGATGTATAATATAGAATAAATGCTACTGATGATTCTAAATCGAAAGATAGAAAATGAAACACTGTGTCTAGTATTGTTTTTAGGTTGTATTTCATTTTTTCACACTTTTCTCAAGTTTTTTACTTTGATCATTATATGCCAGTTGATATAATAATTTTGTCATTGAAGACGTAGTACGTCGAAGACATAAAAGTATATCGTAAGATATCAAATCAATATCGAAAGATATTATGTAAAGGTTATACAGAAAAATCTGTATTTAATTGTTGTTTCAATAGCTTGAGGTTTATGCAGAATTTTTAAGGCCGTACGTAAAGAAGATCTCTGAATATTTCCCTCAGAAAGTAGAGCTGCGTTTTGCAGTGTCAATACGTGAATGGATGATCGCTTGAGCAACGAATTCGAAGATGCACCGTAATCTCTCGACCTTTACGTCAGTGATCTTCTAGAAATTTTTTTCAATCTTCTGGATTAACCCATCTTCGAGGACTTTTTCTCTAGCTTTCTCCTATAACAAAACTTGAGAGGTACAAAATCAAATGGTTCATCTCTTGATTATCTGATCATTCAAAAAAACCTAGAAAAGCACTGACGTGAAGTCAGCAGCTTTTGTTCGAAGGATATCACCAAAAATGAACATGCGCGCAAAAGCTGCTAGGTAAATCCGCCCAGTGATTCCGTAGATATAACCATTAAAATTTTTTTTTCCATGCAGAATTCAATGGGGATAATATAATAAGATCACAGAATATTAAATATTTAAAAAAAAAATTTTTAATTTTTTTCCAAATTATTCTAATGCGACGATTGTCACGAAATTCTGCACAAAGTAGAACTTCAGCATCTTTAAACTAGCAGTGAAGTTTCATCATGATTGAATCCGTATTTCTTGAGCTATTCCGAAAAAAACAACGATATCGAGAAGAAAACCACGAAATTTGACATATTTTTTCTGAATAGGTATCTCCGAAACTAAAAGCCGTATCGAATGAAAATTTGGTACACTACTGAATAACATGGAGCTCAAGATATGAGGAAATTTGTTTTCGAATACGATTGATAGTTCCTGAAAAAGAATCCAAAAAAAATTTTTGAAATTTTTTTCAAAAATGACCATATGATTCCAACAAAATTCTGATAAAAGTTGCGCATCGTTATGCTTCAACTAACTGCCAAGTATCAATCCAATCACTCCAGTAGTTCCTGAAGTATCAGGGAAATAACCTTAAAATTTCAAATGGCTGTAACTCCGGAACCATTCGACCGATTCGTCCCATTAACGAACTTAACCGGCGCATTCCAATGCGCGACCTTATCTGAAAGTTTCGAGTCGCCAGCTAGCTCCTTTCGTCCTTTCGACAGTTATCGTGTCGTTGGCCGGACGGACGGCCGGACACAATCATTTTCAGCACTGGATTCGTCATCAGCGAGTCCAACCTAGTCGTTCGGGACCATTATCGGCTCAAAATTCGAAAATTACAGACATTTGGACAAAACGATAGCACGCTGTACCTCTAGAGCATGCGCGCGAAAACCTGCATGCATAAAAAAATTCAATTTATATTTTTCAACTTGTTGGTAAGAAAGAATGCTCACTTTCTTCCCCAAGTGAAAAAGATTATGCAGCAATTATTATCTGTGAATGCAGCCGGTTGAAAGAAATATCGATTTGACGAGCCTCTGGCAATGAGAACATTCCACCCACAAGACGGATAATCACTATTCCAACGATTCTCTTTCATTTATTCCGTACGAATAATCAAGCATGCGGTTCGAACAGTTGAATCCGACCAACGCCTTCTTGATTAATAAGTTCCATTTTTCTTGTCATTCGTTCTTTCGTTTAGGCTAGAGATAATAAATTATGGTATTGGGCAATAGAAAATATTTATCTGAATCGCCGAACTAATTTGATATCTGTTTTCGGTCAGCAGACTCAAAAATAACCACAAGCCATAAATTATTCTTCGATAGAAAATCAAAAGGGAACATTCGAGTTTCTAGTTTGACATCGAGGCCGTTCACCCCTGATGTTATCTCAGTTCAGCTTCCGAAGCCAAATCAGAAGAGAATATTCTGTATTCCTCTGTGTTATCTAAATTGAATAACATAAGGTTGAGAAAGTATATCCGAGATCACGAAGGACATGAAAAATAGAAAATATGTGATGAAATACTCACTGACTGAATGTCCGTATCGTCTGAAATGACTAGTAGCAAG
This sequence comes from Myrrha octodecimguttata, assembly GCA_958510865.1. NCBI lineage: Eukaryota > Metazoa > Arthropoda > Insecta > Coleoptera > Coccinellidae > Myrrha > Myrrha octodecimguttata. The sequence continues at coordinate 17,879,747 of OY294065.1, read as the reverse complement.
ATTCCCTTTTATATAAAGCATCATATATAATTGAGGAAAAACCACAAAATTTCAAATTCGTAGTAATCCGAAACCGTTTGGCGGATTTTTTCATTAACAAAAGTAACTTTTTTCATTTCGATACACAACTACTCTGAGAGTTTCAAGTCGCCTCAGCTCATGAATTGAGTTTATCAATCAGTTAGTCTCGAATGGGTAGAATCCGCCCAATGATTCCGTAGAAATACCCATTTTTATCTGAAAATGATAACCTGAAGGTGTAGAATTTCATGAGGACCATATGGAACATAAACGTGGCACGATCATCATCAATTCTGCACAAAGTAGTGCATCAGTATTTTGCAATCAGTTACCAAGTATAATCTTGACTGAATCAGTATATTATGAGTTTTACCTAAAATAACAACGAACGAATAACGAACCACGAATTTTGACATATTTTTTCGCAATATTTCCAAAAATCAAAATCGCATCAAACTGAACCTTGATACACTACTGTAAAATATAAGGTTCAAGTTCTGTGTAAAATTCATTTGGAATCTGGTAAGTATTTCCAAAAAAAAAAATTTTTCCAAGAACGATTTAAATTTTTTGGACTGTTTTTCCAACACAATCGTCACGGAACTTTGAGCAAACTTGTGCATCAGCATTTTAAACTGATTAACAAGTTTTGTTATAATCGGATTTCTATTTTTTTTGCAGTTATTCCGGAAATGTCGACGACACATATTTATTCCCAATATTTCCAAAAATAGAATCCGATCGAACTGAACTTTAATACATTGTCGTACAATATAAAATTGAAAGTCTGTGCGAATTTTCATTGAAATGTCCAGAATTTTCATGAAAAAAAATTTCCATCAAAAATTTCGAAATTTATTTTTATTGTTGTTTCTATCATCATGAAATTCTGCACAACCAGCTTGCAAGTTGTATCATGATTGGAGCAGATTTATTTAAGCTATTCCGGAAAAAACACTTATACCGAGAAAAAGCTACAAAATTCAAAAAAAAAATTCGCAATATCTCCGAAGGTAAAATCTAGATCGAACTGAAATTTGGTGCACTGTTGTAAAATATGGGGTTTGTGGTCTGTGCTATCGTAAGAATAGGATGAACTATAACCGGAAAAAAAATCATACAAAAAGATTTCTAAAGAATTTTCGGCTCAAAATTCAGACATTTGGATAAAACGCAATCACGCAAGTGCCCAGAAAATGCGCGCAAAAAAAGATAGGTTTCGTATAATCTTGTCAATCTCAGTTTCCACAACGGTGGATTGTGTCTATTCTTCAACGAAGTTTCATGTGGATAGTTGAAAAATATTTTTATTCTTATATTTTTGCTAATGACATAGAGATCCCCGAAAATAATGTTTTGAACTGCGGGATTATTTAATGAAAACCAATTGGCCATAATTCATCAACTAATGACTATTTTCATATTATACGCTGTAGAATACTTCATAATCTCTAAAAACTGTCTAAGAATTTTTGGCATCATGATGCAAAACTGAATAAACGTCCAACAAAACAATTTCCTCCATCTTTCGGAATAGGCAGCTGTTTTTAATGTGCTGCTTTATTACTTAGACGAAATTGTAGGATGGATAGGAGCACCCCTTTCATGGGGTAAGAACGGATGCGGAACTGGGGGTAAATTAGAACGGAAATGAAGGATCTCAAAAGCTAGAAATCATCTTATAAAATTCTATTCGCATTTTGTTGGGTGGGGTGAACATTAAAGCTTACTGGAAATTGCGATATTATCCCGATGGAGTAACAAATTTCTGATGCAATGTATTCTGGTTCAAAATAATGATTTGTTACGTGAACAAAACACATTTTTGATAAACCAAGAATATTCTTCTTGTAAGTTCAAAAGCTAGTGAAGAATTTGGGCATAGTATGCTAAGATCGAACTGTATACCTCATGAACTCAATTTTCCTTATTTCAATCAAAGCTTGTCTCAAATAACTATTCGCGTCATGAATTTTTGTCGCACATACCTCTGATATGCGTGACAATTTTTTCCGTGGGTCATAATTTCGTTCAAAATTTTCGTTGTCAGTTGTAATATGGAATGAAAGTGAATATAGAACGCATATAAAATATTTGTTTATTTCAAGAGAGAGAATTGTCACTTTCTGGTGAAGAAAATGAATTATAATAAAATGATTATTAAAAAATTTAGTAACGGTCGTGAAAAAAAAGGTAAATTTTAAGAGAATTGATTTTATAACTGAGTAACTGAAGATATTGGGGAACCAGGATTCAACATTATTCCTAGAAGATCACGATTATTTCAATATTCACAAACACGAAATAAGTAATGACAATTTTTTGAGCGCATGTTCTGGAGAAACAGCGTGCTATCGTTTTGTCCGAATATCTGTAGTTTTCGAAATTTGAGCCGGAAATAGTCTCAAATGACTAGGTTGGACTTACTGATGACGAATCCGGTGACAAAATCGATGTTGTCCGGCCGGGCGGCCGTCCGTATGCACGAATACGGACGTATGGAGGATACTATCGACCGGAGACTGTCAGGATAGGTTAAATTTCAAAATGCGACGGCTGAGCGGTTTCGGAGTTAGACTCCTTTGACATTTTTAAATTATTTCCGCGGTAACTCGGAAACTACTGAAACCATTGGATTCAAACATGGCAGTAAGTCGAAGTATAACAACGCTCAACTTTTTGCGGAATTTTGTTGGGATAGTACTATTAGTAAATTAAAGAAAAAAAAATCGAGAATTTATTGGAACGAAAAATAAATATATCGCCACTGAAATAAATTTATTTCTGCAATAAATATATCGACTGGAAAATAATTATATTTGCACAATCACTTTTGTCCCAACTAGCGCCTCATATACAGGGTGAGTTGATTCTGCTCTATTTGTCGATAACTCTTGGAAAAATTGGACAAGCAGAATGATTCAAATTTTGACGTTATCAACAGTGCATAAGGTCGAATTATTTGCGACTCTACAGTCTTTCCCGAACCACTTTGTTTTTCAAATGAGAATGCCCAATTTTATATATTACTAAAAATTTCCATGGAATTCCCATTTAGAATTTCTCATATTTATCTGTGGTACTCTTTGATGTAGGCCAGTTTTTTCGACCCATTCATGGTCATATTGTTTTAACCCATATTTAGAAAACCGTTCGAGATAATTGTACGATTTTTTTTCAATTGAATTCTCAAAATGTCTTCTGCAAATTAACGAATGACTGTTTAGGTGGTCCAATAAACACTTTTCATTTCAGAAAATTACCTTACGAAAACTATAATACGTCCATTTTTTTGAATGACAAGACCTGTTTTTTTTGTCTGAAGTATGCCGTAGTGGGTAGTCTTCATTTGACGTTTAGGCATGTTGTGCTTTCAATGAATAGTTTTTCTAATGATTCGCATTTCGTCTTTTGCGCAAAGCCTAGCGGTCTATGTGCCATGCATACTATGCCAAAGGAATAAAAAAACACTTAATTGGCCCTTTTGGCTTCTAATGATACCAGAAATTGAAAAAACCAACCGGCATAAACTAAAAAAATGTATGCTGTGTGAATTTAAACGGTGTGGAAACGTTCCACGACACTCCTCCAAAAGTATAAAATTCATAACTTCAGACCGGTTGGTTCTTCAATTTCTGGTATATGAAGCCAACATAGCTAACTGAGTAAATTTTCATTCTTTCGACTCAGTATGCATGAAACATATACCGCTAGGGTATGAGCAAAAGATGAAATGCGAATCATTAAAAAAAACTATTAATTGAAAGCACAACATGACTGACAAAACCACTAGGGTATACTCCAGACAAAAAAATCTCGGGGCTTGCCATTTGAAGTAATGGACTTGAAATTTTTGTAAAGATATGGTCTGTAGTGTGAACCATTATAACGATGGAATTGGTCGAAAATTAGCCAACTTCAAAAAGTACTACATATAAATGATTGGGTATTTCTGAATAGGAATTTCATGGAAATTATATTAGTATGATATAAAATTTGGTATTCTCATTTGAACAGAATGGTATCGTGTTTCAACGCTTTCGGGCCAGCCTGTGGAGTCAAAAATAATTAGAGCTTATGCTCGGAGTACAGTCGATTACGTCAAATTTGAATGATTTTCCTAGCTCAGTTATTCCGAGAGTTATCGACCGATAGAGCACTACTGACTCACCCTGTATATTTAGTCAGACCCATCATTCTGAAGTTAATTCCAAGTTGCCTAAAATTTGTATTCTTTATGAAATATACCATTTCGTTTTTCACCTGTAACGCTAAACCGACAAAAGACAGTGGTATTTCATTTTTCGATTATTAGAATGCTAATTTCATACGAACAATTATTTCGATATGCTTGAGGAATTTATTTTTTATGAGACATCCTGTATTTTATTACATTTTGAGAATCGGAATATTCTTTATTATATTAATCTTATTATAGTTAATATTCCATTGAGGGCCATGAATTATTGCAAATAATCAAAAATAGTGCTGCCCTAATGCATTTACGATTTAAATAATAAACAAGCGCGTAAAACTAAGTGTTAACGAAATTTGACCAAATGTTTTTTTATTTTAATCTTCATTTTTTCGAATGTTTCTTATGGTCCATCATAACTAGGTAATTCTGTGTACTATGTGAACTCAACATTTTAGTTGAAGAAAGCTTTGAGTACTTAAAGTATTTTTCCACTTTAATAACAATGATTTATCGAGCTGTCTTTTGGGTATCATCGGATCCTGTTTAACCGAGATTTGGGAAAATTCGAAAATATACAGGATGTCTCATTTGAATATACAAAGCTGGTGTTAGTTAAGGAAAAACCGGATCTGAATTTTTTCAAACTAAACCTCTTGCACATATATTATGTTCCAGATTCCAAAAAGAAACTAGAAATTCAGGATTCTCTATCGCAGAGTATTCTGTTTGCATGACGGACAGAAGGGCGCGAATTATTAAATTCTTCATTAGTGAATTTTACTTGATCGTTTGAGACATTCCTCGGTTCAAAATTCGCAAATAACGCACTGTGCGTCTATTTGTTCCATAGGACAATCACGAAACTTTGAGTTTCATTCTAAAATAAACTGTGCTCATTTAAACCGATATTGAATCATCAAGGTATAGTATTGAATAGAATATGAATGCTATTGAACGGAATATTTATCTGCTATTATCACAATATCAGCTGGTTTCGAAATTCCATACCCCATTTATAGATTCTTATAAATGGCTTCCTATGAATTACATTGTTTCCGTATCGAAACTGGTACTACTATATTGGCTCGTGCATTTTGGTCAATTATAATATAACAAACCATATAATGACCCTCTTTAAGCAAACATTCAAATATTTGCTCATTAGAAACGTGATATATGTAGCAAATTATCAGATTATACCAGAATTCATTTCCAACGTTAAAACTGCAATACGATTGATATCTCTATGGAAAGAGATTATTGATATTCGCTGCAGTTATTCCGAAAAAATAATTAACAACATTGGTGAATCAAAGCCCAGTCATGCATGAACATGATAATATTCCTCGGTGACTTGTCCATCAAGTTGCATCTGTCGATCAAAATTACATTTAATGATAGCTTCAATCACATTCATTGGCTATTTTGTGGGTTTTTAGGAATCACTAAAATAAGAGTTTGATTGCATAAATATTTCCAACAAGTTTTGATTTCGAACATAATATTACGATGTCTCGCAAAAATCTGATTCTTGATAACTATTAATGATGATGTAGTTATGAAAAAATGCGACAAATTAAAAAAAAAATACATTTTTTGCTGAAAATTCTGAAAAAGCACTAACGTAGAGTCAGCAGCTTTAGCGCGCATTGAATTTGCTTCCGAATCTATCACCTATTCTCGTATTGACCCATAGACAAAAGCAGATTTACTGCCTGATGGAAAATTCAGAAATATTCCTCTACCAGGGTCCGCATAGAATTCTGCATAAATCTTTAGCTTATCATTTTTCGATCAACCACCTAATTTCGATTCATGCTATCGGGTAATGTTGAAAAAACGAAATTTTGTTGGACATATCAACAGAATCATTGAGCGCATTTCATCTATTCACTAACTCGACTTTCGTAATTGAGTCCCAAGCCTCCCCTACCAATAACGAATTCTCAAGTAGTTTCTTTCGGAAGTTATTATGTTTACGGTTGGCTTATCAAACAATCCTCCGCCGGACCGTACCTTTGTACTGTAATTTCTGAAGGAAAGGATCAAGCAACTTGGTTAGGTCAGTTTGGAGACAATATCCCGGTTGAGTTCATTGGGGGTGAAATCGGCCGAACGATTTCGGAGTAATGCCATTTTGAATCTTTGAGGTTAGTTCTTTAAAGTTCTTTAATATCTCAAGAAGTACAAATGCGATCAGTTTGGAACTGCGACACCAGTTAAGGAATTCCAACGCACATCTCCATGCTGAATTTCGTGAAGAACTTCTTGTCAGTAAATTTTGAAAAAATAGGAAATTTTTTCTGATTTTTGTTGATGAAATCTGATTTTTCGGGGTTTTTCGATGGAATTACGATAAAATTAGGTTTCGAATTAATATTCAACAACAGTTTTCCAAATTTCAATCCGGTCTTATATATATTTTTGAACATATTGGAAAAATAAATATGAAAAATTTCGTTGTTAGTTTGGAATTTCGAGATATTCTCCAATATTGAAGTGATTAGATTGGAACTCTGTTACCAGTTGTAGCATACCAACAAGCAGTATGACGCAAAATTTCGTGGAGATGGTATCGGTGAAAAATTAAAAAATCTTTGATCATTTTCTTCGAATTTCTATTTTCAGAGATATTAGAGAAAATGCCATTTGAGATTTTGAGATTTTTTTCCTCAGTTTCCAAATCAATCTTCATCGTTAGTCATACATCATAGAATACAGACACATAACTTCATTCCGTGAGGAACATAAAACTACAAGATTTTCATAAAATAGTTTTTCGAGAATTTATAGATTTTCGAGTTACTTTTCGGAAATTTGCCATCAGCCTAATATTTAGTTGGTCACAGACCTTGGAGTCAGAATGTGACGATAATGTCTCAAATTTCAGTTCAATCGGAAATCTGTTCTTCGTAGATATTGGGAAGAAATAGGGTCAAATTTCAGCTCATTTCCCCGGTATTATGTTTTTTTCTGGAATAACTTGTAAATGATGATCCAATTATGATGAAACTTGATAATTGATTGACTAATGCTGATGCGCAAACTTGTAGAAAATTTCTTGGTGGTTTTTCCATTAGAGCAATTCACAAAAAAATTTAAAACTTTGTCCTCAAATATTTAAAATTTTGCGATAAAGCGGTTACTTCTCAATCAAGTATTGGATTTTCAATGCGATTTGATCTGTATTTTTGGAAAAATTTGGGCAAATGAATTGTGGAATGGGTATGTATGTCTGTGGAATCATTGGGTGGACGTTACTCATTCGAGTATCCCGCCTCCATAATTTAACTCCGAACTTACTCTTCAAGTTTCTGACTAGATTCTTCCGGTTGTTATTTTGTTCTCGATCGGCGGTTATGGCAGCGGGAAACACAATATCTTTCGAATAAAACTATGGGTAAAATCCGCCCAATGATTCCTAAATATACCCATTAAAAACTCTTATATTCCAGATAGAATAGAATTCGATTAAAGCTCATTTTGAGAGGATTTCGAATAATTTTCTAGGTTTTTTATGGGGTTTTTTCACTCCCAATATCTGAAACGGAACTATCAAAAATTAAATAAAATTTGTTTTTTTCCATGAAAAAAGCACTTATGGATTGCAGTATCAAACTATTTGTCAATCTTTTGTATTGTTCCTGCATTGTTCATTAGGCAATATGTTTTGCAAGAAACTGCCCTTATATAACAAACAGTTTGATACTGCAATCCGCAAGGGCGTTTTTCATGAAACAATTTCTATTTAATTTTTAATAGTTCTGTTTCAGACATCGGGAGTGAAAACCCATAAGAAAACCTAAAAAAAATAATTCAATCATAGTTTATGATTAATAGCTTGAAGGTTCATGCAGAATTTAGTAAAGAAGTTGCGCTTTGCGGAGTCAATATGTGAATAAATTTGAACAAGCGCGTAAAAACATCTGACCCCACTCAGTTCTTCTAATTTTTTTTTTTTTATATTTTCCACATTGTAAAAGGTCTTGTTTCAATATTATTGAAAAATCACCGGAGATTCTATATATCTGGCAAAACAAGTCGAGTAGCAACTCTGAGATAAAATATTTGTTCGAGCAAGGTTTCGTGTGAGCTGTATTGTATCCCGAAGTTTCCAATGTTCCTCGTGTCACGATTGATCGACGCTATACAATTAATTCAACAAGTAGATAAACCCTCGGAGATAAGACCTGGGATAGCGATTTAACTAGAGAGACTTCTGATAGCGTGATCGGCTACATTATTCCTGAACATTGACGAATGGCTCACTGACTATCAATTCCATTATTCCCTGCCCAATAATTATAATATTTTCGCGGATAAAACACAAACTACCCCAAAATTGGATTTCATGATAACTAATTATCCCCAATCACGATTGGTGTCTATTGCATTTCTTGGAATTATATGAATAGAATGGATGGCATTTGAGGCTGGCTCTGGTGAAATAACAATTTATTCCGGAATTTGACATATATTTTGGACTCACGATCATCTTCGAAGGAGTGAGATCAAAACACGTGTCAGATTTCTGAATAATTTGTGAAACTTGAAAATAAGTGACGTGAAGTCAGCAGCTTTTGGTCGCATGTTGAAATTCGCGATGAAATAAAAAAAATTGAATTTTTTTTTGATTGTTTGTATGACACGATCCTCATGAAATTTAACACAGAATGATGCTTCAGCATTTGTGAACTAGTTTTTCAGCTTCATCCTGATCAGATAAGTATTTTTCGATTTATCTAGAAAAAACGATACTGAGAAATAATTGAAATTATCTTCGAAAACTAAAACATGTTCAAACTGAATTGTGGTTCAATGGTGTAAAATGTGGACTTCAAAGTCTGTGCAAAATTTCATCGAAATCTAAACTAAATGGAAAATTCACCGTTGCAAGCACTTGAGTGTCGTCGATATTCTACAACCAATCTATCACGTGATTCCCAATGGTCAAACATACATGGTTCGATATTTGGGATTTTTATATGTCTCTACTCCTTAGGTTCTTTTTTTTTAGATATCAGGAATCGAGAGCACAAAAACAAACTAAGGAATAGAGACATACAAAAATCCCAACTAGCGAATCATGTATGTTCGACCATTGGAAATCACATGATAGATTCGGACAATACGAAAAATCAGATATTTCGAAAAAAAAAGTTGAAGAGTCCTCTTGCATTTTGTTGAATAGAGATAGCAATTTAACTCATTTTCCTGTAGAAATAGAACCTAGTTGGCTGAATTTACTTAAAAAATAGGTAGAATTAAAAAACTTTCAAAGCCAATGATTCTGTGTTTCTGTGCTTTCTCAAAAATGTCAATTTTGTCGAAAGATTCAACTCAAAACAAAAAATCGAAAGAAAATACTTCTAAAAATGTTCTCCTTTGTCTGATGAAAGAGTCAGATTTGTACTCTGAAACGTCACAGTTCGCTTTGTTTATTGTTTTAATTGTTTCTGTATTGTTCATGAGGCAATCTGTTTTCCAAGAAACTGCCCTTGACAAATAGTTTAATCCTGCAATCCGCGAGGGCGTTCTTCATGAAAGAACAATTTTCATTTAATTTTTAATAGTTCCGTTGCAGATATTGGGAGTGAAAACCCAAAAAAAACTAAGAAATGATGCGAAATCCTCCCAAATTTAGCTTTAATCGATACTTTTCCAATCAGATTCACGGGGCATTTCGCAGATAAATATCTTCTGGAGTCACCCTGAATCTTTCAAGTTTTGACGAAATTCATGATTCATTATTTTTTCACGTCGCAATGGGATTTTAAAAATGTTTTTGCTTCTGGAAGGCATCATACTATCCACCCATCTCGTAGAATATTCAGAACGTTTCCTGGGACGCCCATATATATATTCTTCCTATAGTTCGTATAAACTCTGATTCTCAGATAAAGTAATGTTTTTCACTACCCAGCTACGTCTTTTTCAGCTTCTGCAGAAGGAATTCTTGATTCAATACCCAAAGAATCAGTTACAACCGAAGAAGTAAGTTTAAGATAAATGAAATATGTAGGGTAAACATCCGGTTAAGAACCAAGAGTTTATATTCCTTCGACCATTAGAGTATTCTATTTTTTGATGATTTATGTCCCGCATTGCTTCAAAGATGCAGGTCGAACAAACCTTACAACAGCCTTTTTCGACATTTGTTTGAGATCGCTGAATCGATCGAAATGGACCTGCTCTATCCTCGGACTCAAACTCCCTGGATTATTCAGTATCGGGCTATCTGAAGGCATATGCTGCTCTGGTAGGTTTGATATAGTTTAAACGACGAGAAGAATTGATACTTGTATCTGACCTTGAGGGGTTCATTCTGAATATTTCCGATACTAATATAACTCCTTTAATAGTAGCCGCATGTTTACCAAACACTCTGTATATAACAGGTTGCCCTTGAATGAATCGATATTTCAGGATGATGCCTATAAATGGCAAGATATATCAACACCGGACCCATGGGACGACGATGAACCAACGCTGGTTCGTTATATGAGGAAAGAACGAAAAATTGGTACATATCTTAGGTTTTTACGACTACATATAAATCACTTGATTTTTCAGTTGAATCCTCCAGTGACGATGAACCGAGAAAACTGAGAAGAATGCAACCTGTTAACATGAAATTGAGAGAACCATCTGAAAACTCCTATCCTCATTCCAGCAATTGCAGCTGGAGTACGAGAGATTTCGATGATTCTTCTACTATCAAGAGTGAAGGTCAGTAAATGAGAAACGTATATCAACATCAGTGAATATCGAATAAATATATTCTACGTTATTTTCTAAAATTTTCAAGCTGACGAAGAAATGGATTATGACAGTGAGACTCTGGTTTCCAACTGGTCTACAAGAACCTATTCTGGGCTAGATGATTCTCCAGTTGCCACATGCACTTCAATTTCTTCTGATGTTACTGTTACGGAGGACATTTTCGACCAACAATTTGATGGTGAGTTAAGAGTTCAGTTATTAGAATGTACTTTCTTTGATGTGAACCTTTTATACCACGAATAATTCATTGCATTTAATTATAGAGCTCGATGAAAACATAGAGCATAATATGATCGCAACAAGATATGGATTACCCTATGACGATGTGCAATGCTGCTGCTACACTGAAGCTCAAAGGAACAAAGTTCGAGCAACAGAAGGCTACAAACTGTGCGAATCAGGCAGTTGCTGCAATTTTGAAGAGAAATACGGCGAATTAGATGGTCGTGCCATACGACTTTGGCATACCTCAAAGCGATTGAATGGATTCAAGAAGGCTTGCAGAATTTACAACGCCTTCATAAGCAAACCAGACCGTGCATTTGTGAAAGAATTCCGAGAAGCTGACCTGATGCTGAAAATCAACTTTCCGAACTACTGGGTCCATCTCAGCGAGACGCTCGTAACGTTTTTGCGGGACAATGAACGTAAGAAAGAGCATGAGAGCAGAAAGCATGTGGCTCATTCCTGTGAAAGGGTCCTCAAGAAGCAAGCCTTCTTTTCGCAACACTATCAAGTTAAAATGAGAGATTCTGGAGAGAATTTAGGATTTAGCACTGATATGAATGAGTTGCGAGAAGATTTCAAATTGGCTAGCTCCTTCCTGATGAAAGAGTACCCAAGTCTCTTCGAGTACCTAATAGAGAAGAATGGTTTCGAAGCACTCGCTGCAAGGAGACAGCTCATTCTAGAAAATCGTATGAAGATAATTGAATATTCGAAACAGTCTAAGCGAAAGTTGAATCAACTTGAAAAAAAGTGCTACCAAGAGTCTTTGGAGAAGATTAAGAAGAGAAACAAAGTTTGAATGATTTTCAGATAGTTCTGTAAATTTTGTGTGAAGTTGAGTTCATTCAATAAAAATATGAAAACCAGAGAATTATCGATAAGGAAGCCAACTGAAGGTGAAATGTCCTCACAGAAATTTAATCTATCAGAACTGATGAGAAAAGGAGGTTCATTAGAAATTGTCAGAATAATCATCTTAATCTGAATTCATTGCACGCAATTGGAACAATAACTTGTTATAGGGTGGTGAAGAAGAAAAATTTATATTTACTTCTATTATTTGGATCGAATTAACTCTTAACATAGTATGATGACCACATATTGATCGATTTTCAACGACGTGTAATAATTCAGAGAAAAACTAGGATGGTTAAAAAAATAAAGATTATAAATTTTTAGTCGCCATCAATCGTTGGTCAAAGTTGACTTTGAATACCGTCCCTTGATCCCTTATGAAAATTTTGTTCGAAGGCTGCCTCAAAAACAGTAAAAGAACAAAAATTGGGATATCGACCATGAAGATGTAGATTACACTTCAAAAATTCCTTGCTCAGAATTTTGTACACATTCATTACAAATTTTCGTCCCAAAGTAAAAATTGCTTGCAGCTACCGTTTTTTCGAAAAAGGCCGTATGCCAGCTTTAGATAAAAGCTTCATCTCGCACTCTGTATTTCCCAAAATATGCAATCGAAATATGTGATCGGATTGGCACCAGAATTTTTCACACATTCATTACAGATGAGTGACGAGCAAGTGATTTGAAATTATTTATCCCAAAGGGGTAGACTTCCCTTAATATGAAATCATTGAATATGCCTCCGGAGGTGGACGGTATGACATTTTTCAAATACCTTCTTAAAGAAACATTAGAAGACATCATATTTTCCAATGATACTAATGGAGCATGCCCGAACATCTGGAAATTCCGTAATTATATGAGCAACGACATAAACTGAGTAACGCAATTTTCCGCGGACGGTACATATACTCTGTCCAGATATCCCGCTGTCTTCACGCCAGTGCTTTTCTAGGTTTTTATTGATAAAGTACTGGATTTCCATTTGATCTTATCTGCATTTTTGGGAATATTGGGAAAATAAAATTTGAATGGGTATATCTACGGAATCGTTGGGCGGATTTCACCCGTTCGCGAATTCGACCTTCGTAATTAAGGTCCAAACATACTCTACAAATATCGAATTTCTGAGTTGTCTCTTTTGGAAGTTATTGTGTTCACGGTTGACCGTTAGAATCTATTCAGAACCCCGAAGAGTAAGTTTGGAGTTCAACTATGGAGGCCGAATTCGTGAATGAGTAAAATCCACCCAATGATTCCGCAGATTTTCCAATATTTCCAAAAATAAAAATAAGATCGAATTGCAATCCAATACTTCATCAAAAAAAGACAGTTCCAATATTCAACCAGAATTCCATAAAGACTATACAGAATAATGAATATTTGAAAACAAAATTAATCTTTTTTTTTCAAATTGTTCTTATGACACGATCATCACAAAATTCTGCCCAAAATGGTCGATCGACATTTTCAAAGTAGCTGCCAAGTTTCACCATGATTGAACCTATAATTTTTGAGTTATTTCGAAAACACCAACGATATCGAGGAAAAAACCAGGAGAGTTGACATATTTTTTCCGAATATCTCCAAATCTTATTATCGGATCAAACTGAAATTTGGTACACTACAGCGACATATAAAGCTCAAGTCCTGAGCAAAATTTTTCATGAATAAAATGAATTGTTTTCAAAGAAATCTTTTCGAAAAGAATTTTGAAAAAAAAATCTTCAAAATTTACTCGTCACGATCTCAAAAAAATTCTGCTACAAGTTGCGCGTTATTGAACTCCAACCGACTGCTAAGTTTCAATCCAATTCGTTTCCGTAGTTGCCGAGTTATCGCGGAAACAAGCCCAAGAACATGCGCGCAAAAGGTAAGAAGTCTGTGATGTGGTATGTGAAAAAAAGTTCGAAATATTATGATGGAAAATTGCGATACTTACCGATTGTTCTCCTTTTTCAAAAATCTATTACGATAGCCCAAACTTCTTTTACACATGCTCAAGGATTCAAATGAACTATTCCAATCAGAAAAATAGGCTTTGTATAAGCCAGTCTAAGGTCATCTTTGATTCGAAATTACTTAAGAGTTAACTCCTTCAAAACAACGATTATCCATCAATTTTCAACGTCATCATAATAAAAGCAAGATGAATGGATATGAATGCTCTGTTAGGAACTCCTTCATTTCAGAGGATTTCTCGATACTCATACTTCTTCACTTTATTTGCCTATTATTCTTCATTGAAAAAAAGGCGAACTCCTAAATTGTGATAACTGGGAGTATAAAGCCAAACATATTATTTCTAGGGATTCATTTGAGACAAGAAATACTAACCAATGAATTCATTTCTTATATTTCTTCCGAATTCAATAGAGAGTATCCACCTATTTAGAGAAAGTGTGTCTAATCAATATACAGTGCCCGTCAAAATTATGGAAGAAATTCATTTTTTCAGAAGAAAAATATTTGGTTGGTAGTTGTGAAACACTGCGCTTCAGTTATGATTTTGAGTAGGTATGTTATTAGTACGTTTCATTTGAATTGAAGCATTTTATCGAATAGTTTCAACTTCAGTAGAAACGTACTAATAACATACCTACTTAAGATCATAACTGAAGCGCACAGTTTCACACATTCTAATTTTACACGTGAGGGGGTTGAAAGGGGTTGAAAGTTGTGCATGAACAAAACTGTAATGGTCGACTTTCATTCGGTGACAAATTTCATCAGGTACCATCGTCTCAGAGTAAATGAGCCATGACAAAGTGCACATACTGAAAACCTCTTTGAACTAACTAACTAATTTTTCGAAAAACAAATTTTTTTTCTTGAAAATTTCTGCACGCCTGTAAAGAAGATACAAAGACTTTGCCAAAAAAGTACCACATGACCTACTTTCCCTATTCAAAAAATTAAGAGGGTTGATGGGGATTGCACAGGGTGCAACAAAAATTCTCCAAAAATGCATAAAATTTGGTGTAAGTGAAACAAAAATTCACCTTTTTCAAGATTTTGTTGCCAAATATTTTTCTTCTGGGAAAATGAATCTGTTCCATAATTTTGACGCGAACTATATAAATTGGTCTTCATACGGTCCATTTGTCTGATTTATTTTGTATCAAACCGAAGTGGTAAAAATCATCCGTACCAACACACTAACCATGTTCAATATTAATAATGATGATAGACGACTATGTTCCTGCTACTTCAGAATAATAAAAATTTCATCGTTTTCGAGATATTGTTTCTATTTTTGGTTGCCACATATTCAAATTCTGATTGATCTGAGATATTCTCATGATGAACATTGCCGATGATTGGTACTTTCAGATGTACAAACCAGGCATCAACAATAAAGATTATTCCTGAAAAAATAAGGTTAACCGAACACCCTTTATTACGAATCAATTCATGCAGATATTTTTTGATGGATGCGTACTCATTCTACTCATCTGGAATATAGAAAATACCCATAACTGATCACAGAATTTTATCCGAAATCATTCAGTCATGACAATCTGGTGGCAGGGTGGAAGGAAAAGTCAAAGTGAAGTTGTCAAGATATTTTTAATGTCATATTTTTTTACGCTTCTTTATTTTGGATGAATTTTATCAATGAAAAACTATAGTTTGATCTAACAAGTTGGTGAATAAAAAGTGTAGTCGCTTCAAGTATCAGTTGGTCACCTTATTATTATACTCTTCGATTCTCATTTAATTAATATCTGCAAAAATATAAAATAGAAACAACGACCTCTCCAAAAATCGAAAAATGTGAGTATATTTTCTTGGATATATTATTTATGGTGCATTCATCTTCATTCAATTTCATTCCTCCAGCTACAACATCAAAGTACGAAAAGAAGCTGAAGGATTTTTGTGAAAACTACCTCAACTTAAGAGGTCGCAGTAATTTTAAAATGGACGATTTTAAGTCTTCCCTCCCTGATGATACGACATCCGCAACTAGTGTACAGGGTGATTTGACATGTGAGATATTTTTTCAATGGCTAGTATGAATATATAAAATTATTTTTTTTTTCTTCCGAATTCGCGAGTCTGGATAAGTAGACGAGAAAAAACATTATTTTCCTGGAATTTTTGACATGAAAATATGTGTTTGCTGTTGAAGAATTATTTCTCTAATGAAATTGATTCTCTTCAAATATTTCATTACAGTATCGAAAACCAAGGAGAAGAAGCTACTGAAGCAGTTTGGTATAGTGTATTCATCCAGTTCATCAATTCACCAGGTATAAAATAACTAATTTATGCTTGACAATATTTCACCATATTGACTATTCGTTGATTTCAGATTGACACCATAAAAAATGTTGCATCAAAAAAAAGGAAAAAACGGGGAACAAGTTTGAAAACATCCTCGAGAAAAGTAAAGAAAGCCAAAAAAATGCCAAGGATTCAGAAACCTAAAAAGAAGAGGCGATACTCGGACATCAAGAATGAAAAAATTTCAGGTAGTATTGCGTTGTGTTCTGACCTTCTTCGACAACTTTTCATATTTCTAGGGACTTTTATTGTGGAAGCAGCAAAATTCCAAAATCAAGACCATGATGATTCAAGGCAAACTTCGATAATTCCTGACACCTTGGATTTAGTCAGTGATAGCATATTGGATACAGATTTAAATGGTAAGAAATGAACTTCTCGGTAGCTACTACGAAAGAAATTGGTTATTTTCTTAACTGGGTAAATTTTGTTATTTTTATTAAAAAATTAATAATTAATGACGGCATGAACGTTATAAAATTCTCCTCATTATTGCCTGAAATTTTCACTATGAGCCTTCGTGGCTGAGACTCAGATTTATGTTATTCGAAACGTATGTCTTTGGCTCAACCAGTGTTTGAGTAAGAATCTGACGTTTCGGAATTCTCACATTGACCATACTCTATCATCTTATTCCACCACAAATTTCAGATTATGACGCAAATATCGAGCATGATAGTGTTGTCACAAAGTATGGCTTACCATATGAAATAATTCAATGTGCATGCTTCATGAAAGAAGAACTTTTTGGCAAGGCTCAACTACCAGATGAAATATCCAAACCTGTTTGCAGTTCTCAAAGTTGCTATGATTTCGAGAAGTTATACGGAAAGAGCCGCCAAGCATCGAAATACTCTAAAGGTACGAGGGGATATGAAAACTTCAAGGAAGCTTGCGAAATTTACAAGCGAATTACCAAAAAATATTCTGAATCGATGGATGAGGACGAATTTTTTGCTGCAAAGAGTTTTCTGGAAGTATATTATCCCTTCTACTGGAAAAATATTTCCCAGAAGAATGTACTATATCTATATGATTTCGATATAGCAAAAGAGAAGTTCAGTAAAACTCAAGTGATTTTATCATGCATGAGACTGTTGAAAGAACAAGATCTTCTATCTACACATTATAGAATGAAAATGATTGGGCTTGCTAGTGGTATGGAATTTGGTGAAAGACTGAATAAAAACTTCGAAATTGCTTGTTCTTTTGTGAAAAAGGAATATCCGGGTCTCTTCGTCTACTTAATGAAGAAGTATAACTTCAACGATCTTGTTTGCCAAAAAATGAGAATAATAAGGAACCGGCTGAAAGTGATCAAAAAATCGAGAGACTCTCATAGGAATTTGAGCAGGCTGAATGATAAATACATGCGTACAACAAATTCGAGTTCATCATAATAATTATTTTGTCCCTCTGTGAAATTTTTGTAATTGTTTCGGCCAAATAAAATACAAAAAATAATAGACTTTCCAATGCTACTGAAATGATTTCTTTTGATGTTGTTCATTACAAAAAGTAATATCTTTCGTGAAACGATCAATTCCCGAATGCCTGTCCTGCATTTTCAAAAGCTTGAATCTCTGCTTTTTATGGGTGCTGGAATTTGACCTCATACAGTTCCTATTTCAATGAAAAAAAGCGAACAATACTTTTTCATTATCATAAAAATGGTGTTGAAATCTATTCCATTATTATCCAAGCAATGAAACTACATCGAATGAAAAACCTGAAAGGCACTGCCGTGAAGGCAGACGGCCGCTCGTAACCACAATAACTTCTGAGAGAAACAACTTAGAAACTCGATATTTGTAGAGAAGGGTAGGACTAGTTACAAAGGCCGAATTCATGAATGAGTAAAATCCACCCAATGATTCCGCAGATATACCCATTCATAATTTCATTTTCCCAATATTTCCGAAAATACAGATCAGATCGGATTGAAATCCAGTATTTCATCGAAAAATGACAGTTAAAGGGTTCTCACGGAATTCAATGAGGGAAATATTGTGAGAAGATCACCGAATATTGAATATTTGAAAAAAAAAATTGAATTTTTTTTTTCAAATTGTTCTAATGACACTATCATCACGAAATTTTGAACAAAGTTGTCTTTTAGCGACTTCAATCTGGCTGAGAAGTTTTATCATAATTGAATCACAATTTCTCGAGTTACACCGAAAAAACAACGATTTCGAGAAGAAAACCACGAAATTTGACATATTTCTTCCTAATATCTCCAAAACTTATGATCGTATTGAACTGAGATTGGGTACACTGCTGTTAAAGATAATGGACAATGTCTGAGCGGAATTTTCTTCGAATATAATGAACGGTTTTCCAAAAAAAAATTTACTGTTAGAAAGATCTTGTTCAAAGTTGCGCGTCGTTAAACTCCACCTAACTGCAAAGTTTAAATCCAATCGCTCTGTTAGTTTATGAAATGAAAAATAAATAAATGCAAAACTTCAAATGGCTGTTACTCCAAAACTGTTCGACCGATTTGGCCCAATAACAAACTCAACCACGGCATCCCAATGCGCGACCTACCCTGAAAGTTTCAAGTTGCTAGCTCACTTCTTTCGACAGTTATCGTGTCCACGGCCGGCCGGGCTGACGAACAGAATCGATTTTGACACTGGATTCGTCATCAGGGAGTCCAACCTACTTGTTTGAGACCATTTTCGACTCAATCATCGAAAATTTCAGACATTTGGACAAAACGATAGCACGCTGTTCCCTTAGAACATGCGCGCAAAAAACGATAGAAGTACAAAGTTTGAACCACCTTATCTAGTCTAAAACATCATTGTCCAGAGTACTTGTCAAATTATCTAGTGCAGGTTCTGAATACTTCCAGGTTAAACTATGTGAATCAGGAGAAAATTTAGTGACGATAAGCAATTTGTTCCAGCGTGACAATCAAATAGTCAATGTTTATATGGACGCTTTATTTTACTTTTTCGTTCATTTTTCAGAAATCAGATAAATTTCTTGATGATCTTGATTCCTCACTCGCAATCCAAATTTCAATTCAATTATGTAGTATTAAATATTCAGGATATTTTATCTATTCTGTAATATCACAAAGTTATAAGTGCTCTACTTAGTTCTAAAGATTAATTTATTCGACGAAATAATAGAACAATTCCATCAGGCGGTTGGTATCAAGAAAAATTTATATCCACGGAAGCAACTCTGAGTCGAAATATTCTTGAGGAAATCATCAAACAATTCTTTCTCGAGTTGATATAAAGTCTTAATGCAGGAATGAATATTTCATGTAGCGATGCAAAACAGTATTTCAAAAAGCATCTACAACTCAGGTTAAGAATTAGATAGCTTCCTCCATTTCTTCTTCGTTTACCGGATATTAAGTAGAATTATTGGATCAGCAGAAACGTTGGTATTTCATTATGTTTATTTTCTGAATGACAGTTATGGTGAAATAATGTTTTTCTTTACTCTGAATTGTAGGAAACAACTGCAACGAGCTGCATATATCGTATAACTTCATTAATCTCATTTGTAATACACAAATAATAAGACGTGAAACTGACCTTACAATTGAACAAGAACTATGTAAAAAATTAAAACGTGATAAGTCGCGTCGGTCTCTCAGACCGTAGGATGAAATATTTTGTCATCGTAATTACTTTGAACGGTGAAATCAGTATACCTACTACCATTTTGTTGGAACCCAACGAGAAGATAGACCAAGTTGAGTTACCTTCCACTCTAAATTTTGAAATAGTGGTGAATAAAGTTGGTGGTCGATCTCACAGACCAGGAGCGAATAACGGAGGTGCAACGTTCGAAACTGAATCTAGTTTTGCCGAATTTCGATCAGCTGGGTTGAAAACTGTGGTGCGGTTGTTTGAAATGAATCAATACCGTGAATTTATTAGGCACCCCTCGTGTTTCGATCTGAAGGTACTGGATATTACAATTCCATAAATTACTGTTCCTTTTCACTTCTAAATATCTCTGAGGGTAAATCGGAAAAATATAGAAATTATCCGTGGTCCTATAAAACCGTTCTCTCAGCGGGATAAACACGGCCTGAACGTGAATTGGATGAAAAACTGTAGGCTATTCAGGGGGGAAATGATGTTATTAACCACTGAAAGAGAAAGAAAGCATTTTTGATGCCTGATGCGTTCCTTATTCATAATCAGAGTAGGGGAATTTAGTCCGGAAGATTGGAACGATGTAATTCACCGATAAAAGACAGCTTTATGACAAGCATTGTAACTTTTTTGCGCTTTATAATTCAAAAAGGGATTTCGTCCCCGACTCAAGCAACATAACCGACTTTTCTTGCTTAGTAAAAATTGAAACGGATTTTTTTTGGACTGATGAAAGAAACTGAAAAACATACGCTATTTCTTTTCACTTACCATAAGAGGAGGTATTGCAAATCACAACCAAGAGGAAAAATTTCATTTATCAGTTAATAAAACATAATTTTCACGCCTTTGTACTATACAACAGAAGTCTGAATGTCTGTTATTTTGCTAACTCCATATGTACTCTAACTTCAAAAAAAAAAAAAAATCTGAGGTCTCGAAAAGCTCTGGATAGGTTTAAAACAAGTAACTACTTGGTTGAAAAATGTCGGAATGAAAGTTTGCGCGAAATTTTCAGAGGAAATGGCTTCAAATTTAAACAAGATGTCAGGGCGTTCCTCGAATTATTTGAACAAACACTCGAACTCCTGAAAGAATCAGGATATTTAGATCCGGTGACCATATTTTACAGGGATATTTTAATGAAATTTGATGAAAATGGTACACAGATCTCGGATCTATAACAATGTGATACTCCTTTAAATTTTCCTTCTACTAACGATAAATATTACTGGAGCATTGGTACATTATGCTTCCAAAAAATTCTAGAAAAGCCCATGTTCAAATTCGTTGCCGAAGAGCATATCATATTATCCATACGAAATTCTGCATGAACCTTCATGCTGTCATTTTTATTCGAATAGTGGATTTGAATTCGATCAAAGCAGTATATTTGGAAATATTATATATTTTGAATGGTTATATATACGGAGTCATTAGGCGGATTTCACCCATGCGGGAACTTAATCTTCATAATTGAGCCACGAACTTACTCTACACAGTTATTGAGTTAACGGTCGGCCTACAGACGATCATGATCATAACTCCTGAAAGAAACTCCCAAGAAACTCAAAAGTAAATGTAGAGTACGTTTTGACCTTAATCACGAATCCGAATTCGTGAATACGGGAATCCATCGACGATTTCCCAGATATACCCATTCAAAATTCTTAAATAAACCGATAAGATGGAATTGAAATCCAGTTCTTGATTGAGATCTCGAAGGGTCATTGATAATTCCGTGATGATAACATGATCAGAAGATGGCAGAAAATTGAATATCAAATTGTCCTGACTCGATCGTCTCAAAATTCCGGATGAGTTGTTCAAAATTGTTCAGGATTCGGTATTTTTGAGTCATTCCGAGAAAAACAACGATACCGACGGAAAAATATGAAATTTGGCATGTTGTTTTTCAGTAACTACAAAAATTATGATTGTATCAAACTGAAATTTACCAAGTATCGATTAAAGCTTATTTTGGGAGGATTTTGCTTCACTCTGTAGGTTTTTTTGGGTTTCCACTCCCAATATCTGAAACAGAACTATTTCAATATTGACTTATATATGATAGACTTCAGATGTCTTCAACGTACTACGTATGAATGACAAATTTAATTATTATATCAACTGACATACAATGATTGAAGTAAGAACTTAGAACGGTAACATACAATACAAAAATAATACTATACTATTATGTTGGCGTTTTCTCAAGATTTTTTCTTAAATCATTGTGTGTCAGTTGATATAATTAAATTTGCCATTTATACGTAGTACGTTGAAGACAAATAAGGTATAACGTAAAATATAAATACCGAAAGATATCATGTGAATGTATAACAGAAAAATCTGTATTTTTTTAAGATTGTATTGAAAATTAAATGAAAATTGTTTTTTCATAGAGAATGCCCTTCCGCACTACAGGACTAAACTATGTGTCAAGGGCCGTTTCTAAAAAAAAGGTTGCCTCATGAACAATACTGGAACAATGCAAACAATCATTAAAGCGAACTGTATATAGCGTTTCAGAGTACAAATCTGACACCATCTGACAAACAAGAAAATTTGCGGAATTATTTTATTTGATTTTTCGGTTTTTGAGACTATAGTCGAATTGACAATTTTAAACAAAAAATCTAGAAAAGCGTGAAGGTCAGGAGCTTTTACACGCCTGTTCGAATTCTAACAATTAGATCAACACGAAATTTTGCACTTGTGTGTAACTAATCTCCACCTGATTACGAAGTTTCAATCTGATTGCATTTGTACTTCTTAAAATATTGCGGAAATAACGTTAAAATTCCAAATAAAAACGAAATTTGGCGAATTCTTTTTCCTTATATCTCCAAGATTAAATATCGGATCGGATGGAAATTAGGAATATTGTTGTTTAATACTGACTCTAAGGTTTGTGCCAAATTCCATTCTAATCTAATCAATATTTTCAGAAAAAAAATTTTCATCGAAAATTTCGAAAATTTTCAAATAAATTTTTTTTTTTAATTTTCTAAAAACTGAATCCACACAAAATTTCGCTCTGAGTTGCACGTTGGTTTTTTTCAAAACTGTCCACGAAGTTTCAATTTGATAGAGTCAATACTTCATGAGATATCGAAGGATTAACCTTAAAATTTCTAACTCCAACTCGAAAACTATCGAACCGATTCCACCCATTAACAAACTTAGCCGAGATATTTGGACTCCAAACCTAACCTGACAATTTCAAGTCGCTGAGCCTTTTCCTTCGAAAGTTAAAGCACATACGAACGGCTGGACGGACAGACAGAATTGAATTTGACCACGGATTCTTCTTCAGGGAGTTCAACCCAATCGTTTAAGACAATTTTCGGCCCAAAATTCGAAAATAACAGACATTAATACGAAATGATAACGCGCTGCCGAACAGAATCGATTTTAAGATCGGATTCGTCATCATTGAGTCCTATTGGCCAAACGATAGCACGCCGTTTTCCAGAACATGCACGCAAAACTTTCGTCTTGGAATTGCAACTTTTTTTAGGGGTCTCCACTGTGAAAGTTGAAATGAATTTCAACCATAATCGTCCTCTCGTATGAATATTATCCAACCAAAATATATCTCCAGAAGGACCTTCGAATTATAATGGTATAACGACGGTTTTAGGATCTGCAACGGTTCAATATGATTCAAACCCTTTCGTAGTTGAATAGAAATCGACCGAAACAAGTTATATTCGAATGGAGCTCATAGAATATCCGCAGTATATAACAGAGAACAGCAGCCAGCAGGAACGTGATCACAGGGAGCGGTTATTCAGATGGAAATGGGACCTCCAAGTAGTCGATCATGGGGTCCACTGGCGGCGAAACTGGGAAAACTTTCTTGTGGAATGATTAATTTAAAAGCTGGCGGAAACTCCCCAAGTACAGTGAGGTAACGAACAAGGGAATGCTAAGTAATAAACGGTTTGTTGAAGGGTTAAAAAAAATTCATAGGTCGTGGAGTAAAAGTCGCTGAACTTCACTTTCTACACGAACATTTTAACTCTCCTACCATTATGACCGAGGTATTTCGAATTGAAAATATGTTAGTCTTTCAAGACTAATTAAAAACTGACGGAAAATTTGCTGCTGAAGATATAAAAGCAATTCGGCTCGCTTCCCATATCTCAAATTTTTCGTTTCGTCAAAATGTATTTAATTTTATAGATTTTCCACGAAAATGGTTTCAAACAACTATAGAGAAGCAAAAATAGTCTTAAAACTTCAAGTTTATTGGAACCTTCATGTAATTATCAGGGTAACATGTTTCGGTTGTTTGGCTATAGGTACTACCATTTTCAACAATCTGGAAAATAATTTTTTTTTAACATTAATGGAATAATTAAGTTCTATCAACCACTCAAAACGTCTTCAAAAAATGGAAAAGAAAACCACTTTCAAGAATTTTGAGGTTAAGCGGAAAAATAACGTAAGAGTAAACAACAAACAAACATATTAAAATCGAATTTAAAACTTAGAAAAAACTGGTTCCTCAGTCATATAGCAGATGAAATCATTTGGTCGGACAAATAAAATTGAAAGGTCAAAAGATAAAAAAATAAATACGAAACAAACTACATATTAAAATATTTCGGATGACTAATATCGGAAGATTCCAAGAATCGAGAGTGACATCTACAACAGAAGAACGTATTACACAGGAAGTACTTCAAATCATGTTCTACTATCCTTCGGGAAATAATAAGACGAGTTATCAAATTTGAAGGTCTTTATCTATTGGGTACTAATAATTTATAGGTATCCTTTATATTGTTCGCTAGCATATCCTCCAGAGTTTTGAGTCCAATGTTATTCATGTGTTTGAATATTTCGACCTCTTCCGAGATGTCTTGTTTAAACTCGAAAATACAGTGATCAATTCAGCATTGGTGTCGATAGCGAGTTTGTGACCTTACCTTCTTCTTTAAGGTGGCAACCAAAAATTGGTCAGAAATTCGATATCGACACCAATGCTAAATTTACCTATCACTGTGTTTTCGGGTTTAAACAAGAAATCTTGGAAGAGGTCGAAATATTCAAACACATGAATCACAGTGTTTTAAAACTCTGAATGCTATGCTGACGAGCAATATAAAGAATACCTATAAATTATTAGTACGCACTAGATAAAGACCTTCAACTTCGATACCTCGTCCTATTATTTCACGAAGGATAGTAGAACATGATTTGGAGTAGTTCGTGTGTAATTAGTTCTTCTGTTGTAGATGTCACTCTCGATTCTTGGAATCTTCCGATATTAGTCATCCGAAATATTTTAATATCTAGTTTGTTTCGTATTTATTGTTTTATCTTTTGATCTTTCAATCTTACTTGTCTGACTTAAAAATGATTTCATTTGCTATATGACTAAGGAACCAGTAATTTGTAAGTTTAAAATTTGATTTTAATATGTTTGTTGTTAACTCTTACGTTATTTTTTCGCTTAAGCTCAAAATTCTTCAGAGTGGTTTTTCGTTTTTCCAGTTTCTGAAGATATTTTGAGTGTTTGATTGAACTTAATTATTCCATCAATGTTCCAAAAAGAACGATTATTCAGATTGTTGGTTTGAAAATGGTGGTATACCGAAACATGTCACCCTGATAATTTCATGAGGGTTCCAATAAACTTGAATATTCAAGACTGTTGTTGCTTTTCTGTGTTACACTTCAAGCATGGGTTTTTACGAAATCATCAAACAACTATGTTCAACTCAGGGATGACGAAACCGATGTCAAAATCGATTCTGGCCGGTCGGCCAGCTGTAGGCATGATTTTTTATCACAGGCGTACGGAGAATGCTTTTATCTCTTTGAAACTTGAAACACTCAGGAAAAAATTGCATTTTATAATGCGACGGCCAAGTTTATAAATGGGCAAAATCGGCCGAACGGTTTCGAAGTAATAGTCATTTGAAATTTTGAGTTTATTTCTCTGCTATTTCAGCGATTGTTTTGAAACTTGGCAGTTTGTTGAAGCTTAACAACGCGCAGCTTTTGACAAAATTTTATCGCGATCGAACAATAAGTTGATTAAAAAAAAATTATATTGAATTTTATTTCGGAGACTGTTCATCATCTTTGAAAATAATTTTGTTCAGACCTTGACCTATATATTTCACAGCAGTGTACCGAATTTTAGTTTGATAAGATAATAATTTCTAGAAATATTTGGAAAATATGTCAAATTTCGTGTTTTCTTCCTCTGATTCAACCGAGATGAACCTTGATAACCTGATGAATATTTCAAAAACTCCAAAAGAAAATGTTTTTTCAAATTTTCAATATTCTGCGATCTTTTGATCATATAATCCTCACGTAATTCTGTATGAGCCTTGACACTGTCATTTCTCAACAAGGACTGGATTCCAATTCGATCAAATCAGTACTTTTGAAAATATCGGGAAAATAAAATTTTGAAGGGGTATGTCTGCGGGAAAACGGACCTTCGTAATCGAGGTCCGAACCTACAAATATCGAGTTGTTTCTTTTGGTAGAAAATCGATTTTTGCAGAGAAGGTTCGGGATTTGATCACGAAAGTTGAATTCGTGAATGGTTAACCCAATGATTTAATTCCAGTACTTGTTCGTAAGCTGGCAGCTTGAAGGTCCATGCAGAATTTCGTGGGGAAAAAAATTTGATCTATCGCAAAAAATTTTTTTTGCGATCTCAAAAGAATTTCACGAGAGATTGCTCGTCGTTTTATTCCAACTAAATACCAACTCATCAGTGAGTCCAACCTAGTCGTTTGAGACCATTTCTGGAAAAAAATTCGAAAATTACAGACGTTCGGACAAAACTTTGGCACGCAGCTCCCCAGTAAATGCGCGCAAAAATGATAAATGATTAAATATTATGTGTTTACCCAACTTATCCATATTATCCAGCACTCAAGCGTCCGGACTGCACCTCAGTGATTTTTTTCGAATTTTCAACGCATTCCTGATTCCTACGCTGCTGATTTCATGATGGAAAAGTTATCTGATGCAAACGACAAAACGAATAACAATAAACGCAGAATCCGCTGTAACTTCCCCAGTTTTCGCTCCGTGCTAAAAGCATTCTTTGGTGTAGTGTGTAATTATTGGATACACTTCTGAACGAGTGGAAGCTTTGAAAAATTTTCCATTGCGCGTCACCGATACAAAAATTTTATAACTCCCCTCAGGCTATGCTTCTGATTTGAAATTCTACAGAACAGATGGGGGAGATTATATTGCGTTACTCAAGACTTAAAAGTCCATCCTTACGTTTGTAACGGCCTCAAGCAAGAGTAGAGATCGATATTTTCGTGATTATAATTATTATATCCCGGTTAAGCCTGTGTATATTTTTTCGACAAGTAAAGTGAAAGGATTTCAATCAGAAACCAATTCTTCGAATTGTGTCGACTAGTTTCATTCTCTCCGCATGTGTCGCTGCGATTAGACGCTTATTTACCGCTCCGATAAGTTAAGTTTCTGTTATTGTATTCAGTAATCGAAATATTCCTGAAAATGGGATTAACACGTGAAAACAAGGCCGAAATAAGGGAAATCATAAGGGAAACTGTTATTGCAGTACTAGATAATTACCTGGATAAGTTAGCTGATCAGGTTATGACAAAGATCAAGGACAGAATGGAAGAGGAATATGAGAAAATAAAAGCAGCGTTTAAACATGAAGAATTCACTACGCTTCAAAAGGATTTCGAAGAATTACAGTTGAAATTACAGAAGGCAGAGTCTAATTTGGAACAATTACAACAGGATGGTAAAAGATGAAATTTGATTTTATTTGGGATTCCCGAATCAGATATTGCGACAGTGAAAAAGAACCTCATCACCATGTGTCAAGAAAAGAACGTAAACATCAATGCACAATCGATAAGATCTTGTCATCGCTTGGGAAGAGGAGGACAAAATAAACCACGTCCGATCATCGTCAAATTTGTGAATGAATATCACCGTGATGAATTTTACTCAGCAAGAAAACTTTTTCTTAAGTTCAAGATGTGTGTGAAGACCTTACACTAAAACGTATTGAACTGTTCAAGTACGCTAAAGAGAAATTCCATAAAAATGTTTGGACTGTTTATGGCGTTATTAAGGTTAGAACTGGCAAGGGAATAGTTTCAATTAGAGAAAGACATGATGTAGATATAGTTTGATTGTTCGGGATTTGAGTATGCATTTATGATTGATAAGTATTTGTGTTTTGTTTATAATTGTATAACTTATCGGCGTTATTGATCATTGGTGGGATTACCTACTACATATCTTTCACTTTCATATAATTACGATAATAATTTGTTGAATCTTTTTTTGTTTTCAATTTTTGATATATTCTTTTTCTTTTTGAACTATTAAAATTGCAGAATGGAGTGCCTCGAATCGGAAATAGATGAGAGTACGGATCAATATTTTGATGTTGTTAGTGCTAAACAACAATTTGAACATGATAGACTACTGAATATTGTTCATTTCAATATACGGAGTATATGTGGAAATTATGATGAACTATGATTCGATATCATTGTGAAAGATTGTTATTCCGTAGGAGAGTGTTCATCATCAGTGTTGCGGAATGTGACAGTATACAAGTTTACTTAGACTGCATGTTCTGCAACTCAATGTGTTTATTTTTGAACAAATGTGTATTTTTTTTATGATGAATAAATTGAATTGAATTGAATTGAATTGAAATTGAGTTTCCACTCCGTTGTTGAGTCTTCTTCAAGATTCTGCAGGAGGTACCTTGGCTTGTCAGCTCGAATAATATTATTCACCATCCCTTATACACTCGGAGGATAAAAATATTTTGAAACAGCAATTGAATTTTTCTGGAATTTTTTTTATAAAATATTTTGATTCACTTTCATTTCATCTCGAAATGCGTTATTTCCTTAATTTATTATTTAACATTGTGGTGCGAATTTCAGATTAAGGGAATTTTTTCGAGTATGATGACGTCACGAATATGTGAGGATTTTTTTCTTCGAATGAAAATATGTTTTATGTAATACGTGATTTCAAAGTTTTATTCATAAGCTATTTAAGCGAAATATGACGACTAGTTCAAAGAAGAAACAATTTGTTTAAAATTTTTTTTATTGTTTTAGTGATCTTACAAATATTCTGCGTTAGTTTCGTGTCAGTATTCTTCAGCTTATAACTCAAGTTATTGAAAATACAAAACTCCTAATCCGTACGGCGAATTTTGCCCATTTACTAATAAAATCTTATATTTACAGTACTATAGTCAAATTGAATGAATTTGCCAGGAATTCTTCATCAAAGAGTTAAGCCCCATCGTCGATCATCGAATTGAAGTTTTTGGGATTTGAGCTCAATTGATTCAGAAAAAGTAGAGAATTGATTATTTATAGATTTCAGTAACCTAGTATTAGTATGGGTATGGTTTGACCAGTCTGATTATATGGTTTCGGTTTGTTGTTATCCAATTTTTTCACACAATAATTTGATAATTTGCTGATAAGATGTTTCAGTTTTTCCATTATTCAAGGAAAATTAAAGTTTTTCCAGAAAAAAATTATAGAAAAAAATAGTCAACATCCGTCATTTTTACGATCATTTTACAATATTCGGCAGAAAATATTTCTTCAGTAT
Organism: Myrrha octodecimguttata; assembly: GCA_958510865.1. Classification (NCBI taxonomy): domain Eukaryota; kingdom Metazoa; phylum Arthropoda; class Insecta; order Coleoptera; family Coccinellidae; genus Myrrha; species Myrrha octodecimguttata. The sequence continues at coordinate 17,850,110 of OY294065.1, read as the reverse complement.
TAATGTAACCTTCAAACCTCGAAATTCGAAAATTATCAAAATTTATAACGTCCCTAATATATCGAATCTGATTTACTGTGAATATGTTGAAGTTCATCCGATCTCTCATAATCCTCGTTGTGAGTTTGATCTCACAAAAGCCTTCACAGGTTCAACATCGCAGTCGGTTTTTTAACTTGAAGTCATTCTACCCCGAACGAGGTTCCTCTTCGAGGTTTTTTCGGTGTTCTGGAACTATCACTATCGTGCTCCTGATGAAGATTTTTTCGATTGGCCTGCTACTACTTTTCAAATGTCACACTCGTGAAGTCTGCACAAATCTCGACGGCAAAGCTTTGCTTTGAATTCCGCTACTACCATACAACAAAACCATACTATATCCAATGGGACAAATAGTGGTGGCGGTACGGAGCTGAAAGAACGACTAATCATTTGACAGGGATGAGCACACCTCTCAGTTCAAGTAGAGCAATACAGCGTTACCAAAACTCTCGTAATGTTGCCACTCGCACAAACCACGTATTCCGACGAAAGACTCTCGATCAAATTTCACTCGACCACCTCGAATCAATCCCGAATTTGTTGATTACCATACTGCTTCAAAGTCATGCCGTGCATATTAAAGCTACATAACTTTCAATGTGCCCCAGGACATCCTATATATTCTCCCCAGTTCAGATTAACCCTCGAACTACAGTCGAATCTGCAATAATGTAACTATTCCGCTGTTGTAGTTATTCACATCAACAAGACATTAAAACTCGACAATGAAGCTGAGGGGCCATTCTACTCCATCTTTTCCCATTTTGAAGGGGCAGTTATACACAGATTCCAGCATTACTACACTGCCAAACAAGTCGCGTTCGAAACAATAAAACTGCATTGTAGGTGAAAATGTTGTTCTTGAAATATGGGAGTGACCAAAATCACTTGGTTCATAAAAAATTGAAAAGAGCATCGACGTGAAGTCAGCAGACGCGCTTGTTAAAATTCGTGATTGAAGCAGTCAACCATCCGGGTGTATTCACCTCGCCAAACGCTGAGGAGATGAAAACAAGCTGACGCGGGCAAATGGAAAGATATTCATTAGTTGATCTTCGCAATTGTAAACGAAAAGACTCACACATGAATAGTGGAACTCGAAAGTTGCAGAAAACTGTTGAAAATCCCAAGAACTCAAATATCTCCGAAACTTTTTGATAATAAATATGGTTCAAAGGAACGTGAATGAGCCAAACTGACACCCCCTTCAAGGTTCATGTTTATTGAATTCGGAAAATTTCAAGTCAAAAGATCTTTTTTGCAAAAGTTACCGTGGCAACGGACGGACATCCGGCTGGCGTTTGGGCAAAATTACGATTTTGTTCTCCAGAACAGAAGTCCAGGTAAGTTCTTTGGAATGTAACATATGTATAATACAGATATAACTCATCCATTTATTCACCCTACCCAACACTGCTTGGCGTACAACTAAGTTTCAATGTTATCGGATAAATATTTCGCGACTAACTGAAGAAAAACACTGCAAATTTCACACAAGGGTTTATTATTTTCTTAGTTAAATAACCCAATATACCGTTGATACCTTAAACAACTTAGAACCGAATGCGATGATTCGTTTTCGATATTATTGGAAATTTGCAGTGTTTTTCTTTATATTTCAGGAACCACTGGTCGGAAATCATCCGGGTAAAATTTTTTAGGTTTAGTTATGCAACAGTAATCAACGTTCAGAGTTTCATGAAAATTTGGTGGTAAGTTTTCGAGAAAATAATTTTTTCCCCACAACCCCCCATTTAGACCCCTTAGGGTACACCGATCCTGCTGAAAAGCTTGGAGGATCAACCCCGAGTGACACACGATTTTTCTACCTAGTTTCTAGGATTTCCGTTCAATACTTACAGAGAAAAGCCCCGGACTACGGACGGCGGACGGACGGATTTTGGTTTATTATTTGATAAACTCAAATAATGAACCTTAGTGATCGACCAACCAAAAAAAAATTTTAACCCCCCCCTGAAAATTTCACAGTTTACGTTTTGGAGTATGTAGATTTGAATAAACGAATAAAAAAAATCCGTCCGTCCGCCGTCCGTTTTCCGGGGCTTTTCTCTGGAAGTACTGAACGGAAATCGTTGAAACTTGGTGAAAAAATCGTACGTCACTCGGGGTTGATCCTCCAAACTTTTCAGCAGGATCGGTGTACCCTAAGGTCTCTGAATGGGGGTTGGGGGGAAAAAAAATGATTTCTCAAAAACTTAGGACCCAATTTTCATGAAATTTTAAATGTTGATTACTGTTGCATAACTAAACCTAGAAAAATTTACCCGGATGATTTCCGACAAGTGGTTCCAGAGTTATAAAGAAAAACGCTGCAAATTTCCAATAATGTCGAAAATGAATCATAGCATTCAGTTCTAAGTTGTTTGAGTTATCAATGGTATATTTGGTTATTCTAACTAAGAAAATAAAAACCCTTGTGTAAAATTTGCAGTGTTTTTTTTTATTCGTTCATTCGAATCTACATACTCCAAAACGTAAAATGTGAAATTTTCAGGGGGGGTGAAAATTTTTTTTTCGTTGGTCGGTCACTAAGGTTTATTATTCGATTTTATCAAATAATAAACCAAAAATCAGATGGCTGTGTTTCTGAAAGCACTATATGGTTTGCAGTCTGAACCAATGCATTTGGTCATCATGACTACACTAGAATATCATAATCATCGTAATACTGTATTCATTGATGAAGGGTAAATTGAATTTGACCAAGAATTCTCCATAAGTGGTCTGAGCTCCATAAACTATCCGAAACTTGAAATCAACATTGGTTCGCGCTCGACCCATGAATGCTATTGCCAAATTACTTTATTCTTCGAACCTAACTCTGTATCATTTAATGAAGAATTGGTTTATGTGCATGAGACAGCCTTCTTCCAGTTGAAACTTCCTTATATTTTTATTATCATAGTTAAAACTTCGGTATAGATTCAAATACTTGTTGTCATCGGATATTGAGTCGAATGTCATCAAGAATTTGATATGCCCTCATGTTGATTATTGTCGTTCTGTTCATAACCATTTGGCTTATTATAATAAGATGAAATTGCAGAATTGGCTGCATGTCACTCCATGTTGAGGATAGAACAAAGATTGGAATATTTGACAAATTTCTTTCTGCTAAAATTCTCGAAAATACAGGTGCCAAAACATTCATATGGCAGACTGGTAGGAAGGGCTGATGTTCGCTCGATGAATTTGAGACTCATTTCCTTCTCTATATCTCATAATCATACTCCAAATTTGAAGGACAATTTTCATTTATTGCTCCTTTTTTAAGTTGTTCCGAGCAGAATGTGGAAACTCGATTGATCAACTCATGAAAATGTCTAGATTCGCACGAGCTTCTTCCATTCTGAGGAGATTTTGTTCCATGCTGATTGTTAGTTCCATTGCAGTTGTTCTTAGATTTTATCACGACACTTGTTAGTATCTGCAATGGTTTCACTCGTTTCGGGGTGAAATTCTTCCATATTGTCATGTGGTAGGCTTTCGGGTAGAACTTCAATTTTTGTTTTTCGTTGTTTTGTTATAACTTGTTAGTTGAATAGTTAATTTATAGGTTATATATTTTTTCTTCAAGCAGTCAAAATTATTCATGTCTTGGGATTGGTACGAGATGATTATAATAATAATATCGACTTTATTTCTTCAGAATGTACAAGCATTATGGAAAAAAGACAAAAATAAATAAAAAATGAAGACGGTTACCCTCCATACGATAGGAACTCACTAACTAATTGGTTTTCCACAACACAATTTGCAGCATTTTTCTTTCAGGGACCACTGGTCGAAAATCATACAGGCGAAAATTTTAAGGTTGAGTTATGCAACAGTAATCAACGTTTTGAGCCCTTAGGATACACCGATCCTGCTGAAAAGCTTGGAAGATCAATCTCGAGCGACACACCAGTTTTCTACCAAGATTCACGGATTTCGGTTCAGTACTTTCAGAGAAAAGCCCCGGACAACGGACGGCAGACCAACAGATTTTTTTATTAGTTCATTTAAATCTATAAGTTATGTAAACTGTGGAATTTTCAGTGGGAGGAATTTTTTTTTTTGGTTTATTATTTTGTCAAATAATAAACCAAAAGCGCTTCTTTTTCAAATTTACACAAATAAACGCTTACCTTACTCAATTTGTGTGTTATTGTATCATTAACAATAAACCTTATTACTATTATTTCAATTCAATCAGTATCGTCGAAAATATTTCAAATATGCTCATCAAATAAAGAACTGACTCGATATATTCTATTCATAAAATCTTCAACTGTTCTAATACTCATGATAAGTGATATCGAAAGCTTATTTTATTAACTTATGAGGAATGAATGGAATACGAAATTCTCGTCACAAATAATGTTCGAGTTATACAGTAATGTCATGATGCCGGTAGTTTCACCAATTATATTATAAGGCAGCAAATGTTCATAGTCTAAGATCCCGCTGTGAAGTAAGTGCGCTCATCGAGTATTTGCTTGAAACCATTTTTTGACGAACATTCGTCAAAGGGAGAATATATATCTGAGGGGTGACTCATCAAAATGTGGCCGCATCATTTTCAACAGGCAGAAACCCTTATTTTCGGCTAGATTTACTCTGGCAACCATACGGCATCGTACACAGAAAAAAATTAGCTTTAATTTGATATATAATATATATAAATAAATATATAATATATATGAATAATAGATGTTACAACTTAAAAGGTAACGAAATCATATTTGTTCATTCCTGGCTGCGAAGAAGTGGCCAATCACGCAACGGCAGTCATCATTTTTCGAAGTCTTCACATATATTGCTATGAGGTGGATGATATCTTACTTGAAAAAAAGCGAATGCAATTTCTTCCAAAAAAAAATTTTTTAATTCAAAAACACCATATTTTGATGGGAAACCCTGTAGATATATATTCTCCTATTTACAAATGTGTGTAAAAAATTTGTTTCAGGCAAATACTCGATGAGCGCACTAATTCTGTGGCCGGATTTCGTACTATCAGTTGACCGCTTCATTCAAAACGTAGGTTCTCTACAACGACTGCTTTCTTGGACCTTGAAATCGAAGGTAAATTTGCTAAAGGAAAGCTGTCATCGTCCGACATTTCAGCGTCATTCTTAGGTACAATAGGAGGGCGTCTAAATGGCATGGAATATAGGTATGGCAGTGTCGGAATCGTAGAAGGTACTGTAGGCGGCGTAGTTAAACTGAGTTGCCAGACGATGGCAACTGATGATCCCACCTCTGGCACTGGGATGAAACAACTTTCCCTAAGAGCGCGCCGTCCTTCAGATGGCGCGAACTCACGAGAACCGCCAAAGTGGTTACCCCGACGTGATTCCATAGATGAGCTAATCTCAATGAGATTACTTATCTATGTGCATTCTATCTTTGAACATGGCGGTTCTCTGCCTGGCATCGCACCTCCTCCCCCTTCGTCATCATCGTCGCTGGTGGGGAAGTGTGTAGGCGGCTTAGTTTAACTGAGTTGCTAGACGATGGCGCCACTGACCGACGCACGCTAGCTACTTCATTCCAACATAGCATAAGGGCGTCGTTCATGGTCACTAAGCCGCTTCTGCGGTTGTCATAGGTAGGTGCCAGAGGATTCAGCCTATCTGATGAGTCCACCTCTGGCACTTGGACAAACTCACCAGAACCGCCAACTTACTTTCATATCGCTAAGGCTCCCAGGGTCTACTCTACCATGAAAAAGCATAGCTAAGCATAAAGAAAACGTGAATCGAATTGAAACGAAGCCATATTTTCGTGCCCAATAATCACACTTGATTGAATACAAAATCACATAATATGTCTAAAAGTGAAAGAAGCGAAGAATGCATACGATATGGTTCCGGAATAATCGGTGTTGAAAATGGGTGAAATCGAATGAGAATTTTAAGTCTATTCTACTTCATACAAATCAGAGGTTATGACACAAAATGAAATATTTATTGTTGCTTGAAAATCTCACCGTTTTATTGTTATTTTTATTCGCAAAGTTGGGAGTCCCACGTGCATAAAAAACATTCAGTGACTATATCTGGAAAACCTAGGATATATCAAAGTGGCTAGTGACCATAGACAAAATAAAGGTGTTCTGTTACGTTATTTCTTTTTTTTAGAATAAACTGTTTACATGTCAACCCATAAGTGGTTTCCTGTGAGGTAAACGGTTAAAAAACTCTGTATATTATATTTCGATTTCAAATTGGAATAATAAAAATTCGAGATCCTATCATTGGGAAAACTCGAGTGGCAAAAATCTGACTGAACTGACAACCTGGAATATTGGAAATACTTTATTTTTTCCGGATTCCGTCCAGGACTTCGAACAGAAAATATCTGGAATTCAGATACAGGCTCCTCGTCTGTGGTGAAATATTCTGCAGGGTATCTGCTTGGTACATAATCGAAGGAACTGATTTCGTATACACCAAATTACGTTAGGTCAAGTCTTATTTTCCTTTGTGTTACAATACAACATATACAGAGTGTAACAGCCAAATGGAATAAATTCGATAACGAATAAATGAGGGCGTGTTGGGAAAAACGCTCAGACACGTCGATTTGTAATTTTAAATGCGCATATTTCTCAAGAAAATAATATTATATAGGGTGTTCCATGTGACCGTAGCCAATACCAACTTTCTTATTTCAAATGCAACCCCCTGTATATTATTTATTTTTGGGATTCTTCAGAGAATTCTAGACATAATTCATGAACAATGTCCTATACCTATCTTTAACTATTTCGGAAATATTAAGTGTTTTCAGATTTAGTTCAAAAATCAACGTCTTGAATAAAAAAAATTATTTTATTTCACAAATTCGGTACATTACACTTAAAACCTAATAAGAAATACTGATTATTTCTTAATAATTAAAAAAAAACAAAAAAAAACATTAATGTCAATGTAGGAAATGTTCAAAATGCTCGCCGCGAACGTCTTGGCAACATGCTAATCTGGTGTAGAATTGTCTTCTAACGTTACTCAACATTTCTGAAAACGCTTAATATTTCCGAAAAAGTTGAGGATAGGTATAGGACATTGTACATGAATTATGTCTAGAGTTTTCTGAAGAATCCAAAAAATAAATAATATACGGGGATTACATTTGAAATAAGAAAGTTGGTATAGGCCACGGTCGCATGGAACACCCTATATAATTTCATTTTCTTGAAAACTATGCGCATTTAAAATTAGAAATCGACGTGTCCTAGCGTTTTTCCTAACACCCCCTCATTTATTCGTTAACGAATTTATTCCATTTGGCTGTTACACTCTGTATATCAGATTCACTTCATAAATATCTGCTTATATCAGTTTTTCCATGAGTCCCCACTGTAAGTGAATCGATCGAGTATATCGAAAGTTGAGTACTCCGTATTTTATTGTTTTCCTACCGTATTGTTTCAAATCAAATAAATATGTTTCGAACATAGCTTTCAGACACTCGTTAGCTTATATAACTTGGTTCGTAAAATCGATGCGATAAACAGAGAAAGGAAGGAAAATTCAATTTAGTAGATAAATATAACATTTTTTCAAGATAATATTCCTGAAGATTTCCTTCGATTGTCTGATGAAAGGATTCTGATATGGTCTCCCGGAAGTAACATCTGAATAACATGATTGTAAATATAATGTCTTTCTTTCATTTATATGGCAAGTTCCGAAAATTGCTGGAGACAAATAGTGTACATTCGATTCCTAAGTCAGGAGTTACAAATGAATGGATGAACGTCATGTACAACGTTCAAAGTTTTCTACGCCGAAAGTAAGGGCTCGTGAGGTGCTCTTGAGGTGGCATATACCAGATAGAAAGAAATAATCAATACTCCGATAAATTTGTAGAAAATATTTTGAAATCAATAAAGCGAAAAAAGGGATGATTTTACTGGAGAAATACGAAATATTAAAAAAAAATGATGAGAATGTTTCGAATGTTAGATTTCAACGGTAGAAATATGTTTGGACTTTTAGACCCTCTCACACAGAGTATTTCAAATCGTCTTCCGCCTCTTTGACACATAGCATTTCCGTCTCGATTGCATTCATTCCGCCATTTCATCTCTCAGATCATAATACTGACAACAAACTCGCGAGTTCAATATTCAAAAACCGCGAATGTTGTTTTCATGTTTAACTGCACTTCAGCTTGTCATCCTGACATAATACATGTCACCAGTTTTTCACTTTATTCCCGATATTTTATTAGATTTCTAGTTCGAAATGAACAATTATGGATCTATGGGAGATGATTCCCCAATAAAGGGGCCTGTAGCGTTCTTCGTTTATCTGAGGATCTGAAAATCATCGCTTGGAGGACTGAACCTGGTCGAAAGACCCTCTCGGTCATGAGCAAATGTAGGTGATATTATTTACTGCTTCCTTCTGGTTTTCTGTCCCTCTTTCTGTTTCAGATATTATGTCAAGATATTTTGTCGAAATGAATTCAAGATGACGAAAAAATTATTTTCAAATGAAAAAGATGCCATCCATCTTCTATAAACAAATTACTACACTTATGCGGGGAGACAGAATTTTTCCTGAGGTTTTTATCTGTGCTCTTGTATCATACGCAAATATGTATGGTACCCCGTTTACATTTCCTCTGCTAACACTGTGATATATCTTAGAATTGTAATGCTCGTTCTCAAAAGAATATATATATATATATATATAGCTTGCACATTTTAGACGGCAGGTTACTACACATTCCTGCTTTACCTAGTTTTTTCATTTGATTTTCATTATATAATTCAATAACTGTATACTGTTATTATTTTTTTCGATTCATTGCATTTTTTGTTGTGTTCCTAACACGAAAGACTAAATTTTGTGAACAGGCTGATGTTCCCTTTTTTTGTGTATTTCTAGCTGGCCTGATGATGGTATAATACCGAAATATCTATCTAGCCAATAAAATATAAATACATGATAGTGTGTATATACAGTATATTTTCTCTTATTCATATACGTTCAACACACTTATGGAAGACTATATATTTCCAAAATTAAAAAAAAAGTTCCAATTTGTGTAATGTGTTTTCATGAATTTGGTTCATTCAATTTGATGATGCTCATCATGAACACCCAGTACAGTTTCGGTTCAGGTAGCAAACATTTTCATAATACTAGTGACAATAATGTATTTGGAGAACGCCCGTCGACATCATTTGTTGTCATAAGAAATCAAATATCTCAGAAACTGTTGATTTTTCACACAAAATGTGGCAAATACTAGTTGTAACTAATCAAGCTATCTTCTGATGTAATACTATACTGGGTGTGCCATTCGAAATAAAGAATAAGTGGGTTGTTTCCAATATAACTGGGCGATGCAGACCTCTGACAATGTATTAGAAAGAAAGTTTATTGTCCCAAATCCCCAAATGCAAATTTGCAGTTCAAAATTATGATCCGTTCTCCGTAAACGCCTAAAATTTACTGAAGCATACCCTGTATATCCTGGCTATGCGTACTACTCACCTTGAAAACCCAGGTCGTTTCCACTAGAGAAAATTAATTATAATCGTGTGCACGGTCCAAGACCTAAAGCTTTCCTTCCCTACTAAAGGCGCGGCCACAACAGTTATCTGTCGCTGCCAAACTAAAACATAAAGCTTGTGAAAGCTTCCATTCATGTATCTCTGGACATACGAGTTGGATCGGGTGAAACCCGGATGGTGAGAAAGGAGTCTTACAGTCCAAATTCAAATTATCCAGCTCCTTTTCTTTCATATTTTGTATATAAATGTTCGATTATGAGGTGTTCACAATACAAATTTTCGACGATTGATCTTTTCTATGAGACCTAACTGGTGAGCAATAATTTGAATACTCAGAATTTTGCTACTACTTCGTTTTCAATACCACCAATATAGGAACTTCAAACAGATCTTAATTCTTACAATGACCAGAAATCTATAGTTGAATGAACTTGAATGAAACAGTTCAAGCAGTAACGCATATTTGAGAATATATCAATTTCGAATAAAAATCAAAATCCACCTAACTCAGTGGACCAGGATTAGCGGAAAATCGTTATATCACTGCATAAATGATTCTGATAGGGGCATAAACGTGCAATTTCAATATTGGAGAATGAATGATGAAATATATACTCATCAAGCTTCGATTGAAGTTTATCTGGGTGGATTTTCTATCAATATAGGTTCTTTCTGGGTTTTCACTCCCAGTATCTGAAACAGAAGTATAAAAATATTTTTTCTTTATGAAGAACGCCCTTGCGGATTGCAGACTTGAACTATTCGTCTAGGGCTGTATCTAGGGAAAAGGTTGCCTAATGAACAAAACCGGAAGAATGCAAACGACAAATAAAGCTAACAGTAACGTTTCAGAGTCCAAATCCGACTACTTCATCAGATGAACTGAGACTTATGACAAAATTCTGAAAAAAATCAAAAGAAAATCATTCTGCAAATTTTCTTGTTCATCTGATAATGGAGTCAGACTTCGACTCTGAAACGATACAGTTCGCTTTATTGATCGGTATTGTTTATTAGGCAACCTTTTTCCCAGAAACTGCCCTTGACAAACAGTTTAATACTGCAATCCGCATGGGCGATTTTCATGAAAAAACAATTTTATTTAATTTTTAAATGTTCTGTTTCAGAAATTGGGAGTGAAAACCCAGAAAAAATCTACAAAATATTTCAATGAGTTCATTTAAGAAAGCGTAAAACGTTCGTTGCGGCTATGTTGATTAGACCCATCCAAAGGATGAAACTTTTGTTCCATGATTCCGTAAAAATAAGTGCAAACGAAGTCTTCACGTAAATATTTCTGGTTATCGGGATATGTTCGAAGTTGAAAATAATCGAAATTTGAAGTGTTGATTTCATATATTTTCCAAAAATCAATACGTGGAAATCATCAATTACGGTCATAACTGATAAAATTAGTTTGCAGTTCCATACAAAGATACAATTTCCCTCGAATTTCGGTTTAATACATACAATGGAGCGGAACGCCAAATTTGATTTCAATTTCATAATGGAATTAGAAACAAACACAACTAAAAGGCTAATTTTCATGAAAATTCAACCGTGAACATAAGCAGCGTTCTGCAAATTATCGCCAATTTGAGAGGCAAATGCCTGGTTCATCCCTCCACATATGCGGCACATTATTCTTTCATTTATTAATTAACTAAATATTTAGACTGTTATTTCAGTTTGGGGATGTACCCTGTTTGCTTCGCTTGTTCTGTAATGAAGTTGGCATTCATGCAAGTGTTACGCATAAACTCTAAGCCGACGAAGCGATATACCACAATGTTAATGAGAATAATATGGAAACTATTTAATTCAGAGGCAATCTTGACTGCTCCTAGAGGTTTTTTTCGAAGCTTTACGTTTCCACCTTATAGAGAAACGTATGTTTGAAAGTTGCGAATAAATGATGAAGTTTGCAGAGCAATGGCCTTTACAAAAACCACATGTGAATTGCTACGAATGAAGTCGACGTCAAACAAGTAGGCACCTCCACCTACACAGTTTTCTCGGCAAAAGTTGCAAAATATCGACAAAAACGTGAAACAATTAAGTATCGAGATAGTTTTCTGATCTTGCATTCTCTCTTTTCTTCGATCAAAATGTGACTCCTATATTTGTGATTTCATACCAGAAATAGGGATATATGGAGTGAGATATGAATGTCAACATGTTAAGAACCAACCATGCATGGAAGGAGGTAATTAAACACAGCATAAACAAAATTCAGCTACATTTATGTGGAAAAACGATTCTCCTCATATGCAATTGTGAATGGTCATCCTTTTCATACCATTTCTAATCTAAGAACTACGCGCGAAATCAACTGTCTGTGGTAACTGCAGTTACAAAAGGTAGTCATAGTATAATGACAATATCAATATATAGTTCATTCCAAAATTATTGACATTAGAGTAGGCCATGAAAATCTAGTCGCGGCTTTATTTCTAGTTACAAAAGTAACTTAAAATTTCTGTGGGTTGATTATAGATTGAAATATACAAATATAACCTATAAAATTATTTTCAAGGCAAATTTGACTTGAAATGGTTGAGAATATTTATAATACTCTGATGCTCTAAACCTGAACAGCGGCAGTATATTATCATTGCTGTGTTGACAAATTTTCAAACTTAGTTTCAATTGCAATAAGGCCTGCAGCTAAACTGACGACTGAAAATATACAGCCACATTATTTCACTGCAGATATATCAGGATTAATGATGAAAATAGCGTGGAATGCTTCAACACAAAATCATTCAGGCTTTCGAGAAACTCCAATTTTGAGATATCATTCATTAAATAATGAAAATTTAAGTAATCAAAGATCACTTGAAGTTCCTTCTCAATGAAGATTTCACTCTTCAGCAATCTCTGTATTCTTGATGACTATTAGAAATTCATCCAAGTTCAAGAGCCCTGTGCTATTTTTTCCTCAGAAGTTAGGAAGGAAAAGATTAAATTAAAAACTATATCCAAACTGATATATTTATTTCTTTTGATTTTTCTTCTTTTTTCTTCGAAATTCTTTGGGCAGTACTTGGAGAAATCTAAAATTGTAAGACTTATTTATTAATCAGAAAACACCTTGAATAGGTAAATGATTGATTACCTGAAAAACTAGCGAAACGCGATTAATACTAGTAGAAATATCTGATGAATCCCTGAAAGACTCGCAGTAACACCGGTACACTGCCCTACGTTCTCTTGTAGTTAGGCGAGAGGTATCTTGATGAATTCCAGCCATTTTCAATTCGTTAAGGTTTCAGAAATACTAAAATCCAAAACTTATTTGTCGATTGAATCAAAAACATACCCAATCAGAAATAAATTCCAAATATTTTCAGTAAGTTAACTCTAACTTGAAAAAGTCATAAGTCAGTATTATTCTCAATACCAACACGAATCCTGCAAGACAAGTGTTACTGACTGGTCTATTACCAACATAATTTCGAGTTTCCACAGCCACCCGAGATGCCAATCATTCTGAAACGGACTATAAGTATTGTCATCAATCCCAAAACTTGTTCTCTTCAAGATCATAATATATATCAAATAGTTATACAGTTGAAACAAATCAACATATCAAATGAAGAACCCTTAATGGATTCTCGTCACCTTGGCAGAGCTGAAGAAATCAATGAATGTCCTTCAGAGTATCCCCACGTTAATAATCATCGAGGATGCGACTCCAGTAAATTCGAGACCTGCAGATAATATTAATCGGGTATACCCTTTGCTACCTCAATATTCCCAGCATGATCTATTGATAATCTTTATTTTGTGATGAATTAAAATGCCACCAAACTACATACATATATGCCTGCAATATAGATCGCGCTGATCCCTCCAGAAGCTGCTAGGGGGTATTATGAAGCTGAGAATGACGAATGCGAATGGGGAGAGATGTGTGCACTGTTCAGTATTCCGGATGACGCCATCTGTTCCTTACGCATCCTATCTCAGTCGCCCGCTTGGAATCCCAATCATCATCGCCGGGGGTAGGGTTTACCCTGTTCTTCAGTTGATCGAACATTTGAATTGATGAGAGCGATATTTGATCAGGAATTCAAATGTAAAAATAATACGTTGTATCACCAAATCATGATGAATGATAGTCAGTCAATAAGCCTCACTCCCAAAGAACGGGGATAACATCAGCATTATTTCAGCCAGAGCGTAGGACCAGTGGCGGATCTTGCGATAGGGCAGTAAGTTCTTGTTCGAGGTTTTCAACAAGGTATCCCAGAGAGTCGCTGCACTTCACTCAAGAAGTGTAACCAAGAATTAATAATTACAATTGTTTCGGTTTTCGTCTCATTCGTCCAGCCGAATATTACCGAAACAAGCAGAGACAGGTTAACTTTTATTTGGAGGACATTTTGTGATTGCCAATTCATGGGTTCACCATAATCCCACGAAGCGAGAGGGCGACTCCCTTGATGATCTTAAATGGCAATATGGGTCGAGCGACATATTATTTCTTATTTATTGCGGATCGATTCATGAATATACTGAAAATACATTTTCAGCGTGCATTTCGGTGAGAACAACTCATTGGAAGTGATTTGTGAAGAGCATTGAGTGGTCATGTTTCAGATAGAATTTTAATAAGTAAGATTTTCAAAGTATTAACCGTTAATTTCCAAACAGTAAAAGAAACTTTGTTCGAGATTTGCTGCTTATTCTATGAGAACACTATATTTTATTAGTCATATACGGATAAGTTAACATATCAATATAAATAAAGCAACAACATTACCAACAAGAAAAAATGAGGAAATAAAAATCAATGAAAATTCTCAAGCACCCCTAACTTATTTTTCAATTGAAAGATTGAGCACTGGAAAGATCTATCTCCACCGAACCAGCAGCACGTTTTGCTCCATCGAGAGGATTGTTCATCGACTTATTGGTTCTAGTAAATTTTATATTGAATTGTTCCTTAGTTCTGAGATTTCTCTGAGGAACATACAAATTTTTCCTCCGTAGAAGATGAGGGCAGTCGATGTATTAGAGCAAATCTTATATATAGCCATCTTTCAAAATTATGCCATCTTGTTTCAAGAGATGTGAGGGATAGTTTGTCTCGAGTGTCTTCGTATCGAATAAAATCGAGGTGTGATCCCCATTTGTGTCCTATCCACTTCAAAAATTTGTATATGTACGGCATAATGAGGTGACCATACAACACATAAATATTCTAATATGCTTTTCACATGCGTATTATTAAACTTATACAGTGCTCGTCAAAATTATGGAACAAATGCATTTTCTCAGAATAAAAATATTTGGCAACAAAATCCTGAAACGGGTCAATTTTTGTTTCACTTTCACCAAATTTGTATGCATTTTTGAAGGATTTTTGTTGCACCCCGTGCCATCCCCATCAACCCTCTAAATTTTTCGAATAGGGAAGTAGGTCATATGGTACTTTTTTGGCAAGGTCTTAGTATCTTCTTTACAGGCGTGCAGAAATTTTCAAGAAAAAAATGTTTTTTTTTTTTCAAAAATTAGCTACTTCAAAGAGGTTGTCAGTATGTGCACTTTGTCATGGCTCATTTACTTTGAGACGATGGTACCTGATGAAATTTGTCACCGAATAGAAGTCGACCATTACAGTTTTGTTCATGCACAACTTTCAGCCTCTACGAACTCTTTAATGACAAAGTGCACAAACTGAGAACCTCTTTGAAGTAAATAATTTTTCAAGAAAAAAAAATTTTCCTTGAAAAGTTCTGCACGCCTGTAAAGAAGAAACAAAGACCTTGCCAAAAAAGGACCACATGACCTACGTTCCCATTCGAAAAATTTGGAGGGTTGATGGGGATGGCTCAGGGTGCAACGAAAATCCTTCGAAATGCAAATAAATTTGGTAAAAGTGAAACAAAAGTTGACCTGTTTCAGGATTTTGTTGCCAAATATTTTTCTTCTGAGAAAATGAATTCGTTCCATAATTTTGACGCGCAATGTATATAATGTCTTAATGGAAGAGACACTTAAGTCCTGCATATGTATTTTGATGAAGCTCAGCATTTTGAATGCTCTGAATGATACATAATTCATGGGCTCTATGAAATTCAAACTAGTATCTAGCAATACTCCAAGTTCCCTCACCGTGTTAACCGATTCAAACAGACAAGCGTCTATTGAATAACGGAATAAGATAATTGGATCGAAAAAATCGCGTATTGTGGCATGGTGT
Source organism: Myrrha octodecimguttata (assembly GCA_958510865.1). Classification (NCBI taxonomy): domain Eukaryota; kingdom Metazoa; phylum Arthropoda; class Insecta; order Coleoptera; family Coccinellidae; genus Myrrha; species Myrrha octodecimguttata. Next base: position 17,834,319 of record OY294065.1, on the reverse strand, counting down.
GGCATTTATTCAAATTTATTTCCAACTCATTTTGTGAAGACGATTCAAAAACGGTATCTATATCCTTCTGAAGTAACAAGCAATCAGCCAGGGTTCTTATCGGACGAAATAGTTTCATATCCGCAAATAGTTGTAAAGGAGCAGGATCTTATAAAAGTTTTCATGTCATCGATGAAGCACCAAAATAAAAGTGGTGATAAAGGTGATCCTCGCAGGACTCCTGAACTAACTTCAATCCACTCGAGTAGAGGTGACCTAAAGGCTAATACTTTGAGCTTGGCAATGAGTAGCAAATGAGCGATTTAGTGTCAACATATTTCTTCTGTTCCCCCTTTATGCGAGCACATCATCGGTGAACATAAAATGAAAGGTGTCATCATGACGACTAAGAAGAAGACGATAATCCTGAATAAGACAACTTCAATATGGCTGGCGCCAACAATGATGCTGGTCAGGATAATATGTTTTAAATTCATGATCAGCAAGTCACAAAGATATCATAGAATATAAAAGAGTCAACCGTTCTTTTCATCTAAGAGAAATTTCCTTCAGGATTCAAAATCGATTACCCTGACAGAGACAGAATTTGACGAATATATTCACAAGACATACAAATATTCATATTACGAGAAAAAGTTGTGTGAAGGGAACACGAGAATAGATTTCCAGAAACTACACACCTATTTTGTTTCACAGATCTTTTTTCCTTTTTATTTTTCTTCTTCTAAAAATAATTTTTCTCCTGGAAATATTATATTAATCTAAGAAGCTAACATAACCACATGGACGATTATCTGTCGATAAATCAACAGATATTCCACCTTGATCAGAGCTTATCATCCAATCCACACCGGTGTCCAAGGAGTAGTATGGTTACTGCACGTTCACAGATTATAACTGATCTTCATACTACCTTACCACTGCAGTATAACTACATAGAGTACGCCATCTCTCAGAAGCATTTTGCGAATCCTAACCTTCGAGTGGTTATGTTAGTTTATTCAGAAAAGGTGGTCTGAAGATCAGTAATAACTGTGTAACTGCAGTAACCGTCCTCCTTGCGGACAAGTTAAGTTAGTTTATTATTACTGGAGCTTTTTCTTCTCCATGAGCCAATTCCTGTCTCAAATTTTTATTTTATCACCCGAACTGATTCTGGACTGAAAATGATCTCAAAAATCTGCCTCTGCGTAGGACATAAAACTAAGAGAACTTCACAATTTAATTATTTAACCTCTCCTTCTACATTGACTAACCAATCAATTTCCAAAAAGTTCCTTCCAGTACTCAAGAGGAAGAAAGCATTCCAGTTCACCTTGGTTCTCTTTGACAGGAATCTCCTTTCGAATCACCCCTTTTCACGATCCTCGGTTTGTTTCGTGGCCCGCTACTTAAGTTTCACCTTCAGTATCTACTTGGATGATGTGTCTCCACAAATTTGCCAGTGTTCTGCACGCAATCAGTTATATTTTGAAGTCACCGCAGTTCAAACTGAAACTGTGAGGCATATATTCAGTTGTCGATTGAAGCTTATTTTGGAAGGATTTTGCATAATTTTACGAGCTTGTTTCTGATCTTAAAAGATTGGGTTGAACACCCTGAAGAAGAAACCGTGATCAAATACAATTCTATCCGTTGGTCTGTATTTTTTCCGACTTTCGGAGTAGAGGACCTAGCGATTGGAAATTGTTTGGAGTCCAAATATGCCGGTCGAGTTCGTTAATGGGTGAAATCGGTCTAATAGTTCTGGAGATAGGCCTATTTGAAATTTTGAGGTTAGTTCCTCGATATCTCATAAAGTACTGACTCGATCAGATTGAAATTTTATAGACACTTTTAGAATACCAACGCGCAACCCAGTGCAGAATTTCGTACGGATCCAGTTGTTGGAAGATTCTGGAAAAATGTTTATTCGGAAATTTTTTAAATTTTTGTTGAAATTTTCATTTTTTTTGCTGACCTCACATCAGTGCTTTTCAAGTGAGTTTTCAAGAACTATTAAAAATTAAATAAAATTCTATTTTCATGGGAAACAATGCAAACAGTAACAAAAGGCAACTGTCACGTTTCAGAGTACAAAATCTTACTCTTTCATCAGACCAACGAGAAAATTTGCAGAATTATTTCTTTTGATTCCTCGTTTTTCGAGAAATAATTCTGCAAATTTTCTCTTTTGTCGGATGAAAGAGTCAGATTTGTACTCTGAATCGTTACAGTTCAGATTGTTGATTGCTTGCACAGTTTCGGTATTGTTCATTGGGCAATCTTTTTTTCCTAAAAACTGTCCTTGACAAATAGTTTAATGCTGCAATACGCAAAGGTGTTTCCCATGAAAAACAATTTTATTTAGTTTTCAATAGTTCTGTTTCAGATATTGGGAATAAAAACCCAGTGAAAACTTAAAAAAAATCTAAATCAGTTCACTGGATAGACCGGATTAAAATCCATCCACATAATTGCACACATTTATTATCATGCGCGTCTTCTTGAAGACGCGCAGGGATCGTGATGACCTCATATCTGGTCGAAAAATCTCATTGAACCATTACTAAAGTCAAATGCCCTACTAACTAAATGGGCACCTTACACGATCAATATGATTGACAGTGCTCCTTACATGGAATAAACCCCATGGGTAAATTCATAATATCATAAAAATCGTATTGAGAAACACCAACCTTCCAAAAAATCAATATTATCTATGATTTATTCACATCAAGCAATCGATCTCATGAAACTGTATATACTTATAGTTTGGTGAGGGGTTACATTCTACTGCGACCTCAAGGTCTATTGTGCCCCTCTGTCAGAGCTGTTTTCGCACTACGCTATCTACAGCTCGCCCTTTCATTCCTGGAGAATTCCTCCAGAGTGCTCCTCTTTCATTTTCTTCCTTCTCCAAAAAATTTCCTATAGGTGCATTTGCTTATACCACAGAAAGGTTCTGGGCCAGTAGGTAGTGTTTGTGCTCCCTGAGAGCCCAGGAACCCAGACTAAGGAGACCTTGTTATTCTTGCCTACTTCATTGAGTTTCCTTCCGCACTCCCATATCAGCATTGAGTCGATGACATAGGATTTCAGTGCTTTGATAGCAGCCTGACTATCAGAATGGATCACTATGTCACACCCTTGATAGTTTCTTTCCAGGTTTATGTCTATGCAGGTTTCGATTGCAAGTAATTCTACCTGAAAAACACTCGAGTAGGAGCCTAGCGATAGTGTACACTTGGTTCTAGGCCCGTATACTCCAGCGCCGGGCCACATCGTGGTTTTAGAACCATCTGTATACCATTTAACGGTATTTGCTTTGAAGTTTTGGCTAGTGTATTCCTCTTCCCATTCTTCCTTTTTACATAGCATTGAGTTGAAGTTCTTCTCGATGCTCACTTTTTTTATCATGAAATCAGGTAGGTTCGCTGATGAGATGTTCTTGTTCAGAGAGGACCAGGCTCTCTGACTTTTAATTCTCTCATTACATGTACCTTCCCTTGAGATTCTAAGGATAGCTTCCTGGGCTACCCTATTAATCACTAGATGTAGAGGACTAAGATCTATGATGACCTCAAGTGCTCGTGAAACTATATCACCAGTTATTATTCATTTCAGAAAAATAGGGAAATCATTGAGCCAAAACGACAAAAGCAGTGCTCTCAACTAAAAGAATAGGAAATAAATCGACATGCTCGCTTCCCATTCTAACATGGTTTAATTCATCGTTCCGTTAGATCTACAAGACAAACAGTTACATCATACATGACTTCACCGAATCAGGGTACTCAAGTAAGTAGCGCTTTCAGATGAAAAAATCGTCTGAATTAGATCACCTATAAAGTTATAATCAAATTTCCGACACAAAAATTTGCCGACTGTTCGTGAACATCGATAATTGTTCATGGGGAGTTGTATTTACCTTTGTTTCTCAACTCCACATCTTCGTATGATATTTCGCCATATTGTCTCCTTGAGGAAACATGCTCACAGTGCAATACGAAGTCAATCAAGGATAATTTCTAAAACAAACACAAGAATAATCCGTCTGGGAGAAGGATGGAGATATTGATTGTTCAGCTCGAAATTAGAAAATGAATATATTATTCTTAGCGCTGACTTCTGTTCAGGCTAATCCGATTATGCTGCGAAGTTTGTTTGAACTTTTGATTTTGGCAACGAAATTCCCTGTTGCTGAATAAGGAAATGTCTGTGACTGAAATGAGGGTAAATATTCAAATAATAAAGGTCAGAAAAGGAGAGCGATGGAAGTTTGCCAAAGGAAGGCCAGTGCGAACATTTGTTCATTAATTATCACTGTACAGAGTGTTAATTATGTACCTCGAGCAATCTCTGGATCACAGCTTCTTTTCGAGATATATTCAATTGTTTCAGCCGTTACTATTTGGTAGTTGATTTTGATCATAACTGAAACAAGTTTTGAAATTTCTATGTTTTTACTACAAATAAATTTGGGTGAGATTGTGTAACCGCGCGGTTTCGAACTTATTTCGAGTTCATCATCAGATACTGAATATTCCACAAATTTTACAGAGTATTTTTGTGAACAAAGGTACAAAAAGGTGGTAGGAATGGTCATAAAATTCGGCCAGAACGGAATAAACCTTTTTGACTATTATGCAAATGAATACAATTTCCGGTGTTATTTGAACGCCTTGAATATTTGGGAATAACACAGGGGGTCGATTCTTGAATCTCGATCAAGAATTGAAGAGTATGACAATTGTCATATGTTTATGTCGATTTCATAACGAGTTTAATGGACATCTTTTGCACTTTTTTCACCGTACTGAAGAAGACCTCAAGCCAGAAACACGTGTCTAAGGTTACTCCACCTGAGGGATATGTCCATTAAAATTTTTCTCTAGTTAAATCTAGTTTTGAATGATCGTCCTGTCTGTCCTACGTATTTCATATTGCAGGTTGAACATGTGAACTCAAATCAGGAGTTTATGGATTAAAATGTTCCACCTGCAATAGGAAATACGAAGGACAGACAGGACGTTCATTCAAAACTAGATTTAACGAACATCGAATGAATTTCGTCAAAAATAAGCGATGCTCCACGTTCGCAACACATTGCATCGATAATAACCAGCCTTTCCCCACAATTGACAACATGAAAATAATACAAGTGGAATCAAAAGGCAGGAGACTGAACCATTCTGAATTCATCGAAATTTATGAGTTGGTGAAAAAGAAGAATTTTGAAATTATGAATAAACAAACAGAACTGTGTTATTCCAAAATAGTCAACGTGTTCAAATAACACCTGAAATTGTATTGGGTTGCATCACGGTCAAATATTTTTTTGACCGAATATTTTGACCATTCCTATCACCTTTTTGTACCTGTGTTGGCATAAATACTCTGTAACATTTCTAGAATCTTCAGTGTCTGATTATGAACTCGAAATGAGTTCGAAACTGCGCGGTCACACAATGTAACCCTCAAATTGTAATATCCAATTTTATTGGTAGTAAGAACATAGAAATTACGAAACTTGTTTTCGTTATGAACATTAATTATTTTCTATATTAAACTATAGTCAAGCTCAGACCTTGATGTTCTGGAGCGTGTATATGAATTATATACTTCCAACCAGATATTTTCTCAGCTACTCTATGAATCAATATTGACTGCGAACATATTTTCAGAAAATATAATTGAGATATCGCAATTGGGCCATGAAAATTTAGACTGTACGGGTATTTTGTCGATAATATTTTATTATCCGACGAAGAAGCTTTCCGTAAAAATGGATACGCCAATAGACATGCGTTGGAAAATGGGAAAATCCGCATTATTTATTCCTCTTTCAGAAATGAAAAGGGTGTGTCATTTCGTGTTTTTGTTCATTTTGTTCCGAATATTCGTCTAGCCTTTTTCATCCCCAATAAACCTAGCAACTTGACCTGAAATCAATTTCAATGGGACTTTGATCAACCATATAATTTCCAATTTCATCAGCATATAACCTTTTATGTTGAGAAAATCGAAACCCGTTCCCAATTTCGCAAAAATAAAAACGTAACGAGCTCAATAATGCCAGAAAATATATGTTGCCGAATGGAATCGCAAAGTTGTGATCTGCCTAGAAACATATTGACATCCTGTGAAAGCATAATCTTTTTTTACATTTCAAAGTACTGTTCCCTTGAGAGCATACAATAACCAGAAAAACCTGGGTTTGAGTTTCAATTTCCATCCAAAATCTTTCAAGAATGTTTCAAGATCAGATGTTTTGAATAAAAAGTACAAATATTAGATCATGACTGATACTTATCTTGATGATTTCCAGGAAAGAAAGATATATCGATTGGAATGTGAAAAACTTCAACATTACGGAATTCTGCGGGAAAATTGGATAATTTTCCAAGAAATGATAGAAAAAACAACGAAGTTTATAGCAAATATTGAAGCTCAGTTTGGGAGGATTTTGCATCATTTTGCAGGATTTATCTGCGTTATCATTCGCAATATCAGAGAGTGTTTTTTTAAGGAAACGCCCTTGTGGATTGCAGGATTGAACTTTTTGTCGAGAGCAGTTTCTTGGTAAACAGGTTGCCTTATGAACAATACCGAAACAATACAAACGATGAACAAAGCAGACTGTGACGTTTCAAAGTACAAATCTGACTCTTTCATCTGCAAACGAAAACATTTTCAGAATTATTTTCTTTCGATTTTTCGTTAGCTCAGACTTCTGTCAAATTGACATATTTTTTTTTTCGACAAAAGTCTCCCAGAAGGAAAAATCGAAAAAAATTAGTTTGCAAATTTTCTCATGTGTCTGATGAAAGAATCAGATTTGTACTCTGAAACGTCATAGCTCGCTCTGTTTATCGTTTGTATTGTTTCGGTATCGGTCCTTAGGCAACTCGTTTTCCAAGGAACTGCTACTCACAACTTAATCCTACAATTCGCAAGGGGGTTTTCCATGCAAAAACAATTTTTATTTAATTTTAATGATTCTGTTTCAGATATTGGGACTGAAAACTCAGAAAAAATCACACCCCATTATATGCTGTCTCGCCTGGATTTTCATATTATATTTATTCCATCCATGTTCATACCAAATATGACCAAACTGACGTTGGGGCTTAATTGAGCACTGAATTCTTATATGGAAAAAGCTGCACCAATTTCTTGATTTCACTCAAATCGATGACATATTACTGTTCACTTTTGACCCAGATATGGACAAGACTGCTGACATGATGAGCCGAAAAATCAAAACAATCAGCAAAATTCTCAGAATTTTAACCAAAGGATCATTCACAATTCCTAGTTTCTCAATTTCTCCTATGAATGAAAAAATATGAAATTTCTCCCATTTAAAAATCTCCCAAGTTTTCATTTCCGTACTAAATAGAAAGAAAACACGACAAGTTGATGAGATTAATTTTTAATCCCCTGATGGGTAGGTAGTGCAAACCATAAATCCTCACACGCACCTGCGTTTCATCTTCTTATGGCTAAAATCCTCCTCTTCGTCAATTCAGTACAACAGTAAAACTGAATTTTTAACCGCGATCTTTCGATGGGGCCGATATTTCAGCAGGGCGTTTAGGTTGGGGTGAAAAATTTGGGATCACCAGCAAATTTTTCAGACACTTCGATTATTTAAAGCTCGAAGAAGCACAAAATGTGATAACCTAATCAAAAATTCATGCGAGAGTCTTGAAACCGTCTATAAATCCTCATTCTACCTGGGCTCATATGAAAATTTATTTTCCGATTACAGACTGAGCTTGTTGTAGATCAAATAATATAAACAGAGCGGAGCCGCAAAACCATCTCCAGAGAGATCTTCGGTTTTAGCAACAGTAATTGAGCTTCTTAGCAATTTCCTGTTATATACTGGATACATTGTTCCTTGCTGATACACCACTTTCAGGTTACAGCATCGTATATCTTGAATGTTTCTTGTTTAATGGCGTTCGATCGGCTCTGGTTTTTCTCAAGAGGAAATGGTGGAAATTAACTATGAGCAGAAGAGGTGAGGGATAGAAGAGAATACTTTGATGAACCACTATACAGGCTGTTCTCGAAGTTTTTTTCAACAGAATGTCAGAATGAACATAAATAATTCTTTCTTAATAGGTACTACAATAAAGAATATACCCCCATATTTTGTCAAGAAATATCGAAGAGACGTCTCTAAGTTGTCAGAGAAATGACGCGTATTTCCGGAAAATATTCTGCCTCACTTTAAGGAGAATACATTAATCAGAGAATACCAAGAAACAGAATAATAAGGTCATCTCCAGTCACTTTGCTACCCAGCATCACTTTTAAATCTACCCTCGAAAACTTATCGACCAGCAACTATTAAACATTGTCGATAAAAACCAAGGTTGAAAATGCAGTCGAACTAGTTCCAAAGAGATAAGGGCGATATTTCTTCAGTTGAAAGTTCTTCTGGTGATAGTGATAATTTTTTGATGTGATATTGAGAGGAAAGGGAATACTCCGGAGGTGGTCTACGACTCGGAATCAACATCAACTAAAGAAGGTAAATTCTCAATCTGGATTCACCCCTAGAACCCGGACATATTAATTTTGCGAAGTCCTCTGTTCAAGAATGAAGAATGGAAAACCAGGATGAACTAACATACCCTAGCATTAATATTTACAATGTGTTAGTAAATTTTCAGAAATGATGCTCGAGTAAGTTGAGCATCAATTAACTAATCTAGTTAACAATCCAGCATGGGTATCCAAGTTGCCGATGTGAATGTCATCAATATCATTGACAGTATCAATATAATCGATCGTGCAGGATTCTGGATAAAATTGAGAATCTTTTACTGCAATAATTAAATACCAACGGAAAATATTTGAAGGTTTCTTTTTGTACGATAGTAAAGTTCAAAATGCTCCACCCACTCGGTGACACTTAGTTGTAATTTGTCGAAACTGGATGAATTTTTACATTTTCAATTATTCTCGAAGTAGCGATCTAACTCACGGTATAAAATGACACTCTGGCCTCTTATTTCGCATTGCGGATTAGCATTTAGATTGGCTTTGCGATTTCATTTATATGAAAACGTCCAAATAGAACGGCTGCTTGTTTTCTCTAGAGAACTGTTATAATTTCATTTATCCTTCGGACAGAATGAGGAACTCATTGTGTGAAATATATCCTGAGTTGAGGGGATCGTTTCAGCGATAAAGCTCGAATCAGGATTTCTCGATATATTTAGGGAGACGTATGAACAAGAGTTATTTTCAACAAAGATTGCATAGGGATTCTGGAATCGTAAACTGGCGACTGATTGCTTCGCTATAACAAAACTCCATATACACATTTCTGTATTGGCAATACACAACGAGGTGACCACAATAAAATTGACTATTACTTCTGTATAAAGTCGAACGCACACCATACTATTTTTCATTATTTCGTATCAACGTGAATCGACGTCATGCTGTTTGAAATTTGGGCATATACTGGAAACGAAAATTCGAGGAGCAAAAGATTGCACACAAGTTTTCTTTTGATTTTCCACAGGTTGTAAAAATATGGTACGTAGACTACCGCGTTGTTCCTAAAGTGAAGTGAGGAAATCGTTTTTATCGGTTTTATTGAAACCTAGGTTGTTATCCAATTAGAAAAATTTATCATTTGTAGGTTTTTTTTCTGGGTTTTTCAATCCTAATATCTGGAACCGAACTATTTAAAATTGAAAAAAATTATTTTTATGGAAAATGCATGTGCGTATTGCAGTATTGAACTATTTGTCAAGGGCAGTTTCTTGGTAAACAGATGGCCTAATGAACAATACCGGAACGAAACAAATAATAAACAAAGCAAACTGCAACGTTTCAGAGTACAAATCTGACTCTCTCATCAGACTAACTATTTCCTTGCGATTTTTCGTTTTGTGAGACTTTTGTCAAATTGACAGTTTCAAAAAATCATAGCAACACAGATTCACTTGGTTCGGAAGTCTTTAAATTCTACCTTTTTAAGTAAATTCAGCCGAATATGGTTCATTCCTACAGAACAATGAGCAAAATTACTCTCTCCATCCAATCAAATGGACTCTTTACTGGACCATATTTGGCTGAATTCACTCAGAAAAGTGGTGAAATTAAAAAACTTTCAAACCAAGTGAATCTGTGTTGCTGTGGTTTCTTAAACATGTCAATTTGGCCAAACTCGCACAAAACGAAAAATCAAAAGAGAAGAATTCTGAAAAATTTCTCGTTTGTCTGATGAAAGAGTCAGATTTGTTCTCTGATACGTCACAGTTCGCTTTGTTTACCGTTTGTATAATTATAATTTGGAATAGTTTATTCTTATGATGGAATAAAAACATGTAGGAGACCTATTCATGGACAACAACGAAGACCTGGTTTTCCATGAATTGTCCTGGTCCTGAATTCCAAGGCCGCTCGACGAAAACAAACAGTAGAAACCTGATTTTCCGAAAAATACTTATCTAGTCGAGCTGTTATTTGAAACATGGACATAAAATGTCGAGTTGAAGGTTTATGCGGAGCTTCCGCAAAATCTAGCATACAGATTTTGAGTTTTGAAATTTTCATTTTGATTATCTCATTGATAATACCATTACCAATAATATCATTGACAGTAGCGAAAGTCTTCGAGCCAGTAGTTCACAACTACTGAACGATTCATTCCGATTGGTATTTTCTGAGTAATGAAGATGGCTTTCACTCCAGAACAGCTGGGCAGATTTTCCAAATTAACGTACTTAACCGACGAGTTTCGACCATTGACCTACCGAAAAAATTTCAAGTCCATAGCACTGAATTTGACGAACGATTATTTAGTTGACTCCAGGTAGAAATGGCAATACTTTTGTTCAACTGACCAGCTTCCATAAAGAAGTAGGGAGTTTTCAATATTTTCTATGGAATCTTTCGCCACAATTCAACAAGATTATTTTGTTGGGGGAAAAATTCGTTAAATTCTCAATTAATATATACAGTTTTTTTCATCGCGAAATGAAAGTTCGAAAACACACTTCTAGCACCTCATTGATAACATAATGTGTTGTTGACATTTATTATGCTTCACTATACAGGGTCTTTCACGAGGAACCTCACCCATATTTATACGGGAAACTACTGAACGTATTTTCATGAAATTCAGCACTTATAAGTATTTCACGATGCTGATGAAATCTAAAATATTTTCAAGGCATGAGCACCTCCGGTTTTTCCGGAAATGACGTCAACTTCCGTTTTTCAAATTAGAACACCATTTTTTTATTGCAGAAATAGATTCCTTAGAAAATTTCAATTTATTTTGTTGTAACATTTTTCAGTTTTGGTTGGAAAATCCTCTCTGAGCGGGAAAATTCGAAAAAAAAATCGAAAATAGAGCTCCGCTGAAACAAGAATAACTTCGAGGTTTTTGGATGGAAAATTTTCATTTTTGAGATTTTTCAAGATGTAAGATTGATGTATCCACTTTAAAAATCGAAATCGCGATTCATGATACAGGGGGTAAAAAATTGGTTTCAAAGTTAGGGATGACAAAATCGTGAAAAATCAATTTTTTCAAATTAGAACCCCATTTTTTTATGGCAGATATTGAATCTACGTTAAAAAATAATGTGAGTGTATGCATCACACCCTTGCTCTAAAGTGGATATTTTCTGAGTTATTCACAAAAAACTGTTTTTCGTCTTGAATTTTCAGCTATTTCTTTTCTCTTCATGCCAAAAAGATGACATTTTCAGGAACTGTTACTTAAACCATGTTTTAGATTTTACTACCCTAATATGCAAGAGAAAAAAGTTACAGGTTGTTCCTAAATAGATGGCGAATTTGGATTCGAATTTGTATCGGAAACCTCTTTATTTCAACTAATCGGCCATCGGTTTTCTCTCCAGTGATAAATAAATAATTCCTTATGAACCATATGCAAAAACTTACCATGTTTTACATTATTTTTTTTTAATGATAGATATCATTAATTACATCTGCCAAATTCCTCTTTATTCAGTAGCATTTTGTGTTTACTATTAATTTGGTGATAATTCGTATTAAGTTATAAAATCGATCACTATGCCTAATTTTACCAATGAAGATTATTTAAATCTCATTCTACTTCATGGAGAATGTAATAAAGTTGTAGATAGAACGATTCGACTGTTCATTGAGAGGTTTCCTGACCGACCCAGACCAACGAGAGATACCATTAACAGAACCATGACAAACTTGAGAAATGTCGGATCTTTCGTTAAGAAAACTACACACAGAGCAAAAAGTGTAGTAGAAGATGAGAACAACGAAATTACAGTTCTTGCATATTTTCGTGTGAATCCTCAAAATTCTCTCAAAGATGCCGAGATTGATCTGGGATTATCTCAATCGAGTGTTTGGAGAATATTAAAAAAAACATAAAATGCACCCATATAAATTCAATAGGGTACAGCATTTGAAGGAAACTGATTTCGTCAGGAGAACAGAGTTTTGCGAAGCTATGATGATTCGATTTCAAGAGAATGAAAACTTTTTGGACTGTATAATTTGGACAGATGAATCTAAATTCACAAAGAATGGTTCTTTCAATAGGCATACCAGTCATTATTGGGATGAAGAGAACAACCACCACTTCAGACAATGGAACTTTCAAGAGACCTGGAGTTTCAATGTTTTTTGCGCCATCAAAAATAATGCAATTCTCGATGTTCACATTTATGATGGGACTTTAACTGGTAAGATAGAACACTACACATGTTTGCATTATTTAAAGAATGTTCTCCCTTAGGAGATAGATATTCTGACTCAAATAATTGAGCCGCTAGTACAGAACCATAATGACTTATGGTATCAACAAGATGGCGCGCCTCCACACAATTCACTCAATGTGTCAAATATCCTCTACAGGCTATTTGAAGATCGATGGTTGGCGAACAATGGTCCACATCTTTGGCAACCACGTTCTCCCGATTTAACTCCTTTAGACTATTATGTTTGGGGTAGGATAAAAAATATTGTTTACTCAACTCCCCTGACTGATAAAGAGGACTGCATAGAACAAGTCAGAAATGCGTTCAGGTTTGTTTAGATTTTCAGATTCGTAGTTTTGAAACTCAATTTGGTTTTTAAACACTTTTGCAGATCTCTTCCTCCCGATGAAATAAGAAGAGCAACGCACGAAGCATTCCTGAGACGTATAAATAAATGTCTAGAAATTAACGGTCAAAACTTTGAGCATCTTCTCTAGTTATAACTGCGAGAGTTTGCTATGGTTCTCCTAATAGTAACTTGAAGTCGGTTTCAAGAAGGGGTGAAAAATCTACAGCATGGTTCAAATAACAGTTCCTGAAAATGTCATCTTTTTGGCGTGAAGGGAAAAGAAATAGCTGAAAATTCAAGACGAAAAACAGTTTTTTGTGAATAACTCAGAAAATATCCATTTTGGGGCAAGGGTGTGATGCATACACTCACATTATTTTTTAACGTAGATTCAATATCTGCCATAAAAAAATGGGGTTCTAATTTGAAAAAATTGATTTTTCACGATTTTGTCATCCCTAACTTTGAAAGCGATTTTTTCACCCCCTGTATCATGAATCGCGATTTCGATTTTTAAAGTGGATACATCAATATTACATCTTGAAAAATCCCAAAAATGAAAATTTTCCATCCCAAAACCTCGAAGTTATTCTTGTTTCAGCGGAGCTCTATTTTCGATTTTTTTTTCGAATTTTCCCGCTCAGAGAGAATTTTCCAACCAAAACTGAAAAATGTTACATCAAAATAAATTGAAATTTTCTAAGGAATCTATTTCTGCAATAAAAAAATGGTTCTACTTTGAAAAACGGAAGTTGACGTCATTTCCGGAAAAACCGGAGGTGCTCATGCCTTGAAAATATTTTAGATTTCATCAGCATCGTGAAATACTTATAAGTGCTGAATTTCATGAAAATACGTTCAGTAGTTTCCCGTATAAATATGGGTGAGGTTTCTCGTGAAAGACCCTGTATAGTGCGCGTCAAAATCATGGAACAAATTCATTTTCTCAGAAGAAAAATATTTGGCAACAAAATCCTGAAACAAGTCAATTTTTGCACTTTTAGCAAATTTTTATGCATTTTTGAAGGACTTTTGTTGCACCCTGTGCCATCCTCATCAACCCTCTAAATTTTTTGAATAGGAAAAGTGGGGCATGTGGTACTTTTTTGGCAAGGTCTTTGTATTTTCTTTACAGGCGTGCAGAAATTTTCAAGAGAAAGTTTTTTTTCTGAAAAATTAGTTACTTCTAAGAGGTTTTCAGTATGTGCACTTTGTCAAGGCTCATTTACTATGAGACGATGGTACCTGATGAAATTTGTCACCGAATGAAAGTCGACCATCATAGTTTTGTTCATGCACAACTTTCGATCCCTACGAAACTTCTAATGGAAAAAAAAATTTTTTTCACATGAGGAAGTTGAAAGGTTGTGCATGAACAAAACTGTAATGGTCGACTTTCATTCGGTGGAAATTTTCATCAGGTACCATCGTCTCAAAGTAAATGAGCAATGACCAAGTGCCCATACTGAAAACCTGTTTGAAAGAACTAATTTTTCAAAAGAAAATTTTTTTCTTGAAAATTTCTGCACGCCTATAAAGAAAATACAAAGACCTTGCCAAAAAAATACCACATGACCTACTTTCCCTATTCAAAAAATTTAGAGGGTTGACAGGGATGGCACAGGGTGCAACAAAATTCCTTCAAACATGCATATAAATTTGGTAAAAGTGAAACAAAATTGACCTGTTCCAGGATTTTGTTGCCAAATATTTTTCTTCTGAGAAAATGAATTTGTTCCATAACTTTGACGCGCACTGTATACAAGTACAAAAAATCCAATCATTATTACTTTCTAATTTTCTAGTGGATCAACTCTGTTCGCTGTTGGTCATCAAATCCCACTGCGATATTATAAACTGAATGGGGTCATAATGAATAAACCTTCCAATTAATGAGCTTTCAAATCGAGCATACGCGTCTCGAACTAGTATAGTGAAGTGTAGTGGTTTGTAAATTGTCAAAGTGTCAACACCAATGTTGTCTGGGTACCCAAATTCATACCTACGGTCTTTCAATAATTTAATTTCATTGAAAGTTCGAATATTTGGGCACCCTTCCTCCGTGTTTTGATGGAAAACAAATCTGATGAAAACTGAATCACACAGGGAAACTGCTTTTACCGCATACAGCAAACGCTTTGAACTTACGATCAGCTGGTTTATTTCCTATTAATTATGATCCTAACATAATTGAATTCCTCGATTTCACGCGCTATGTGATATTCCTTTTGGGTAGTATCAATTCAGTGTTTCCAAACATAATCAAGTGCGTTCAAATCTTAGTTTAATCCAATAAAAACCAAATAAATATGTAGATTTCACAAATCGATTCTATGGCTCTTCTTAGAGGTTCTTCATAGAAGAATGAAATGTTCAAAGTCTCGAAAAGATGATATGGCGAGATAAGAATTTTTTGAGTTTCTATTTGGACAATAGGAAAAAGTACATCTCTGTACATATAGAAAGTTGATTGAGCTCAAGTTCACTATAGATGGTTCAGTAGATCCATATCTTGATCAATTAAGCGGATTGAAAGTTTTTAGCTTCCTTCGTTGAGTTCTTGAAGCGGTAAAGATGAATGTAAAAAAGTCCAAAAAGCACTGCCGTGAAGGCAGCAACTTTTGCGCGCATGTTCAATGTAGATGACCGCTTCAGCAACGAATTTGAACGTGCGCGCAAAAGCTGCTGCCTTCACGGCAGTGCTTTTTGAAATTTTTTTCTGATAAATTACTGGATTTCAATTCGATCATATCTGTATTTTTGGACATATTGTAAAAATAAAATTTTGAATGGGTATATCTACGGAATCATTGGGCGGATTTTACCCATTCACGAATTCGACCTTCGTAATTAAGCCCCAAACCTACTCTACGCAGTCGGCCGTCAGGCTGACCGTAAACACAATAACTTCCGAAAGAAACGACTTAGAAACTCGATATTTGTAGAGAAGGTTTGGACCTTAATTACGAAGGCCGAATTCGTGAATGGGTAAAATCCACCCAATGATTCCGTAGATATACCCAATCAAAATTTTATTTTTCCAATATTTCCAAAAATACAGATCAGATCGAATTGAAATCCAGTACATCATCGAAAATAACAGTTCGAAGTTTCATACAGAATTTAATGAGGATGATATGATGAGAAAATCATAGAATTTTTTTTTTTCAAATTGTTCTAATAACACGATTATCACGAAATTTTGCATAAAGTTGTCTTTCAGCATCCTAAAACTAGCTGTGAAGTTTAATCAGGACTGAATCAGTATTTCTCGAGTAATACCGAAAAAATCAACGATATCGAGAAGAAAACCTCGAAATTTGACATATTTTTTCCCGATATCTCCAAAACTTATGATCGTATCGAACTGAAATTTAGTACACTGCTGTGAAATTAGAAGGTCAAAGTGTGAGTATAATTTTTTTTGGATATGATTAATGGTTTCCGAAAAAAAAAATTTTTGTAAAAAAATTTCGAAAATAATTTTTTTTAATTTACTGACAATATGATCTTGACGAAATTTGGCTCAAAGTTGCGCTTCGTTATACTCCACCAAACTGCCAAGTTTGAATCCAATCGCTCGAGTAGTTTCTGAAATAAAGAATAAATAACTTCAAAACTTCAAGTGCCTATAACTCCGAAACTATTCGACCGATTTGGCCCATTAACGAACTTAACCGCGGCATTCTGATGCGCAACCAATCCTGAAAGTTTCAGGTAGCTAGCTTGCTTCTGTCGACAGTTATCGTGTCTACGGACGGCCGGCCGGACAGAATCAATTTTGACACCGGATTCGTCATCATTGAGTCCAACCTAGGCGATTGAGACCATTTTCGGCTCAATCATCCAAAATTACAGACATTTGGACAAAACGATAGCACGCTGTTCCCCTAGAACATGCGCGCAAAAAGAGCAAACAGGCTAGTAAGTTAAGGCTTCGTGGATATCGGCAACACAGCCACATTCAAGTTTTATGAAACCTCGCCAACATCTCACGGTCAGGCACCCGCCAAGATCTGCATGCCAATAGCAGCGAGAAATATCAGAATGCGTGAAATCTCGACATCAATAGGAGAAAACGGGGTGTCCCCCTGCAGGCTTCAGTGATTATTTTTTGTTAATTTTTTTTGGGATGTACTTAATTCTTTCTTGAGAAGACACAATATTATTTATCTTTCCATGTTCCACCCCATTTCAGATTCTATTTTTTCGAAAATTCTTGAATATAAAAACGGTCAACATTGCGCATTCTTGCTATGTTTTCCAATCTTTTGCACCCAAAAATTCTCCTAAAAAAACCTACTCTGGCTTTCAAAAGTCACCCCCTTATACTCTAGGTACTGTGTGCTCTTCATATTGAATACAAAAATAAAATACAATGATACAATAACACTTCAATATATCAAAGGTGAATTGATGTAATAGTCGTCATAGGCTCACTCATACCCAAATCAGATTTTGGAGCTAGAGTTGGCTGATGCTTAATATGTCCTCGTTAATTGAGCAATACAAAATGACGTATTAAATTTTTTGATAGGTCAACTTTTATTGTTCTATCGGTTTCCGGTGTCTACATTCATTTTTTCAAAATTGTTGTTGATTTTAATATATTTTCTGCATAGGAGGATGGTAGATTCTTTTTTCCGATATAAATAAGTGTACCTTATATTTAAAATTATATGGATATTCCATATTTTGTCGGAATATTGTTATTGGTGTTGGATCAAAATTATGTTGTGAAAATGAAGTCGTTGTATAGAAATGCTGAGGAAATATATAGATATATTTCGAAGAAAAGCTATTTGAAGATGTCCACATAAAATATTCAACTTATACAGAGCTTTCGTCTCCACATTGTCTTTGGCATCCGATATTTGACCTATCAATTTGAAATATATTAGTTGAAATATATCGTTCGATAAAGTCACCGAGGAACAGACCAGATTCCAATTATGATTGTTATTGGATGACTTGACAATTTCAAATATTATCGGTGACCAATATCGATGAAGATAACATTTGATGCTTGAAATTTCGGAAATTTCGAAAAACAAGCCAAAGGTGAGCTGGTTTATTCACTTAAGAACCCAAACTTTAATTGAGAATATAAGTGAACATAAGAGAGCAACGTTGCAGGATGCCTAGGTTAAGTTATGCAACAGTTATCAACGTTCAGAATTTCATGAAAATTCGGTGGTAAGTTTTCGAGAAATCATTTTTTTCCCCCAACCCCCCATTTAGACCCCTTAGGGTACACTGATCCTGCTGAAAAGCTTGGAGGATCAACCCCGAGTGATACACGATTTTTCTACCAAGTTTCAAGGATTTTCGTTCAGTACTTCCAGAGAAAAGCCCCGGTCAACGGACGGCGGACGGACGAATTTTTTTTTATTCGTTCATGCAAATCTACATACTCCACAACGTAAACTGTGAAATTTTCAGAGGGGGTTAAAAATTTTTTTTGTTGGTCGATCACTAAGGTTTATTATTTGATTGTATCAAATTTGATCTTATCAAATAATAACCAATATAAGCATACAGAATGAGAGACGATCAGGTGGTATTGAGGAGAATTTCTGATTTCTTGTGGAAGATATGGACAATCACGCACCCTGGATTCGATGCTTGCGATCTCGGAGAACATTTAAAAATTTCTCAATAATTTGTTCGAGATTGTAGGTCACATTGCTTTATCGTACAGCTACAGGAATTATTAAGATGGTAAGCGCCCGACTATCTTCATTATCTTCAACAAAAAAGAATAAAAAACCGTTGCCAAGTTTGATAAATCTCCTAAAATTCGGATGAAATTGAAAAACCCAACAACCTGCTCGAAATCCTCTTAGAAAACGATAGGGAAAATCAGTTACTTCATGGATGATACGATATTAATTCCTGATAACGGTACATAAACCCACTTTTCAGATTTAAATTAGTTTCGAACTCAATTAGATTATCCCTTTCTTAAAATTTTTCGGGAGTTGGAAACTGATCAAGTCGGCCGCTAAACTTTAGGGAAATTAATGTGAACATTTCGGAGGATTTATCTGCTAATATAGAACAACCAACTTTTCGTTTGAAGAGAGAATTAGCCAGAACAAAAACAGGAATACACAAATTAGCTCCTGAATTCCTTCAAAACTACACATGTTAAACTCCTATTACACTAATCATTTTCGTGCCTATTTGTCACACTGACGATGAATGAGGCTCACACGTATGCGTTCGAGTCTATTTTGTTAATAGTTTTAAGCAAGAGAATAAGTGGAAGCGATTCAAATATTCCACTCAATCGAGGGTATTTCAAGAATATTTTGGTGGAAATCCCAGGTCTACCAACACTTCATATAGTGGAACAAAAAATGAGCCAAATCTCACCGCAATACGTATAATACAGCAATAATTCCATCTCATCCAGTTTATTGTTTATGCGAACATTGCAGGGAACAATAGAAAATTGAGTACAAGGTGAAAAAAAATTTTTAAAAATAATCCGATTATAATGACTTTGTTAGACTATAAAACCGAAGATTACAATCGATTTCACATTTTGTAATTGCAGTAAACATTACATCTAGACAACAAAATACTTCATCTTTAATTCTACTATGTCTATCCCCGCCTTCATGATACCCAGAGCTATCAGTAAAAAGTATCATAGTTATTCTGTTGGTTGTTACACCCATATTCGATAATATCAAGGTTTATTTCGGGAATGTGGACGAATATATAATGTTGCTTTCTAAATTTTTATTGACAGCTTTGCGTTTCGATAGTTACAAAGATGGACAACGAAATTTATGTAATATAATATTACATAAATTTCGTTGTTGGAGATGTGACGATTCACCCACCTCGATGTCTTCAATATTGAGAATGACATGAATTTGAGGCATAAATGTGCTAATAATTATAATCATCAATCTTTTTTCGAACAATTTCCAAGGTTTCTCTGCTAAATATAGCATGTTATACGACGTCAAAAAATGCTGTGTTTAACGAAGAAATGTTGAGAATTTTTCTAAGAAAAACTGATGATAATAATGATAATAAGATCACGTATGTCTCAAATTCCTGTCATTCTAAATATTGAAGAGAACGAGGTGAGTAAAACGTCACATCTTCAGAAACGAAATTTATATAATATAATGTCCATCATTGCTGCCTTTAAGAAGGAGAGAGATTCCTCGAAATGTCGTCAAAGCTGTCAAAAAAATCATATATTTGTCCACATTGCCGACATAAATCTTGATATTATCTCAGAAACGTTACAGTAACTGAAGTATCCAAGTAACTGTATCTTAGTTCCTTTTTTTCGGCAGAAAGTAACTGGTATCTCAGATAATTTTCAGAAGGAACTTTATTTATTATCTCAAAATATTCCTTCGATATAGAAAAGTGCCTTAGATATTGAATAATATCTAACAAATACCGCGTGAAGAGTTAGACAAGCAACTATTCGTTCGAAACGGAGATCCACTTTCGGCTTATTTTTGCGAGCATATTTTCACGAAAGGCGTGCTATCGTATTGTTCAAATGTCTATACCTTCAGAATTTATTTCCAAACATGGTCTAGGTTGGACCTACTGAGGAATCGGATGCCAGAATCAATTATGTCAAATTTCTTGTTTTTTTCTTCGGTATCGTTGTTATTTCCCGAATAACTCAAAGACTATTAATCCAATAATAACTTGTTCACTAGTTTGAGAATTCTGATGCAGAAAATTCATTGATGATCGTATCATTGAACCAATTTGGAAAAAAAAAATTTCTAGGTATTCTTTGATTTTCTAATCATATTATGCTCACGAAATTCTGCCTGAACTTTCAAGCTATCATTTAACATTGGAGTACTGGAATTCGGTTCGATAAAATCTGTATTTTCGTTATATTGGGGAATTAAAATTTTGAATGGGTTATATCTGTCCGGCCGGCCGGCCGCCACAACGATAACGGGCGTACGGAGGATTCTATCAACTTGAAAATTTCAGAAAGGGTTGCATTTCAAAGTACGAAAGATAAGTTCGTTGATGGGCCGAATCGGCCGAATAGTTTCGGAGTTATAGCCATTTGAAATTTTGAAGTTAATTTCCTCATATTTCAGAAACTACTGGAGCGATTTCATTGAAGCTAGGCAGTTAGTTGGAACAGAACGACTCGCAACTGTGAGCAAAATTTCGTTGGAATCCTAGGGTCGCTGAATTAAAAAAAAATGTTTTACAAAATTTCTTCCGAAAAATTTGTTTTTTCTGAAACCATTGTTCATATTCGAAAACAATTTCAGTCATACCTTGAGCAGCATATTTCACAGCAGTGTATCAAATTTCAATTCGATACAGCTATCAGTTTTGGAAATATTGGAGAAAAATATGTAGAATTTCATGGTTTTCTTCTCGACATCGTTGTTTTTTTCGGTATAACTCAAGAAATACTGATTCAATCGTGATGAAACTCTGCAGCTAGTTCAAAGATGCTGTAGAATAACATTGTGCGAAATTTCGTGATGATCGCGTCATTAGAACAATTCGAAAAAAAAATTTCAAATTTTTTTTTCAAATATTCAATATTCTGTGATCTCTCATCATATTATCCTCATTAAATTCTATATGAAACTGTCATTTTTCGATGAAGCAAGCACTGGAGTTCAATTCGATCTAATTTGTATTTCTGGAAATATTGTGAAAATAAATTTTGAATGCGGAATCATTGGGTGGATTTTACCCATTCACGAATTTCCAAAAATACAGATCAGATCGAATTGAAATCCAGTAATCTATCGAAAAAAACCAGGAAAAGCACTGTCGTGAAGGCCGCAGCTTTTGTTGGAATGGTCGAATTCGTTGCCGAAGAGGTCATCTACAAAAGGTGCTGCCTTCACGGCATTGCTTTTCTTGATTTTTTTTTAAATATATTGTAGGAACTAAATTTACAAAATAGTAACCACTGAGGTGGTCTCTAGTAACCTGAGAGGTTGATGATATCTAAATCTGTAAATGAAAAAAAAAACACTTCGGTTTGATATAATAATCTCAAAATTTTTCCATCGTGTAAGCTGTCAAGAAGAAACATCTAGATCTGATGATTTTTTCACCCTCAGTTTACGGAATTACAAGGAATTATTCAGAATTGGCCCAAATAAAAACTAACATTCTGTTATATTTTCAAAATTCGTTGAACGTAAGCAGGTACATTTCGTGTTACCACCACGTGTTTCCGTATGAAATATCCGAAGGTTAAGGAGAACTTATTACGATCGAACATGGATTTAGAGCTCTTGAAAACGCTTCAGATCAACCTGTTCCGGAAAGAATAGCTGGAGAAAATAGAGAACTATTTTTCACATTTTTCATTCTTGAAGAATCGCTAGGTGGAGCACTTTATGCTAGTCCCAATACACCATTGTGTTTTCATATTTGATCAGGTGCACTTGTAGATAACACAGATGGGAAATTTATGAGCATACTATATGCAGCTCACTATATTCGGCTTCCACCTGGAATTTTCAAAGCGTAATGAGAGGGAAGAGATATTGATTCCAGGATCTTTTGTCTTTTATAAGAATAACACAGTACCATCTCCGGATATTGATAAAATTCAGAGATTCCTAACTCTTGTTTATTGATTATGATATTTATGAGATGACGGGGAGTCTAATGAATTTTGCTGTTCATCAGCTTTAATGATTCCAAGGTTTTATTCTTAGTGTAGCGGATGTCCGCCGTATATGCGAGAACTTTCGGAGGAAATGATAATAATAATATTTATTTTCATAATCAAACCATACATTGCAAAGAAAATAGGTCAATACAAACAAAATAGAAGCTCAAATATGAAGATTGGAACTTAGGTACTCATTTAAACTGTATGGCTCCAGGTCTAACAATAATTTGTCAATAATAGTTTTGAACCTGCTGAAATCTTTTAGGATTTGATAAATCTCCAGAAGTTCATCAAATACACACATCGTCAAAAGTCTTGGCCCCCCTAGGTTTCTCAAGAAATGAACAATCTATGTTTTGGAAATGAAACGAATATTTGCAATATATTTGATAGAATATCTTTGTTTGTTACTCTTTGTTTTATGCAGGATGAGACAAAATAGGAAAAATGGGAAAAATTTTAAATTCATCGGTTATTTATTTTTCATAAATTATAGTTATTCCACAACTGAATCCAAATTCAGTAGTCCGTATAACCACCTCTTCTTTCAATCAACTGCCCAATACGCCTAGGCATCCCACGAATCCAGTCATTAATTTAATTTTCAAGCATATTCCATTCTTCCTGAATCGTGACTCGTCCGTAAAAAGTACGTTGCGCCATTGTGGTGAAATCCAGTCTTGGTGGTGTTCTGCCCATTGCCGACGGGAAGCTCTATGTCCAGGTGATGGCCGAGGTACTCTTGAAGGTTTTTTTGCCCTTAAATTTGAGGAATGCAACTGTCTCCTTATGGTACTGGTTGAGACTACCCGTCTAAAGGTCCTCAAAAAATGATTTCGAAGGGCTGTTGAAGATACAGTTCGATTCTTTCGAGTAAAATTTGCGATATAATGGTCTTCTCTTGCAGAAGTTACTCTGGGTCGACCAGGCACCGGTCTCCGGGCAACGCTGCCGGTTTCCAGGAAAAGAGTCACTATGCGCCTTACTGAAGCCCGTGGGATATTCAAACGTTGCGCAATCTGGTGGTTCGACAAAGCTTCTTCATGTAGGGCTACTATTATTGTCCGGTGAAACTGCGGAATTGGATGTCCCGGCATTTTGCACGGAATATTCTTAATACTACAACTCTCGTTATTCGCTGAAAACTGACTCATTTCGAATACACCTGTTTTATCCAGAACAAGGAACATTTTTTGCTGGTTTATTGTTTGCATTTAAGTGATAAGATAATGAAGATTCCACACACAAAAAAATGTCATTACCAATTGAAAATTGGAGAAATACGCTGTCCTTTGCAACTTAGGAATCTGATTGCAGCGCCAAAACACGGAGCGTGGGGAGAACAGAGTTTAATTTACTCTGCAATGGGTGCTTATGATCGACAATCATACCAAGGAAACTGGTACCGTTGGAAATCCCCGCAGCCTGTTCAGAAACAACAATATTTTCGGGTCTTTCAACTCTAGAATGCGAAGTGCTGAACACCACACACTCCGTTTTATTTGGGTTGGTTTGTATTTTATTCGAATTACACCCATTCGAAATATTGCAAAAACCTTTTTCGTTTCATCTACCTCCGTGATACAAGATGCCGCCACCAAAATATTTGTGCCGGCGACAAACCTGGCAAGTTTACCATCCACATTTATGTTTAGATTTCGATTCAAATTGAATAGTATATTTATAGATATCATGCCCTCATCAGACCAAAGTTCTTCACAAAACAGAATGTTTTCTTGTAGGTCATTAATATAAATTGAAAACAAATCGAGACCGCAAAAATCTTCCTGAGACACACTCACCTCCACTTCTGCATCTAACGATACATATTCGACACCCTGAATTTCCAGAGAAACCTTTTCTAGACGACCCCGTAAATAGCTCCTCATGAAATCCAATTGTTGATCTCTTTTTGGAGTTATTTCCTTGATATTTCTAGGTGAACTCATGCTATCAGAATTGAAGATCATTGTAAGGTACAGAATATCGGCACATAACTACAAGCAAAATTTAAAAAAAAACGACAATTTTCCAGATTTTGGTTCAAATAAATTGATTTTTATATTCATTACCCTCCAATAAAGTTTGGCACAGGCATCGAAATTTTTTGTTATTGAATATTTCATATTTTAAGACAATTATCGAGTGTCTTGATAAATTCTTCTGGTATTTCTTGTGATTACGATAGGTGGTGAGGCTAGCACACAGTAACTTCCGAGATAAACGACTTGAAGACTTGATATTTGAAGTGTTCGAGACTTATTATGAAGGCCGAATTCGTCAATGGATAAAATCAGCAAAATAATTCTCAGATATACCCATTCAAAATTTTAATTCACCTAATATTCCAAAATTAAAATCGGATCGAATTGGAATCTCGATACTTGATTAAAAATGACAGCTTGAAGGATCATACACAATTTCATGAAGATCATATGAAAATAAGACCGCCGAATTTTTCCATCCGGAAGTAAAGTTGCATTGGACAGGGTGAATACGTGAATAAGTGACCACTTCGGCAAAGAATTTGCACGATCGCGTAAAAACACTCGACCCCACGTCAGTGCTCCTCTAGCGTTTTTTAATTTATTTCTCAGTAGATTATTACTAGTATTTTATGTGAAAAATATGAACGGATGAAATCTTGATTACTATAATGAAAATTGCTTTCATTGTTTGCAAGAAATGCAACAATCTTGCTACTCGAAAAAAACAAGTGAATTAAAAAGTGGGTGACTACTATTTGGTATCATTGTATTGCAGCAAATAATTCATATTTTTGATGGAAAAAATAATGGTGCAATTGATATTTTCGTTGATCAATGAACATCATTTTATTATTGAACGAAAAAATGATTCGGCAATACAGCAACGTTTAATTAAACCTCGTTAATATCTCAAGGTCCGGCATCTGCCCTTTGTCTGCATGTTGCTAATAACGTTGCCAATAGCCGCGAGAAATATCAGTATTCGGAGAAATTTCGACGTTATTAGGAGAAAACGGGGTGTCGTTCTCCAGGCTTCAGTGATTATTTCTTAAACAATTTTTTTTGGATTACTTATTTCTTTCGTGAAAATGTTAATTCATTGAAAACAAGATTTTGTTATATACGCCCTCCTTCAGATAAAACCAGCAATCTTGGTTAGAGATAGGAAATCACTGTTGAATCAATGAGCTGAATTCATATTCCAATACAAAACTTCTGATAGGAGCGTTTCCCAAAGCTCAACTTGCTCAATGTTAAAATAAACATTCAACTTTATTATTATTTTATCCAAGAATTAATAAGAAAACTGAAAACACCAAACGCTTCGTATACATAATATGTGATGTGCAGACGAACTCAGTCTATCGATCACAAACTGACTCGATCAGAGAATCTGAGCCAATCATTGCGATTGACTATAGGAAGTGTTTTGATTTGAGTCTCCGATTCCATATCATGGAATTCTATTGTATGTAGAATAAAATTTGCTTTAAGAGTTCAAGAACCAGTAAATCAAGTTGGAAGAAGAATTTTTATGGAATGGCTTACTCAGATTGTTTCTGCCTTCTATTGGAAACAAAGATTCACGATGGAGGTCCTGTGGCAGACTGAATAATAGTAATGAAAGTCACCCAACATTATCGGCAACTGAAATGTCTGATAATTTAGCGATGGTATACGACGGAAACGACTGGGTGATTATCTCTGATGGTAAAAAATCCTCTTAAACTTCGTCAATACATATTCCCTACAGAAATCTCCGAGATTCCGAAGTTCGAAATAAATAAACTCGAGCCGAGTTCCATCAAAAACTTCGATTTGAATATCCTAGCTCTTTATTTCGTAATGAAGGAACTTCATTTGAAATTTCCATTAATCGACTTACAGGATTTTTCTTCCGTTTCCTTTCAATCGATAATTGAATATGTCACTTCTGAGGCCGACTTTGAATTTTTCATAATTTAAAGCTGTGGTTATATTCCAAGGAAATGAGTTCCACTGCGGACTCTCTTCTCTTACAACTGAAGTGATGACTGAAATTTATGAAATACATCCTTTATTCAAGAAACCCCGCTAATATTCGGTTGATTTTTAAGGTGAACACAGAACAGTATGCTCAGGGTGCAGCAACAGTGGTAGTCTCTTATATTCCTTCAAGATTACACTGGGTGTTTTATTTTTACTGAACTTTTCGCAAGTTTGTATATTGGAACTGACATAATGATAATAAGGATAATAATAATAATTCATAAAGTTTACAAGTCACAATGAAAGAACGAAGAACTATACAACCTAAGCTGAGCTTGTATGCTGCACCGCGTCTCATAGTTACCGAATACATCAACCATACAAAACCAACCCAGCCCCCACATCATCCGTCCCATACAAACTAACGCTAACAATAAATCCAGGGAGGAGAGAATTCGGAATCGGTTCTGAAAATAAACAAAACAGGATTACTCAAATTCGAACCGGTTCCGAAGTGATCCAAAACACATAATCGCAATCGCGCATGTTCGAACCGTTCTAACGCCAGATCCAGATGAGTGTAAGGCGAACAGCGAATGCAATAAATCACAGGGAGTTTTTTGGTTCGAGGCAGCGCTCTTTCTGCTCCGTTAGGACTGGATTTTCAACTTGAACATTCGAATGTATTATTCGAGGCTGAGCTCGAGTGCCCTCCACACTATTCACCGAATAGTTCATCAAATTTTATTGCATTCGCTGTTCGGATTACACTCATCTGGACCCGGCTTAACAGTTCTGAATTCGGAACCAGAACAAAGCTACTATTCCTGCTATTCACTCGTCATTATGCATATAGGTAATACTTATTAGCATCCTGAAAGCATGATATTGCACCTTATGACGCAACATGCGTTCGAGTGTGGCAAAAAAAATCCAGGTAAAGGCTGAAAAATGATATTTCACTCCAACTAGAACCATTTAATAGTGGTGAAAGTAGTTAGATAATAGAGTTTCTCACTGAATTACACGAATGGCAAATATCATCAACCCTTATAGCAGTAGTGCAGTGTGTTGTAAAAACAATTTTCGGAAACTAACTTCTCCATGAAATGGCAGTTTTTTCCCAATTCTCCACGGGAATCGAGAAATTGCAGCTTATAGCAGAAACAACAGTTCCAAAATGAGGTGAAATCGGCACATCCTTGTGTCATGTCGCTCAGTTTATTAATTTCATTTCCGATAGAGCCTTTTTTCTCTATTTTCGTCCAGAAAACTGGCAGTGGAGTTCATAACACGAACTTATTTCATTCCGTTTCGAGAACTGCGGGTAGTTTTTATATTATTCCCGATTATCTGCCTTTCCTGAATCGTCACGTGTGAGTCCGAGCTGATCCAGGACGGCGTCAAGCAGAAGAATTCTTTTTTGCAGGACCCTCCAAATTTTCGGTCACCATACCAACTTATATCTTTAATAACAGCTGCATGAGAATCGTTTGCGGGATTTCGGATATATGAGAAGTAAATAAAAACCTCTATAAATCATCCAAAGAGGTTTAGATGTGGTATTAGAACCCATGGGTTCTCGATATTGTCGGAATAATTTCGGTATGAAAAAAGGATGCGATTCGATGAATTCGGATTCAATATTCGCAAAATATCCCCAGGATTAGTTTTTTTGTAAATGGTGGTGGTATGGGAATATTTCGAAGTCGTAAAACATTGAATTCGTTCACTGGAACTATGACTTAAAATGGAGTCAATAATAAATTCAGACAGATTGATAATTGGTGAGCTCTGGCTAGTGATTCTTTAATGTATCTGAATTTTTCTCGCAGTTGAGTACCAGACTAAATAGACAGTGGTTACTGCAATATACCCCACTCGAAACATAAGAGCGACAACGAAACTAAGTTATAATTTCTGCTTCTCATTTCATGAAGCGAAATGAGCATTCCTTATACAGGATATTTCACGACCCGAGTTGAATCGACATGAATATGCTGAATTATTCCTGAAAAATAATTTACGTGGATTCTTTCATATCAACTCTTTCCGGTCTAAATATTTCAGGCATCTTGCTACTTCCATTACACTAAAAACATTACGCAAAATGCAAAATATTATATCGCAGTTACAAATGTGAACTGATACAAACAAGCTGTTCCAAATAAAATAGTCTAGCTGGATTATGTTGAGTATGACTTTTGCCGGAAATCACCGAAAAAGGTCAAATCACAATTGGAGAGTAACATCGTGTGTGTGCAAATTTGATCATGACCCTAAGCGGGTTGACTAGTCCCGCAAGAATCTCAAAAGGCAATGGAGATCTATAGTGACACAGGATTTTGTAGGTTTTGCAATTCTTTTTTTGAATATTGTGAAAATTTCTGGTGGATACTTGTTTTTGTTTGAGAAACTTATTAGGAGTGATAGATGAGATTGAAATTTTTATTAATAATGTTTAAATTACTCACTGTAAATTTCTTAGCAGTGAAAGTATCTTCGTTCAGAATTTTCTCCATCAAAGAATAGCGATACCAGTCAATTAAATAACATCTGAAATGAGACAACAAATGGGGGAAAATGTTGAACAAAAACCATATCACTGTTTACAAATGAACGCATAGCATTTTGAGCCTTCACACGCTATTAAAAAACTAAATTCCACCATTTACGCGAGGGCCAGGTTGAGCGAGCATTCTAGACTATCCAGATTTTTTTTAATTGATCTTGAAGATGAAGGAGACGAAAGGTCTCATTTAAACGAATCCAAGAAAAAAATTACATAACTGTGGAAATAACAAGTTTGTTGTTTGTTTGTTGTGTTGTGTATATGGGCCAAAAAGATAAAATATCAAGAATGACGCAATGTCAGCTAATGTTATCAATAAATTGGTACCCAAATTGGTAGATGAATATTAAAAACTTCGATCTTGAGGATATTTATTATATATTTTCATTTCATACAAATTTCAGTGAATATTGAAACTTTTTTAGGCTAGAACATAAGGCTCCTCATATTTCTAAGAATGTTCTTCTTCAGGTCACTTCCTCCAATATTGAAATACTTCTCTTTACCAATAAAAGTTATATCGAGTTCATGAATCATATCACAGCCGTCGCACAGTATTTTTTCTCGAAAATCTTCAAAATCCTACGATAAAACAATGAAGTAGTAATAGTTCACTGACTCTACTGAACTTCTTCACTAGTTCATTGTATAGAGTGTTGTCATTATATACCTAAAGGTTTTGCATCGATGCTACCTCATACAATATGATCAATTCTTCTGTATAAGTTTGCTCACGATAGATTAGTTGTGATAGATAGTACAGTAAATTCAATCTGCTGATATGAACTCGGACTGCTTCAAGAATAACTTCCGACAGGAATACGAGTGTCTCAAAAAATCAGCTTTAGAGCCATTTCCCTGGGGGCATCAGATTTTTCTAGACAACCGTATTTATAGACAAAGTATTTCAAAGTCCGTTTTCTTTTTGACGACAAAAGAAGAAGATACGTCCATCAAAGTTTCGTGAATTCTCCTATTATATTATATAAACTACCACATATGTTCCCTATGACAAATAGCCTCAGATTAAACCGTCTTCACTAGGCAGGAGCATAAAACCTCTCAACTTCACTTCAATCTTTCTGTAGCTACATTTTCACATCTCCTGGAAATCCTCATCTTTGAGGGATGCCATCAAAATATGTCTACAATTCAGGCTAAAATTGGACAGTTATTCTCGAACTAGCTGAACTATAATTCACTGTGGAGACCTCCTTATGCGACAATGAAACAATAAATATCTCTTTCTGCGGACATCGGAATCTACTGGAATTTCGTTGTAGATCCTCTAGCACATTAATACATTCAATGCCGTGTTTATTTTGGAGCAGGTCTCTCATATTGTTTACAGCCGAGCTCCAGAAAGTGCTTGAGATACGACATATTATTATACCTATTTATAAATACGCTCACTTCATTTCATTATTGTGTAACTTTTTAGTCTCCTACAGCTCATTTGTATATGTCAGGTTCAGGATTATTCCTTTGTTAATACGTAATTGGATACATGTATCGGCATCCGATCTCTAGGAGTCCTCCCGCAGATGCTCGTTTGTGGTTTCTGTTTATTATTTGCGATGAACCTTAATGACGTGTGAAGTCATATGTTGAACGCTCACATCTTTTTCAACAACCTTGCAGCCATTTTTCTGAAATAGTCATGTTTATTCTTTCAGATCAGGCGACTAGGTTGGACTCACTGATGACCAATCGATGTCAAAATTTATTCTGCCCAGCCAAACGTCTAGTCGAGTACGAGATTACTGGCAAAAGAAATGAGCTTGCGACTAAAAACTTTTAGTGTAGGTCGCGCGTCAGAACGCGACGGTCGAGTTCATTAATGGGTCAAACTGTCTTTGGGCCGACTTCAGCGATTGGATTGAAACTTGTTAGAAATATATCGATACGCAATTGCCTGCAATATTTTTTTGGCATCGCAAAATAAGCGAATCTTGAAAAAAATTTCCAAAATGTTTGAATTTCGAAAAATTTTGCACAGACCCTGTATTTGACCAAAGAGTACCAAATTTTAATCTCATTCGATTTTAATTTTTTGAGATATTGGGAAAAGTATATCATCTCATTTCTAGTAATAGATGTTACTTCCGGAATAACGCAAAAATATTGATCCGATAATGATGTAATTTGGCAATGCTGATACAAAACTATATGCAGAATTTCTTGATGATCGTGTCATTGGAACAATTCAAAGAGAAATTGGATTTTTTTCTCAACTATACTAAATTCTGGGATCTTCTAGTAATATTATCCTTGCGAGACTGCATGAACCTCCATGCTGTTTTTTTTTTCAGCCAAGTACTGGGTTTCAGTTCCATCCAATATGTATTTTTGGAAATATCAATAAAATTTCAATGGGTATATCTGAGAAATCTTTGGATGGATTGCACCCATTCACGAATTCGGCCTCCATAAGGGTTCAAACCCAAGCTTCAAACAGGTCTCTTGCAGGATTTTTTCTATCGTTGGACTACTGAAAACCGCAGTCAAAAATTTCAATTTTCAACGAGAAAACGATCTTTTGAATCTGGCTCAACATATTGGCTGTTCAAACGGACGAAACTTCACGCCTTCTGTGACGTACAGGGATATATCCAACCACTGTTTCTTATCGTGTACTTTTCTCTCTAGCAAGCTAATAGACAGCGTCGGCTGTATCGATCAGTGAATCTTGCAATAACGAGTGACGTAGAAGGCAATCTGACGCGTTTCTCCTGCTTCGACCTTGCGTCCCGATTTGAACATTTTCAATACCGAATTATTTAAAATTCGCGAATTGTTGAAGTGTGTGATAGCATACCATATGATTTTGTATCGATATAGAATGAGAAAAACATAAAAATATGATAACTCGTGTTTCATGCAAGAGATCTATTATCTAGTTTCTAAGTTGTTTCTTTCGAGAGCTATTGTGTATACGATCGGCTTTTAGTTAGCAGTAGTTTTTGAGGTCAAACTTACTCTGCCTCCCTTGCACTCACACATATGAAAATTCTGCCTGCTGGATACAATAAAAATTTCCCTTTATGGAAAACTTCCATCTGGATATATTAAGATACTGAACTTAATGGACTCAAGCCTCTTGGCGATGCAGAGAGAAATTATTTTTGTTACGTTCTTGAATGATCGTCTGAGTGCATCCACATGATATACTGATGGGTCAGATTAGGACACATGAATTGGGGTATCTAGGCCTAAATTCGGGGTACCCCTGGCAACTGGCCAGAGGCAACACAGTGGCTCTACTTGAATTCCGGAATACTGCAGAATTGAAGGAAATGGAGACGCCGGTTGACAAACAAAAAAGCCAGAGGGGTAACACCTGCCGGACCATAACCCTTCTGTGAGCTTAGGAAAGACCACTACAGGGCAGCGGTCCGATAACAGAACAGCCCACTAGACAAATACTCCAGGACTTTTACAAGCAAGAAGTTTCATGAAATTCTCACCATCCTGTACCAAAGAGCTGCTGCAGCTATACCACGAGCTGAGCCTCATACAATGTTGGGATTGCTGGCAGAGAATTGTCAGTAAAAGCACCTCTTTTACCGCTTGGAGAAGTCAGCAGTTGACGTACGCTGAATCTGTGGATCGGAAACAGCCAAACATTCAGTATGCAAATGTCCAAGAATTTCATATAAGCGAGCCAGTTCGAAATCCTCATGACGTGACAGCCAATCCTCCTAAGTAGATCATCAGATTCGAGAATATCAATCGACGATTTCCTTTGGAATGAACTACTAGGGTAATGGAACTGTAGCGAATTCATCCGCTTCAACAAAAACGGAAAAAAGGGCGGAGTCGAAACACGAAATTCGAATCTCTGAAAAATCGAATAAATACACTTCGCTCGGATTCCAAAAATCACTCCACTTCGCTTGACTCGACTACTCTCTCCGATCCATCTGCATATCACCGCTACGAAGATATTCGATCCCGACGCCGCACTTCCTGATCTGCATTATTTCAACTTTACGAAGCGCCACGAAGAAATTCTACAAGGTCCAACATCTGGTTCACTTCCTCGACGACAGAGACCCTTTTCGACGTCACCGACCCTTCAAGCGCCAGCTACTATCAGCACCCCAGGGGACCTACGCCGAAGAATTGTTAAACTCTGCCTTTTCAACAAAAAGAATTATTGCCTTTCGAATTCACTTTTGTGTAACACTCGATAGAAAAATAAACAGGCTAATTTGTTTTCTTTATTGTGTGTTTGATTCCACAGAACAGACGCCCCCACAAATTGGTGACCTCCGACGACCGAAATAAGGGATTCCAGTGGCGTAGACGACATCAGGGCCGACCCGAATTCTTGAAGGAAGGAAGAACGTACCTCAACAATCAAAATGCAGAGCGACGAAGCACAAATCTCCAGAGTCGCAGTCCGGATGCCAGAATTCATTTCCGCCGATCCGGAACTATGGTTCGCTATAGTAGAAGGAATCTTCACCAGTGCCGGCGTGACTTCGGACAAAACGAAGTTCGGACACGTAGTAGGGGCCCTACCAGCGAAGTTCGCAACGGAAGTCAAGGACGTCATCCTGAAGCCACCACCGTCTGAGGCCTACTTCAAAATCAAGACAGAGCTGATCCGACGGCTGTGCACATCCCAGGAAGAGAAGACACGCCGCCTCCTCGAACGGGAAGAAATTGGGGACCGCAAACCATCACAGTTCCTCCGACATTTGAGGGGCCTAGCCGATGCCAACGTACCCGACGCTTTGATGAAGACCCTATGGTTGAGCCGACTACCCAGGCAGATCCAAGTAGCCCTCACCATCGTCAAGGACAGCGAGTTAGAGGACTTGGCAGCCCACGCAGACAACATCGCCGAGGCCTCCAAACCACCCGCATCCCAGATCGCTGAGACGACATCGATGCAATCCCTCGAGGCGATGATGAACGTCCACATGGCGCAGCTCACCCTTGGACTGAACCAAGAGATCGCAGCACTCCGAGCAGAAGTGGCAACCCTCAGCAGACGACCGACACAACAGCGACACCGAGAACGTTCCAGGTCCCGAAGCCACAGCAGACAACGCACCAATGGATTCTGCTGGTACCACCTTCAATTTGGAAGCAACTCCAGAAAGTGCACACAACCCTGTTCCTTCCAGTCGGGAAACGACAGGGGCAATCACTAATGACGGCTAGTGATCCCAGCCCAGCACCGCGCCGTCTCTTCATCACAGACCGGGAATCCAAGAGGCAGTTCCTGATAGACACCGGCGCCGATCTCTGCGTATTTCCTCGCAGTGCAACTTCTGGAAGACGAGAGAAATCCGACTACACCCTCTCAGCAGCCAATGGTACAGACATCGCAACATATGGTACAATCAACCTCTCGCTCAACTTGGGACTACGTCGCAATTTCACATGGAGATTCGTCGTAGCAGATGTCTCCAAGCCAATCATTGGAGTCGATTTCCTCAGTTTCTACAATCTACTGGTGGACGTGAGAAACCAACGCCTCCTGGACGGAACCACTAAGCTCACCACCAGAGGAGAAGTCACACAATGCAACATCCCGGTCATCAAAACTATCAGCGGTTCATCCAAGTACCACGACCTCCTCATGGAATTTCCCAACATAACAAGACCGGAGGGAGTCCCGATGAACATCAAGCACCATACAAGGCATCACATCCAAACAACTTCTGGTCCATCACTTTCATCCAGACCACGACGCCTGGCACCAGAAAAACTCAAAGCAGCGAAGAAAGAATTCGAAGCTATGATCAACCTAGGAATTGCACGTCCATCCAAAAGTCCATGGTCATCCCCACTACACCTAGCACCGAAAAAGTCAACCGACAGTTGGAGACCCTGCGGAGATTACCGAGCTCTCAACGCCCGCACAATACCAGATCGATATCCAGTCAGGCACATTCAAGACTTTGCCCACATCCTGCAAGGAAAGAGCATCTTCACCACACTGGACCTTGTTCGAGCATACAATCAGATACCAGTTGCTGAAGAGGATGTTCCCAAAACAGCCATCACGACACCCTTCGGAATGTTCGAATTTCCATTCATGTCTTTCGGACTTAGGAATGCTGCTCAAACCTTCCAACGCTTCATCGACGAAGTACTACGAGGACTTGACTTCTGCTTCAGCTACATCGACGACGTACTAATCGCCTCAGAATCCGAAGAAGAACACATCGAACACCTCAGAATCGTCTTCGCAAGATTCCAGGAACACTCGATGACACTAAACCCATCCAAGTGTGTTTTCGGCCAGCCTGAAGTCAAATTCCTAGGCTACCTCA
The DNA here is from genome assembly GCA_958510865.1 of Myrrha octodecimguttata. Taxonomy (NCBI): domain Eukaryota; kingdom Metazoa; phylum Arthropoda; class Insecta; order Coleoptera; family Coccinellidae; genus Myrrha; species Myrrha octodecimguttata. Next base: position 17,798,760 of record OY294065.1, on the reverse strand, counting down.
TTTCCGCTGAAGGCACTCGCCCACTACCAGATAGAGTTACCGACATTATGGAGTATCCTCAACCAACCACAGCCAAGGAACTCCGACGATTTCTAGGTATGATAAACTTCTATCGTCGTTTCATACCCAGAATATCAGACACACAATCACCCCTCAACGACCTACTGGTACCGAAGCTCAAAGGGAAGGCCAAAATCAACTGGACTCCAAAAGCTTCAGCGGCATTCGAAGAGTGCAAAAAGAAACTGGCTACAGCAACTCTCCTATCACATCCCAAAGACGATGCACCCCTAGCCATAGTGAGTGATGCTTCGGATACAGCAGTTGGTGCAACTCTGCAACAACTTCACAATCAAGAATGGCAACCACTAGCTTTCTTTTCGAAGAAACTATCAGGAGCAGAAACCCGCTATGGAGCTTATGATCGAGAACTCCTTGCCATCTACCTCGCCATAAAGCATTTCCGACATATGGTAGAAGCAAGAAATTTTACCATTTTCACGGACCACAAACCTCTGACGTTCGCCTTCAAACAGAAACCAGAAAAGTGCTCACCTCGACAGTTCCGCCACCTCGACTTCATCTCGCAGTTCACCACTGATATCCGCTACGTACCAGGTGATCAAAACATCGTCGCCGATGCCCTGTCACGAGTCGATGAACTTTCAACCGCCCTCGACTACGCAGCATTGGCCAACTCCCAGCAAAACGACGATGAGTTGAAGAAACTTCTACATGGCAACACGGGACTTCAACTAAAAATGGTCAAGCCGCTTGGATCAACCGTCGCAGTGTATTGCGATACCTCCACACCACTTGCTAGACCCTTCATCACGAAGCCATTTCGGAGATCAGCTTTTGATATCGTCCACCGTCTGTCACATCCAGGAACCAACGCAACAGTCAAACTAGCCAAACAACGATTCGTTTGGCCCTCAATCAATTCCGACTGCAGAAAATGGACAAGAAGCTGTCTCCCATGTCAACGAGCCAAAGTCACCCGTCATGTAGCAGCACCACTTGGTGATTTCTCCCAAGCTCCTAGAAGATTCGAGCATGTTCATTTGGACATCATAATAATGCCCCATTCTGAAGGATTCCGGTATTGCCTTACCTGTGTCGACCGATTCACCCGATGGCCAGAAGCAATCCCGATTCAGAACCAAGAAGCAACCACAGTCGCCCAAGCGTTCTACTCCCAATGGATCTCGCGATTTGGAACCCCCCTCAGAGTAACAACGGATCAAGGAAGACAGTTCGAGTCATGCTTATTCAAAGAACTGAATAAGTTGACTGGCACAAACCATCTTAGAACCACCGCCTATCACCCAGCAGCAAACGGAATGGTAGAAAGGAGCCATCGCCAACTAAAAGCAGCGATCAAATGCCATCAAAACGACCGATGGACTGAAACACTTCCAACAGTTCTACTCGGAATGAGAGCAGCATGGCGAGAAGATCTTAAATCCACGTCTGCAGAACTGGTTTATGGTGAACCACTAAGATTACCGGGCGAATTTCTGGAAACAAAGGAACAGACAACTGGAACTGACGACGTGTCGGAATTTGTGAAAAGTCTTCGAGAACAAATTAAACAGATAAGGCCCACGAACGGAACAAGACATGGAGAACGGAAAAGTTTCGTTTTCAAAGACTTGGCCACAGCAGAATATGTCTTCATTCGTCACGACGGTCCAAAAGCCTGCCTACAACTACCGTACGATGGACCATTCCAAGTAGTGAGACGAAGTCCAAAAACTTTCACCGTCAACTACTATGGAAAGGAAACGACTGTTACTATCGACAGAGTAAAACCAGCGTACATCATCAACGACGAAAACACAGAACATCAACCAGACAACCAGCCTAAAGAACGGTCAATTCAACCCACACAACAGGACCTCAATCATCAGGAAAGACGAACTCGCTCTGGAAGAAAAGTTCATTTTCCGGACCGACTTCAAGCAGGATTTTCGTGACTTCATCACTGGCAGGGGAGTGTGTAGCGAATTCATCCGCTTCAACAAAAACGGAAAAAAGGGCGGAGTCGAAACACGAAATTCGAATCTCTGAAAAATCGAATAAATACACTTCGCTCGGATTCCAAAAATCACTCCACTTCGCTTGACTCGACTACTCTCTCCGATCCATCTGCATATCACCGCTACGAAGATATTCGATCCCGACGCCGCACTTCCTGATCTGCATTATTTCAACTTTACGAAGCGCCACGAAGAAATTCTACAAGGTCCAACATCTGGTTCACTTCCTCGACGACAGAGACCCTTTTCGACGTCACCGACCCTTCAAGCGCCAGCTACTATCAGCACCCCAGGGGACCTACGCCGAAGAATTGTTAAACTCTGCCTTTTCAACAAAAAGAATTATTGCCTTTCGAATTCACTTTTGTGTAACACTCGATAGAAAAATAAACAGGCTAATTTGTTTTCTTTATTGTGTGTTTGATTCCACAGAACAGACGCCCCCACAGAACAAATGATCGTCTGTTGCAGTTCTGAAAGGCTGAACCAAGCCACATGACTCCGACGAAATAATAAAAATAATAATAATTGACATAAAAATTCATCATAATGCAATCAATCTGAAAAACAATACATACTTCTGATAGTTGAAAATACGCAAATAAAGATATTCATGAAATGAAACCATAAGAAAAAAAATAAAAACGGATTCACAAAATGCATCCAATTTTTATAAATAATATCTCATGAAAGTCGTGTTTGTTAGTTTATGCATATTGTAATGAGAAAATGAGCAATACTGCAGGAGATTTCCTGTCATCTCCAACGCTCTTGAAAATCACTTCCAGGTTTACAAGCAGCAGGAAAAACTTTCCTTCAGTGCTGTGGAAGCCATTTCTACTGCGAGAGAAAGGGAAAGGGCAAGTTCAGAATCAAGGATCGAAACATGCAAAAGACGATTTCTGCCATTTCAGTAACTTTTCACTAACCAGGCCTCGAATAAAACTTTCGTGACAGCTCAGGAGGATATCCATGAAAGTTGATCAGAAAGAAATTATTTCAGTATGTATCTAGAAAACGTCCGATAGTTTCAGCTGAAAATTCACAATGGTAAGGAGTTCATAAAATGATCTGATTGTAAAATCCGCTATACCGCTATATTCTCTAATTAAGGAAGAAACTGAAGATCCCTTTTCCTTAAGAATTTGTAAGAAACTTAAGTGTTGGTTTCTCCAAATTGCATTGAAAAGTAACGATAATAAATATTTGGCTGAAGGTTATCATGTTTTTTCACATTGAAATTTTATCACAGAATGAAATGAACGTTAATTCCAATTTCCATTTTCTGAATCAATCTAACATCCAAAAAATGATGTGAGGGCCAGGAGCTTTTAAATTACTTGTTTCAATTTGTTGTTGAGGAGTCATTCAATAACGAAATTCGAAATAATGTTTCACAAATTTCCGAACATAAATATCGGCTCAAACGGAAATTTGTTTATGAATATGGACTTCAAGGTCTACGTTAAATTTCGTACAAATCAGATAAATAGTTGAACAGCGAAAAGTTGAGGAATTTCAGTTTTTTTTCCTAATTCTGAACTAAACGATCCTAACGGAATTTTGCTCGAAGTTGTGCTTCGTTATTCTTCAAATGATGACGAAGTTTCAATCCGATCGTATCAAAACCTCATGAGATATTGAGGAAATCACTCAGTGTAACTTCAGAAACGTGTGCTGTAAAAAACCTTGTAGTCCTATTTCGACTGTCCAAAGCAAGTTTCAATTTCATCAGACTGATATTTTCCAATTGATTGAGAAAGAAAAATTTGAGATAGCTGTAACTCTGAAAGTTAGGGCAGATAAGACCGGACTTCCGGACAGACCGGATTTGGATTTGAGCTTGATTCCTCTCCAGTGAGACATACCTTATCGTCTGAGCTGATTTTCCACTCAAAATTCGAAAACTAGAACATTCGGGCAAAACAATAACGCTCTTGTTTCCTAGAACCAGCTAGTCAAAACTATTTTCATATTGAAGGCTATTGATGAAATTGATTTGCCAAGCATTAATTACCGAACCCAGTTCACTTATCTCACCAGAAAGAATTGAGTTGAAATACACAGGAAATCTGTGGGATTTTTCCTCAAGAATATCCAACAAAAGTTTGAGTTTTAATTTCTACACATATTATGATGCAAAACATCAACGAGAAGGTGACTATGGATTCTAATATATTTGCGTGAATTCCTACACATTATGATCAAAAAATGAGAATGTCAGGCTCAACGAATTTCATATTAATACGAGTAATTCCAGGATAACTTAACACTTTCGCAGCATTGGTAACGTAAAGTTGTTCACATGAAAGAAAAATATCTGTCTCTTTCTGCTGAGGAGACAATTCTTCCTGTAGAAAAAAAGCGATCATATTTTTTTCGCATGAAATATACAGGAGATTAAAAGGAATGAAAATATAGGGGTTATAGGGATACGTGTTATGTCTGAAAAGAGATCTATTAATTCGAAATGTTGATTCAAGCAGGAAATTTTCAACGTTTTTCGAAGAAAACACTCGTAACTTTGGTGTTAACGTGGAGGAAAATTTTCTCCCGAAAGAACGAGAATGCACTTCTACATGAAATATAACAGGAGATGAATGTACATGAAAATATAGGTAGGTATACCTGTAAAGCTCGACAAGAGATCGCATTCCATGTTGATTCAATTTGTTCGAGTAGGTTATCATATAACATTTTTCGAAAAAGCACTCACACTTGCAGTTCTGATGTTAAAGTGCAGGGAATTTTCCTGCATTAGAGAACGTCAACTTTCTCTTACTGCTATACAAAATTTTCCTGTGGTGAAAAAAGAGGCGGGACGAAGTTCTGACGAAAAAGTGAAACGAAAACTAAATTAATTAATTGAAAACAAGCTACTGCGTTGAAATATACAATTCAATTTCAGTATTTATGTTGACGGTTAAATTAGGTACGACAGTTTGTCTTGTGATCTATAAGAACAATTCAATTCAAGTAGTTCTTGGAAATCTAAAACATCTTTCAGAGAAGCACTCTCAATCATAGTAAATCCCAGTATCAGTGTAAACGCGTAAGAAATTGTTTCCATGAAAGCAAAATGAATATCTTCTTGATTCCTGCAAGGAAGAGGAAAAGGACGAAGTTCTGAATGAAGAAATGAAACAGCAGATAAATATGGATTCAGTTAATTCGTGAATGTTTTCATCGAATAATATCAATTGTAGTCAGATAGTTTGACACTGTAACTGATTTGTTGTTGACGTGGAAGAAATTGTTCTCATAACAGAAAAATAAATGTCTGTTAGCATTGCAGAAAATTTTCTACTGTTGAGAACGAGAATGGGCGAAGTTCTAAATGGAGAATTGAAATATGATTTCAATTTTTAAACGAGTTTCACATAACCCTTTTGAATATTACTCGAGAGCCCAAACCCAAGTGAAATAAATCGTATTTATGAAAACAATGATCTGTGAATAATTGCTATGTGTGCTGCATGAAAAGGAAAACGAACAAACTTTCAAATAAAAGATTGAAACGCGCAAACATTAATCCGAATATGGTGAGTGATAATTTATTCACAATGCCAACCTGAAAGTTTGTCATATATTTGAATCGAATATTCTGGAACATCTCGGGTATCTTCCAAAAAGGTCGGAGTATTGATGTTAACTCAAGTGAAAGAAATCATTTGCGTGAAGGTAGAATAAGTATCTTGCTCTCCGCGCTGTAGAAACTTTTTTTCAGCTTGGAAAATAGGAAAGACAAAGTTCTATACGAAGGATTGAAGCACGAGATAACTATGAATTTATACATACTGTCATCGATGTAATTCAGACAGATTGACACAGTTACTATGAATTCATTTTCAATTCGAGTAGGATATGCATGACATTTCCTGTAAACGCACTCACTGCAGAGGGAAATAACTTTCTAAGAGCGATGCAGGAAGATTCATCCTGCTGAAAACGAGGAGAGACAAAGTTCTAAATGAAGGATTGAAAGGAGATATAAACATAAATTCAAATATGCGTTCCATCATCTTTGTCACTTTTCACTCATCAAGGCTTAAATAACTTCCAACAAAACTGTCGTGACATTTAAGATGGAATGAATCTTCGCCATAAAAGTTCATCAGACAGCCCACGTGTTAGATGACGGACGACTCCTTAGAATTTGTTGCGGTGAAGAGACGCCGGCGTCTGTACCAAAATAGTTTCAGCAAAAAGATTTAAGGCAAGGCCTCAAAGCACTTACCAAGGGCGTCGTCTCTAAGAACACATGCTTTGGTCTTGAGGAGTAAAAGCAGGTGCCACGATACGTTCGCGCGCGTGCCAGTCCAGGAGGACCCTAACCGTACAGCGCGGTTTACAACTGCGGACTGGCGTACGTTCAGAAAGCGGGGAACGTCGAAACGTAGGCCCTTTGCGTCGGTCCTGGTCGGACTTAATCGGGGCATTTGAATCATCCACAGCATCCGAAGACGTCAAAAAAAATTCTAGGGGAGCTTCGGGATATACATCGTCTTGCTCTCGATTTTCTACCAACGGAAATTTGAATGCCGAGTGTGGGAGAAAGTGGAATCTCAGACTTGAGCGAATAATTCATAAATCTCGTATTTCTTCAGGTGGTTGAAACCGAGGGAATTTCCGGGATGATGATGGGGTATTTTCGATAAGATCCTCTCTTAAGTTTCAGTATTTATTAGATTTTACGGTTTTATGTTGTCACATTAATTTTTGAAGGGGTCTATAGCAAATACTATATTCTGTTCCTCTTGAGCGAACCTGGATTAATCTGCTGTGTTACGCAGTGTATCAAATTTGGAAGCTGCCAATGAAATTATCTCAATAATGAGATGTTCAGATGTTGCCTCTTATATCGAAGGACTTCAGACGTCCAGCCAGGCTACACAACAGGCTTTGGTGGAGATGATATTGTTTGTTCAAGGGCGACTCGTGTAATATTAGTTTTGAGCGTCTGTAAATGAAATCACAAACTCATTATAGTATCTTTATTTGACTATTTGGATTGCACCGAGTCTGAATATCGCTCAGATCAAAATCAATCCACAAATCAGTGAATCAATGCCCTATTTGGACATGATCGGGGCATTTGAATCATCCACAGCATCCGAAGACGTCAAAAAAAATCTAGGGGAGCTTCGGGATATACATCTTCTGGCTCTCGATTTTCTTCCAATAGACCAAGGTTAACCTACTGCGTGATTCAGTGTAGAATGAGTTCTTGAGATGTTCAGGTGTTGATTTTTTATATCGAAGGACTTAAGACTACCAGCCAGGCCACACAACACGCTCGCATATAGATGATGTATATTTAAGGGTCACCGGTACAATATTAGTTTTGAATATCTGCTGATAAAATCTCGAATACATTAATTAATCTTTGAGTGTTTATTAAACCACATGTCCGCTCATAACGCGCATGTTTTGGGGCGCAGCGTGCTATAGATTTGTCCAAATGTCTTCAATTTTCGTTTCGAACGACAAGGTTGGACTGATGTCCAAATAGATCCTATCCAGCCAGCCGGCCGTAGGCAGTATGCCGTAAGAACTGAAAACAATGTCGATTTGAAACTTTTAGAGAAGATTGCATTTTAAAATGCGACGGTTGAGTTCTCTAATGGGCCCAGTCGACAAAAACGGTTATGGAGATATTATCGTTTGCATTTTTGAGGTTATTTCCCCAATATATCCCAGGAACTGTCTGAGCGATCATCAATTATTTTTTTTACTAGAACTTTTCATCAGATTGCAAAGAAATTGTGTAAAAATCTTCTTTTCCACAATAAAATAAGTCAAATTTGATTGTATTGTTAGTACAGAAATAACTGCGAAAATAATGAAACCAATACCAGTTGAAAAATGGTGATGCACAACTTTGTGAGAAATTTCATGATGATCGTGTCATTGTAATAATGTGGGAGAAAAAATAGTTCTAATTTTTTTTCTACTTATTTTATACTCACAAAATTTTGCATGAAGTTTGGAGCCATCATTTTCCAATCAAGTTATGGATTTCGATTACATCCAATCTGTATTTCTGGAAATATTGGAACAATAAAATTTGCAAAATGTATGTCTGAGGAATCATTGGGTGGATTTCACTGATTCGCGAAATCGCCCTTTCTTATTTCGGTCCAAACCTACGCTTCAAATATTCAGTTTTCAAATTGTGTTTTTCAGAAGTTATTGTGTTCACGATCGGCCGTTAGGTTTAGGTTGCGCGGCTGCCGTGGTGTGTAGTTTCGTTTATTGTCGAAATGAGCGGGACTTTTTAAACCTTTCAAAAATTAAGATTGTTGAAAATATTATCTACAGCCCCATTAATGTTGAAAATTTCACGAAAATTCGTTCATTAAAAAATGATCGGTAAGTATCCAACAAATCCCAAAAATTTTCAGTAGATTTATTAAAAGATGTGTTGATGTTGTTCAACGACGACACGATAACTGTCGAACGGAGCTAGTTGACATTTTGAAACTTTCAGATTAGGTCGCGCATTGGAATGCGCCGGCTAAGTTCGTTAATGGAACGAATCGGCCAAATGGTTTCGGAGTTATAGCCATTTGAAGTTTTCAGGTTATTTCCCCGATATTTCAGGAACTACTGGAGCGATTGGACTAAAACTTGGCAGTAAGTTGGAGCATAATGACACGCAACTTCAAATCTTCAAGCAGAATTTTGTTGGCATCGTATGGCCACTCAATTCCAAAAAAAAATGTTTTCAAAATTTTTTCACCGAACAATTTTTTCTCAGAAACTATTGATCGTATTCGGAAACAATCCAGCTAATAACTCAAGCTTCATATTACACAGCAGTGTATCAAATTTTAATTCGATACGGCTATTAGTTCAGGAGATATTCGGAAAAAATATGTTAAATAACCTCCAGATTTTTATTGGAAATCCAAGCAAACAGTCTATCAAAATCCTCGTTCATCAACTAGAACATTAAAGATCAACATCGTCACCATTTTATATCGAAATCTTCATCAAAGTTTCAACCTAGTCTTTGAAGACCGTCTTCGGCAAAACCTTCGAAAATTACGAACATTTGGACAACATGATAGGGCAGTGATCCAAAAAACAAGTGTGTAAGAAGAAAATTCAACATATCGTTCGAGAAAAGCGTTAGTTAATCCTGTTATTTATGCCTTTTGTGAAATGGGATAACTAACGTGACAATATTTATTACCAAAGCTAAACTATTGGTACATTAATTAAAATCTGAATCGAAATATTCGATATGAAAGCTAAAGCTCCGAGAATCTATGCCCAGGCAATCTGGATTTGTTAGACCCCTCTGAATTGCGCTGTATTCGTTCCACTCCCATGAAAATTACTAGTTATATTATTTCTTTGGCATATGAATCGGCTCAGTTTTCCCGAACAATGTAATTATATAAATTGAAGCTCATTTGTTTGAACATCAGATTGTCTATTGAGAAAACCAGTAAAATCTCAGTTGGAAAGATCAGTAAACATGGCCATAAACATGTGATGCGGAAGATGGCAATGCAGAGATAGCGTAGAGAGCCCAATACTCGGATTCATCTGGTGAATGCATTTCATATAGGCGATTTTCTTTTCCAATGAAGATAGTGGTTCTGAAACGAAGGAAAGATACACAAATTCTGATAAGGATTTGTAGCTGACGTGTCGTAAAGACATTCTCTTGGGAATAACGGAATGGAAAGAGAAACCGAACCATTTGTTTATTAACATGGGACCAATTGGACTCGCACAAAATATAATAAGAATATGTAAAAATTTTCCATAAAATAAGTTGAAATGAAACTCAAAGGAAATTTTAACACCTATTCCTACAATTCAGTGTTGAAATACGAAGGTTTCAGTAATTGAACGAGAGAATCAAAAGCTCCTTCCAACTGGTTTAGTTTTCGTTTAGGACTAAAATCTACCTGCGGCATTGCCAAGGCACTAAGTTATTTCTTTGAAATGATACATATTTCCATGTATGTCTTTGTTGAGTACCTGCGAAAGTTTTACTTACCGATAGGTTTATTCACTATTAATATCCTTTCTGAGAATAGAAATGAAAAAATAATATTTATTAATATTATAAGATTACATAAAATGGAAATAAAAGTAGAAATGTAATCAAACAAAAAATGTGTGGTGAAAATATACAAATACTTTTTGCAGTATTTCTGAAGATCGCGCATATTGTAGAGATCACAAGCAAAATCGCAGGACCTAGCACTCTCTCAAATTTAAAAGAAATATATCCCATTTTAGAGGGTAATATGTTGAATTGACTTATTTCCATATATTCTACGTACTTTCTCTTGAAATGGTAAGGCGAAACGAAATATTCTTGTAGCATTCAAAATTCATTCATTAATTAGGGTCAAAATATTGTCTGGTTTTACTGAAAAATATTCTATATACCTATTTATATACAATACATATATGATGAGAATGTTGTTGACTCTAAAGGAAACCTTGCACGATTCCATATTTCCTTAATTTAATATGGTTTAATATATTCAATTATATTATTATTATTATTATATTATATTTATTATTATATTTTTTTGCTGTTTTAATAGAATTCATTAATGAAATAAATGAATAGTCGTTTCGCAAAAAATTCATTCGAAGACATAACGTTTTTCATGCATCTCTCATATTTCAGTCCAAAATAATTACTTTTATATTCATACACGAATTTTCCTGAGGTGAAATTTTTCAGGTATATTAATTTATTCATAATTAGGTTTCAACTGAAACAAACATAAGAACGAATTCATCTAAACAGCCTGCATCTCATGAATTAAGCTCAGTAGAGAGCACTCGAAATAGTCAGCAAAATTAACCAACTTACCCTTACTCTTATCCCTACCCTCACCCTTACCCTTACCCTCACCCTAACCCTTGCCTTTACCCTTGCCCTTGCCCTTGCCTTTGCCCTTGCCTTTGCCCTTGCCCTTGCCCTTGCCCTTGCCCTTGCCCTTTTCCTTACCCTTACCCTTACCCTTACCCTTACCCTTACCCTTACCCTTACCCTTACCCTTACCCTTACCCTTACCCTTACCCTTACCCTTACCCTTACCCTTACCCTTACCCTTACCCTTAGCCTTACCCTTACCCTTACATTCACCCTTATCTTTACCCTCACCCTTACCATCACCCTTACCCTCACCCTTACCCTCACCCTTACCCTTACCCTTCCCCCAATTTCTGCCATTACAATAATTTGTTGTTAATTATGTTTCTGACGATATGATCTCCACTGAATTTTGCAAAGGATCGCACTTCGGAATTTTACAAATCGAATAAATTTAGATATTGTCAAATATCATCAGAAAATGTTAAAATTAAGAATTGATATAACTTCAAAACTGTTGAGTTGATTTTGCCTATAAACGAACAATGATTCAAGGCTTCAAAACTACCCTGAAATCTAGGTCTTCAAAAATATGAGCACAAACGGAAAGTGGATCTGACAGAATTGAATTCTCTTAGTTTGCTCTTTACCTGCTCACTGTTCAATTATGACAGATTATTCACCTATTCAGGTATGAACCCAACCGAGAACTGCTTGATCTATGAAAAGGAATTTTGACAGAATTGAATTTTTCCACAAATTATCCATCAGTTAAAATCATTTCAGACCACTTCCGGTCCAATTCGGAAATTCTGGACGACGTGGGCAAACTGAGTGTTCTTGCCTAAGAACAAGTGGCAAAAAACATTTTCGGAAGGAAATTATAAGATATGGCAAAAAACAAAAATTTCTAGAGTATTTTCATCCTCTGAGAAATATACGTGAATTTAGAATGGGGTTTATATTTTGTTCTGTGGACAGCTCCCGGAATAATTTATCATGAAAAGATCGTGTAAAACAAAAGGTGCTAGCCGGTGTTTCATAAGATGTCTGGAATAAAAAGCGAGATGAGTGTTTTCCTCCAGCGCACAGCAACTACAACTTAATGAGCATATGGAGGGGACCTCCAGGACCTTGCTTCAGCGCTTCAACATATTATCCTACATAAGATCCTTGAATGCAAGAGGTTCAGATGAGGGGAAGCTCAATTTTCATGCTGAAATATCACATTAAAACCAACACTGTTTTCAATTTCCGCTCAATAGCTTTTCTTGTTGAACATCAGAGACAAGTGTTCTTTGCAAATAGAAAAAAATAGTTTCTATAATTTTGTTCATGCAATTCAGCTGCACTATCATCAATAATTCGATCTAGGTATCGAATAGGATGATATAAAATTCAAGCCTCCAACAAATTTTTTCGCATATTTTGAATAAATGTGGAAAAAAATTGCATCGGGAATATCAAGAGTCCAAAGGCCCACAATCGGGTTTTTCTACTCTTCATTGAAAATCCTTAGCTGCCGCTACTCTTCTGTGTAGATTATTCGGAGGTCTGAAAAACATGCATATAAAGTTACACAATTCTTCATTTAATAAACATTGCTCCAATCGATTTTTGCCTATTTCTCTGAATACTTACTACAAAAAGATTATTTCGCTGGCAACGTGAAATACACTCGTTTGACATATACATCATGTTCACACAGCAAGAGTAAGACCATAAACCAGTGTGAAGAAGGTATAATCATTCAGCATGACTGACACAATCAAACAAACAAAAATCTTACATGAGTTCAATACAGAAACTCTGTCAGCCTATACCAGAAGAAGAAGTCTCGGGGCTAACTGGCAAAGTGATGTTTTCTGTTGCATAAGACGGACTAGGTTGCAATATATGGAGCTCATCTCACATGCATCATGTACATATGTAACATCATAAATTACGCAGGGGATGATTAGCCCCATATATTTCAACCAAGTCAGTCCTATGAAACAAAAAACATAACATTACCTGTTATCTCCATGATTTTTCTCCTGGCTGACACAGCTGTTGACCCGATTTTTTAAGTTTTTGTATTGTGCTCATGCAAGATTTTTGTTTGTTCGATTGTTTCAGCCATGTTGAATGTCAGTATACATTATATTGGACTTTACAGTGTTCTATGCTCTTACTTATGCTGTGTAAACAAACATATCTATCCAACAGATGTAAATCACGTTGACAGCGAAAGAATCTTGTTGAATTTAAATTTCAAATGCCGTTGTCAAATATTTACTCAAAGATCTGTTGCCAACTTCATGGAAATGTCATCAATAGTCTCCGTAGGAAACAATTTGTTCAGACTAGTGTAGGCCATATACTTTCCTTAGAGATAGATTCGCCTATTTCTAAATCTCAGATACAGCATTGTAAAAGACCTAGCGGTTTCATTGTCTAATGTTTCAAAATGGCGAATGCACTCCTTATTCAATTAGTATAGTATAGAACAACGTTTCGTGAATATTTTATTTATTTTTTAACAGTTGCATCCCAAAAAATACTGCTCTGAGTTGCACGTTTTTGTTCTTCTGTAGCAAACGCGATCTTCCAGCCCCTACTTAGGACAAGCGCGTTCTACTTTACCACTTGCCTCGAGAGTACCCTACTTATTACCGCCTCGTGCAGGGGACGCTAGCGCTCATGCTGCACTTCGTAGATCTTCACAATATCTTTTAAGACAGCGCTCTCCGTCTCTCTGAGTCTCTGTCACTCTGGCACTCTAAAAGATTCTTACTCTAGATCCCACTTGATGTCTGATCATGCAGTGGTCGAATTTGTATCAAATTTTGATGATGTGGACTACACCAGATTATGAGGAACATGTAAGCCTCACATCACTGTGCACTGTCTCACTGTCGAAACATGGTAGACCTTCGACAAGGTCAGTGTTCAACATTGGTGTTGAATTTCAGTTTGATCCGAAATTATCCTCGTAGATATTGGGAAAAACTATGTCAGATTCTTTGGTCCTTTCCTCGTTATCACTCTTATTCATGGATGAACTCAACCATTACTGATTCGATCATAATGAAACTGAGTCTAAATAGTAGGCCATGTCGGTAGACACTGATGAATTTAGAAACTACTTGAAATTTTGTTCCAATTATTACATCAATACAAAATTTTATTCTTCTCGAGCTATTACGTATATAACGTTGAAATTTTAAATAAGAACGAAATTAGTCATTTTATTTTACTTATATCGCCGAAAATAATAATCGGATCGGGTTGAAATTTGGAACGTTGTTGTAAAATACTGATTTCAAGGTATGTGTCGAACTTCGTCGAAATCTAGTCAATATATATCAGGAAAAAAAATAGTTCAACAAAAATTCACAAAATTTTCGAATAAATATATTTTTTTTAATTTTCTAACATTCAGATCCACACGAAATTTTGCACTCAGTTGCGCGGTGGTATTTCAAAACTAGGTGTATGCAAAGTTTCAATCTGATCGAATCATTACTTCATGAGATATCGAGGAATCAACCTTGAAATTTGAAATTTTCGAAACTATCCGACCGATTCCACCCATGAACGAACTTAACCGAGATATTTGGACTCTCAACCTCATCTAATAATTTCCATCGCTAGGTCTCTTCTTTCGAAAGTTACATTACATACGTCCGTATGTGTAATTTTTTAAAAGTTTCTTTCAACTGGATCCACATAAAATTTTGCACGCAGTTGAGCGTTGGCGGACTCGCGGACGGACAGAATTGAATTTGACCACGGATTCTTCTTCAGTGAGTCCAACAAAGTCGTTTAAGACCAATTTCGGCTCAAAATGAGAAAATTACAGACATCGTGACGAAATGATAACGTACTGTTCCCTAGAACAAGCTCGTAAAAATGCGTACGAGGGATTTTTTTAAATTTAGGTTGACCTGTTCTAACTCATATGGTTAAATACAAGGCTGCAATATTCAATGAGATAAGCCTTCAGATCGATCTATGGAGGAAATTAACAAATATTGATAGTGTAATTAATAATGAATATACGATATTCGTTGGAACCACTATCATGAACACTCCGATAATTGGAGATATACAAACAAATCAAACTATGTATATTCTTGAAAAAAAACTGAACCCCTTCCTTACTTTGAAAATTTTCAAATTGCTTTTCAATCTAGACCCTCATTATTTTGTGGGTTTTTTCTGGGTTTTCACTCCCAATATCTGAAACAGATCAAAAATTAAATAAAATTGTTTTTTAATGGAAAACGGTCTTGCGGATCGCAGTATTGAGCTATTTGTCAATGGCAGTTTCTAGGAAAACAGGTTGCCTAATGAACAAATCTGGAAAAATACAAACAATAAACAAAGCGAACTGTTACTTTTCAAAGTAAAAAACCTGACTCTTTCATTAGACAAACGAAAAAAATTGCAGAATTAGTATTTCTCGATTTCTAGTCCAAATGATAATAATTCTGCAAATTTCGAAAGATTACAGTTCTGTTTATCGGTTGAACTATTTTTTTAGAAACTGCTCTTGACAGATAGTTTAATCCTGCTATCTTCAGGAGCTTTCTTCATAAAAGAATAATATTTATTTAATTTTAATATTTCTATTACAGATATTGGGAGTGAAAACCCAGGAAAAACCTACAGAATGATGCCAAATCCTCCCAAACAAAGCTTTAATGGATACTTGAATCCCTATTGTCTTGATGATTTCAAGAATTAAAAGTTCTGTTTAACACTATACAGGGTCTTTCACGAGGAACCTCACCCATATTTATACGGGAAACTACTGAACGTATTTTCATGAAATTCAGCACTTATAAGTATTTCACGATGCTGATGAAATCTAAAATATTTTCAAGGCATGAGCACCTCCGGTTTTTCCGGAAATGACGTCAACTTCCGTTTTTCAAATTAGAACACCATTTTTTTATTGCAGAAATAGATTCCTTAAAAAATTTCAATTTATTTTGATGTGACATTTTTCAGTTTTGGTTGGAAAATTCTCTCTGAGCGGGAAAATTCGAAAAAAAAATCGAAAATAGAGCTCCGCTGAAACAAGAATAACTTCGAGGTTTTTGGATGGAAAATTTTCATTTTTGGGATTTTTCAAGATGTAAGATTGATGTATCCACTTTGAAAATCGAAGTCGCGATTCATGATACAGGGGGTGAAAAAATCGCTTTCAAAGTTAGGGATGACAAAATCGTGAAAAATCAATTTTTTCAAATTAGAACCCCATTTTTTCATGGCAGATATTGAATCTACGTTAAAAAATAATGTGAGTGTATGCATCACACCTTTGCCCTAAAATGGATATTTTCTGAGTTATTCACAAAAAACTGTTTTTCGTCTTGAATTTTCAGCTATTTCTTTTCCCTTCACGCCAAAAAGATGAAATTTTCAGGAACTGTTATTTGAACCATGCTGTAGATTTTTCACCCCTTCTTGAAACCGACTTCAAGTTACTATTAGGAGAACCATGGCAAACTCTCGCAGTTATAACTAGAGAAGATGCTCAAAGTTTTGACCGTTAATTTCTAGACATTTATTTATACGTCTCAGGAATGCTTCGTGCGTTTCTCTTCTTATTTCATCGGGAGGAAGAGATCTGCAAAAGTGTTTAAAACCCAAATTGAGTTTCAAAACTATGAATCTAAAAATCTAAACAAACCTGAACGCATTTCTGACTCGTTCTATGCAGTCCTCTTTATCAGTCAGGGGAGTTGAGTAGACAATATTTTTTATCCTACTCCAAACATAATAGTCTAAAGGAGTTAAATCGGGAGAACGTGGTGGCCAAAGATGTGGACCATTGTTCGCCAACCATCGATCTTCAAATAGCCTGTAGAGGATATTTGACACATTGAGTGAATTGTGTGGAGGCGCGCCATCTTGTTGATACCATAAGTCATTATGGTTCTGTACTAGCGGCTCAATTATTTGAATCAATATGTCAGAATATCTATCTCCTAAGGGAGAACATTCTTTAAATAATGCAAACATGTGTAGTGTTCTATCTTACCAGTTAGAGTCCCATCATAAATGTGAACATCGAGAATTGCATTATTTTTGATGGCGCAAAAAACATTGAAACTCCAGGTCTCTTGAAAGTTCCATTGTCTGAAGTGGTGGTTGTTCTCTTCATCCCAATAATGACTGTTATGCCTATTGAAAGAACCATTCTTTGTGAATTTAGATTCATCTGTCCAAATTATACCGTCCAAAAAGTTTTCATTCTCTTGAAATCGAATCATCATAGCTTCGCAAAACTCTGTTCTCCTGACGAAATCAGTTTTCTTCAAATGCTGTACCCTATTGAATTTATATGGGTGCATTTTATGTTTTTTTAATATTCTCCAAACACTCGATTGAGATAATCCCAGATCAATCTCGGCATCTTTGAGAGAATTTTGAGGATTCACACGAAAATATGCAAGAACTGTAATTTCGTTGTTCTCATCTTCTACTACACTTTTTTCTCTGTGTGTAGTTTTCTTAACGAAAGATCCGACATTTCTCAAGTTTGTCATGGTTCTGTTAATGGTATCTCTCGTTGGTCTGGGTCGGTCAGGAAACCTCTCAATGAACAGTCGAATCGTTCTATCTACAACTCGATCTACAACTTTATTACATTCTCCATGAAGTAGAATGAGATTTAAATAATCTTCATTGGTAAAATTAGGCATAGTGATCGATTTTATAACTTAATACGAATTATCACCAAATTAATAGTAAACACAAAATGCTACTGAATAAAGAGGAATTTGGCAGATGTAATTAATGATATCTATCATTAAAAAAAAATAATGTAAAACATGGTAAGTTTTTGCATATAGTTCATAAGGAATTATTTATTTATCACTGGAGAGAAAACCGATGGCCGATTAGTTGAAATAAAGAGGTTTCCGATACAAATTCGAATCCAAATTCGCCATCTATTTAGGAACAACCTGTAACTTTTTTCTCTTGCATATTAGGGTAGTAAAATCTAAAACATGGTTTAAGTAACAGTTCCTGAAAATGTCATCTTTTTGGCGTGAAGGGAAAAGAAATAGCTGAAAATTCAAGACGAAAAACAGTTTTTTGTGAATAACTCAGAAAATGTCCACTTTAGGGCAAGGGTGTGATGCATACACTCACATTATTTTTTAACGTAGATTCAATATCTGCCATAAAAAAATGGGGTTCTAATTTGAAAAAATTGATTTTTCACGATTTTGTCATCCCTAACTTTGAAAGCGATGTTTTCACCCCCTGTATCATGAATCGCAATTTCGATTTTCAAAGTGGATACATCAATTTTACATCTTGAAAAATCCTAAAAATGAAAATTTTCCATCCAAAAACCTCCAAGTTATTCTTGTTTCAGCGGAGCTCTATTTTCGATTTTTTTTTCGTATTTTCCCGCTCAGAGAGAATTTTCCAACCAAAACTGAAAAATGTTACATCAAAATAAATTGAAATTTTCTAAGGAATCTATTTCTGCAATAAAAAAATGGTGTTCTAATTTGAAAAACGGAAGTTGACGTCATTTCCGGAAAAACCGGAGGTGCTCATGCCTTGAAAATATTTTAGATTTCATCAGCATCGTGAAATACTTATAAGTGCTGAATTTCATGAAAATACGTTCAGTAGTTTCTCGTATAAATATGGGTGAGGTTCCTCGTGAAAGAACCTGTATACTTTCATTTGCTAGCAGTCATTGGTTTTTATTATCATTGATTTGAAATAAAGACTGTTTGTTGTTTTTGTAAGAGTGTGTAAAAAGATCCCAATTTCGCGTCCTTCATGAGAACACTCACTACCTTTTGCCTTCCACAACTTGTTGAATTTTGCGTCTTGACTTCGGCCTGCTCCCTTAATGAATTTAACTTACTCAGAAACTAAATGTTAACGTCCTTGAAGCAATTCAAAGCCGACCCAGAGTTTCATCGAAAAATCATGGTCAATGAGAGGGTCCATTTCTGAATGAATGTGTAAATGTCGGCTAACGAAATAGATGAATTTGGAACGATAACAATACCAACCCACATGGTATCCAAGAGAGTCCAATGCATACCGAAATAGTCATTGTTTGTTTTGAATTTTGGGCTGGTGGCGTCATCGGTCCATATTTCATTGAGAACGACGTTGGACAGGCCACCACCGTCACCTTTTAGCATAAAAAGGATGAAATGGATATGTGGTTTTAGTAGGATGGTGTTCCCTTCCACGCATTTCATGACACATTGGACTTTCTGCTGAAGCAGTTTGAGCCAATTGCCATATTTTTTAGAGTTCATATGATATGGCCCTAGAGCTTGTGAAATTTGGCCCTGTTATGCAGGCCACATACGCTCCGGTCTACCGAAGAAGTTGACCTGTGCAGATTTCAGGCCCGACGGCATTACATGTAAAGGATGGTCGGAGGTCTCGCACATATGCTCAGGTTCACCGTAGAGTGCTTCGAGGAAGAATCGAATTTCACTTCTCCTCCGGTCGCCGGTGCAGGTCGGAGAACCTGCGCAGGTCTGTTCCAATACACGCACCGGTTGACCTGTGCAGGTAGACTTGCGCAGATCAACCTCTCCGGTAGACCGTAACATATAGGGCCGGAGTTTTACTTCAGCCTAGTTCATACGACAGTTTTATGGAAGATTCGACATTCAAGATGGACGCCACTCAGCGAAGCCTCGACTGGCATTTGCAAGATGTAAGATTTATACCTAATGACATCGGCAGGTCTTTCGAATTGATAAAACAATGATATCTGAAACACATTTTGTTATATTATCATACTGATCTCATTTCAAATGCTTTCATCCTTCAAAATGTTAGATACTTATGGGGTCTAATACTCACTTTCAAGATATGGATACAATTTTCGAGTTTGGGAACTACAACTATACATTATAACCAGTTATATTATATACCAAATCCTCCGGAGGAAATCAACTTTAAAACATATTCAATGAGATGAGTACAAAATGAATCAAAAATGCAATCTCAGGTTTTGTAATATTTCCATAGAGAAACGAATCAGAGCATTTCTAAATGTATATGGCTTCCGAATTCCTCATGAAAGCAACTCCGTCCAACTGCTGTACACAACAGTGATGTGGAGACAAGTGGAACAAGTCTGGAAACTCTCGAACGTATCAAATCTTGTTTTACGTTACGACATAAAAATCCAATTTGCTGAAAAATTACCTCGGCCAAAGTGCATATGTCGTACTCCCAAATCTTAAAATAAACTCCTATATCGCAGAGTTACTTCGAAGACAGATGGGGGTAAAATTGAGTTCATTTCCTCTTATATATACAGGGTGTTGGTAAATAAGAGATAAATATTTTGAAGGAAGGTAACTTAGTTTTTTCACGCAAAATTCAATAACAACATAGGCCCCAAATGCTTTAGTCTCACGATATAGTGTTAAGTTTTGCCCATGAAATGTCGTGTGTTGGGCGTGCATGTGGTTCACATATTAGATCGAATTGAAATGTAGTACATAATTGAATAATGACAGCTTGAAATTCCATACAGAGTTTCCTGAAGATAATATGATCAGAAAGTCGCAGAATATAGAATATGTGAAAAGAAAAAAAAATGTTTAACTTTTATAATGACACGATTGTCGCGAAATTTTACACATTGTTGTTCACCAGCTTTTTCAGGCTAGTTACCGAGTTTGATTTTCATGGAATCATTATATTTGAGTTTTCCAAAAACAACGATACCGAGGAATAAGCCACGAAATTCGGCATATATTTGCCTTATATCTCCGAAAATTATCATCGCGATTCTTGAGAAAGTTGCTCGTCGTTAAAATCCAACTAACTGTCAAGTTTCAATCCATTTGCTCAAGTAGTTTCCAAAATATCAAAAAAATAAACTCATTTCCAATTACTATAACTCCAAAAATCGTTCTGCTGATTTTGCCCATAAACTTAACCTTCGCATTTTGAAACGCAACCTTCCCTTAAAGTTTCAAGTCGACAGTTTCCCCGTTATCGTGCCAAAGGCCGGCAAGACTTCCGGTCGGAAAGAAACGATTTTGACACCGAATTCGACATCTGTGAGTCTAACCTAGTCGTTTGAGACCAATATTGGTCCAAGATTTCGAAATGAGAGACATTTGGACAGAACGATATCACGCTGTTCCCCAAAATATGGGCGTAAGAAAGATTGTTTTCTAAAATTTCCCAAATTTGTTTCGAAATACAGTTTGTTCCTAATATGTATGCATCAGAGTTCGACGAAATTTAGCACAGGCCAGAATTGAACCAAATACTTCCAATTTCAAGTTTGATCTGATATTCATTTTCAGTGATATTGAAAAAAAATTGTATTATTTCGTGGCTATTTGATATCTTCAGAATATTTCCTTGAAATCTCTAGAAGAACTGACGCTATCAAGATTAAACTTCACTTTTATGCTGAGTGTCCATCAGTGATTGAATCTCGAGAAAGTCTCGAGGTAAGTCTCACAGTAAAGGCCCTTTGAGATCACAAGTGCTCTCGAGACTCGATCGTGACTTCGCTCTCGAGACTCCGTCAACAAGCAGTCTGGTGTATGAATTTATTGCTTGTATACGTGCAGTGAAATGGATTCATGTGAGGCCCTAGCGTTTTTAGTTTTCAAAGACGAAATATGAAAAAATCTAGAAAAGCCCTGACTAGAGGTCAGGAGCTTTGAATAGCTCGTTCAAATTTTTTTCCGGTTTGCTCTCCTATTTACGTATTGACACCTCGAAACGCAGTCTAACTCCCTGATGGAAATATTTGGCGATCTTTTTTCACATGGTCCTCACGAAATTCCTTATGAACCTCAAGCCATTATTTTTTGATCGAGTACTAGATTTCAATTTTATCCTATCTGTATTTTTGGTAATATTGGAAAAGAAGCATTTTGAATGGGTATCTTTATCAAAAGAATCATTGGGTGAATTTTACACATTCGCAAATTTGGCCTTCGAGATTAAACCGAAAACCTACACCATAAGATATATCGGTTTATCCAAGCTAAGTTGGTCTGACGATCAGTAAAACTGTGAAACAGCTGTAACCATTCTCCTTGAATGGTGCTTATCCGGTGAAGATGTTTTGGTTGATTGGATGATAAGCTTTGATCAAGGTGGAATGTTTGTTGATTATTGACGGATATTCATCCCTGTGGTTATGTTAGTTTATTACAACTGGAGTTCTCTTTTCTTCATGAACCAATTCCTATCTTCGTAATCAATCTCCAACCCTACTCTTCTATTATCAAGTTATTTTTTTTCACTATCAGCGGTTAGGCCGGTCGTAAACACACTAACTTCTTATAACAGAACAAGCGCGTAAAAACTCTACGACCTGAGATTTTGGACCCTCACCTCACATGCTCTATCCGATCATTTAGATGAGTGTGATTTTATTGTTTTACATAATCTGAGCTCAGAAATTGTTGTGAAAATTAGTAAATTTTTCCAAATGATTGATATATTGGATTATTTATCATTTATATTATATTATATTCATTATATATATTATATTATATTTATTATATATATTATATTATATTTATTATATATATTATATTATATTTATTATATACAGGGTCTTTCACGAGGAACCTCACCCATATTTATACGGGAAACTACTGAACGTATTTTCATGAAATTCAGCAGTTGTAAGTATTTCACGATGCTGATGAAATCTAAAATATTTTCAAAGCATGAGCACCTCCGGTTTTTCCGGAAATGACGTCAACTTCCGTTTTTCAAATTAGAACACCATTTTTTTATTGCAGAAATAGAGTCCTTAGAAAATTTCAATTTATTTTGATGTAACATTTTTCAGTTTTGGTTGGAAAATTCTCTCTGAGCGGGAAAATTCGAAAAAAAAATCGAAAATAGAGCTCCGCTGAAACAAGAATAACTTTGAGGTTTTTGGATGGAAAATTTTCATTTTTGAGATTTTTCAAGATGTAAAATTGATGTATCCACTTTAAAAATCGAAATCGCGATTCATGATACAGGGGGTGAAAAAATCGCTTTCAAAGTTAGGGATGACAAAATCGTGAAAAATCAATTTTTTCAAATCAGAACCCCATTTTTTTATGGCAGATATTGAATCTACGTTAAAAAATAATGTGAGTGTATGCATCACACCCTTGCCCTAAAGTGGATATTTTCTGAGTTATTCACAAAAAACTGTTTTTCGTCTTGAATTTTCAGGTATTTCTTTTCCCTTCACGCCAAAAAGATGACATTTTCAGGAACTGTTACTTAAACCATGTTTTAGATTTTACTACCCTAATATGCAAGAGAAAAAAGTTACAGGTTGTTCCTAAATAGATGGCGAATTTGGATTCGAATTTGTATCGGAAACCTCTTTATTTCAACTAATCGGCCATCGGTTTTCTCTTCAGTGATAAATAAATAATTCCTTATGAACCATATGCAAAAACTTACCATGTTTTACATTATTTTTTTTTAATGATAGATATCATTAATTACATCTGCCAAATTCCTCTTTATTCAGTAGCATTTTGTGTTTACTATTAATTTGGTGATAATTCGTATTAAGTTATAAAATCGATCACTATGCCTAATTTTACCAATGAAGATTATTTAAATCTCATTCTACTTCATGGAGAATGTAATAAAGTTGTAGATAGAACGATTCGACTGTTCATTGAGAGGTTTCCTGACCGACCCAGACCAACGAGAGATACCATTAACAGAACCATGACAAACTTGAGAAATGTCGGATCTTTCGTTAAGAAAACTACACACAGAGAAAAAAGTGTAGTAGAAGAGGAGAACAACGAAATTACAGTTCTTGCATATTCTCGTGTGAATCCTCAAAGATGCCGAGATTGATCTGGGATTATCTCAATCGAGTGTTTGGAGAATATTAAAAAAACATAAAATGCACCCATATAAATTCAATAGGGTACAGCATTTGAAAGAAACTGATTTCGTCAGGAGAACAGAGTTTTGCGAAGCTATGATGATTCGATTTCAAGAGAATGAAAACTTTTTGGACTGTATAATTTGGACAGATGAATCTAAATTCACAAAGAATGGTTCTTTCAATAGGCATAACAGTCATTATTGGGATGAAGAGAACAACCACCACTTCAGACAATGGAACTTTCAAGAGACCTGGAGTTTCAATGTTTTTTGCGCCATCAAAAATAATGCAATTCTCGATGTTCACATTTATGATGGCACTTTAACTGGTAAGATAGAACACTACACATGTTTGCATTATTTAAAGAATGTTCTCCCTTAGGAGATAGATATTCTGACATATTGACTCAAATAATTGAGCCGCTAGTACAGAACCATAATGACTTATGGTATCAACAAGATACAATTCACAATTCACTCAATGTGTCAAATATCCTCTACAGGCTATTTGAAGATCGATGGTTGGCGAACAATGGTCCACATCTTCGGCCACCACGTTCTCCCGATTTAACTCCTTTAGACTATTATGTTTGGGGTAGGATAAAAAATATTGTCTACTCAACTCCCCTGACTGATAAAGAGGACTGCATAGAACGAGTCAGAAATGCGTTCAGGTTTGTTTAGATTTTTAGATTCATAGTTTTGAAACTCAATTTGGTTTTTAAACACTTTTGCAGATCTCTTCCTCCCGATGAAATAAGAAGAGCAACGCACGAAGCATTCCTGAGACGTATAAATAAATGTCTAGAAATTAACGGTCAAAACTTTGAGCATCTTCTCTAGTTATAACTGCGAGAGTTTGCCATGGTTCTCCTAATAGTAACTTGAAGTCGGTTTCGAGAAGGGGTGAAAAATCTACAGCATGGTTCAAATAACAGTTTTTGGCGTGAAGGGAAAAGAAATAGCTGAAAATTCAAGACGAAAAACAGTTTTTTGTGAATAACTCAGAAAATATCCATTTTAGGGCAAGGGTGTGACGCATACACTCACATTATTTTTTAACGTAGATTCAATATCTGCCATAAAAAAATGGGGTTCTAATTTGAAAAAATTGATTTTTCACGATTTTGTCATCCCTAACTTTGAAAGCGATTTTTTCACCCCCTGTATCATGAATCACGATTTCGATTTTTGAAGTGGATACATCAATCTTACCTCTTGAAAAATCCCAAAAATGAAAATTTTCCATCCAAAAACCTCGAAGTTATTCTTGTTTCAGCGGAGCTCTATTTTCGATTTTTTTTTCAAATTTTCCCGCTCAGAGAGAATTTTCCAACCAAAACTGAAAAATGTTACATCAAAATAAATTGAAATTTTTTAAGGAATCTATTTCTGCAATAAAAAAATGGTGTTCTAATTTGAAAAACGGAAGTTGACGTCATTTCCGGAAAAACCGGAGGTGCTCATGCCTTGAAAATATTTTAGATTTCATCAGCATCGTGAAATACTTATAAGTGCTGAATTTCATGAAAATACGTTCAGTAGTTTCCCGTATAAATATGGGTGAGTTTCCTCGTGAAAGACCCTGTATATTATAGTGATCCATTTCTCTGATTCCTATACATGCGATAAGTTGAGGGGGTTCAAAACTTAAATAAATTTTTTTCTTGGTATGTTATTTCATGAAATCAAATAATGAGCCTTAGTGATCGACAAAAAAAAATACCCCCCTGAAAATTTTACAGTTTACATTTTGAAATATGTAGATTTGAATGAACAAATAAAAATATCCGTCCGTCCACCGTTCGTTGTTCGAGGCTTTTTTCTGGAAGTACAGAACCGAAATCCGTGAAATTTGGTAGAAAAATCGTGTAACGCTCGAGATTGATCCTCCAAGGTTATCAGCAGGATCGGTGTACCCAAATGGCTCAAAATCGGAATTTGGTGAAAAAAAAGTATTTCTCGGAAACTTACCACCGAATTTTCATGAAACTCTCAACCTTGAGTACTGTTGCATAACTCAACCTAAAAATTTTCACCCGGATGATTTCCAACCAGTGGTCCCTGAGTTATAAAGAAAAACGCAGCAAATATTGAGGTGAAAAACCAATGAGTTATGAAAAATTATATACCAAGTTTCATTTATGATATCAATGGTATTGTGCTATTTAACTGAGAAAATAATAAACCCGGGTTCAAAATTTGCGTGTCTTTGTTATACATTGATGAAGAATTAACAGCATTGAATATAATATAATTCCTGCTGGACAGAATTGAATTTGACCACGTTTTGTCCATAAGCTTTTATAACCAATAGTCGTTACTTTTTCGTGAATGGAAACATGATTTCCTTTGGAAAAGATGGTGACTCTATGGAAACATTAGAATCTTTTTCTCGGGTATCTGTGCATAGAGTGCAAAAAGAAAGGGTTATTAGTAGACAAACCTCACGAGAGGTATTGGAAGTTGTAATCCAAAACTTGGCAGATATTCTCCCTTAATATCAGGACGAAAATTTTGGATTGATGAATATTAATTATTTCTGGAATCACAGGGTGAAGACAAAAATTGAACCATGTACTAATGACTTGAAGCTTAATGACTCACCACTTTTTATTTATTTTCTATAGGGTGAGAATAACTACAATGGATACTCAGATAAAGATCACATGAGTAATCAATTGCTGGGTGACTAGCTATTTTCTGTTCATCATATCGTAAGCTAAGCTTTTTACTCATCTCATTACAGTTTATGATTGATGAGTGTACAGTTCTTCATTATTCGTCTTACTGAAAGAGAGTTCGAGTGAATAAGTTATGAGGAAGCGAATATGAAAAATCCCTCGACTAGAAAACACTAACAGCATCGTGGGATAGCGAGGGTTTCCACATTTGGAGGAGCGTAAAACTGGGAAGGGTCTTTTCATAATGCCGGGAATAGCCCCAGTTTCCGGGATATTCCGGAATTGTTCCACACTTTTGAGTGCTGCTCTCTTTGTAATTACCAGTTTTATTTCAGTATTCAAATAAGTTTGTAACATTGTGACGTTAGGAACAATAACATGCAGGAGTGTGGGAGAATCAAGGAAAACCACTGATTAAAAATATGAAAACACTGTTGTAGAACAAGTTATTTCAATGATTTTAACTGCTTTATACAACATCTGTACAGGGTTAGTCTTTAGGTTCTACATTAATTTTAACCATAGAGTCATTTCATCAAATAAAACACATTTTCCTTTGCTATTTTTCAAAATTCGGCTCAGGTTAAAAGTTATAAGCAGTTGAATATTTCTCAATGTGCCTATATACTTCGTTTACAACTTCATCAACACGGACAATTCTTCCTGCTATCTGTAGTATGGAACATCCAATGTATTGCGTGAAATTTAATGAAACTTGGTTGTGAAAACTTTTTTACTCACCTAATTATTATGCAACAATTAAAGGTGTAAAGGTGAATACAGAAAAATCTGTATTTAATTGTTGTATCAATAGCCTTTAACAAGTAGACTTTTTTGAATTTAATAATTATTATGATTTGGTGGTGATTGCAGCATTATTGTAACGAAAATAATTCTGAGTTGACCATTTGAAGACTGATTTTCCACATGATATGCCAATAAACATTTGATGAGCTTTAGGCGTATAACCAACTATAATGGTTTCCAATCTAAATCCAAGGTATATTGATGTGTCAGAAAGTTACCTAATAATAAAATAAACTAAAGTGCCCTAAATCAGTCATGTAAATTTCTATTACACCTCATCATATACCCTAAAGTACTGGTTACTTTAGGTCTTTTAATGAAGTTGTATAAATATCACTATCACTCCTTTTTGGCACTTGTTATGGAAAGATATATAAATATCTCTTTAGTGACCATTATATTTCTGAAGGACATTTTCAGTAACCTCAGAAACCCATATAAATTACTACTTGTATAAAATGCCTCTAAAAAACTTACGTATTACTCAGAAACAGTACGGTTCAAGAGAAATTATATGAGAAATAGTTGAGTATCCTAAAACGACTGGATATTCTTATAATGACTAAGGATTAACTTTACCTGCATAATTATCCTGATTTCTTGAAAATTTATGAATCGGCGAGTCTATATACAGTGCGCGACAAAATTATGGAACAAATTCATTTTCT
Source organism: Myrrha octodecimguttata (assembly GCA_958510865.1). Taxonomy (NCBI): domain Eukaryota; kingdom Metazoa; phylum Arthropoda; class Insecta; order Coleoptera; family Coccinellidae; genus Myrrha; species Myrrha octodecimguttata. The sequence goes on along the minus strand of OY294065.1, from coordinate 17,770,814 downwards.
CAGAAGCAAAATATTTGGCAACAAAATCCTGAAACAGGTCAATTTTTGTTTCACTTTTACCAAATTTATATGCATTTTTGAAGGATTTTTTGTTGCACCCTGTGCTATCAACCCATCAACCCTCTAAATTTTTTGAATAGGGAAAGTACGTCATGTGGTACTTTTTGGCAAGGTCTTTGTATCTTCTTTACAGGCGAGCAGAAATTTTCAAGAAAAATTTTTTTTTTTTAAAAAAATTAGTTAGTTGAAAGAGGTTTTCAGTGTGTGCACTTTGTCATGGCTCCATTTCTTCTCCATTAAAGGGTTCGTAGGGGTTGAAGGTTGGGCATGAACAAAACTGTAATAGTCGACTTTCGTTCGGTGACAAATTTCATCAGGTACCATCGTCTCAAAGTAAATAAGCCATGACAAAGTGCACATACTGAAAATCTCTTTGAAGTAACTGATTTTTCCAAAAAAAAAATTTTTCTTGAAAATTTCTGCACGCCTGTAAAGAAGATACAAGGACCTTTCCAAAAAAGTACCGCAAGACCCACTTTCCCTATTCAACAAATTTAGAGGCTTGAGGGGGATTCCACAGGGTGCAATAAAAATCTAAAAATGCATAAAATTTGGTAAAAGTGAAACAAAAATTGACCTGTTTCAGGATTTTGTTGCCAAATATTTTTCTTCTGAGAAAATTAATTGGTTCCATAATTTTGACGCGCACTCTATAACAAAGAAACTGCTTTAGGTAGGATAAAAGTTGTTGGGAAATTTTGCTGAAAATGCGAAAAAGAAATTAGGAAAACCGTTGACTGTAACTTTAGAAAAAATTAAATTCCCAACACTTTAAGAAACAGGATAAATGAAATCAAAATTAACAACTCAAACTTTTTACCTTGAGGTGGGTGAACTCGATGGAATGGATCTTGAAGCAGTTCTCACACTCCAGAAACAGATTGACTGAGCTCAAGAATTGATCAGAGGTGGTAGATCCCCTTTTGAATGAAAAGCTGGAAGTTATCAGTTCGGCCCACCTTATCCTTTTGAGTGGCAAAAAGCACGCCACTGAACACTGAACGTGAATTTCTCACAACGGAGTCTTTTAATTAGTTCTTTGAAAAGGAACACTGATGTTATGCTGAATACAATTTCACTGTCAGTGAAATCCGAGTTGAAAAATATGAAATTTTTCAAACTCTTGAAAATAATTGAATGCGTAATAGTAATTATGGACGCAGATTTGAATAACCGATCCTCCGTATAGCACGTAAAGATAAATACTGAATGGAATACAATATGTGCGAACGAAAAGCAACAAAAAATATTATTATTATTATTATTATTATTATTTACAAAATCAGAGTTGAGGATAACCTATACAACTCAAAGAAAATACAATTGATGCTCAACGTGATCGATATACACATTTCAAAATAAAATAAGAAAATCAAATGTAGCACTAACAAAAAACAAAATTGAAGTCAAAATACACATTCTGATCTCCAAGAATCCCATCCATTTTTAAACATGTTGACACTGTTCGAATTTGCTTCGAAATCAACAAATCGGGAGTATTTCACCTTTGATGCATGAACACCTCTGAATAAAGAACAATTAAAATTGACAAAATTTAAAAGGCGTTCACTTTGCGTGAACAAAAGTGATTACTGAAGAATATAGGAGCTAGTTATGGAGGACTTCACACCAAAATCCATTTCATTCGGACTAACCATGTCCTAGCTACAAAAGAAAAACTGAATTTTTTGTAAGATTCAATAGCCTGTATCCTTTTACCTTAGCTGAATCTGGAAAATGACGAAAGTGTTTTACTGGATCAGAGAAGTCGGTGGTTCAAATTAATGTACAACTTATGTGCTCATCCTGGATGTCCGTGATGATTTGTCAAGCAACAAACCCCATGATAAAATTCAAATGGTGGGATGTGGAACAATTCTCTTGACACGTACAAGAATTGTCAAATATTAAATCAGAAACACTTCCACCTAGGTGACGAACCCTAGGATTTTACGAATCAGATTACTGCGACCATCAAAATATGGTAGATTAATTTCTCCAATGACAGTCAAACAATCACTCAATCGAAGTTAAGCTTAAAGGAGAAAATTTCTTGCAACTCAGACCAGAAGATTCATCAAAAAATCAACAAATATTAAATATTGCATCTTGCTCGTCATGCCACCACCCAAAGCATCTGAAAAGAGGTAAATGGTCCGAGGAGTTTGTATGCTGTAGTCGCGGTTTCACTGACCAGCACGACTCACCTTGCCCTAATACCGATAGAGTTCTAGGTGCTTCTTTCTGCATGATAGATGGTAAGAAAGACCTTATAAACTTTATTCTGCGAGATGCAAAATACTCTGAGTGAATTTCATTCATTCATCAGTGTGGAATGTTAGATTCATTGATGAATATTCTTCGTAGTATTCATGTTGATTCATTAACTGAAGGTTTGTCATCTCCTCACTTCTCCCACATTTCGAGTAAATTTTGCTGTGTATCAATAAAATTGTCGCCGTATTCGAATACAATTGACTGTAATATATGTTTTTCTGAAAATAATCGCGACGACATTGAAACGATGATCTTCAATTTGATATATTCCAGACCTAGATTTTTGGTATTGACATGGATTTCCAGAAACTCTACCAGCTAAAAAAATACGAAATTCTTCTTATCTATCTAACGATTCGATGCATCCAGAGAAGCCTGATTTCTTTGTGGAAAAAGATTGATAACTCGGATGAGAACAGCGTTTTGCCCCAAGGTCGATAATTCTCGATTTTTTTTCGAAAAACGACTAAGTCGGTTGAACTGATGTCAAAGTCCATTGAGCCTGGCTGGCCGTAAACACGATAACTGGAATGCGATGGTTGAGTTTTTTAATGGGTCAAATGGGCCAAACAGTTTCGGCATTGTACTCGTCGGAATGTTTGGGATTATTTCCGCAATATTTCAAGAATAACTTGTGATCGGATTATCAGTTAGTTGTAGAACACTAGCGTGCAACTGTTTGCAAAATTTTGTTGGGATTGTATTGTTCTTGGAAAAGGGGAAAAAATTTTCTTCAGAAAATTTCCCAATTTATATTTTTTCTAATAAAATTCATCAGTTTTCGATGAAAATTTACACAGACCTTGAAGTCAATATTTCACAACATTGTACTAATTTTCAGTTTGGTCTGATTATAATTTCCGGAGACTTTGGAGAAAAATATCTGTCAAATTACGTGCTATCGTTGATATTTCCGAAATACCTCAAAAAAATGATCGGATCATTATCAGAGTAAGTAACTTATTGGCTATTACTGATGCCCAATATTCAGCAAAATTTAATGATCATCGTTTCACTAGAATAATTCAAATGAAAATATGAACATTCTCGCTAAAGCTGCTGACTTCACGTGCTTTTCTAAAGGTATCATATTTATCGGTTGATTCTCAAAAAATTTATGGGGTGACATTTTTCTGACGGAAAGTTTTTTTTTTACCGCAAAACTTGTGCTGCACCACTAGTAATTCAACATAGATGATGAAGAATTTTTGCTCGATTGGAAATTTGTTTGATGTTTCGTAATTTTTCCGCATCGCCTGATGAAGTTTATTCATTAAGAACTTTGAACATTCAGTAATCTTTACAGTGAACACATATGGACGGAATTCTTATTCTTCTGGCGATTTAAAGATAATTAAGGGCATGCACAGAGCTGGATTTAGGATTTCAGTGCCTGTGCCGAGTTGTCGAAATGCGCCCTTCAAGGAATTTATTTTTCAATAACTACGTAATCTTCATAATTGATATATTATTCTTCATATTTTGAACAATTTCTTTATTCCCAACAAACTCCTGTGTTTTTATAAGGTAAGGAATAATCAGGCGTAATAAAGTATGAAAATAAGTAATAACGAATAGGAACAATAGTGATTTGTTAGGTACCAAAATAATATTTATCGTGATATATGAACATTATAAACATGAAAAAAACTAAAATAAAAGTGTCCGAGAAAATCATAGATCATAGTTGTGCTCAATTGATATTTACGGATTTTGATGAAAAAGTTATTATCCCTTCTTATCGTATAGCAATTAAGCTGATTTTTGAAAAACTAGAGTTCATCTGTAGTTTCTCTATCGTATTTCTTTCAAGATATTGATATTCATTTTCGACTTCTAGACGTATAGACATTTGAGTAATTATTGTACAACTAAATAATAAATTTCAATTCAATCGGATTGGTACTTATAATTTGAGTTATCGGAAAAATATATCGAGCAATGATGTCTTCAGAACTATTGGGCAGATTTTATCTATTAACGAACTCAGCCAACATATGCACACCCCCAACTACCTTATAAATTTGAATTTGTTCGGACAGAATATAGTTTTTCACGAATAATTTCCAGGCGCGCTTGGACGATAACTGTATTGCACATAATATATTCCTAATTTTTGAAGTGATGTGATATAAATGGTGATGCAATGTCCGCCGCTGCATAGAATAACCCCATATGCTAGAAAACAGTAGTAGACACCAGGGGGGTGAAACTGCTGTGCTAATCTTGGAAACAGGCGACCCCAGCATTTAGAAAGAGAAGCCTCTCTTTTTCTACAAAATATTTGAATGACATCGTAACAGTTTCGCTAAAATGAAACCAAAATACATAAATAATCATGTTTAATTTCAGATTATAAGCAAGTAAGTGGCTTATTCAGATTGTGATCGGATCCAATGGACTAAGTAGCCAAAAATCAGGTTCCATTTTCTGTTTAGAAGCTCTGTTCGATAATGATTGAACTTGGATCGTTCGAAGTATGTTTTGGGTCCAATTATTATATTGTTTGCGTATTTCACTAATCTTTGTGAATGAACAGGATGTAATTGGACTGGAATTATTTCTGTTAGAGAGCTAGCTTCTCTAAGATTTCTTAGCATCAAGAAATATTTTTATAATGTTTTCTGAAAGAAAAAATCAGTAATTTCAGAAGGGGTCGAATTACTGGCTGCTTCTAGTTGGGAATTTGAAACGCAACAAATATGTTTTGTAATAACTGGACGTTTCAATTTTTCCGTTTCATTCCCACGTAAAATGTATTCTGAATATGAATAGTTATTGTAGTAAGGTTTCCGTAAATTCATAGACTGTGTAATTACTGTTCATTGAAGTAAAGTATTATATTTTGGATCAATGAGAATCTTACAACAAATTAACCCTTCTGACTAGTAATATCTGGAATCAATCATAATCAATATTCATTCTGTAGCGAATATGTGAGATATATTTGACTAAATAAATTTTAAAATAATTCGTTTTTTTTGATTTTTGATTTATAGCGGACAATAAAATTCCAATATTTCATATGTATGAAGATACCTGCATGAATATTTGAATCGCTGTCATTTTTCCCGCCACAAAGTAAAAAAGTCCAAGCAAAAAATTCATATTTTTGCGCTCATAGTAAGCTTGCTTACGTCCGTGGCAAATTTTTCGCTACACACTAGATCCGACTCTGGGCAAACAGTACCTCGAATACAATAGGAAAACATTTGAAGGCCACATTTCTTTTTTTCCAAAAAAAATTTTGGGTTCAAATGGTTGAGAAAACAGTTAGTAGGTGTAATGTTTTCACCCTTTTTTATTCGAGAATTTTAGGAAGAATAAAACTGAAATGGAGTGGAAATAAAAAATAAATAGGAATAAAACACCACGTTCTCCTATACTAACGTCAATATTCTAGCTGCTATTGGCGTCGTTGCAGCAAGCAAAACGTAGGTGAATGTCTGACCTTGAGATGTTTATGAGGTTTCATGAACCTTGAATATAGCTGTGTTGCCGAAATCCACGAAGCCGCAATTTACTAGCCAATTTCTGAAGAAAGCCATAAACTCGACCTAATTTGCTGTTTGCTCTTGACAAATATTTTCTTCCTCTAGGAAGTTCCATATGAACTCCAAGCCTTGAAGATGTAGAATCTATGAACTGGACGTTCATCCGTTTGTCGCAGAAACAATTGAAATTGACTTGATGACTTGCCAGAGTGAAACATCTAGTCCCTAGTGGTATAGTACATACCCGTATGGTGGTCATAGCAAATTGCTAGGAATAACTAACTACTTGTAGATAACATGATGTGGCTATCTCGAAACATGAGGAAATATTGGTTAATGTGCAATCGTTGAATATTTCTCTGTTTTTAAGTTCATGCCGCACAATTACTACGGTTACGAAATTCAGATAGCTGACCGAAATGATACAAAGTCTTGAAAAGAAACGACTTAGTGGCAAGACATCTGTAGAGTTGAAAGAAGGTTTGTAGGTTTGGAGCTGAATTAAGAAGGTCGGAATCATAAAAGTATTACGATTCGAAATTTTACTCTCAGAATATTTCTAATATTTTTCTATGGAGTTGGAATTTGGTACACGTTTGCGTAATGAAAATTCAAAGTTTCATGCAGAATTTTTCGGGATGGTATAATCAGAATATCGCAAAACTTATTTTTTCTCAACATCAGACGTCGTGGGGTTGGATCAGTACCTGACTGGACAATCTATCTATGATATCAAAATCTGGAAATTTCATTGAGTACCTATAAGAAAACGTACTATCGTATTCAGAGGAATGTACCTTTTCAATTTTTGTATCATCCATACAGGTAGCATTCTCCACGTCTCCATCGGATAAAAACAATTCGAATTTTTGAATATCGAATTAATCCAATCCGAATGAATTATAACGAAAATCTGAAAAACTATGAGCATAAAAACCTTTTTCGTCAACTCACTAGGTATGTAGAGTTGAAAAATGGCATGGGATGACATATGTAGGATCAGAATTGAATTAAGGCCCATAATTCATTCCATAAATCAAATTCAGGTGCCATACAATAAATGTCTGTAGGGGATATATATAACACGTAACGTCAATTCACTGGAAGTATTTCTAACATTGAACGTAGTAGGGTGGATGATTAATTCGAATCCTCTACACCTTCATATTCCACAGGTCACTATTATTTATGTTCAATCATCATTATTGATAATAATTATCATCAAACTCTTTGAGGATTCAAGTAAGGAACGTAATTCGAACTTTGCTGCACAACTAACTCATGAGGTACGACCGATGATAAACACAATAATTCCGAAAGAACCAACTTAGAAACCTGATATTTGTATAGTATGTTTGGACACCAATTACGAAGGCCGAGTCAGTGAATGGGTCAAATCCACCTAATGATTTCGCAGATATACCCATTCAAAATTTTATTTTCCCAATATTTCCAAAAAGACAGATTGAGTCGATTTGACATCCAGTACTCGATCGGAAAATTACATATCAAAGGCTCATACAGAATTTCTTGAGGATTATATGATTATAAGATCGCAGAATATTGAATATATTTGAAAAAAAAATTTTTATTTCTTCTTCAAATTGTTCTGATGACACGATCTTCACGAAATCTCGCACAAGGTTGTTCATCAGCATTTCGAGCTTTGTACCTAGTTCAGTTATGTTATTAGTTCATTTTGAGTAAGCAGTTTAATGCTTCTAAATAATTATCGGCACGATGCATTCAATCACAAGAATATGAAATAGAATGGCTACTGTGACGACTGACGACGCTGTGTTTAGTACTGCATAGCATATAACTTGAGATGTTGAACAAATATGTTAGTTGTTTTCTGATCGTTCCTCTCGATATTTCGTGAGGTGTATTTGTTTCCATTTTTTATGACATGACTCAGACCATTTTAGCTGTAAGTGAATTTCCCTATGTATTGATGATGGTTTGTTGCCCCCATTTAAATATAATTAAAAACCAGTAATCGTTCTTTTCTTTATATTTAGAATCCTAATTATCACCGAGATTCGCACCTGATTTCACCAGTTGTAGTTTCCTTTTATTTTTGCTGGTGACAATTATATAAAATGCTATTACGTTTGTGTTTGTCTCCTTTTTGATTTGAATGTTTATTATGGTGAAAAAAAATTGTGTTTTTCATTGTAGAGCCCTGAAGATGATTTTTGCATGAAATCGAAACTAGTAGGCCTTGGTTCAAGAAGTGGTTTAGTTCTGAAAACCTGACCTTTATCCTTCCAACCAAAATCATCATAGAACAAGGGTCTCAAAGTCTACACTCATGTTCATTGGTATTTTCAAACTAGCAACCATGGTCCGTCATGCTTGATTAAGTAATTTTTGAGTTATTCTGAGGTTAAATCACTAAATTTTACATAATTTTTTCCAAATCTCTCTTGGCATCTAGTACACTGCTTCGAAAATGGAGTACAAGGTTCAGGGTAAATTTTTTTCAAAAAAGAAAAATAGAATCATGGAAAAAATTTCCTGTCCACCAACAGTACGATATCAACTAAGTTTTGCCTAGTTATGCTTCAACTAACTTCCAAGTTGCAATACAATCGGTCAGGTACTTCCTGAAATACCCCCAAAATTCAAATCACTATAACTCTGAAACCGTTTAGCCGAATTCGCCCATAAACGAACCTACACTGAAAGTTTAAAGACGATAGAGTTATCAGTACGGTGATAATCGTGCCTACAGCCGGCCGAACAGAATCGATTTGGTATCATTCGCCATCAGTGACTCCAATCTAGTGGTTTGGGACCATCAATTCGACAAATTGCAGACATTCTGATAAAACGATAGCACACTGTGCCCCAGTACATGCGAGCAAAAATGAGATCACGAACTTATTTTTTCTGGTTGAAACACTTTTGATGTCACTGAGTGTATAAACATGCATGGGAATATTCTCGATGAAATACAATTCCAGACAAGGTGATTTGTGATTCTATTCAGAAGGACACATTTTTCCCATATTGAACATTTTAAAGGATTATTCAGTGTTCTAACCAACAAAGATTCCATAGATTTTTCTTAAGAGCAAACAGTACCGTGGGCTGGTAAATTGCGGCTTTGTGCATTTCGACAACACAACCACATTCAACTCTCATAACTCCCCGGTGATATCTCAATGTTAGGCACCTGCCCGCGGTCTGCATGCTTTAACGGTGCCGATAGCAGCGAGAAATATTAGAATTCGGGGAAATTTCGACGTTTATAGGAAAAAACGGGGTGTCGTTCTGCAGCCTTCAGTGATTATTTTTGAAAAACTTATTTTTGATATACTCAATTCCTTCGTGAGAATGCGTAATGTGAGTTATTTTTCCAGTTGTCACTCCATTTTAATTTTATTTTCCCTAAAATTCTTGAATATAAAAGTGGCAACATTGCGCATTCATACAATTTTTTTAACTTTTTGCACCCAAAAAATTTTTCGAAAAATACGAGCTTTGGCCTTCGAAAGTCACCGCGTTATATTCGAGGTACTGTATGCTTCTAACTAGGAATAATATTTAATAAACGAGCAATTGTTTTGACCCCAAACATTTCAATTTTAATATTAAAACAAATAAAAACACTTGACTACGTTCACAATTTTTAATTTAAAATATCTTTTTGACATGCATGTTTCGGGTTTTATCCCATTATCAAAACTGAAACGAAAATACATGGGACTACACAAATATACATCACATTACAGATGTTAACACCGGAGATAAGCGGAACTCCAATTGATCATTAACAATTGGTAGTTTTTGTTTATGTGCCGATGATATTTCTAAAATTTCTAGAAGGTCTAGTCTTTTTCCTTTCTCTCCTTCATGCAAGATTGTTGTTTTATTAAAATCTATAAAGTGGTTGCAAGTTATACAATGTGTGGAGAAGCCAGTTGTGGATTTGTTTTGAAGAATTGACTTCTTATGTTCTTCCACTCTGACTTGGAGAGAACGACCGGTCTGACCGATGTAAAATGCAGGGCATTCGTTACAGAAAAGTTTATATACACCACTCTTTTCTGAATGATTCAGTCGATCCTTACCACTAGAAAACATTGATCTTAAGTTCTTCTTATTTGTACATATAATATCAATATTATTTTGGCTTAACCTATTACAAATTTTGTCGCTTACTTGCGGAATATAATTGACATATACAAATTTCTTTAATTGGTTTTCGAAAGGACTTGGGTAAATACTTCTTAACAGTCTATCGTATTGTTTTCTAAATATAAATTTATCTATTATGTCAGGGAAGAAGCCATTGTTCTTCGCTAATAATTTTAACACTCCAACTTCTTTTTTGAAATTATCATCTGACAATGGAGTTGAAATTAATCTATTTACAAGGGAATGAAACGCTGACATTTTAATTCGATATGGATGTGAACTACTGTTATGAATCAGAGTGTCAGAAAAAGTGGGTTTTCTGTATATATCAAATTCAAGATGGTCATCTACCCTTTTGATTTGAATATCTAAAAAATTAAGTGATTTATTGTCATTCTCTATTTCCAAAGTGAATTGAACAGAACTATAAAATGAATTGATCAATCGTAGGAAAGATTTTAGTTCAGAAGCTGAGCCAGTCCAAATACAAAAAACGTCATCTACGTATCGCTTCCAGTATAGTACAAATACAGTCAGATCAATATATTCTGAGGAAAATATCTTCTTTTCCAAAGATGTCATGAATACCTCACTGAGTAATTGTGATGAAGGAGAACCCATTGGTAGACCATTCACTTGTTGATAGCATTTATTGTTGAATTTAAAATAACTTTGTCCAAGGCATATTTCGAGCAGTCTCATTGTCTCTTCTTTTATTTCTGTAGTAAGTGAAAGGTTATCGTGAAGTTGTTGGCTGACCAAATCTTTGATTTCTGCAGTTGGTATTGATGGAAATAAATTCACTACATCGAATGAAACTAATATAGCATTTGAGGGAACTTTAAGTGTCTTTAATTCGTCTGTTAACTGGACTTTAATTTTTTAGATATTCAAATCAAAAGGGTAGATGACCATCTTGAATTTGATATATACAGAAAACCCACTTTTTCTGACACTCTGATTCATAACAGTAGTTCACATCCATATCGAATTAAAATGTCAGCGTTTCATTCCCTTGTAAATAGATTAATTTCAACTCCATTGTCAGATGATAATTTCAAAAAAGAAGTTGGAGTGTTAAAATTATTAGCGAAGAACAATGGCTTCTTCCCTGACATAATAGATAAATTTATATTTAGAAAACAATACGATAGACTGTTAAGAAGTATTTACCCAAGTCCTTTCGAAAACCAATTAAAGAAATTTGTATATGTCAATTATATTCCGCAAGTAAGCGACAAAATTTGTAATAGGTTAAGACAAAATAATATTGATATTATATGTACAAATAAGAAGAACTTAAGATCAATGTTTTCTAGTGGTAAGGATCGACTGAATCATTCAGAAAAGAGTGGTGTATATAAACTTTTCTGTAACGAATGCCCTGCATTTTACATCGGTCAGACCGGTCGTTCTCTCCAAGTCAGAGTGGAAGAACATAAGAAGTCAATTCTTCAAAACAAATCCACAACTGGCTTCTCCACACATTGTATAACTTGCAACCACTTTATAGATTTTAATAAAACAACAATCTTGCATGAAGGAGAGAAAGGAAAAAGACTAGACCTTCTAGAAATTTTAGAAATATCATCGGCACATAAACAAAAACTACCAATTGTTAATGATCAATTGGAGTTCCGCTTATCTCCGGTGTTAACATCTGTAATGTGATGTATATTTGTGTAGTCCCATGTATTTTCGTTTCAGTTTTGATAATGGGATAAAACCCGAAACATGCATGTCAACAAGATATTTTAAATTAAAAATTGTGAACGTAGTCAAGTGTTTTTATTTGTTTTAATATTAATTACGATGTTTCACCAAGTGTTGAGCGAGCAATCAATTTCAGTCATTTCAATTTTGTTGAATTCATATGATATAACACAATAATTGATAATGGGTGCCAACACTCATTTACATTTTGTATAAATATATCAAATTGAGTATCAATTCTTCCAATTATGTGAAAGGTTCAAGGCAAATTTCAATCGTGCCATTCGGTAGATTGGAATGCTATCAGAATGTCCAACACGCTGTGAAAAGTGACGTTTCCTGGCAGAAAAGCTTTGAAAAATTTTCCATTCGAATTTTAATCTAAACCATTCGAACCGCATTCAAACCGATTTGGGCATCTGCTACGAATTAATAGTTTTGAAAATGATGTAGTCAGAACCAGAAGCAGTGATTATTTGTAACTGGACAATTTTCATTAACAAAAACTGAAAAGGGAACGTTATACAAAAACCCACAAATCGAATTTGTACCGAAATTGAATTAGATTCGAATGACTGTGTATAAATAATAACGATTTAGTTGATTAATCCGTGCTCGGAGCCCTGCAGAATGAATTTGTGGTTTCCGGAATTGAAATTCACGAAAAGCTCGACAGAGAAAAAAACGATTCGCCATGAAAACAGCCACGTTATGAAATGTACGAGTAACTGTTTGTTTGTGGGCTATGGCTCACGGAAAGAAAATCGCATGTTCCTCGCACTGAAAACGCACGAAATCTCCACTAAATTGTGCCTGAGGAAATGGAATATTTCCTCGGAAAAGCTGAAGAAAAAAGTATTGGATTCACGGCCTTCCGAACGTATGAACTAATGGAAAATCTCCAATATTTTCAGCTTTAAGGCGTTCATTATTATTGCGAATCTGCAAATACAATTTGATCGAAAATGAAAAATGTTCTTGATGGAAAAATTCTGCCGTGGTGGGTAATCCATGAGTATACAGGGTGATCCGCGATTACTGTACATCGTTTGATGGTGAATAGCTAGTACATTGGGATACCACACACTCTGGAACCAGTTCTGAATCAGCCAGAGTGTGCGCATATGGAAATTAGGGTTCCAACAAAGTCCGAACTGATTCTGAAATTGCGAGAAATAGCGAAAGAAGATCACCAAATATTTCAGGAAGTGAAGATTCTTTTTCGTCGGACTCAACACTTATATAAAAAACCGCTCCGTCAACGAATCTGAACAAGGGCGTGACAAATTGTCTGACCTAACGTTAGTTCTTTTCTAGAATTTGTTTATTGTCATTTCTTTGCAATCGCGCAGTCTACCACTTATAACCTGAGTCCTGATTTGTGCGCCGTGCATAGGCATAGGGATCCACGCACATTACAATTTTGAATCATTGAGTGAAAACTGAATTTTTGAGAACTTGTTTCTGGATCAACACGTAAACTAGGTGAAATAATAATAAAACATTTCTACTCCATTCACATTTATAAAGGCATAAAAGTTTGATACACTCCATCGTGTCTATTTTTGAAATGTTAGGTTATAGTAATTTTACCCTAAGATAACTACGCAAAGTTGTGTACTCTACACAAAAGTTGCACCTACTGTTTATATAACTCAACCGAACCATAGAGTATGTAAAAATTGGCAACGTCCAGCCGAATTATTTTGACCTTAAAAATATTTCACCAGTGCCAACCTTATGCCGGCCACATACGTTACGTTACGTTCTACCGGAGAGGTTGACCTGCGCGGATCAACGGGTGCATATTGAAACAGACCTGCGCAGACCTCCGACCATCACATACATGTACCGGCGTCAGGCTTGAAACTTGAAACCAGGAAACCTGCACAGATCAACCTCTCCAGTAGATGTGCGTATGTGGCCGGCGTTACTCAGTTCTAGTTACAAAAATTTGATAAATACCAGTAAAACATGTCATTTTAACTAGCTTGCTCCGGAAAACCGGAAATTATCCTTCAGTGATGAAGAATTCTTTGTCAAATTCAGTCATTTCCGTGACGCCGGACGTCCATATGTGCTGTCTCTTTCCGAAGAACATGAACCGAGATTCTTGAAATTTCAATTATGGGGTTAACCTATAATATATAATATATGTATGATATTTTTTCCTCGATATCTTGAGAAGTAGTTAATTGTATAGTATCGACGTGCAACTTCATGCCGTGAAAATCATATGGTTCGAATATCAAAATTTTTCTAAAAATTTTCAAAATTTTTTTTTGGTTAAAACACATCTTTCAGGAAACCCTCAGATTTCTATGATCTCTGAAGACAATATTCAACAATAGTTTAGCTCGATCACAACTCCTTTCCGAATATATTGGATAGAAATTTATCGTTAATTCGTTTGGCTGAACTTGAAAGCTCTTAACCTCAAGGCAGTGCTCTTCTATAATTTATACCTTCATCTGAATGTATATCATTCAAAATGATGAATATCAGTTTATTTTATGCTTTTCTATGAACTTGTCTTTTTGGCTATCTGTTAACACCAAAACGATACCTTAGTGATGTTGCAAACTCATTATTCAGATGGTCATGTGCTCATTGAAAACGCTGTAAGTTGGAGGGGGTGTGAAGCTTTATATGAGGGTTTCTTGTGTATAAAACGGACCAGAGAAACTACTTTGGCAGTCTAATCACTACTAAACCGGACACACCCTGTACTATAGCCAATGAATGAAATCCCACAAAGAATAACTTCGGGTAATGATTTTTTGGCAATGTAGTAGTCTTACACCAATAATAGAAAAAATGATATTCTCAGAAAATGTTACCAACATTTAAGCAGAAAATATTGAAAATACTTCTGACGATCCTGAATACACGCCTAGGCATCGACCGAGGCAACTGGCAACGACGAAACAATATCTTCGATGTTTGCTTGCGAAAATTTTGCAAGATCCTGTGGAGGTTGGTGCAATTTGGACAGTTTTCTCCCTGTCATATCCCACACACGTTTAATGGGATTTAAATCCGGTGAACGGGGTGGCCCCGGCGAAGTGTTAACATCAGCTTTTTGGGAAAAGTCCATAGTTCGACCATTGCCATTGAGATAAAGCATTGGCGTGGATTGTGCGACATCGTAAACATAACGCAGAGGTGTTGAAGTATCTCAAGTAATTAGAAGTAGTTATCAGTTACCATGAATAAAAACCCCCAAATCCATAACTTCAACAGTGCTGTGTTGTCTCAAGAGCAAACACAATACAATCTCGCTTTCCACGGCGGCGTCTCAACACTTCTACGGCCATCTTACCTACCTTGATAAAGTAGCAATTTGTTACTGAATACGACAACATGCCTTTCTGGCTCCCACTGCTGCAGTTCTCTGCTCCAGTTCAAACGTTAACGACCGTGATCGGCAATTGAAGGCAGCACTAACCGTGGACGGTATGAGAAGAGTCCAAAGAACTCGAACGCGGCGATATAACGTACGTGTGGTAACAGATCTACCCTCCCACGATTCAAGATTCACCGATCGATACAGCAGGCGCTGTCTTTTGGCTTTCTAGAGAGAAAAGAACACGAGAAGAGAGATTGGATATATCCCGGTACGTCACGGAAGGCGCGAAGTTTCGTCCGTTTGAACAGAAAATATGCGGAGCCAAATTTAAAAGATCGTTTTCCCGTTGAAAATTGAGGTTTTTGACGGCGGTTGAAGTTTCCCAGTAGTCTTAAGGATAGTACCTATATTTGATTCCAATGATGGAAAATATTCACTCGATAGAAATGCGAGATTTGTCAAATCGCTTATCTGGGATAATTCTGGTATCATCGAACTCGAGGCATTTTGTTGCGCCCAACTATGGCTCAACGCAAGTCGACTGCTGGCTGGATAACAACTTTAATCAACTAGGTATACTATTAATGTAACATGAACCGCTTTCTTCATAAGAAGGACAAAAAAACTTTGTATATGGTTATTCTTTGGACAAAAATGAATGATGTAGCATTATCAATGTCACTAAATGAGTATATCGGTATCAAATGCAAATTGTTCAGGCGTAGAAAAGCTAACCATTCATAATATGCTTACATATTCAAACCTCCATCATCGAGACGTGAAAGGATCATCAGACCTTCCATAAAAAATCAGAAAAGGGTAATAAATAGTATGAATTAGTGAGCAGCTGCAATCTGGAGCAGAATGATTCTGTCTACTACGCTCCATTCGTTCCGGGGCACAAATGTGTCCAGTATGTGTGTATATGCGGTCCAGATAGGCTGAAATCTCATTTGCATAGCCACAAGATAATTCATTGAGAATTTATAGGTTTTTCAGCCACACGACTAACGAATAAATAATATCTTCTGAACCCTTTTTCTGGGTTTCCTTAGCTCATTTTCCACCAAATGAATCTGCTTACCCTACCTGGATTAATTAATGACGAGCGATCCAATTAATTGATAATATACAGGATGCTTTGTGATATTACAGCAGTCCATTATAGGGCATTGTTTTATGACCAAAATAACGTACAATTCGAAAGCATTTTCCATATGGATCAACAATAACTACTGTATATTCTGATTTTGTCTCAGATACAATTGAATTTCAACAATTCTGACAAATTTTTAGCGCGGTGTCCACAAAAACCTTTTTCTACTTATTCTGCAAATAACTAGCGGTTGAAAAATAGAAAGTTTGGCAATTTTTAAGAAACCCTTTAATATGTTTTCCACTAAATCTTAAGCAGGAGTTATTCAATTCAAATATTATCGTTCAAAGGAATAGCTCTTTGGTGTATGAGATATAAGCAATTTTTTGAAACGATGTTGTCGCATGAAAAAAAAATTATATGGAAACAATAATAATAAAGCTTATTTCGGTGAATGAACAAACCAGTCGCTGCGGTATATTAAAGTAAATCCTGTATGTGATATATATGAAAAATTTGACACCTTGAAGCTGTCCATGCAGATAAAATAGAGGAAAAATAGGAATAAAACCAGAGAGAAAACTACACAATATGGTTAAGATGAATAACAAGGAAAAATAGTAAGGCAAAATAAAGTCAGGCAGTAATAGAATCACTAGAATAACTGCATAGATTGGAAGATAAAAGCAAAAGGTGAAATCAATAAAGCAGAAGAGTAAGGAGATCGCAAAACAACGGAAGCAGAGCAAAAGTTTATGCACTGAAAATATTTGTGAACGAGAATCATATTCTCATTGTGAAGTGAGTGTCATGAATATCATCGTCGATTTTAGTTTTACAGGTAATTATATTTCTCCATTCGGTTTAAGGTCTGGATTGTCGTTATAAGGTGAATATTTGTCTTGTCCGGTTATTAAATTCCTCAAAAGTCATTCAAGAAGAAAATGATCAACTCTCTAGTTCCACTTGCCATCTAAAATATCATCTATTTTTCGAACTCTTTCAAAATTTCATATATTTAAGGGGATCAGGAACCATATTCAAAATCTTCGGTGTTTAGTAGGTGTAAACTGAACAATGAGATATTTCAAATACAGCGTTTCCATGCTTTTCAGACTCCATCCAAAAACAAAATATAACTTTGAATCACTTCATTGTTTATATTTATTTCAATATCATTAATAAAATAATTTCATTGTAAAGGAAATTGCTCCTGAAAAATAGAATATATCGCATTTCTTTTTTAACATGCCTATGAGCTCTCGTTGAAATTTAAAATGAATATAATTATTGAACTTGTGAATGAGATAGCTCTGAGTGTCTAAAGTAATTGCCATTTCACGAATTCCAAAAAAGTAATAAAGTGAATTATCACTGATCATACTCTTCCAATGATTCCGCGGATATGTCCATTCAAAATTTTACTTTCCCCTATATTTCCAAAAATATATACTGGATCGAATTGAAATTCATAAATTGGTCGAAAAAAGACGACAGGAACTTTTATGCCAAATCTTAGCGAAATTTAACAGAGAGCTTTCTCAGAGCAGCTTCTTTCCATCAGGAAAGAAGCTGCTCTGAGATTTTGCAATCATCTGGTCCTACCTCAATTCTGCATGAATTTTCGAAATGTCATTTTTGAGCCGAGTACTAGATTCAAATTGGATGCGATATGTATTCTTAGAAATATTTAGGAAATCGTAGGGCGAATTTCACTAATTCACGTATTCGACATTCTTTAATATAAGGTTCAAACTTGCTCTACAAATATCGAGCTCCTAGGATGAATCTTTCGGAGACTTTTGAGTTAACGATCGATCAGAACAATCTAGTTAAAGACTGGAATTTGTCGAGCAGGAGGGCTCAAGGCCAATCGAAAACACAAAAACTTCAAAAAAAAACAACACCCAATGATTCCGTAGATATGGGAATTGAACTTTTTATTTCATCACTATTTCCAGAAATACAAACTGGAGCGAATCAGAATCACTGGATTTTAATTGGATTAAACTGGACTGAAACTGACTGAAAACTGACGCCTTGAAGGTTAATGCGGAATTTCTTCAGGATTATATGATGGGATGAATTCAGAAAATAGACTCATGGAAAAAAAACTTTTTACGATCATTAAAATAATACAGATTTTTCTATAATACATTTACATAAAATCTTTCGATATTGAGATCTTATTACAATATTCTTTTATTGTCTTGAACTTTCTACATATGAATGACAAATTCAACTATTATATTAACTGACATATAATGATTGAAATCAATAATCAGTTGATATAATAATTGGATTTGTCATTCATAAGTAGTACGTTAAAGACAATAAAAGTATATCGTGAGATGTCAATATCGAGAGATATCATGTAAAGGTATTAAAAAAAATCTGTAATTTTGATGAATGCAATAATAATCATCATTTAATGTTGAAAAATTTCGATTTTTTTTTCTTCTCATGACATGATCGGCACGAAATTTTGCGAAAACTTGTGCGTCATCATTCTCATCTTAATCAAGTTACCAAGTTTCACCATGACTGAATCAGTAATTTTCAACTTATTGCGGAATAACTAGGTCCTGACCTCACGTCAGTGCTTAAAACAATATTACAAATGAAAAAATAAGTATCACCGAAACTGAAGTAGATATTGCCTATTCAAAAAGAAATATGAACCGAGAAACCCTGGACTGATGTCAGTGATTTTCTCGTATTTCTATTATCGAAATTTTTAAAACATCAATCAAGAGTGTTCGAAGGAAAATGTGTTTGGTAATTGTTATTTTTGCGCGCATGTTCCGGGGAACGGCGTTCTATCGTTTTCTCCAAAAGTCTGTAGGTTTCCAAATTCGACGGTTGAGTTCGACTATGGGCCGAATCGGTCAAACTATTTCGGAATCATTTGAAAATTTGAGGTATTTTCCTTAATTTTTCAGGAACAACTTTAGCATTGGATTAGATCTTGACAGTTGGTTGAAACATACATTGCGTATTTTTGCAGAATTTCATTGGGATCTTATCGTATGTGCATCAAAAAACTTTTTTGACATTTTACTTCTGATAAATTAACTTCAATATTAAATATCATAGACCTGGAAATGTTATTGTCACTTTGACATCGATAAAAAAGGTGCATCCTTTTTTATCGGATAAAAACTTCTCTTCCTCAATATGTCAATTAGTCTGTCAGATTTTTGAATTTTGAACATAAAGTGCTTTCATTTTGAATCGGTCTGGTAATTATTTAACTTTGTTGATATAAAAACCCAAAAGATGAATCGTTTTGGTGAAGTTTCATCCATATATTCTGTCGTTAATTTATCTTGCCAAAAAACACTCGAGCTTTTCTTTTATCAGATAAATTTCTCTTCAACTCAAAGTTTTACCAATCACTAAATTTGCTCGAAAAACTGACATTAGATAAAATCGCTCCACCTTCGGTGTCGCGATTTTATCATGTCAGTTTTTCTCGTAAAATTATTGATTGGCAAAACTGTTTCGTTGCAAAGAGAAATTTATCCGATAAAAAAAAAGCTCTTGTGTTTTTACTGTTGAAAAAAAATTCAGAATTGAAAAAATATTGCACAAATATTGAACCCCATATTTCACAACAGTGCACCAAATTTCAGTTCGCATTATAATTTTCGGATATATGGCGAAAAAATTTGTCCAATGTCGTGGTTATTTTCTCGGTATAGTTGTCATTTTCGAAATAGCTCAAAAAATACTGATTCGATCATGATGAAACTTGGTAACTTGTTTGAGAATGCTGCTGAACTACTTGCTGTTAAATTTTGCTATTATCGTTTCATTAAAAAAATGCAAAAATATTTTGAACCTTGTTTTCAAACATTCTGATTTTTGCGATTTTCTGCTAATATCAACCTCACGGAATTCCTTTATGAGACATCAAGCTGTCATTTTCCAATCAAGTACCGGTTTCAATTAGATCCAATCTCTATTTTCGGTAACATTGGGAAAATGAAATTTCGAATGTTAATATCTGCGAATTCATTGATTGGATTTTACCCACTCACGAATTCAGCCTTCGCAATCAAGGTTCCAACGTACTCATCAAGTTGTTTCTTTTGATAGTTATTGTGTTTATGATCGGCCGTGAGAACGAGTTCTTGAATGGGTTTAATCCACTTAATGATTCCGTAGATATACTCAGTCAAAATTTTGTTTCCCCAGTATTTCCAAAAATACTGATTGGTTCGAATTGAAATCCAGTACTTGATGGTAAAATGCCAGTTTGAAAGTTCATGCAGAATTTCCTTACGATTGATCGAAAGATCATCAAATCGTTCCATTGGGAGATAAAGGTGCGTTTTACCATACATAAAAAAACGGAATTTTAATATGCGCGCAAAAGCTGCTGACAACGTCAGTGGTTCTCTAGAAATCTCACCGATAATTTGAACTTGTTACATTTCGCTGAAAATTCCGAAACGCTACGTCATTCCCCCTCAGATCATTCGGTTCATTTAGAATAGGTTTATTGGGTTCATACCATTCATTTCTCTTAGCTGAAAAATTCGTTAGTGAAGGTTCGGTTCCCTAAATTAAGGCTAAATTGGCGATATTTTTATTGCCATTCAATGGTCATAAGTCTTCTTCCTAGAGCACTAATTCAGCCACATCAGGTGAGAGGCCAATGGGCCAAAACAAATTAGAAGGTAGAATTAATTGTATCTATTTAATTAAATTGGATTATTTCGGTGTTGCTTGCTAACCCTGAAAGTACGGGAATTTCCCTAAATATTCGATAAAACATTCCCTTCGACCATTTCCTATGGATTATAAGTAACTGCTGGTTGATTGATGAAGTAGTTTTTTCTTTTATCTCCAGAAGCAAATTATCTAATGAAATGTGAAGAGTATTGTAATTTCAATCAGTGTCTATTTCTTTTTGCAATTGATTACTTAATTATTCAAAACGATGCAACGTTCCGTGCGACTCTCTTATTTTTATAGTCGATGAGACAAAAAATTTATTTCTCAAATTAATCGTAAGTGCAAGGTGTTTGTTGATTTGATTTACCTAATCTTTTCTTAACGTTTTTGCGTGGAAAATCATTGCTTTAAAATTTTGAAATCTTTGAGACCGATAGAAATCAGGAAGAAAATATTCTAGAAAAGCAAATAGGTTCAAATTCGTTGCCAAGGCCGTAACCTTTCCTAGTGGAAATTTTTGTCGTCCTTTCTCATATGATCCTCATGGAATTTCCCATCAAGTACTAGATTTCCATTCGATCCAATCTGTTTTTTTGAAAAAATAATGACATATCTCTTTTGGAATATATCCTTGGCTAAAAATTGTATCAAACTGAAATTTGAACCACACTTGTGACTTGTAGGTATGTGCCGAGTCTAATTGAAATTAAGTGAATTTCTTCTAACAGGATAATTTTTTTCAAGAAATTTGTGGAAAATTACCGAGAAAAATTTTATAAGATTGAGATTCTTGAGATTTCAAAAAAATAAGCTCAAAATCTAAAATAACAACGAAACTTCAAATATTTTTTCCATATCAAAGAACTGGATAGCGAATATAATTGAAATTTGGAGAACTGTTACTGAATAGTGACTCTAGGGTATGTGCCAAATTCATCGAAATTTTATTATTATCAGTCCCACAGAAACAGAAAATTTTCAGTAAAAACTTGGGAAATTTCCGATTCACATTAAATTCTGCTTCAAGTTGGGCGTCGGCATTATACAACTAACTACCAAATTTTAATCTGACCTCAAAATTTCAAACAACAACGAAATTGGACATGCTTTCTCCTCTATATCTCTGGAAATGAAAATCGAATCGAATTTGAACGAATGTTGATGAATTTAAGTTTTGACAGGAAACAATACCACGTAGTAGTAAATTACAGCTAGGCAACACAGCCACATTTAAATGTCATCAAACCTCGCTTATATCTCAAGGTCAGGCCGCTGGACCCGGTCTACATGCTTCAACGTTGCCAATAGCCGCGTGAAATATTAGAATTCAGAGAAATTTTGACGTTTATAGGAGAAAACGGGGTGTCGTTCTGCAGGCTTCAGTGGGTAGTTTTTGTAAAAAATTTTTTGTGATGTACATACTTAATTGTTCTTTGAAAATGGGCAATGTTAGTTATTTTTCCATTTTTCACTCCATTTCAGTTTTATTTTCCCGAGAATTCTTGAATATAAAAAAGTTGCGCATTCCTACGAATTTTTTCAACCATTTGCACCGAAAAATTTTCTGAAAGAAACGAACTCTGGTCTCTAGAAATCAACTCGTTATATTCGAGGTATTCTTGGCTCTTGAGGTACGTGCGAATTTGATTAGAATCTGATCAAAAGTCTTCAATCAAAAAAATTTTTCAACGAAAATTTAGGAAATTTCTGAATTTTTTTTTGGAAATTCCTATTGGCTGGATCAAAACAATACATTTGATACCATTACTACTTGTGATATTGAGAAATGGATCACAAAATTTCCAATAAAACCAAAATTTCACATATATTTTACCTCTTGATCTCTGGAAATAAAGATCGGTTCAGATTGAACTACTGTTGTTGAATATCAGTTCCAAGGATTGTGCCAAATTTCATTGGAATCTAATCGATAGTCTCCAAGAAAAAAATTCCCGAAAAAACAACATAGAAACTCGATATTCGTGGAGAATGTTGGTTTGGGAATCGATAAAGTCGATAATCGATAAATTTCCTCTTTCCACTATTCACAGAAATATACATTTGATCGAATTGGAATCTTGTACTTGACTGAAAAATTAAAGCTTAAAGGTTCATGCAGAATTACGTGGGGATGATTAGAAGATCGCAGAATATAGAATATTTGAATGAAAAAACCTTAAAATTTATTTTCAGATTTTTATGAGGACAAGATCATTGTGTAATTTTTTTCACAAGCATTTTCAAACATTGACCGACTTGATCGTAATTGTATCAGTAGTTTTTGAGTTTTCCAGAAATAAGAACGATACCGAAGGAAAAATACGAAAATTCATATTTTTTTCCAATTTCTGTATAAATTATAATCGCACAAACTTGAATTTGCCTTGTTGTGAAATGCAGAGTCCAAAGTCTGTGCAAATTTCTTGGAAAATCTGATGAATGATTTCCGAAAACAAAAAATTTTTCCAAAACACTTTTCTTTAAAATTTACCCATTATAAATGAAGAAAAAGCTATATTTTAGTTCGGAATTTAGAACTCTTCGGGACCCATTCAATATTTTACTTTCCCAAAACTTCCGAAAATACAGTTTGAAACGAATTGAAATCCAGTACTTGATTGAAAAATGGCAGCTTGAATGTTCATGGCAGAATTTCGTAATTTATCAGAAGATCTTCAAATTTTCTCATCAAGTGTTTAAGTTGCGTTTAGCGGGGTCAATAGGTGAAGAAGTGACAGCTCTGACAACGAATTTGAACATGCGCGTAAGAGCTAATGACTTCAGGTCAGTGCTTTTCTAGAATTTTCTCATTCATTTTGGAGAGTATAGAATCTCACATTTAGATTCCTTCATAACAAAACATTCTGTATATCTTACTACAATGAAATGTACTGGTTTAGTTCATTCATTCATTTATGAAAAAGTGAATTGCAAAGAAACATAAGTACATAAGGAAACTTTGAATTTTTCGGTGTAAAATTCTCTGCGGTTTTTATTTACTCGTATGGAGCACCTCAGCCAACTTTCCAATAATTCGCTACTGCTGATGTGAAACAAAAAGGAAAGTCGTAATATTTTAAATTGTCTGAAATGCGGGAGACATTTCATGTTTTTCACTGGGGGATGAAACAGGGAAGAGGAACCTTGCAGCAGTTTGTAATTTCTCACGTATATCGTTTACACTGAAGACAAGTGCTACATTCGCTGTATAATATACGAGGGTAAGGAAGACGTTATTTTATAAATTATTACCTTGTGAAACTTACCACTTAACAAGAAATACCGTTCTGACTCTGAAATGGGGTTTTATATTAAGATCAATTTCCTAGTAGTTGAAACATTATGTTTTGAAACATGCCGCAGATGACCCACATCTACATCTCAAGGTCGATATCATTAGGTTCTGATCGCGACTATATCGCCTTGAAATTGCGCTTTAGTAAAGCCAAAAAAATCTAGAAAAGCACTGCCGTGAAGGCAGCAGCTTTGCGCACATGTTCAATGTAGATGACCGCTGCGACAACGAATTTGAGCATGCTCGTAAAAGCTGCTGCCTTCACGGCACTTTTTTTTTAGATTTTTTTTTCGATAAATTACTGGATTTCAATTCGATCTGATCTGTATTTTTGGAAATATTGGGAAAAAAAATTTTGAATGGATATATCTACGGAATCATTGCGCGGATTTTACCCATTCACTAATTCGACGTTCGTAATTATGCCCCAAACCTACTCTACAAATATCGAGTTATTGTGTTTACGGTCGGCCTAACGGCCGGACAGTAAACACAAAAACTCCCGAAAAAAACAACTTAGAAACTCGATATTTGTAGAGAAGGTTTGGACCTAAATTACGAAGGCCGAATTCGTGAATGGGTAAAATCCGCGCAATGATTCCGTAGATATATCCATTCAAAATTTGTTTTCCAATATTTCCAAAAATACAGATAAGATCGAATTGAAATCCAGTACTCCATCGGAAAATGACAGTTTGAAGGTGCATACAGAATTTAATGAGGATAATATGATGAGAAGATCACAGAATATTGAATATTTGAAATGAAAAACTTGAAATTTTTTTTTCAAATTGTTCTAATGACACGATCATCACGAAATTTTGCATTTTTGAACTAGATTCAAAGTTTCATCACGATTAAATCAGTATTTCTCGAGTTATACCGAAAAAACAACGATATCGAGTAGAAAACCACGAAATTCTTCATATTTTTTTTTCAATATCTCCAAAACTAATAGCCGTATCGAACTGAAATTTGGTACCCTGCTGTGTTCAAGATATAACTGCAATTGTTCTTGAATATGAACAATAGTTTCAGGAAAAAACATTTTTTCGGAAAAAATTTTGAAAAAAAAATTTTTTTGAATTAGGTGACCATAAGATTTCAACGAAATTCTGATCAAAGTTGCGCGTCGTTATTCTCCAATTAATTTCCAAGTTTCAATCCAATCGCTCCAGTAGTTTCTGAAATATGAGGACAATAACCTCAAAATTTCAAATTGCTATAACTCCGAAACTATTTAACCGATTTGGCCCATTAACGAACTTAACCGCGGCATTCGGATGCGCAACCTACCCTGGAAGTTTCAGGTCGATAGGATTTTCCGTAAGACCGTAATCGGCCGGCCGGACAGAATCGATTTTGACTCTGGATTCGTCACCAAGTGAGGTTTACTATTTTGTCATCGAAATACACACTAATTCCCTTTCCCATAAAGAAAGCTTTGGAAGGCATACGATAAACAAATTAATTTGTTTGAATACCGATTATAGTATATTTTGGGAAGAGCATTTTAAATTTTAAATATTCACTGCCCTTTCTAGGTATCTATTTATTCTTCTTTTTTTTATGGGTTTTCACTCCCAATATCTGAAACAGAACTATTAAAAATTAAATAAAAATTGTTTTTCCCATGAAAAACGCCCTTGCCGATTGCAGTATCAAACTATTTGTCAAGGGCAGTTTCTTGCAAATCAGATTGCCTAATGAACAATACCGGAACAATACAAACAATAAAGAAAGCGAACTGAGATGTATCAGAGTACAAATCTGACTCTTTCATTAGACAAAGAAGAACATTTCAAGAATTACTCTTTCTCTAATCAAAGCAAAACTGAACTTATTTTTGATTTTTTGGCTTCCATTACTCTCAAAAGGTAGTTAAATTTCAAGAAACTTTGGAATAACTTTAAAGTGAGGATGTTTTCTATGAGTGATAGTTTCTTATATGATTCTTCCAATTCTCTTAAACAAACGATCGAAAAATACCCATACCTTTCCTTTGGGTATCGATTAAAGCTTATTTTGGGAGGATCTCGCATCATTTTTTAAGGATTTTTTTTATGGGAATCCTAAAAAAAATCTGAAAATGATGCTAATCAGGTACCTTTTAACAAAAACTGTGAGAACTACGAAACAGTAGTCATTTCTACAAAAAAGCATGAAAAATGATTCAAAACTAAAAATAATATGAAATGCCGAAAAAGTAATCGAAGAAATATTGTTTTCACATTTTCATGTCTACAAATTTGGTTATTGCAGCATCATAATCCAGACCCTTCGTTATATCACGCCCAACGTCCGATCTTAAACACAATAAGTTCGGCAAGAAACAACTTAGAAACTCGATATTTGCAGAGTAGGTTTGGACCTCAATTACGATGGCCGAATGCTTACAGATAAGATTCAATTGAAATCCAGTACTTGATTGAAAAACCTAGGAAAGCACCGCCGTGAAGGCAGTGTGTTGTATCCATGTGTGTCCTCACATGACCTTTGAGGCGGGACTCTCGTGAACACAAAGTGGAGACTGTATTTCACCCATATTTCGATTAATCATCTTCCCATTCTCCAGGAAGTGTTTCCTTTATGATCTAATGAAAATTTATTGACTTTGATCTTTTTACTCCATGTCGTCCTAATGCATGGATAAGGAAGTAATTAATTCGTAATCTGTGCTCTAATGCGCCTGAAATGTCCACTCCGGTGGAGTACCAGTGATCTGAAGAAGGTGGTCGTAAGCCGATGATCGCAGACTCAACAATACCATGGTCCAGCTGGACTCCAACTACACGACAAAAGCGTCAAGACAAGTCACAAAAAAACTGGAAAAACTAAGAAGCATAGATGCTTATTTTTTCTTTTCATTTCAATTGGGGTATGATATTCTTGTGGTCATTTCTCAGACGTCTACTTCGAAATGTGATAAAACACAAATCGTCCTGGAGGATAGATTATGAATGCAACTGGTAAGAAGCTTTTCACTTCTCAGTGCAATTGTAAAGGTTTGGTCACTTCAAGTTAGTTCAACTGAGGGGAGATTTATTGTGACTATTTCAATCAATTACAATTTGAAGCATATAACTTGAGATAATACATAAACAAAGTAAATCATGAGAAAATAAAGTTGACACACTAGTATTATTATGTGTTGCGATGGTTGAATTTGGAGGTTTCAAACTTTCGGGAATAATTCTCAGTAGATTTCAAGGTTAAAAAGGCCTTGGTCTCGCTAAACGGTCAAGAGAAACGGTCTGGAGTAATCTTCCACATATACATTCAAGTTGGAAAATTGAACTGAACGTAATAAATAGATGCCTTCAAGTGCTACACGGTGTGTCAAAAATTATGAGATACTAAAATTTTGAAAAAAATAACTGATGCAATTGAAAGAGAACCTTCCATGACATACATATATTACAGAGAAACAGAATTGATCTAGTCTCTATTAATGAAAGATTTTTCACACTTTTACTGGATTTTTTTTTGTTGGGGTTACTTATATTTTCATGTAACTTGTTTTACACTTTTACTGGTATATGGTTTACTACCTGCATTGCGTTCGCAATTCTAGTGAAGGGAATACAGCGTTGGATGGAAATTTTTCGAACTGTCGGTTAACATAAACCACAGTGGTATAGATAAAAACCTGGACACAGGTGAGTATGCCCTTCATCCTAAATACATCGCGGCAGCTCTGTGAGTTATGCATTCCAAATATCGCTTTTATGGCCTCCTTCTATTTGAAGAGAACCATCTGCGCAGCGCTACCATGTCCGCACAGTATGATACCATAAACCATTTCAGCATGAAATTAATTTAAGCTCAAGCCTATCACTATTGGTAATCATCCTCATCATTATATTGTAATCAGATAGATGGAGGACGACAGTATAATTCGTCTACGAATGGACTCCAGCTCAATGATAAGTGGAAAGTCACTCTCACATAGAGAATCACTTATACAAATCTTCATTCGTACACATGAGCTGCTGGGTTTCATCCTCGTGCATTAAAAGACCATCAAAGATGTGAACCAATCCTGATAGTGGTGTGGATAAGGTTTGTAACTCGAGTGTGACTCTATGTCCCAAACTATTGATTAACATTGTCGTCTGCATAACTGCACAGTTGATCACTTATCATGTTAACGTGTATGTCGTTCGCGAAAACAACGAATAATATTCGGCCCAGCACTGAAGCCTGTAGTACTCCCAAAGTGATCTGTCGAATCAGAAACAGAGCCATTCCATCTCAACACCTGAAGCCTCTTTGTCAAGTAGGATGCGAGCATATTGAGAGCCTACCCTTTTATACCGTGTAATTCAGTGCATAAGAGTTTGAATCCCGCAATACGAACCAAGGGCATTTTCTATAAATGATAATTTTAATTCAATTTTTGAGTCTTCTTTTTCAAATATTGGGAGTGAAATTCTAAAAAAAACCTGAAAATAATACGAAATCCTTTGTAGATTATCCTATATTCGAAATTTTGTATTCATTCTGAAATGAATATTTATCCGCACAGTTATTCGTTCGAATACAAATGCAAAAATAGTCCATTGTACACTATACGAGTTATGTAATTTTCGAGATGCCAAATTATCATTCACGCAATTAAATCATAAATTCTTGAAAAGTACTGACGTTTTTCATTGACCTTCACGCAGTAATCCTTCAAGCAAGTAATAAATTGTCACTCGATCACTGTTCAAAAATATTGGGAAAATAAAATTTCGAAAGCATATACCTACGAAATCCGATGTAATTTTTTACGATTTAGCATCCACATTTCTAAAGAAAATGAAATTTCGATAATTACAGACATTACAAATGATAATTCGCTGTTTCCCAGATCAAGCGCAGAAAAATTACATGTTTTGGTTTGAAATGCTTCCTGGATATATGCAGTAAGCAGCAAAGCATCGGCTGAAGTCCCGTGCTACTCTGACTTCATTCCCCTAATATTGTGACGTGCTCAAACAGGGGATTGTTATCGAGCCTAATCCATGACTAGCAAATTTTCACGCGAGATATTCCACAACTCCCTAGGGGATCCCCTGTCTTAAGGTTACGAGATAAAGCAGGATTTTCGTCGGACCTACTATGACAGGGATTAGAATAGGGCTAGACACTGTTGTTAAATTTTTGGAATCCACATTTTCAATAACATTCGTTGCACTGGCCAACATAATAGCTCTAATTTAAAAAACTCAGTTGCTTCCTTCAAAGTTTGAGATACCTATTCTGAGCTATAGAATAAGTGCGAATCCTACCAATTCCCACTTTTTATGAGCCACTTGTTCTAGAGTACTGCACTTAATCGATTTTTCCAAATTCTTCTGTAATTTAATCTTTCAGTGAAAATCGTCCTAAAAAACTATTGATGAAGAATCAGATGTCAACAAAGTTTCGAACGGAACGAGCTAGTAAATTTAATTCACGGGGTAGGTTGCTTATCATAATGCGACGGTTGTGTTTCTTAATGGCAGGAATCGGTGAACCGATATCGGAGTAACATAGACTTGAAATTTTGAAGTTATTTCCTCAATATCTCAAGAAGCATCACGCGATCAGATTGAAACTTTTATTTGTTGTGAAATACCGACGGGCAGCTTTGTGGCTTAGCGCAAACTTTCGTGAGGATCGCATAGTTCCAAAATTTTCTATTATTTTCCTAATTGTTTTTCATTATTATTATTTTATTTATTAAAGTCAATATTTGTCAGCTTTGAACCATTTTCAGGTTGATCCGGTACTTTTTTCGGAGATATTGAAAACTGTTTTATGTTTCACGATCCTCTAGTCATATTTTCCCCATGAGCCTAACGGCTGACCGTAAACACAATAACTTCCAAAAGGAACAACTTAGAAAGTCAATATTTGAAGAGTAAGTTTGTACCTTAATTACGGAGGTCGCATTCGTGAATGGGTAAAATCCCTCCAATGATTCCGCTGATATACCCATTAAAAATTTTATTTTCCAATATTTTCAAAAATACAAATTTGAACGAATTGAAATCCAGTACTTTATCGAAAAAAGACAGTTCGAAGGTTCATACAGAAATTCATGAGAATATTATGATCAGAAGATCACAGAATAATGAATACTTGAAAGAAGAAATTGAAATTTTTTCCAAATTGTTCTGATGACACGATCATCACGAAATTTCGAAAAAAGTTGTCCATCAACAATTCCGAACAAGCTGAGTTCCATCATGATCATATTTGTATTTTTTGAGTTATTCTGGAAAAACAACGATATGAAAAAACCACGAAATTTGACATATGTTTTCACAATATGACCAACATTTTTTCCAAATGTTCGAAATATACTGACTGCACGATCTCAACAAAACTCTGCAAAAAGTTGTATGTCCCAATGCTTCAATTCACAGCCAAGTTTCAATTCAATCGCTTCAGTAGTTCTCGAAATATAAGGGAAATAACCTCAAAACTTCAAATGACTATAACTTCGATATCATTAGACCAATTTAACCCATTATCAAACATAACCTTCGCATTTTGAAATGTAACCAACAGTGAAATTTTC
Organism: Myrrha octodecimguttata; assembly: GCA_958510865.1. Classification (NCBI taxonomy): domain Eukaryota; kingdom Metazoa; phylum Arthropoda; class Insecta; order Coleoptera; family Coccinellidae; genus Myrrha; species Myrrha octodecimguttata. The sequence goes on along the minus strand of OY294065.1, from coordinate 17,740,148 downwards.
AAGTCGATAGAATCCTTCGTACGCCCGTTATCGTGGTGACGGTCGAACTGCCGGCCGGTTTTAACGCAGGATTCGGCATCAGTGAGTCCAATCTAGTCGTTTGAGACAATTTTCGGCTCAAAATTCGAAAATTAGAGACATTTGTACAAACCGATAGCATGATGTCTCCCTAGAACATGCGCGCAAAAAGATCAAGAACATTTCCCAGTTTGATCTTTGTTAAAATATGATTCTTTAGCACCATCCATTTCGTTTTCTTCTCCGTCTCAAGGCTCAACATTTCGATTGAAAGATATCACAGTGGATCTCCCCGTTATTTAACATGTTGGAAGCAACCTACGACCTGCGTTTCGATATATTTTATCTCCCCACACATCGCTTTGGTCAGTACAGCTAACTGATTTTATATTAGCTTCTTTCGAATAACACTTAGAATGTGATTCCGATACTCCCTCTTTCTATTTACCTGAAGGTCCATCTTCAGTGACAGTTTCATGCAAATCGTAAATCTGTATACTATATGCATAATTGAATATGTTTCTGTCCTTTCCGAATATGTTCACCCACCGGCGGTAGCTCCGTGGCTAACCTCTAGTTAGCCAAGCGCAAGCCTCATGATCGTTAGGTCTGGGGTTCAAGCCCTTGGCCGGGAAATAACTTTTCCGGATTTTAGGGGGCCGGCCAACCATTCGCTGTTGGGTAAACAATTAACAGTACGGTTCCTAACGTGGCCCAAGGAATTAGTAACAAAGCCTACACAGAACACACCCGGTATCCTAACTCGCACAAGCTTTAAGCTTCTGAGGGGTTTCGTTGAAACCTAGGCTATTCGGATAAAATACAAATACAAATCCATCGAACTATTACTCACACCAAAAATAAGATTTAAAAATCTTAACACAAATTTATTTGTACATGTCATTACACTAAAAAAATATACAGTCTTACAGTTACATCAATTCTAAAAAAAGAAATTTCTAGCCTTAGCTCAAGAACAGTACACTGAATGGTGACTAGTTACACACATATAATCAATGACCTCGATGAATAAATATTTCTGCGAGACGAAATATCGACTTTCCATAATAACATCCATATAAACTGGATACAGAATGAGAAACAACCATATTTATGAGATAACTCCCCACGAGTATCTAATGCAATTATATTACTTATTTCCCAATATGAGGGCACCTAATATCTATGTACATAAAAGAGCTCTGTTTGTCTCTTTATAGTCTCTCTCATATCGATGACCACTAACTTCGGAACTCAGAAAATAATGCTGGCTTGATAATACTTGATGAATGAAACTTTGAATAACTTTTTATTGACAAGATGTTACTTTTTGCCCACATCTTGTTACCCGACTGAAATGAGTCATAAGACGTACGATCAAAACCTTCAAATTCCGGGAGAACTGAGATTTCAAGCATTAAACGGGCTTTCCTCTTCGTCACAACTCGATTCCTGACTTGATGGTGGTGTATCCAATTGAGGCAGACCCAGATCAAGATACTCCTCATTAGCTGTGAAAGTCAATATTCTATCCAGGTCATCCACGAGTTCTGAAAAAGTAGGTCTTTCGTTCGGATGGTAGCTCCAACACTCCCTCATGAGAAGGTAAATTTCAAGAGAGCAACAAGGTGGTTTTTCCATTCTATGACCATTTCTGAGAAGTTGAAATAGCTTTTCAACACTTGGGACGGAAGGATATGGTGTTCCTGAAAATACTCAAGATAAATATCATAAGCATAATTTCACGAATTTTAACTCACCTCCAAGAGTCATTATCTCCCAAAGAAGAATTCCGTATGACCAAACATCTGATTTAGTCGTATAAACCCTATGGAATAAAGCTTCTGGTGCCATCCATTTGACCGGAAGTCTACCATCTGTAGTTTTTCTGTAGTAGTCATTGCAATGGATATCCCTGGCTAAACCGAAATCAGCAATCTTCAGGATATAATCGTCACTTACCAGTACATTTCTTGCGGCTAAATCCCTATGTATACACTGAAAAGCAACATCACAATTGAAATAGGGGAATATGTGAAAAAAATGTAAACTTACCCTTCTAGATGCAAGGTATTCCATGCCTTTAGCGACTTGGTAAGCAAAAGAAACCAAATCTTTTTGTGTTAGTGTTTTTTTCTCCTTTTCGATCATGCCAATAGCTGGTTCGTATCCAGATGATGGTCTGTGTTGTCTGAGAAAATCCCTCAGATTGCCGTGTGGTGCAAACTCGACAATAACATAAAGAGGGCCGTTCTGGGTGCAACAGCCAAGCAAGTTTATTATGTTAATATGTTTTCCAATCATTTTCATCATTTCCATCTCTGACACCAAGTCCATCATTTCATTGTCTGTATGGCCCTCTGTGGAGAGAAAAAAATGTAGATAACAACTGATGATGAGCATATCCCTGGGTTTTTATTAATAGTGCAATCAGCAATTCCAAGAGATGACAGGAGTTTCTTCATAAGATTAACTGAGGTGATTCTGCAAATCGTACAACTAGTAATCATGATCACCACACAAGATCACAATTTAAGACTAACCAACCATGATTACAAGTTTGATTTATACCATTAATGAGTTAATTTGACACAGTCAATAACCATAGATACAATTAACAGATTATATTATATTATATTATTATATTTTGGATATTGTGCCCATATAAAAGTCTTAATGGTGAGTAACACAAGTAATCTTCGAGAAAGATATTCGCATCCGAATACTTCCCAGTTCTCTACCCATTTCACCATTTTTATATGAGAATTGATCTCATCTCTAAGAGGAGCGCAGGTGCAGGCAATCCAATAAAAGGAAGAGGTCTAGTTAATTATAGAGTTGACCCCTAGCAGGGTAATCGAATACCCGAAAAATAATGCAATAGGGTGGAGTATTTAATTTCATTAATTAATGCTCCATGAAATTACCTTTGAGCATTTTGACAGCAACCACACAGTCAATGCCCGGTTTCAATAATCCATGTGCATCAGCTTTCACTACTTTTCCAAAAGCACCTTCTCCCAAACTCTTTCCCAGGGTCAAAAATTCTCTCGGTATCTCCCAGTCGGAATCCATAGGAAGCTCATATTCCATCAAACCATCTCCATTATTGTTCTCAGATTTTTGTTTTTCGATTTTGACAACAGGCATAAGCTGAAAGAAAACGAATGTATAGGTAGCCATCAACAAAAAGAGGGGCGATTAATTCAACTGCTGATTCACCTACCAATGGCTCTGAAATATTGTCGATGTTATTCTGCATCCTTTGTATGATAACCTTTTTCGTCCATTGAGTGACTGCTGCTGCTCTAGCAGATTCGAATGCCATCTGTTTCCTCATCTGTCTACTACAAAAAACCGATTTCTTCATGAATAATGAAAAAAGTCTACTAAATCAATTGTTTTAAGTCTTCATAATGAACTAAGTACAATACATCTACATAGTTGATCCCCTAACCGTTGCATGCTACATCAACGTATTTCAGGTATCTGATTGCAACTACAGAGTCGTTACTTTTTATGGCAACTCATCTAGCTCTAGCACTACATGAGGAGCCCTCGATTTGGCTGTGGTTCTGGGTAACCTCCAAATGTGATTGGCCTCAGCCGACCAGAAAACAGAAATTTCATTGGAAGTAAACCAGAACCACAGCTTCATCGAGAGCGTCTATGATATTGCCTGACACGTAACCCCGAGTCTGAGGAAATGATCATAGCTAACATAATATACATTATATATTATATAAGTAAATATCCCGGATTGCTGAGAATTTTACATAGATGTATTCACAGATATAGTATTTGGAAGGAGCAATCTTGCATTTGAATGTACAAAAATTCAATGGGCCACTGAACTGTCAAACTGCCCTTGTAATCATCTGGAAATAAAATAACGAAAAAATAGCTGTGTCAGTAATAATCAACGAAAAACAACAAAGGCTGTGATCTGCAAGGACCTCTTAAGTTTTCTTCTATAGTAACTATAGTCCGAGATCTTGTGACGCATATTTCATGAAGTGTTTGATTCAAGTTGAAATTCTACATGATGGCTAGATGATCATGTAATCGAATGTCTGTCTGACATTCCTGTACACATCAGGTATTGCGTATACGAAGAATGAACAAAAATTGGGTAAAACAAGAATTACTCGAATTTCATTTCCGTGAATTAACAAAACACAACGAGGCAGAACATTTTTGAACCAAATTACCCCAAAGTTGCATTTTTCATGAGATAAAGATGAGTGTTTGATTCAGAACCAAACAAAAACAATTCGACACTTCACTTGCCATTGTCGGATTGATTTTGTTTGGTCCTGAATCGAACACTTATTTTTTTCACTAAAAAAACCTTTGTGGTGATTTTGTTCAATGTTAACTCCTTGAGAATCCTCTACCTCATTCCTCGAAAGTTTTAAAAAATGTTCAAATGTCAGAGTTTTTAAAAACAACTTGCAAGAATTCACTAATAACACTATCGGTGATTATTTGGATTGATAGGATGTCATATTTATAAATTTGTTGCTTATGGGTTTATTATCTGATGAAATAGACAAACAAACCTTGGTGATCGGCCAAAAAAAAATACCCCGCTCCCCTTAAAAATTTCACAGTTTACATTTTGAAGTGTGTAGATTTGAATGGACTAATGGATTTCTATAAATAATAATTATTCCACTGAATTCCAATCTTAGAACCAAATGCGATGATTCATTTTCGGGATTATTGGAAATTTGCAGCGTTGTTCTTTATAACCCAGGGAATAGCTCGGAAATCATCCAGGTGAAAAGTTTTAGTTTGACTTATGCAACATTAAGTAATCAACGTTCAGAGTTTCATGAAAATTCGGTGGTGAGTTTTCGGGAAATATTTTTTTTCCCTCCAACCCACAATTTTGAACTCTTAGAATACACCAATCCTGCTGAAAAGCTCGGAGGATCAATCTCGTGCGACACACAATTTTTCTAAAAAGTTTCACGGATTTCGATTCAGTACTTCAGAGAAAAGCCCCGGACAACGTACGGCGGACGGAGGACGGACGGATTTTTTTTATTAGTTGATTCAAATCTATATACTGTGTAAACTGTGAAATTTTCAGGGTGATATTTTATTGATCGATCACTATTATTCGATTTTATCAAATATTAAACCAAAATCTGTCCGTCCGTTGTCCGGGCCTTTTCTCTAGAAGAACTGAACCGGAATACGTGAAACTTGGTAGAAAAATCGTGTGTCGCTCGAGATTGACCCTTCAAGCTTTCCAGCAGGTTATGTGTGCCCTAAAGGCTCGAAACTGGGGGTAGGAGGGAAAAGAAATATTTTTCGAAAACTTGCCACCAAATTTCCATGAAACTCTCTACGTTGATCTGTTGCATAACTAAATTTTTACCCGGATGATTTCCGACCAGTGGTCCCTGGGTTATAAAGAAAAACGCTTAAAATTTCCAATTATCCCGAAAATGAATCATCGCATTCGGTTCTTAGATCGGAATTCAGTGGAATAATCGGCTAACTTTTCATTCAGTTTCATATATCTAAAAGTAGATGATAAGATTGATTACCAAATTTTCAACACATATCGAGTTTTTGTGTTTGTGAAAAACCAATAGTTTTATTTAAGATATCAATGGTAATGGGTTATTTAACTGAGAAAATAATAAACCCTTGTGTAAAATCTGCAGCGTTTCTTTCTTTCTTGACGTTGTTTCATTAAATGTACACTTATATGTTCTGTGGCATTCTCTGAAAAAAAATAAAATTATAATTATTATTACTGAGGTTTTTTAATCTACCGAAATGAAATAGTCGAACTATTATTATTGTTCTGCCTAACAATTTTTTGGAAGTTCTTTGTATGCGAAGTACCGGGTGTATCCAGCTGCAACACGTACTGCGTCAGAAAGACACTTTAATACATACTCATCTAGTCTATATCCACATCACGTAAAATATCAGCTTGAATCAAACACACTTCATGAAACATGTGTCATGAGCTCTTCGAATACTAGGACAGTAACCACTTCTCAAAAATTTTGTGATTTATCAATGAACATTCATCGTTATGTTGATCAGGCGTGATTTTCAGAATTATATAAAAAGATTATTTCCATTCGTAGAATATACTCACTGATTTTTGTAGGTGCAGTAGAGCACTATGGAGGCTATTATTGAGATGACAGCTATGCTCGATATGGCAAGGATAACGAAGGGATTCAGCACAGGTAATACAGGTGCTGAAAAAAGAGAAAAAATTAGTCGAATTATAGAAGTTGGAACAAAACAAACAAAATCAAAGAAAACTATTATATCGAGAACAGCATTGTGGTCGGTTCTCCAAACGAAGGCCATATGCAGGTTGCTTCGTGGAGGTTATACAATGCTCGAATGTACAGGGTGATCCAAGTAGTGACGTCAATAAATTTTTTTTAGATTCCTCACACCTGGGGTATCCAAAAATACTCCATGTATGTCATGCGATTTTTTGTAGTTTTCGAGTTATAGTTTTTTTGTGTTTTTCCGATTCATTATTCCAGCGAGGTTTCAAATATTCATATCTTTTTATGTAATAGGTATTTTGCAAATTTTCTTTCTGTAACATGATCTCCTTAAATATTGTTTCGATAACAAAAATAAATCAGCATCTTGAATACACTCAAAATTACTCAAAAACGGCTTGAAATTTAGAACTTTAGCTTTCAGTAGGATTCACTCAAACATTCAGCATCAATTAAAAAACACGAAAAGGAGATTACATAGCTTCTGGCTGAGTTTAACAACTTTGCACGATCCGAAACTACCAAAATCATAAGAAAAAAATAGTACTTTATGGGTCTTTTTTTGCTGTAATCCGTTTTTGAAGGCGGATAAGCTAAAAATCATTGAAACACGATTGAAGTTATTTTTACTTGTAATCATTCTTATGGTAAATTATACACAAAAATGTGTTTCTAAACTGATTTAAATTGAAATTTCTGTGAACTAACTGTAGATTTTGTAATTTTTATAATATTGATTTGAAAACGCCACACAAAAGAATAACACTGAAAGCCCGAGTATGAGGATAAATCACACTGAACTATTTTGAATAATGATGGACTGTAAATGTGGCCTAATTAGTCCTCGAAATCAACAGAACATAAAAGTTATATTTTACACATTCATGGAATTTCAACAAAGAGAAGCCTTGTTGGACCATAATTCTTGTGCGCATGTTCTAGGGATCGGCGTGTTATCATTTTGTCTCAATGTCTGTAATTTTCCAATTTTTTTCGAAAATGGTCTCCAAGGACTAGGTTGAAGACACTGATGACGAATCCGGTGTAAAAATCGCTTCTGTCCGGCCGAGAAGCCCATATCTGTCGAACAGGTGAAGATAGCGACTTGAAACTTCAAGCTCCAGTGTACGCATCCGGCTTTTACAGCTCTGATCAAAAGTACACAGCATCAGTGGTAGAATGCACATATCTGGCGCCGTTGCGGTGCCGTACATACGATCTGAACTACACTGTATCAGTGAAAGAATGCACACAGCACATTTAACACGGAACCGCAGCGGCGCCGGAGCTTGAAAAGCCAGATGTGTACATTGGAGCTTAAAGTAGGTCGCGAATCGTGATTCGGCGCCTAAGTTTGATTGGTCCAATCGGCGGGATGGTTTCGGAGTTATAATCATTTGAACTTTTGAGAATATTTCCTCAATATATCAGAAACATTTTGAGCGATCGGATTGAAACTTGGTGATTAGTCGGAGCTAACTGACTCAAGGCTAACTGCAAAATTTAATTTGGACCGTATGGTCAGTGAATCTTGAATTGGTTTTTTCGAAATTGTCATCCAAAAAGTTTTTTTTTTCTAAAACTGTTCATCAGATGCTGACAAAATAATTTTTTCTTGGTATCGTCTGTTTTTTCGAATTACCTACTGTAAAAATACCGATCAAATCATGATAAAAGTAGGAAGATATTTGAAGAACACTGATTTACTTTGTACAAAATTTCGTGATGATGCGTGATTTTTTCGGAGGATTTTTATCACATTTCGAAAATAATTCGTACTAACCGCGAATTCTATATCGCATAACAGTTTATCAGATTCCAGCTCTGACAGATTCTCATCTTTGAAGATATTGGAAAAAATATGTCGAATTTCATGGTTTTGGAAATAAACTTGGAAACTAGTTGAAAGATGCCAAATTTTGTGATGATCGTGTTATTGGAACACCAAAAAAGACTCGAAAGATTCCTTGAAAAATTTTTTTTCGGAAACTTATCAGATTCCGTAGATATACTCATTCAAAATGTTATTTTCCCGAAATTTTCCAAATTACAGATTTAATCGTACTAAAACCCAGTACATGATTGAAAAATGATTGTTCATGCTGAATTTCATGAGGACCATATGAGAAGGAGATGGTCAATCTTTCGATCAGGAAGTCAGGGTGCGAATTCAATCATGCGTGCAAAAGCTGCTATCTTTACTTCAGTTCTTTTCTAGAATTTTTTCATTACATCTTTCATTGATTGTATGATTGCACCTATTATATAGTGGATTCAGTTTTACATTTAAAAGGTGCTCAAAGTATGTGTCGAGAAAGATTTCCATGTGAATATCTAAAGATTAATCAAATACTCTCTAAATCATCAGTTCTGTGTGTGATCTCCAAAACAATTGAGCTCTGACATAAACTGACATTCCTTGAATATGACATGAACCTTCCACAAAGCCCAAGAATGTTGTTTCTGGTTCCAGAATACTTAAAATAGCTGGCTAGTAGGTACTAGAGTCTAGAATATTCCGAATGTGGATATTCGTATTACTATTGAATATGCTTCGATCATACACAGGAATATCATTACACATATTGCAGGGATCCTTTAGATACATTCTGGAAATATCTTGTACGATTTTGAGAGCTTACCTATGTAGGTACTTACGTTCAATCACGTGAAGATATCCTAGTGAAGAAGTAGATCCCAAACTATTAGCTGCAACGCATGCGTACCATCCTTCATCTTCGAAAGTTATATTGGGCAGGATAAGAACGTCAGCTCTTTCAGTATCTCCAGTTTTCTGAGATATTTAAAGAAAACATATTGAAATTCATGTTTGCAAGAGTAATGCAAGCACACAATTGTAATTTCTACTGTGATTAATATGATTCGAGTAATCGAACTCGAGAATTAATGGTACATTTACGAAGACCACAGCATGCAAAACACTTAAGAATTAGTTATCTAGTTCTCCCGAGTAATCTACTAAGAAAATGTTTGTCCTAACTACAATTCAAACTCAGAAATTAGTTTCTGGAGTAATACCTGGAGAACCTTGGTTGAATTGTCATCCAGCACCTTGAACCATTGCAAGTAATCACTCAAATCTGACAAAAAAGAACATTTCAGTTCTGCGTCAGTACCAATAACTGCTGTTGTGTTTTCAAGAGCGTCTAATAACACAGGCTTTGAATTCAGGCGTTCTAGAAGTTGCAATGAGAAAAAAGGGTTAGATAAGTTAGTCCACTTCTTGAATAGAATACATTTATGTGAATATCCTGCACCACAATTAGTCACTCCTAGAGTGATTAAGGGACATATAGACAAAATCTTCAGTCCATATATTATCATAACAATACAGTTGAGAAACTTCCCGGAAGATGAAGAAATAAAGAAATAGTAGTTCTAAGCCCATAAATCCCATCCACCAATAAATAACACTGGGTGAAAGAGTGTGGAAGTGTTGATAGACTAGATTATGACAGTTCAGCATATCACAGAATTCGTCATTAAAAATATCACCGTTTTCGAGATAGTGAGTATTTCTGAAATTCCTCGAAAATCGTTACAGTACCTATCTCTCTGGTCATGAGTCTACAAATTGAGACCGATTCAAAAAGGCTAAACATCGCTATCGAGATTTGCATTTAGACGTACAAATAACACAGCGTTTAAAAATTGACAAGTTTTGAGGAACTAGAAATGAAATGTCAAATTTGAATTCCATCTATTTTCATCCACTGAAGTCGATATGATTTTCTAAACCAAATATCTTCCTAGATGTGAAGATTTACTACGTATATTAGAATCTGTAGTTCAGTTTCCAAAATAGTGTGACTAGTTCTCTAATTCTTTTATTTTGTTTTATTCTGAACTGAAATTAGCTTTATTTTTACGAAAAATACATTTAACCGAGATGAAGAGGTGAAATGATGTTTTATAGTACCGAATCTATCGAGACTATAATTTGAATATGTTTGATAAAAGAAAATTTGAATCAATACATTTTTGAAATTTAACTTAATATTATCATGAACAAGGGATTCGTTAATATTCAGAATTATTTCATCCAGGTGAATTCAAAAAAAAAAATTGTCCGAAAAAGTCGTGAAAGTTGATGATAAACATTATCACACTTTTCTTCGATAAAAATATCAGCCCTACAAAAAGTTAGTTTAGGTAGTTAGAGAACGTCTGTTTCCATAAAATGTTTCGGAATTTTGTAGACATGGTACCAAAAAAATTGAGGAGATTTTCAGGAATTTCCAAAATGCTTATTATGCATCATCAAAATATTTTTAATGAGACAAATGTTGATATTCTGAACGGTCAATCGGTCCTTCACCAGGAAAAATATGCAATAAAATAGTTTATTTCATGGATTTCTACCTGATGGTGAAAATGACTCAACTTCGTAAACACACACTGTATGTATAATACAGAATTCATACACATATATCTGAATGAACCTGATTTAGGCAGCCCTTCATGTTTTTCTGTAGTTTCCCAACATGCTCAATGAAGAATTGATTAGATGAAAGCTTTCACTTTAGGGTAACATTCAGTGGAACTATTCTTTCTGATTTGATGTTCTCGCCATCAGGAAAATTACCTTCATATGTCAAGACCCAGAAGTAGGGAGGCTACGTGTTGATTAATGAATTAGCAACCCCAATCTCTAAATGAATTAATGAAATGAACTATAATAACATTACAACACACAACCTTGTCGAGTGAGTATCTATATCAGAGATGAATAATGTGATTAGGGACTATTGGTAATGTACTATCAGAAATTATGCATCAGAAAAGATGCATATCCAATAAGTACAGAATATTTGCGAACTCAAAATTTTCCTTCGTATACAGTGCGCGTCAAAATTATGGAACAAATTCATTTTCTCAGAAGAAAAATATTTGGCAACAAAGTCCTGAAAGAGGATCATTTTTGTTCCACTTTTACCTAATTTTTATGCATTTTTGAAGGATTTTTGTTGCATCATGTGCCATCCCAATCAACCCTATAAATTTTTTGAATAGGGGATGTGGGTCATGTGGTACTTTTTCGGCATGGTCTTTGTATTTCCTTTACAGGCGTGCAGAAATTTTCAAGAAATTTTTTTTTTCGAAAAATTAGGAACAAAGAGATTTTCAGTATGTGAACTTTGTCATGTCTCATTTACTTTGAGACTATGGTACCTGATGAAATTTGTCACCGAATGAAAGTGCACCATTACAGTTTTGTTCATGCACAAATTTCAACCCCTACGAACCGTTTAATGGAGAAAAAAAAATGGAGTGACATTGGAAATTTATTTCGGCATGGAAGTACCACCCGGAGAATCACAAACTAATTTAAAAAAAAAAAATTTTTGTCTTGAAAATTTCTGCACGCCTGTAAAGAAAATACAAATACCTTGCCAAAAAAGTACCACATGGCCCACTTTCCCTATTCAAAAAATTTAGAGGGTTGATGGGGATGGCACAGGGTGCTACAAAAATCCTTCGAAAATGCGTATAAATTTCATCAGGTACCATCGTGTCAAAGTAAATGAGCCATGACAAAGTGCACATACTGAAAACCCCTTTGAACTAACTAATTTTTCAGAAAAAAATTTTTTCTTGAAAATTTCTGCACGCCTGTAAAGAATATACAAAGACCTTGCCAAAAAAGTACCACATGGCCCACTTTCCCTATTAAAAAAATTTAGAGGATTGATGGGGATGGCACAGGGTGCAACAAAAATCCTTCGAGAATGCATATAAATTTGGTAAAATTGAAACAGAAATTGATCTGTTTCAGGATTTTGTTGCCAAATATTTGTCTGTAATGAATTTGTTCCATATAATTTTGACTCGCACTGTATAATCAAACAGACATAACAACTACCCTATATAAAGCGTTTCTTGAGTTTTTCTGTGTCAGACTCAGAAGTTTTGAATACAGCAAAAAAGAAGGACTTTTTTAATTTTGATTGAAATCTGAATACTTCAAAATGTGAGCCATGAAAATTTGGGGCGAGTTGTATTCTTGATTTCTTGAAGCGATTACTAATATTCGTAATTAGAAAATACTAAAATAAAATCAACTGATCAATTGAAATATGGTAAATAAAGAGAAATGATGAATACAATCTTTTGGAAACGATTTATGTTATTCTGAAAATCAGGGGCAAAACTGTAGTATGATTCAGATGCTGTATTTATATGGTTAATTTCCAGTATTTATGTTCAGTTTAAAGCCGTGTTAGTTGCTAGTCGCGTATAAACATTCATCCAACTTTTCGGACTAAGATTTATTGCTGAAACAGGGATGGACTACGGCAATATTCAGTTTTTAACCGAATAGCTATAATTTTCGAGTTTCGAGACCGAAAGATGTAGAATTTTCCTTGAAAAATTTATAATATTTATCAGTCACACACCACACCATTATTAGTATGAAATGAACTGGATGATTGAGAACTGTGATGAGTGTGTCTTCCAAACAAAAATGAAAGTTCCGTTTTATCCATTCATTCACATAAACATGCTCCAAATTAAATTTTTCTAGTCAAAAATGGCCCCTGCTTATGCAAAACTGGATATACTGCGGATGAAACAATTGTAAAAATATGAATCCTGTGAATAAAATGTGTTTCACATTGTAAGTCTCACCGGAAAGAAAACTGCTCTCATTTTTTCTACCTTAGAATATTGCGCTTAAATTACTAATAATATGTAACATAATCACAAGGACGAATATCCGAGAAACCAATTCCTATCTTCATTACTAATAATGTTATGTTATTGACATGATCAGATTCTTCCTTAATCCCATCACCAAACCACCACCAAAGAGTGATGTATACCTGTACAACGACGCCATACAGATCCTCACCATCTACATTCATATGCGTCTGATTAACTGTACTGTTATCCCTGATAGAAATCCATTGTATGTAAGGCTCAAGATCTGCTATTATTGGACAAGTGAAATTAACTGTGGTGTTCACAACTCCTGTTATGTTTTTTGGGTATTCTATTTCTATATACGGCTTCAGAGGCAGACGTTCTGTCCCAAATAAAACGGAAGTTAATTGTCATGATTGTTTTCAAGTTGAAAGTACATCTCATATGTCAATATGTATGAAATGGTTCTTTATATAGCAAAGGTAATATGAGAAAGTAAGATGAACTCAATAAAATTTTTCACTCTTTCTCCCATGTTTTTCAGAATTTGAATAAACGCTAGAATAGACAGTATTACATGTTTCTAGTATGAAGCGGTTTTCAAAAATGTTGGACCGAATGAGATATTTCACTATAGTCGATCAATAGCCACATAACGGGTTTAGTAACAAAAGTTGAAATTTTTTTAAATACTGATCTGCCCTCCTTGATATGCTGATGAAGCTAAACCCGATTGATTTAGATTTCTTCTAACCTTATTGAAATTGCGGTGCAGTCCCATACTACTGTGAATTTTGTTTGGAGGTACAGATTGGAAATAGTCAAGTATTATCATAATTAACTAACATAATTATTATGATTAGGGTATATGATATTTGAGAGTCGAGTTACCACAAGACACGACTGATTTTACCCATACTTCCTTAAGTATGAGACCAATCAGAGTTCCAAGCATTCAGCTTTTAGTCTGTTCAAAGTTGACAGTAAAAGTACAATAATTGGCATAGAGAATCTTGGTAAATGATTTTCTGACTCTGGCGATAGAAATTCCAACACTTCCAAGCTAGTTGTTTTTCGACGTGCCCATTATTCTAATCTAACGTATTTTGCTTACTTTTAGAGTCAATTTTCGAACTTTTGTGTTGTTTTCCGTGTTGAAATTTTGGTATAGCGAAAGTGTTTGTAATATTCATCAATCCATTCCTTTCTTTCCGATTAAAATTTTCGATTGTATTAATTCGAAGTGGCATATCCTCCCGAAATGACTGTTGTTGTGTGCCTCAACTCAATGTTATTCATGGTCAATGAAGACAGGATCATTCTTGCCTCAAGTTTTCATTTTTCTCAGCACTTCTCCACATTTTCACATTAATAAGAGTCTTTGAATTACTTATTGAGGTGCCTTTCTTTTCGGAAATTCAAGTAAACTTAGATATTGGTTCATTTTGATCCACCAAGCAACATACACTAAAATAACATCGGAATTATCCTCCAGGAACGATTTGAAGCACGATTTATATCGGGATACAAACAAAAAGTCCCTTCTCAAGAAATGTCACACAAAATTATAATAATTTCTTTGAATATTCTAGCTCTGCTCAATAAATATTCGTTGTCCACCACATCTCTAAGGTTTGTTTACATAAAACTACTAGCTTGGGCAGGTTCCAAATTTAACCGTTAGGGCGCTGGCATCTTCGCAGAAGTTCCCAATAAGTTGCTTGCTACCGCGTAAAGCGCATTTTAAAATATCAGAATTCCCCACTGATCCCATGTAGGCTGAAAAATTCAAGGCCAAAGGTAGCCAACATCGGTTTTTGCTTTTCTTTTAAGATAAAAAAAAATACCACGTGGTAGTAAATTACAGCTAGGCAACACAGCCACATTAAAATGTCATCACACCTCGCTTATATCTCAAGGGGTCAGGCCGTTGGAACCGGTCTACATGCTTAAATGTAACCTATAGGCGCGTAAAATATTAGAATTCGGAAAAATTTCGACGTTTATAGGAGAAAACGGGATGTCGTTCTGCAGGCTTAATTGAGTAGGTAGTTTTTCAAATTTTTTTTTGAGATGTACTTAATTCTTTAGCGAGAATGCGCATTTTCACTCCATTTCAGTTCTATATTCCCGAAAATTCTTGAATATGAAAAAGTGGCAACATTGCGCATTCCTACGATTTTTTTCTACAATTTGCACAAAAAAAATTTTTTCGGAAAAAATGAACTCTGGCCTCCAGAAGTCACCCCGTTATATTCAAGGTATTTTTTGCTCTTAAGCGCTGCTATTACCAGATGAACTTAGAAAAGAGATTTTTTCCATAAATATCACCATTCCGAAGACATCACCATTTCAAAAGTTAATCGTTAATCGCATCCTACAATACCGGGAGCTACCTGAAAATATATTTCTGAATAACACCAGGTCGAAAATGGCATCCACTTTTTTCGATTAATTATGTTGCACCCTGCATTTATACGTGGAATAATTTGTTTCCATGAATTTCCGATCTGAAAAATGTCATCCTTGAAAAAATCCTGTTCAATCAAGTAGTCACACTGATTCATTTATCGTAAGATAAATGAGTGTAAACGCATCTCAAAATGTAACACATTGTATTTAGTACAGGGTCAACAATATTTCTGGTGAAAACATAGATTGCGAAAAGCTTCAGCTTCAAGTATAAAATTGTTTTCATTTCGCTCTACTCCTAATTCCAAATCCCAACTGTGAGATTCAACATAGAACGTTAAAATAGAACCTCATTCAAATATTTATACTATTAATAAATAAACGCAAACTGTTTCATTAGAGGTAAAAATATGCAGTGTCCAGACTAAGATCAGGATTTGCTCCAGTTAGACTGATCGGCGGATAGTTGTCTTCAATAACAATGAATATCCGAATTACTCAAGGCCGAAATTCTTATACACGGGGTGGCTACGAAATTATACATTCTCGTAATACGTAGTGTCTTGTGAAGATCACGTTAATCTCGACGTATAAAAAAGGCTTCTCTACTTGTTATGACAAAATCTCTTCTACAATTCATACCGTATGCAAACTATCGCAATTTCTGAAACATCGAAAGTTTGTTCCTGTCGATTTTTTTGCGCCCTTAGTATGATTTTGCAATTTTCTCATTCGTTCTTCCACGCTTGCTCTAGAGATCATTTAGCACTAGTATATGTCATTTTCTAATTGTTTGCATAAAATAGTTAGTAGGTCTAGGTTTTACTGTACACTGATGTACACTGCTGACAAAATTTTGTTAGGATGGTATCACCAGTAAGTTTGAAGAAAATTTTTTCCCTGAAATTTTCGAATTTCTTGTGGGAAATGGTTTTTTTAGAAACTATTAATTAGATATAAATGAATTTTATTTCGGGCAGGCCTTGAAGTCAATATTTCACAACAGTGTACCCTATTTTTTGAGAAACTGAGATGTGAAATTTCGTGTTTTTTTCCTCGGTATCGTGATAATTCCTCAAAAAATACTGATCCTATCATGATGAAAGTAGATAACTAGTGGGCAAATGTTGATGCACAATACCGTGATAATGGTTTCATCAGAAAAATTTTTAAAAAACTGAATTTCTTTTCTCCTCCATGAATTTGCGCGCTAATGTTGATAACCTCACGTGACTGCTTTTCAAGAACTGTTTTTTTTTTACGAAGTACTCAACGAGAGGATGATCCACTCTTAAACTTAAAATAAAAATTAGTCACGGTCTCTCTCTAAAATGTTCGGACAATATTTCTGAAGTAGAAGTCAAATGAAAATTCAAAAATATTTCAATGTGAAAATGAATTTGAAAAGTGTAAAATCATATCAACAGTGCAGAAAAACGTGGCATCAAGTATTTTTTCATTGAGAAAATTTGTCGAACACGTTGAGACTCAAATAAAAGTGACAAATTTGAATTGGTCGTCACTTGTGCAATAATGTGTTTGCAAACCTGATATGCAATCTTCCAATTTGTCAGGTGATAATTCAATATCTGTAAAAATGGGACGTTATACGATAAAACGCCATGTTCGCAGCGTTGAAGGTAATTCAAAAACAATGAAAGTTCGGAAATTACATACAAAATATGCT
Source organism: Myrrha octodecimguttata (assembly GCA_958510865.1). Classification (NCBI taxonomy): domain Eukaryota; kingdom Metazoa; phylum Arthropoda; class Insecta; order Coleoptera; family Coccinellidae; genus Myrrha; species Myrrha octodecimguttata. The sequence continues at coordinate 17,723,090 of OY294065.1, read as the reverse complement.
CGGGAAAGTATTTGAACTCCATCAACCAAAAAGATATGACGAATTCATGTAGACTGGATCTATCTAGAGACACCGATCGTCTCAAAACGGCCTGTTGAAATCTAATTTCGAAGCAGTACGTGAAACTGTTGGTGAAAATACAGCAACATAAATTCGGCGTCGTGGAAAGGAATATCAAATCATTTCAAGAAGCTCTCTACAAAATAATACTCACTGAAGATCTATGTCTCCATGCTCACAAAATTCAATTGTACATCACGGATGAATTGATGCATTTCAGGTACAAACTTTGTTAGGAAAAAAGTATGGTGCACCTCTTTCGAAAATAATGCTGTTGTAACTGATAGTTGTGGAAACAGCGACATAATAACACAGTTATCTCTGTCTCAATTAGATGAGGTGTATGTGATTATTTGTGGTTTCGAAGAGACGGTGCCATATGCGATGTATATAGACCGAGGATTCAACCCAAAAAATGCATCAGACTGTTCTTGGTCGTGTGCTTCTTTCTGTGATCAGAATTGGGCTCCTAAATAGTGTGATTCAACATCATTTCATTTTTGAAGTCAGTGGTCTATGTTGAAAAGCCCTCGACCACGTGTATTTCATAAGGAAATTGAACGCTGTATCGAGAAAATTAATCCATATTCACGTTTGAAGGACTTCTAAACGATTGCGTTCCTGTCTGCAAGCCGTGAAGATCATTTGTTTGATAACCCAATCCGAAAATTCAGAGAGAAAATTATAATTCAAACCTGAATACTGTTGTCTATTCATCATAATCTGAACCCCGAAGATTCAATAAAAAAATCTGTGAAATCTGATTTATATCAATTAATACTATGAACGAATCGATACTGAATAACTTACCTACAACGTCAAGATTATAAGTAAAGTTTATACAGCCCAATTTGTTGCAGGCCTTGCAAGTATATTTTCCAGCATCCTGAGTAACCAGATCTTCCAAAGTTAAAGATCTTTGGCCTTGTCCATATTTCAAATTACCAAGGTTTCTACTGGGAGGTTTTCCATCCTTATACCATGTTATATTCGGGATTGGGTTACCATTCACCCTACACTTGAAGCTGATGGTGTTGCCAGCAGGTTTAACTAGAATCTTCTGCATTTTCTTCGGATTGAGAAACGTTGGTGGTGATTCCTGTGAATCATTTCTGATACTTGGGGCTTCAGTCTCTGAAGAATTGGTCGTAGTAACCAAGGTTATCACCCTGAAGACGAAGAGAGTCCAGACAATCCACCTCAGCATTTTATTTCAGTGGTGAACGAGAGGTTACAATGTCCCTGAAAAAAGATAAATTCCTGTAAACTCATAATGTAATTCAGATGAATTTGATACATGATTGAAATTATCAGGAAGCAATGATGAAAATGACGCAGCTTTGAAAGTTATAGTTTCAAGATATTGATAATAAATTTTGACTAATATCAATTATATTCAACTGTACAAAATACATTGGAAATTGTACACAATGATTTTTAACTTCCCATTCCCGAAGTTAATGATTACAACGGTGTATAAGAAATACTGCAAAAATGGGGAATGTATCAATGAAACATTCCTTCTGTCAATTGACGACTCATTTATTTCGTCGATATTGAGGAAATAAGTGGATAAATTTCTATGAATTCCCTTCCACCAATAATATTGACAAATTAAATGAGTCAATTGACACATTGAATATGTCAATTGAAAGATAAAGTATCTTTTGGCAGAATAAATGTGTCAAAAACAGATTAGATCTATCACTATCGACCAAATAAAGGAGTCAATTGACAGATTGGATGAGACAATTAAGAGATAAAGGTTTCAATTGATAGATTAAATGTGTGAATTGGCACATTATATCCGAACAAATGGGTCAATTGACAAATTTTTCGCAGTGACATTAATACGCCATCGTGAATAAACTCGTCAGTCATTGATTGGTTACCGAGAATTATCATTACATGTTGAATCCTGATACTCACAGTGAATAATCTGGACGAAAATCAAAGAGAAATGTTAGAAGTAACTCTATTATTTGAACTCTTTAATTTTCCCCATCAACTTCGTGGAAAAACAAGCGAAAAATCAAGAACAACTCAAGAAGAGAAAGAGTGCTTCTGATTAACGAGCAAATCCAAAACCCAGCAGGTAACAATCCCGAAATTTTTCTCTACCTATAGTCGAAGAGCTCATGTCATATGTTCATGAAGTGTTTGATTGAAGTTGAAATTTCACTTGATGGTGTATATAGGCTAGATGAGTATGAAATCGAGTGTCTTTCTGACCTACCTGGGTATACCAGATGCGCATACAATGAAGTTGCGAAAAAATGTTGGGCAAAACAAGAGTATTTTGACAATTAAATTTCCGTAAAACATTTATGAGGAAGACGATTCGGGAGGTAGCAATGAACAAAATCACCTTAATTGAGGAGGGGGGGGGGGGGGGGGGGTTGGATTAACAGGGCTCCCTTGACTTTAATAATCTATGGCAACTAAATTGTCGAACAGGTTTTTTTGTCGTAATCGCACACTTATTTTGCCTCCTTAGAAATGCAAATTTCGGTTGATTTTGTCCAATATCTCCTCCTCCAAAATCATCATTCTCATTGATATTTTCAATCTACTGAAACGTAATTGTCGAATTATTTTTGTTTTGTTTAACATTTTTCCGCAACTTCTTTGTATGCGCAGTACTTGGTGTACCTAATTGGTGAGAAAGACACTCTTTTATATACCCATCTAGCCTTTACTGGGTTTCACAGGAATCAGGATGCTCCCCAAAAAAATCTACAATTTTCGAAATATCGAATCGAAATTTTGGACATTGTTACTACAGATTATTTCTCATCGACAGAAGTAATCAATGTGTGTCAATGACATTCGGTTTAACTGAAAGTTGATTCAACATTTGATTTCCTAATATAAACTGATTTATATTTTTGTATGTTCGAAATTTACGTTGAATTCTTAGTCTATTTTCACAAAAATATCATATAGCAATGACTGAAATCATTTCTCTTTCCAATAACGGAATGATCGGAGAATATAGGTGCAAAACTTAATAAACCTACACTCGGTGGAATTAAAGTTACAGCAGAAGTCTCACCCCTCGCGAGAGACTCAATCCAAATACCAGTAACTTCGGCTCAAATGATCAATTTTGGGTAGAAAATTATTTCAATGATTTGTTTTAACGAAGAGAATTAAAATCTCCAGAATGGCCATCGATCCGATGTAAAGAACACGAAAAATGTTCGATTGAAAGTTTATTTTTTTTCTTCATTTTATTTTTGTTTTTGCCACATTCAACTCCGAATGCGACGTACAAATCGGATATGCAAAAATACGCAACCGTTCTTATGGGAAAATCGGAAGTTGTACGTCCACTTCGGTTGAGCCGGAAGTCATAGACACACCTTGTTTACCCACAGTCGATGGAAAATAATGTTCATTGTAAAATGAAGATTGTTGTGGTAGTCAACATGATTCCGGGGACACCATCATGTAAAATATCAACTCGAATCAAACACTTCGTATAATATGTGTCCTGAGCTCTCGGACTGCAAGGGAAGTACAATTCGCTATCACTAGTTTCCTTGGATTTCTCATTATTCATAACATAATTGAGATCACTTCAATCACAGAACCATATTATAAAATTTCATTAGGGTGTTTATTATAATCATACTATCTACTTTATTAACAAGGGAGTCTGATTGAAAACCAATACTAATATCAATTTATTCATTTCAAGTTTATAAATCGACATTATTTCACGGGAACAATAATGGGATTTCTGGAACAAAATAAGGTCCTAGTAATCAAATTAATCATTCGCTATACGTGTAATCCAATTTCCTTCTGCTTTCCCTCGAAAGTAAAATTGAAATAAACTTTTGAATCGATATTTGCACTTGGAGTTGCGTCTGATCATTGATAAAGTATGTTAGAGGCACATCGAAACCATCAGTAACAGCTAACGGGAATTCAACCCTGGCATGGGTATAAATTCGAAGCAAGCCCCTCAGTAGCTTCTGGGCGCTTGTTCATGCTGATATTCTCTCTATTTTCGCATTTAACGGCCAAAAATCAATCTGTACATAACAGAATTAACCGAATACAATAGAAGAATTGAAATGATGAATTCTGTATGGAATTGTTGACCACTTAAATTCAAGAGAGCTTTGATACATCACAAAACAGTCTGTGAGTTATTGATTACGATTGAATTCTTCATCAGTGACTCCCCCAAGTGACTGAAATTTTAATAAGAAAATGGTCTTAATCGCTCAAATTCAAAACACTCCAACCAAACTAGGATTAAGATTCTCGCAAGGTATCTGTGATATCTGAGTTATCTTGTTATATTACTCAGAATGGCGAAATCTGCCAAATGGTCTCGGAATGATGATCGCCTGAATTCTATAATCGATGATTGAATATCGTATGAATTTGGGATCTGATGTGAGCTGTCATGAAGATTATATTTTCTGAATTTTTTTTTACGTTCTATCTCAGGAACTCCCTGTCATATTTTACTGGAATTCGGCAGGAGCCGTCATCATTTTTCAGCCGAAAACTGGATATCAATACGATCGATCTTCATTTTCTGGAATATCGGGAAAAAAAGCCTGAAATTAGAATATCTACGGCCGGAATCGACGTGAAGATCCGATATTTGTAAAGTAAGTTTGGGGCTCGATTACATAGTTTTATTATTTTTTAGGTTTTTGTGGATTTTCACGCCCAATATCTGAAACAGAACTATTAAACATTAAATAAAATTATTTTTCATGAAAAACGCCCTTATGGATTGCAGTATGAACTATTGGTCAAGGTCAGTTTCTTGCAGAAAAGATTGCCTAATGAACAACACAGGAACAATACAAACAATAAAGAAAACGAACTGTGAAGTCTCAGAGTACAAATCTGACTCTTTCATCAGACAAAATAGAAAATAATTCTTGAAATTTTCTATTTTGTCTGATGAAAGAGTCAGATTTGTACTCTGAAACTTCACAGTTCGTTTATTATTATTTTCTTTCGATTTGAGACTTTTGTCACATTGACAGTTTTTTTTTGTGACAAAAGTCTCAAATCGAAAGAAAATAATTCTTGAAATTTTCTATTTTGTCTGATGAAAGAGTCAGATTTTTACTCTGAAACGTCACAGTTCGTTTTCTCTATCGTTTGTATTGTTCCTGTGTTGTTCATTAGGCAATCTTTTCTGCAAGAAACTGCCCTTGACAAATAGTTGATACTGCAATCCACAAGGGCATTTTTCATGAATAAAACAATTTTATTTAATTTTTAATAGTTCTGTTTCAGATATTGGGAGTGAAACCCCATAAAAACCTAAAAATAATGCAAAATCCTCCCAAAATAAGCTTCAATCGTTACTATAAAGTTTTAGTTCTTGAAATGATAAAATCTGTTTTGTGTTTCCTCCGTATATACAACCCTTCGGAACTCCATTTTCCCAATACATATTTCAAAAAAAAATCCAATCGAGTTGAAATGAAGTACCTAGTTGGACAATTTAAGCTTGAAAGTTCATGCGAAATTTCATGTAGAAAATACGACAACAGAATGGTAAATTCATTGCGATCAGCAAAACAAACTACATTGATTGAGATCGAAAAATGTATGGGTGACCGTCATGGAAATTGTCAATGACATACCATGTGAATTCTTTGTACTCATTCGTGGCCCGAAACCATGAAACAATAAACAGATGATAGGTCAGAAATCAGTAAAAATAATCAAGACATAAAATATCGCGTAAAAAATCCTGGTCAGTGCTCTCGTAGAATTTTATTCCTCAGATATCTCTTCCGATTCCTCAAATAGTGTGAAGTTGTTCAAGAGCCCTTCCTTCAGCTGACTTGTACAATAATCAATTGATAAATTATATCCTTCCTGTTAAAATTGATTTTCTTCCAAGCATTAAGTACCCTCTTCCTCAGACGTGTGGCAACTTTTAGATTAATAGGATTACGTGACAGGCTGAGAAGAGTTTGACACGATTCCAGCTCGTGGAAGAAGAATCGATACCAAATAATGACGTTTATTACAAGGTACCTAGAATTTCGGCAACTTCGTGCCACTTGAAGTTGATTTTGTCACTTATAGACCATGAAAGAAAAGTAGTTGATGTTCCTTTGAAATAATAGGGCATTCGAATTGGTTAAGCGTTCTGACTTTGTAACTCAAATGCCAATGAGACTTTGATGTGGGTTCATAAATATTTATAACGATGGAGGAACTAAGATGGAGTGAATTCAGATTATTGCAGTCATTAATTTGGTCCAAACCATATTACGTAACCGTGAAGAAGTTACAACGAGCCTTACCCCATTCTAAATTTTAGAGGCAATATAAATTTTGGCTTATTTTCAAGTTAAGGTAATTTTTAACAATTTCGGATGCTTTTGAATTTTTATTTTCAGATCTTTAAAATCTGAAAATTGAAAAACCAACATGCTTTGAATTTTATTTTAGGTTGCCAACTGAAAAAGAACAGTGCCATTTTCAGGAACTACGTGATTATTTCAGAAACCAAAGGAAGGGATATTTTTTGATATTATCAACTTTCACTTCGACTTTTCAAGGCACCTACAATTTTCTTCATCATAAGTCTTACTCCTCGATTACACCTGATAAAATTCCATTTCAAAAATTCGAATTACCTCTCATATGTTCAGTTGCTTACATTACAATACTTGGTTGATTAAAAGATCAAACTGACGAACGTTACTAATTAATGTTTGCAGATAAGTTTGAAATAAAGAGTCTAAATTCTGAATAGATCTTCTTTTCGTAGGAACAAGATCTCTGTTTCATTATAGACTTTCATATTATTGCCATTGGTTCAACATTCTTTCTATGCTTTTTGAGATTTTTGTATATCCCTATTCTCAAGGTTGATTTTGTATTTACTGTATATATTCAGTTCTTTGATTTCTTTTTTTTGTGGCAATTCTCCTGTATTCCTTGAAAGAGGCCCTGAACTTGAGTACCTAATCACATCTAATATTCCGTCCCTTTTGTCCATATTTTTTATCGTTCTATTTATAAATTCTCTCGTGTATCCATTTTTTCGAGAAATTTTCGATGAAATATATTTCATGTGCGCGAATCTCAGGAGTACTATTATTTTGTTTGCAAATTTCATCCTAAGGATTGGTTGAATTCATTTCACCATCCCTTTATCCATAAACTATAATTTCAAAATACATTTTATTCAGTGCATAAGTTCCTCTTTATGAAAGTAACTGCGTCGTTTGCGAATTAATTTACAAATTATTACTTGATTTAATAACCTACTCAGAATGAATTATATCTCATCGTACTCATTGCTGAAATTCCTCAATCTAATATTCTTAACTATGAGTTTTGGTGATTACTTTTCGAAAGGAGACGTCAAGGTCCATTCATATTTACCACGGATTCTACGTCTCAATTTCCAGTAGACAAAATAACGAATGTACGAAATTGTACACAAAGCAGCATACAAAAATCTTACAGACGTTCCGTGCTGCTGTAAGGCTTGAGTATCTGAAGCCTCAAGTGTTCGGCTATAAATCAACATTTCCCAAGGCTCAAATAGGTCGACCACTATACTGAATGAAGGTTGGTCCCAATTTTCTCTATCAATGACTCCAATCCAGTGAACTAGCATCGTCTTATTCCGAAGATCTAAATCAGAACGGCACAGACAAACATAAAATGATTGCATGTGGAGATTCCAAAACATCGTCAGCCACAAGAACTAAATATAGAAGAGTCCAACATTTGTAGGCAAATATAAATTAGAGTTTCCTTAAATATAACCGCACATTTCGTGAAATTCTGATTTTGTATGTTCGATCAAAACAGAAGTGTGCGAATCTTCAAAATAACTCGAGAGGCGTAGGTTCTCATTTAGCATATTATATGAATTTGGAAGAGTGAATTCGCAAATTTCTTTGTCGCTTCATTTCAGAGTTGAATTTTTTACAAATCGAATCATACCGATTCATCGTATTCCCAATGGACAATTTCCACTCATGTAGTGAAAAAAATACTGAATACATTTTAATTGAAAGTAGAATTGAACTGAAAAAAAAATTCTGTCAAAGAGATTGTTAAGGAAAGTGTATAGAAAAATCAGCTTTTACATGCCGAAAATAATATTTTGAATTTCTTCTCATTGTGAGAAAGCAATGCCACTAAAGAATACCATAATCACCCTGAAGCATTCCGAATACCTCACCCATAGAAATGATTATACCCAACAAGACTCCAACAATTCTCCACGAACCATCAGAGGTTGATAAAATTCTTCGTGATCAATAATTCAGTTAGTCTGAATAGGTGCCCAACGACAAGAGTCAATTTCAGATATGGAACACTCACATTTATGCCTAAAATTTTAGTAGCTGTCGAGTAAGAATTTTTTTCGTATTTTCTGCCGAACCTTGTCTTCAGGGACATCAGTGCTCATGGATTTGTATTTGTATTTTATTTGTATTTTTCGACTATCCTAGGCTTCAACGAAACCCCTCAGAAGCTTAAAGCTTGTGCGAGTTAGGATACGGGGTGTGTTCTGTGTAGGCTTTGTTACTAATTCCTTGCGCCTCGTTAGGAGCAGCACTGTTAATTGTTTACCCAACAGCGAATGGTTGGAAGGTCCCCTGAAAACCGGAAAAGTTATTTCCCGGCCAAAGGCTTGAACCTTACGATCATGAGACATGAGCTCTAACCACTGAGCTTCCGCAGCTATTTGTGATATATACAATCTCGGGACGATATTATTCCATTACGATATGGGCAATGTCCCTAAAATGGCTGGAATTTTAAGAAATTGGTAGAAGTGCAGGATCCACAATCTCAAAACATGACGTAGACATATCATTTCTGGATTATTGTTGCCAGCTTGTGCGACCTTATGTTTCAATGGGAGATTTGATTGTCTTCCGCTCTGAACTGAGTTATCTAATTTAAATTCTTAAGTGATCTGAGTTGGTTGATGCTGATTTGAAAATATATGCTTTCGTTTCAACAAAATTTCAAAATGAAGTACTTATACTCAAAGAGTATAGTAGATAATACTCAAAAAGTATACAATACAATTCCGGTAGACAATGCCAGCCCAACTAAAAACGCGAAATATAATTCAGGATACTGCAATTGAATTTCACCTTGGTTAGATTGGGTTGGTTTGATTTAGGACAGTGCCAGTCCAAATCCAAAACTATTGAAAAACATACTAGAACACTATTCTCAACAAATAATATTTGGAGAAACAAAAATACGGGGAGGCAGTAAGATGAAAAATTACTCTCATTCACTCAATCAAACACATTCTTTTCATATAAATGTTTATTTCCCTGATGTAATATTCATATAAGAATTTAAATGAAGCGACAATATTTGCGGTAGAGGATTCAATTTACAATCTGACAACAATGACATTATCGGTACATGCGCACGTCGTGTTTTGAAATTCACTTTTTGATTTGAAGTTCTACAAAAAAAATCATCAGCTATTGGACTCTAACTGACCATCGTCAACACCACAACATCCGAAAAAAAAAACAACTTGAAAACTCGATATTCGTAAAGCAGCTTTAGAGCTTAATTGAAAGGCCGATTTGTGAATGCCAGCGAATGATTCCGCATATATATCTATTCGGCAATGTATTTATAAATATTGTATTGAGAGATGACAAAGTAATTTCAGGAAGTAAATTTGCGTTGGTAATAATACCATATAGATTTCGATAACATTTCTCATGAACCTTTGAGTTATCACTTTTCAATGAACTTGAATTCAAAATCCGATCTGTATTCCAAGAATTAGGTAATGAATAAATTAAATTTTGAATGATGTATCTATAGCATCCTCGAGTGAATTTTACCCATTCATGAATTCGACCTGCGTACTATGTACTACAACTCGGCCAATCGTGAACAGAATTATTGGCGCACAAATAACTTATAAGCTCCAATTTTGTGGAATATGTTAAGAGCTCAGCTAGAAAGTTCAAACTCATCAAAGGGTAGAATCCACACAAAGATTCCGCAAATACATATATTTTGATTTGAAATATTTCCGAAAACTCATATTCAATCTGAAGATTGCAGTATCGATTAAAAAAAAATACAATTTTTATTTAATTTTAATAGTTCTGTTTCAGATATTGAAAGTCGAAACCAGAAAAAAAACTGAATATAACAGATTGTAAATTTCAGCTGGGAAGTGTGTGCAAAATGTCATTGGAATAATATACACTATTTTTCTATGGTTGAACTTTGTATGATTACGCCTTTCGTCTTTGAATTCCAATTTTTTTGTGAGAAATGTCTGCTTTATTAAGATTTTCAATAGGTTTCAGCAATGGCAAACTAGTATTATCAATTTCATAATGTGATTTGGACTGGCCTTCGGAGAAATCTTCTTCAATCAAAGTTACTGTCACTAGTCTGACCAATCTCACGACCACAACAAATCAGAACAAGGTTTTCATTGTAGAGAAACTGACCTGAAAATAGTCGTTTTGGGAACCTAGGAGTCCATATCTTCGAAACAAATTTCGGCTTAAGATTTTTTCCGAAGACCATTTGCATCACATTGAAATGTAAATCGGATCAATATCCGAAATGATCAGGTTTACTTCCCAAGGAATACAGGTCAGCCCTTGAAATGAAAACTTTAGCATCAGAACATCATGTGGAATCAGTATGCAGAATATTCTTGAAATTTGATTGCGATGAACTGCATATAAAACAAAATTATATTACATCTCAAAGACTCTCTTTGTATTCACAGAAACCTAAAAAAAGGTAGGAAAAATATCATTTTTGACTATACGGACATTCTTATGATATTTTATTACAAATGACTATCAATATATAAATTTGCATTATTTTTCAAGTTTTTTTCTAGTTTTACCGTTCCCAGTGTCGGAAAAAGATTAAATGAAATTATTATTCATATAGAAACCACCCTTGCAGATTTAGAGATTCAAACTACATGTCAAATAAAATTTCTCGATAAAATGTTGCCTAATGAACCATATCGGAAAAATAGATGGTAAACGAAGGAAAATGTAACGTTTCAGAGTAATATCTCACTCCATCAGACAACAAAGCGAAAATCTACAGAATTATTTCCCAGCAATAGTTTGGTATTTCCAAAAACGTACATAGCCTTCAGAAAAAATCAGAAGAATTGTGGTAAAGTGGTAAACTCTTGAGAACAGAGATTAAAACAAAGAATAATTTGAGATCTATACTTACTCCAACCAAGCCAATTAACGAAAAACAGAAATCAAAATAGCCAAAAAAGCAATGTCGTGAAATCAGCAGATTTTTCGCGCATTTTCACTTTTGGTGAAATACATACTTTGAGCATGCGCGCAAAAGCTACTGACTTCACGTCAGTACTTTTCTAGATTTTTTCGAGTTATCCTGGAAAAAACTTCGATACCGAGGAAAAAACTACGAAATTTGACATATTTTTTCACAATATCTCCAAAAATTATAATCGTATCGAACTGAAATTTGGTACACTGCTGTGAAATATAAAGTTCAAGGTATAAGCAAATTTTTTTCGGAATGAAATGAATAGTTGCCGAAAAAAAAAAATTTCGCAAAAAATTATGCAACAATTTTTTTTCATTGACTGACAGCATGATCTCAACGGAATTTTGCGGGAGTTGCAAGTCCTTATGTTCCAACTAATTGCCAAGTTTCAATTCAATCGCATTTCGAAATGCGAACAACCCTGAAATTTCCAAGTCTTCGCATGGTAACTGTGCATTCGGCCGAACAGAATCGATTTTGATACCGGATTCGTCATCAGTGAGTACAACCTAGTCGTTTGAGACCAGTTTCGGCTCACAGTTCGAAAATTATAGACATTTGGACTAAAGGATAGCGCGCTGTTCCCCCTGAACATGCACGCAAAAATGTGTTTCTAATATTCCCTGCATTTGTGGGATGATATATACAGGAGGAACATTACCACCTTTTGATATGAGAAAAAAAAAACACTAAAGAAACCTAAAAAGTAGAGACATACTGAGATTGGATTGGAAAATTTTTTCATAAGTGCATCTGCCTTGCTGTGATTTTCGGAATCGATAATTCTAAATACGCAAGTATTGCAAGATAATAATTCTGCAAATTTTTTATTGAAATTCTCAAATATAGACTCTGAAACTTTACAGCTCACTTTGTTGATCATTTACATTATTCTGATATTTATAAGGGGGAATTTTTTCAAGAAACTGACCTCGACAAATAGTTTGAATACTGCTAATCGCTAGAGCGATTTGTATGAATAATAAATTTATTCAATTTTCACTAGTTCTTCAGAGACTGGAAGCGAAAACTAAAAAAAAACAAAAAAATAATACCCACTCACAATCTGTTTCATTCAAATATTATTTTCAATTCAAGAATCACCCTGTAGATGTGAATGTCCCATCTGTTCCAGGATTTCACTTATAAATAACATCATTAATGACGACATAACATCAGACAGGAAACGCCCAGTATATTAAAAATATACGTCAACAGAGCTTCGCTGTCTCCATTAATATACCACCAGATGGATACGCATACTATTGTTTTACCTGTTGAAAAAGGAGTAAAATACGACCTTAAGCTTAATCTTGGTCCTTCGATCTAAGGTCCCACCGGAAACACGGATAGCTAGAAAAGCGCTAAATCAGAAGCCGGCTGATTATAAATTCAACAGATAATTCCTGTTGAGTTTATTTTGGTATGCTACCGGATATCGAACACCGAGCGAATAGTTATGGGCAGAAACAATAGTAATCCCAATGAGGCATTAACATTTTTATTATTTCTCCTGTTACGCGAGCAGTTTCCGAATAGAGAAGGATTCTTTGTCTTTTCCCGAGAGATAATCAGTTGGTCTTGAGTGTTTTTCAGTGCGTAATGGCATTCTAATGCCATTCCCATGAATGCACTCTTTGTTTATTTATACCAAACACCGACATCGTTGATTTTCAAAAAGGCGACATTCCACTGTGCAAACCGTTCCAAAAGGGAATTTATTTTAATTCAGGGTGACTCGGAGGGAATAAATTTCGAATACTGATGAAGACATGCTGGTTAAGTGCTTATTTCTTATGAAGTTTTTCAATGCTGAAAAATTTCAATATTATAACATTGTCTAATTTCAAGTTGATACTTCTAGCCCACGAACGTGTTAATATTCGTTATACGTTATTCAGATAAATAGATAATATTCAGACAAAATTAGCTTTTTCAAAAATTGGGAAAAAAGCTTTTGCGTGCTGCGTGTCCGAATTCATTGCTTAGCAGAATTTTTTGAGTGATTGAAGAAAAATAACGATAATGAGGTAATATAAAAGAGATTTGATGACAATTTTTTTCTCAATATTCGGGCTGAAATTTTGCGCACTGTACACAGGTATCAGCATCGAGGTTTCCATGGAATTTCATGAAAAAAAAGTTTCAGATAAATAATTTCCGATGCAATTTTCAATGGCAAAATTCTGCACAAGGTCGCACGTCGATATTCCACGAGCAACTATCAAACTTCAATCTGATCCCTTCTATAGATTCGTGATATTAATATAATAATCTTAAAGATTCTGATCTGCATGAACGCGACTACGTTTGGCAGACACAGCCGACGCATTCGACACGCAACTTTCTCTGAAGGTCTGTAGTTTTATTCTTTCTGAAATTATCGGCCGGCCGGATAGAATGGAATTCGAAATCGGATCCTTCATCAGTGAGACCATTTTCGGGAGAAAATTAAAAAATAACAGACATTTCTGCGAAACGATAGCACTCGTCAGCATTTGTCAACTAGTTACTAAGTTCCATCATTATTGGAGCAGTATTTTTCAGGTTATTCCTGAAATACCATGACTGTTTTGAAAAACTGATTTGAAGCTACATTTTGTGCGAGGGAGATTCTGGTATTTGGGTAATCCGAGATTCCTCCCTAATGGCCGACGACGATCACGTGATCGTCGTCAGCCAATAGGGCGAATTTCTCAGCCAACAGGGCGAATCTCCGATTCCCCAAATACCCGAATCTCCCTCGCACAAAGGGCCCCTTTAAGATCGAAATCCCAACAGAATTTGATGAATTGTTCCGGCAATAAAAAATGTCTCAAAAATGTAGAGATTTTTCTGTCTTTTTCAATTAACCCACCATAGAATCTCGACAAAACTTCGCAAACAGTGGCGCGCCGGCGCTCTTGAACTTACTACCAAGTTCCAATCTAATCGCATGGGGTAGTTCCTGAGATATTGCGAAAATTAACTCGAAAATTCAAATGACTCAACTCCGAAACCGATAGCATGCAATTCCCTAGAACATGCGTTTAAAAAAGGCATGCAAATGAACATTTTCCCTAAGTGGGAGAATTTTCTCCTTCTGAAAATTCAGTCACATTTCCTCACTTTTATAGTTCTCGAGCTTTTCACAGAAAACTAGATTCCTGTTTCTAGGAATTTTTAAATACTAACAACTCATTTATATGTAGATTTGAGTTTAATAAACTCATAGTTTTAACGCGCTTGTTCTGGGGAACAGAGTGTTATCGTTTTGTCCAAATGTCTGTGATTTTTTTAATTTGAAACGGAAATGGTGTTAATTGATTGAGTTGGACTCCATGAAGAAGAATCCGTGGTGGAATTTAATTCTGTCCGTCCGTACTGTGCTATAACTTTTGAATGAGACAACCCAGCGAAACTTTCAGATTAGGTTTGGGATCCAATAATCTCGCAAGTTCGTTAATCGGTGAAACCAGCCAAACGCATTCGGAGTTATGCCTATTTGACATTTCGAATTCGAGAATAGTTCAATATCCACAAGAAGTTCTGATAATACAGTTTGAAACTTCTAAATCAGTTGAAGAATACCAACGCTCTACTTAGTGCACAATTTTGTAGGGAACCAAATGTTAGGAAATGTAAAAAAAATTTCGAAAATTTTCTTGATTTTCGTCGAAAGAATTCGGTTTTTTGGAGAATATATATCAGATAACGATGAAATTCTTCACAGACCTTGGAGTTTATATTTGAATACGGTAGGTCTTTCGAATTTCGATTCGTTCTGATGTCTATTTCCGGATATATAGGAAAAAAATATTCAATGCATCGATCAGATCGAAACTTCACAACTACTTGTAAAATACTCGCGCTCAACATAATGTGAAATTCCGCGAAGATGGTAATGCTGAAAATCCAAAAAAATAGATCTCTAAAATGATTCAATTTTTTTTTTGAATAACATTTTTTGCGAATCTCTATTCATCAGATTTCGACGAAATCTTTCGCAGGCCTTGAGGTCAAAATTCAAGAATATTGCTGCAATTTTCAGTTCGATCAAATGTTTTATTTTCAGAGATATTGGAAAACAATCTGTAAAATTTCATGACTTCGAAATGATGACATTATTTATTTAATATCTCCTGAAGAACTGCCTATGTTTAAGGTGCATGCCAAATTTCATGGGAACCATATGAAAAGAAAATCGCCGAATATATCTCCATCAAGAAATAAAGTTGCGTTTTGCAGGTCAATAAGGTGATAATATGTGAATATCTGACCGTTTTGCCAACGAATTTGAAGAAGCGCGTTGAAGCTCGTTACCTCACGTCGGTGCTTTTTCTAGATTGTTTTAGGCTTGCAGTATATATCTATATATATTCTTTTGAGATCGAGCATTACAATATTTGGTATATTACAGTGTTAGCCGAGGAAATGTAAACGGGGTTCCATGCATTTTTCCGTAGGATACAAGAGCACAGATGAAAACCTCAGCAAAAACTCTGTCTCCCCGCATAAATGTTGTAATTTGTTTGAAGAACATGGCATCTTTTTCATTGGAAAATATTTTTTTCGTCATCTTGAATGTATTTTGACAAAATATCTCGACATAATATATGAAACAGAAAGAGGAACAGAAAACCAGTAGGAAGCAGTAAATAAAATTATCTACATTTGCGCTCTGACCGGGAGAGTCTTTCTACCAGGTCCGGTCCTCCAAGCGATGATATTTCAGATCCTCAGATGAACGAAGAACGCTACATGCCCCTTATATTGGGGAATCATCTCCCATAGATCGATAATTGGATATTTTACACTAGAAAATTAACAAATTATAGGGAATAAATTGAGGAACCTGTGACATATATTATGTCAGGATGACATGTCATATCGGAACAAATCAACAAGCTTCCTCAAAAAGTGAACTAGGCAACAGTTCTGATGGTACTAGGTAATAAAAGCTATAAGGTCGAGGCTAGAAGGCATAGTAAGTTCTATTATAAGCAAGCCGGGAGATAAGAGGTGAAAAAATCACCTCGAACAATAGATCCTTCAATAACATACACTGAAGTTAATAGACTTCCCTCGTTGATTCTTTCGCAAGCGACAGAAGACTCATTTTATACCAACATTCCATATAGTTGGTAGGGGGTTTCGCTAGAATCAATCTCGGCCCCTGTAAACACGTCTAAAATTATCTCAGTGAATGGCGGTGAAAATAAGGCCCCGGAGAAGCGCTTTCATGCTCCCTAAAGTCGAAGGTAAAACAAGCGAATGCAGTGAAGCATCCGACCGTCCCGAAGATGCTACCATTCGCACATGTGTCCCACACGTGCGGACTTGCTGGCAACAAATTCTCGGTGTCTGTTCCAGGCGTAATATTCAGTCCCAAGCTTCTGTCTCTGTTCCACGATTTCGTGAATGAAACACTTGTCACAACTAATAGACCTATTCACTTCTCTATTCTCTTATTTTCTTCACTTGAAAAAAACAGGTGCATGGTTTTCATCTCACAGATTGGTTAAAGAATCATGCTTAGAAGACAGATATGAGGTGCATTCTTTCACATTCATGGTCAAACAATTTTCAATGTTTGCCAATTCGAATCACTCAGGTTTCTTGAAAATGTCAATTGGACAAGAGTCTGAAAAAAGGAAATACGTCTATCATATTTGAAAAAAATTCCACTTAGACTTTGAGCTGCATATTTCACAGCATTGCATAGAATTCCATTTCGATACGATTAAAATTTCTGGAGATATTGGGAAAAAGTATGTTAAATTTAGTGTTTTTTTTCCTCAGTATCGTGATACCGGAATAACTCAAAATATACTAATTCAATCATGATGAAACTTGGCAGCTAGTTCGAAAATGCTGATGGATTACTTTGTGCGAAATTTTGTGATGATAGTGTCATTAGAACAATATGATAAAAAAATATTAATTTTTTTTTAAATTCAATCTTCTGTGATCTTCTGATTATATTATCCTCATGAAATTCTGTATGAACCTTCGAACTGTCATTTTTCGATGAATTACAGGATTCCAATAGACGACTTCGGCCCAAGTTGCCAACCCACAATTTACTTAGCAAGTTTACTTTCACTGGGGAACGGGAATTTCAGGACAAATTCGACATGATAAGGTTCGCATTATTTATAAATAACCGTAAAACATGTCTCGGCTCTTCAAACCAGATAATTCCTTCCAAATATAGGTTTTTGTTAAGATCGTCTCCGATTGGCTGAAATTTAAGTTGGGATTCCTGATTTCATGCAAACAGTGTCAATTTTCATAGGATACGTTCCGAAAATCAACTCTGTTGTTTCGGTTGCCGATTTTCCGTTCCGTAAATATGAAATATTCGGATGGTTCCTGGATTAAGCGTGTGAAAAATTTATTTACGGAATCTGGTTGATGAAAATGCGGTCGATTTTCTGTCACCAGAACGATTTTCTATGGTAAATATCCATAGCATAGAACAATCATGTTTACTTTAGGTTTGTTTTGGTTCCGAGTTAAGAACCACAGACAATTGGTCTATGCTAAAACCGTCCCGAACAGATCTGAATTCGGAACCAAAACAAACCTAAAGTAAACTAGATTGTTCTATGCTATGGATATTTACCATAGAAAATCGTTCTGGTGACAGTAAATCGACCGCATTTTCATCAACCAGATTCCGTAAATAACTTTTTTCACGCGCTTGTTCCAGGAACCATCCGAATATTTCATATCTACGGAGCGGAAAATCGGCAACCGAAACAACAGAGTTGATTTTCGGAACGTATCCTATGAAAATTGACACTGTTTGCATGAAATCAGGAATCCCAACTTAAATTTCAGCCAATCGGAGACGATCTTAACAAAAACCTATATTTGGAAGGAATTATCTGGTTTGAAGAGCCGAGACATGTTTTACGGTTATTTATAAATAATGCGAACCTTATCATGTCGAATTTGTCCTGAAATTCCCGTTTCCCAGTGAAAGTAAACTTGCTAAGTAAATTGTGGGTTGGCAACTTGGGCCGAAGTCGTCTATTCGATCTTATTTGTATTTTCGGAAAAATTGGGAAAATAAAATTTTGGATGGGTATATCTTGCCTTTACCCATTCACGAATTCAGCCTTGCTAACATAACCAGATATTTGTAGAGTAGGTTTGGGGCTTCGTTACGATTTTCGAATTCGTGATGGGTAAAATCCGCTCAATGAGTCCTTAGATATACCCATTCAAAATATTATTTTCCCAAAATTTCCAAAAAAAAAAAACTAGAAAAGCAGTGACGTGAAGTCAGCAGCTTTTGCGCGCATGTTCAAAGGATATCAACAAAAGTGAACATGCTCGCAAAAACTACTGACTTCACGTGAGTGTTTTTCTAGGTTTTTATGAAAATAGTTGGTAAGGCCAGAAAGGAATCGCATAATTCATTTGATTGTTATCAGAACAAAATCATTCCAACAAATCCTTGGAACTTCCCAATCAAGGTTGATATCAGAGGAATGAAGTTGAAAAATAAATGTTAATTTAAAGTTTTACGGCTGCTTACAATATCGGCCTTAAGTCGATGATGCAAGTATATATGTGCATTTGCTACAATCTATTGGTTCATCCCCGAGGTATTGAAATATAATCAAAATTAATTTCCTATGCTTCCAAAAATAGGTTCCTAGCGAAATTGTACATAAACATTTCTCTTCTAACTAGGAGCCGAAACCCAAGAAAAAGATATACATATGCGAAAGTGTTCGATTTCCTCATCAGATCATTCTATGACTCAATATTTCTATTTTTTCACTTTTCTTCTCTGATAGGTTATATACTTTTATTTTATCTTCGCATCAGACCACTTCAAAGCGCTAACATTTTTCTCGGGGCTTTCTTATATATGATATTTGATATTTATCATTCATAATTAAGGAAAGTATGGAGCTAAAATTGGGAACAAGTTATATAACCCTACAATTCTCAACGATAAATTGGAGATGATGAAGTTTTCACACCTCTCTCAAATGTAGAAGAGACACGTCGTAACTCTATTCGTCATTTCAGTTTTTCTTTCTAATTTCATCCATTATCGTAGGACCAACCAAGTCATTGTCTCTAGTTCCGTCCATCAAAGTCAAACCTTACAAATTTTCTCCGACTGCGCGTCAAAAATGGACTATTTCCGGGCCACCTCGCAAATATCCGCATCATATTTATAGATTCGAAGAACAGCGACCAGCTGAGGCGGTAGAAAAGAGAACATTGTGTATGACTAATGAAGAAACAAAACCTTTTGTTTTCATGGTTATAGTTGACTTATTCGAAACATAATGGGCTTTCAGTACAAAGTTGCCAGGAATTATTGTTCCTTTTCAGTGCATGTTAACGATAAGCAGTCAGAATGCTGCTTGTAGATATTTTGGTTTATTATTTTTACGAACGATAAACTTCTGAAATAGAGCAGAGATTAAATGTTTTTAATCCTCCTCCAAACATTGCACTGTTTACGTTTTGATGAATGTAAATTTGAGAATTTAAACGAATTAGGTCGGACAACCTCGAACAGGAATGGACAGCAAATAACATATTAGGAAAGATATCAAATTAAATGTATGCAGATGATTCACCCAAAAATAATAAGTATTCGAAAAAAACGCTGCGAATTTTACACAAGGGTTCATTATTTTCTCAGTAAAATAACCCAATACCATTAATATCTTAAATAAAACTTATATTATTCATTACTTATTGGTTTTTCACTACACAACAACCAATTCCGTGAAAAAATTTATGTGAATTATTGAAACCTCAATGAATCCTCTTGTATTATAAAAACATTTCCACATGCAGAACGCAAGTTGAGTAGCATAATTTGAAATAATATTTTGAATGAGCAGTCGTTTCACCGCTTCAAATATTTTATTCTTTTCCACACCACCGAAGAGGTAGAGTAGAAGGCGCTTTTTTCTTAATAACTCAGGGACAACTGGTCGGAAATCTTCCGGGTGAAATTTTTTAGATTGAGTTATGCAACAGTAATCAACGTTGAGAGTTTCATGAAAATTCGGTGGTAAGTTTTCGAGAAAGAATTTTTTCCCTCATATCCCCAGTTTTGAGCCCTAATGGTACACCGATCCTGCTGAAAAGCTTGGAGGATCAATCTCGGGTGACACACGATTTTTCCACAAAGTTTTACGGATTTCAGTTCAGTACTTTCAGAGAACAGCCCCGGACAACGGACGGTTGACGGACGGATTTGTTTTTAGTAGTTAATTCAAATCTACATACTCCAAAATGCAAACTGTGAAATTTTCAGGGGGGTTAATTTATTTTGGTCGATCACTAAGGTTTATTATTTGATTTTATCGAATAGTAAACTAATAACCGAGAATTTGGCAATAGCATAATGTTACTTGGAATATGCGCGCCATAACGCGTTTTATGTTCTTAGAGAATTTTGTCACGATCATTACTGAAACCATAGACATTTCGAGGAGAACATTGACATTCATACAGCTGCCTATTTTCGCCCTCAATCCTCAAATAATATGTCAACTCTCTGATTCTAACCCCGTCTACCGCTGGTTTGCTTCCAGATAGAAATTCGAGTTTCTTATTATATGGTTCTCGCTGAATTTTGCATGAACCCAGTCGTGATTTAACAACTGAAATTCAATCTCTATTTCTGAAAAAACCTAGAAAATAAAATTCTCGTGAAGGTTCATGTAAAATTTCTTTAGGGTCCTCTCCTTAGAAGATTGCACAATCGTCTCATCCGGAAGTAAACTTTTTGGCCGTATCAATACATGAATGGGTCAGCGCTATAAACGCGTAGTTAAAACAGCGCGTAAAAGCACCTGACATCACCCAAGTGATTTAGAGAATTTTTTTATAAGGTTACATTTCTCTCAGTCGAGGCATAGAAAATCATGAAAAATGGCCCGAAAAGGGTTTGATATCTTAGAAATGGGAACGTTTGTTTCAAACAGACGAAGTAATAATTCTGATCCTGTTAATAACTGGTTGTCACTAGTTAAAGCGTGTCACACGTAAGATGGAAATCGTGCTCTTGATGAGGATCCCTGTATTTGACAAGGTTGAAATTTCGATTCGGGTAATTGAAACATTATAACCTATCATCGTTATTAATGCTCCAAGCCCAAATCAATATTGTATCAAGTAACAGCTGCTTAAACCTATATATATATATATCTAAAGAACCTTCTGAATTTAATTGTTAATTCAAATAGTAGCGCGAGCCAATGGAACAAGAAGTGAAGAGAATTTGATGCAGACATGCAATAAAATATTCCTTTGATCTATAGTTCAGTATATTAGAGCTGAATGGAAGTGGAAAATAAAAGGAATCAAAGGGCGTAGTCAAAGGTCTGTGGAAATAAAAATATAATCACCTCCAAGGGTTTATAGCGACTAGTTCATGTTTGCCTATTTAAAAAAGAACCAGTCATCTTTGCAAGTTGATTATTCACTACACGTTCACATTACCGTGTGCTAACTTCAGGAATTATTCAATGCCAAGTTGGAAAAAGGAATTTTCTGCTGTCGAGTTTGAATGGACCAGTTAGACCACGTTAGTTCTACCATTTCAAATTTTATTTCACCGAGTTTGTTCCAATAGACGTCGGATGAATCAAGAATATTATTCCGTTCATTAATTTCATACATTAACCGGCGAATTTCCGACAACCACTTTCAACAACTATTCCGTATTTCCATCAAGGTCGAGAACTTCAGGTACGAAAATCATTTTGTGGATAGAAGCGCAAGTATTAGATAGGTTAAGTCTCAAGTGAGTGGGAATAGAAGAGCTCTTCCCAGAACTCCGTTGCCGGCTCCTAACAACCACCAACTTCATACAATAAAGTTCAGTATTTTATTGGGTACGCTTATATCCATAAAAGGGTAGAGAATTTTCCTAGGTGAAGGATTTTGAATCATTGTTTTCGAATGAAAAACTTTAGATTCGTTATGGAGAGATTGTACTTGTCGGCTAATACTCATTTGAAAAACTAAATATAATGCGCCTTCAATGCGTTTTTCCTCAAATTTAAATGGGTTTCTTTCACCGATATCAGAAATAAAACAATTGAAAAACAAAATTAAAATTTTCATTAATAGAACAATGATAATAATGAAGAGATTCCTCGAAGGTGTGCTTTCTGCCTTGTGCTAAAATATCACCAATAACTTCTCTAGAAAACAGTAAAAAATCAACTGCGTCGATTTCATTAATCTCTTTTGTGCGTGGACAACTTTAGGCATATACTCATTACATACTTAATAGATGTCGCGCGAAGCTGAGAGAATGGGAAGGCAAGACCAGTAAACCAATAGGTTATTCAATGTAACAGAATGCTTAGAGAATCTACCGGCTACCAGCTCCTACGAAATACCAGAAACTCTAAAATGCCTCTTCACATATCCTCTAAATCCTCCACCTGAATGGTATTTATGGAGGTGCGGGCTGCTATTCTGGCAGCTTAAGGTTCAGTTGAGTTTTTTCAAGAGCTGTAGAATATTTCTTTCATGGTTAGGAGTAATATTCGTTTCGTTTTTCGGGCGTTTCGAATTTGAGAAAAATTCACTTTGATAATGTTGATGAAGATTTGAATTATAACCTTATAAATATTAAAAAAATCACGAGTATTCTTTTAGTGAAGAAGTTGTTGATAAGTTTTCATCCAAGGAATCCTGAAGAATATAACCAATTAAGAAGGAGTGAGTGTTCATGTTGCTTCTCCCGAATACGGAGCAGATGAAATTATTCAGTCATCATTCGCTGAAGTTATTTTGTGATTTTTCTAACCTTTTAATAAATTACAACCGCAATAATGCTAGTAAACCGTTATAAACAATAAAATGAATAAATGTTTAGCCGTCATCCTCTCAATCTCGAAAATTACGAGGAAAAAAAGTTCCCTTATTATTCTGGAAAGGCTCAAATTGTCACTATCTAATATCTGCTTGCTGAGCAAACTTTCTCTATTATATCGAGTCGGTACTTTCTTATTTAAATGCAGAACACCCACTTGTTTCTTCAACGAGTCACCATTGGTAAGTGGTTGGTCGTCTGTGGGCCTGTTTAAACCATGGTGGCAACAAAGTAAGCATCCAAGTTGCTTGTCTTTGGTCGCTGGTTTCTCACAGAAGAATAGGGACGATCGGGTAAGCTTGGGATCCACATTGAAGAAAAAACTGGAACGGGTAAGGATCTCAGAACGCTTCCAATCTGCCTCAAAACTCAACTCAACTAGTCAAATTCCAGTCAGGGTGATCTTCAATTCGTAGCTTTGAAGCATGATCTATGGGGGATAATTCCCCAATATAACTGGCCTGTAGCGTTCCTCGTATACCTAAGGATCTGAAATATCATCGCGTGGAGGACTGGACCAGGGCGAAAGACCCTACAGGTCAGGGTCCTGTTGGTTTTCTGTCTCTTATTCTGTTGCAGATATTCCAAAATATTCTATTTAGTGATGGGACGAGTCGTCAATTTCTCAACTCGATCTACTCGAGTTGAATCGATGGCCAATTCGAGTTGCAACTCGAGCTGACTCGACTCGGCGCTTATGCTTCCGCGCCAGCGATTCGCCTTCGTATCGAGTCGAGTTAGGTCCACTCGAGTCGGGCCTCGACACTGATTCGTTCGCCGGCTCGATGCCTCGATGTCGATCTACTCGAACTGAGTAGGAATAGAAATTGGAAGGAATTGTAGAATCGGGACTCGGAAGTTGGAACTTTTATGAGTCTCGCTAACAGGCATAATTCAATTGAAGATCAAAATGTTTGTGCCCAACTTTAATAAAAAACGGATTTATTGTGAAAAAATTTCTAAAATATCACACCTCTCAAAATTGACTATAACATAATATTAATATCGAAAAGGGGGCCATTGTCAATAAATAAATGAATAAAGTTTAATCAATCCAACTGTAGTCTTAAATCACCCCCTTCACGACACAAAAATATTTTAGTTTATAGGCAGTCAATTTTAATTCATCCGTAATAGAACAACACCCTGTTGAAATCGATCCAGACTGAACTGAAATAAAATAAAACTGAAAACTGAATCGATCAGATCGAACTATTTCTGACTGCCGATCCACTACTACCAACACCAACCAACTCGAGCTGTATCGATCGACATCGACGACGGGAGGCACCGACGTTTCACGAAATCGTGATTTCTACGCATCGAGTCGGGTGCTGAACTCTAGATCCGAATTGCTTTCGAGTTGACTCGAGTTCATTCAAAAGCAAGTCGAGCTGACTCGTCCAAAGCTTGACTCGAGTTAATCGAGCTGGATAGCTCGAGTTGCCCATCTCTAATTCTATTAATGTTAATTGAAAAGGAGAAGAGACATTCTGTTCATGCTATGAAGTGAGATATCTTTCCTTCAAAGCGAACAGACCTGAATCGGGTTGGTATTCTCAAGGCTTTCAGACTTGGTGGCCTTTCCGGATCCAACAGGATATGAACCTTCTCCGTTATGTCTTCAATGGCACAGGTTTGCTACCGAAGGAATAGGGTCCCGCTGCGGATATGGTTGTTGTGTTATTTTGGATGAGGGTATAGATCTGCGTAGTCTTAAAAAATTAAAAATTGCAATCATAAAGTATAAATGATATGATCTCCAAACATTTCTTTCAAATCCATACATTAACATTCTCCTAACCAAATATCTTGGTTAATTTATTTCATTTCCAAGGTGCGTTTATGAACAGCTATAGTTTTTTCGAATGTGTTTGTTCTGTCGTCATGATTCTTCTTGTCCTATTATCTGGTGTAATCAAGCTCTCTAGTCAGTCTAAAAATGTTAACTGTGGTTCTGAGGTACCTATGTCTGCTTGAGATCACGGTTTTTTGTTCGAAAACGAACGGCCTCAAGTGACTGATCATTGAGTTCCACGAAACATTGAATTTTGCGGGGAAAGGAATCCTTGCTGCTCAATTCCAAGAAATAATTATTTGGAATAAATGGAACAAAATGAACTTTTTTCCAATTGTTCGCCAGTTTCGTATTCCATGTGTATTATGAATATCGAAAAGCTCTCCTTATCAAAGAACAACAATGTTGTTTTCGCTTAGAATCAACATACTTGAGACGATTAATGTGGTATATAATAACGATAATTGAGTTATTTAGCTATGGCGCCAATACAGGTTCATTTATGCATATAAAACGAGACCAATTATTTGCTTTGGTTGAGAAAATATCTTCCTATTGAAAATAAGCTAATGAAATGTTCTTAAATATGTTAATAGATTCGGAATATATGGCATGACAATTTCGATTTGATTTCTAGAGACTCGAATAGGTGTTAATAGTTCAAATTGTAATTTGAAATACTTTCGGGTTTCATGTTCATGCTTTGTCTAGAAATAATGTCTACCTTGAAACGGAGGAAGTCATAAAGTTTTAATGAGTACTCATATCAGTATGGATTCGTCTCGATATGGTTGGCAAAAATTCTAGAAAAGCACGGACTCCTGTTCATGAGCTTTTACGCACTCGATCAAATTCGTTGCTTAAGCGGTATTTCTTCAGTTATTGAGGAAATAGCAACGAAACTTTGGAAATATAACATATTTTCTTTCCAATATTCCCGAAAAAATATATCAGATCGATCCTAAATTCGTACTCTGTGCCAAATTCCATGAAATCTGATGGACAATTTCCGCAAAAACAATTCTTCAAAAAAATAATTAGGAAAACTATCGAATTTTTTATTTTCGAACTGAACGATCGTCATGTAATTCTGTACGCAGGTGCCCGTCGGTATTTTACAAGTAATTACTGAATTCCATTTGTATCGCACCATAACTGCTTGAGATATTAAGAGCAATCAAAATCTCGAATAAAACGGGGTGACTTTTGGAGATCAGAGTTCGTTTTTTTCGGAAAAATTTTTGGGTGCAAATGGTTGAAATAAATTGTGGGGATGCGCAACGTTGCCATTTTTTTATTTTCAAGAATTTCCGGAAAAATAAAACTGAAATGCAGTGAAAAATGGAAAAATAACTAACATTGGCATTCTGATTGAAAAATTAAGTACATCCCAATAAAAAAAATTTCAAACAATAATCACTGAAGCCTGCACTACGACATCCCGTTTTCTCCTAAATTTCACGCATTTTCAATATTTCTCGCGGTTATTGGCAACATTGAATTGGGCAGACAGCTAGAAGGTATATTGACCTTGAGATATTAACGAGGTTTAATGAAACTTGCATGTGGCTGTGTTGCCGAGCCGTTATTTACCAACACGGGGTAATGTTTGCTCTTAAGTGAATAAACTCGAAATTCCAACATAACTCCGAAACCTTAGGGTGAAATCCACCAATGAACGTACTCAGCCGTTGCATTTTGATATGCATCGTACCCTGAAAGTTTGAAATCGCTAGCTCATACCGTCCGAAAGTTACCGTGGCAAAAGGCGGATGGTCAGACAGAATAGGGCTCTTGCATGTAACACGAAATATCATATTTTTATGTTTTTCTCAATCTATGTCGATGCGAGTTCATAATGTATGCTTTCACACACTTTTACAATTCGCGAATTTTGAATGATTTGATACGTATTGAAAATGGTGAAATCCAGACGCAAATTCGAATTCGGCATCTACGTCACGAGTCACAGTACGATCGATACAGCCGACGCTGTCTATTGGGTTGGTAGAGTGGAACATACATGAGAATAGAGTGAATATGACGCGTAACGTCGGGAACGGCGCGAAGTTTCGATCCTTAGAACAGCCAATATGTGGAATCAAAAATAAAACTCTTAGATTTCTCCTTAAAAATTGAGGTTTTTGACGCATGTTGAATTTTTTCAGTATTCCATTATGAACAAAATACATGCAAGAGATTGAATTTGACATCGAAATCTGAATCGCAGTTTGCCCAACGCCGGTCCACTGCCTCAAAGATTGATTTTGGGACCTGCTTTACTTATCAACCTCACGAAATTTCGCCTGAACCTTCACGCTGTCATTTCATCCATTCACGATACGGCCTTTTTAATTCCGCTCCAAACCTGCACCATAATATTTGTAGAGTAGGTTTGGAACTTAACCACCAAGGTCAAATGCGAAAATAGGTGAAATCCGACCTATCATTTCGTGGTTTATTCCAAATTTACTAAAATAAAAATCTAGTCGAACTGAAATTCAGTACTTGGTTGAGGGAAGATGCAAAATTTCGTAGGGATGAATGGATTAGTAGATCGAAAAATCGATTTTTTTATCAAGTGGAGCTGTGTTTGGTGGAGTCACTACCGAGCTGGGTAACTGTTCTGGCTAAAAATATGAAAAAACATGCTAGTTTCTAGATTTTCTATTCCATAACAGAGATCAACCTGAATCGGAAAATTGAAAGATACTCACAGAAGCAACTACAGTGCCAGTTCCAATGGTTTCAAACTTTCTTCCTATTTTCAAACAATAAATCAATCATATCGGAGGCAGAAAAACACGAATGATGAACTGCAGACTTATGCATGACCATAATATCTTGCATTTGCGATATACACCACTTGAAACTGAGATATTCCCACTACCAGTACTGGACAAACTCAAGTTTCCCCCTCAGAAATGATAGCATAATTTCAGACCGCTATTGAAATAAACATAATGAATAGCCGTTTGGAATTGTGAGCAGAAAAACAGGCTTTAATTTCGTATAGTGCCCTCATTGATTCTTTATTGGTGTTAGTTAAAACGTATAAAAGAGATTTATAGTTCATTCATGGTTATTCAGGATACACAATTCGCCCCTCTGCGAAGTGATGATACGCGATGTGATTTTGAACGAAGTTTAGAGAACAATGATTTATTATTCTCCAAATGATTCCGAATGTTGTGCATGATCGGTTGTAATTACCCATTTGTTTGGTGTATTTTATGGTGAGATGGCCTAAGGAGACACGTGGTATTCTAGCATACATAGGTATCATAAAGAGGTTTGTTCCAACGTCACACTTCTATCGCTATCGCACTTTTGTGCGCTTGTTTCAGGGAATGATAACAATATGAAATATCAAATGTCTGTTACTTTCGAATTTTGGTACAAAGATGGTTTGACACTGTTAGGTTGGACTCATTGATTTTTGTATCCGTCCGATTGTATTCTAGAAGAGTACTGACCTGAGGTCAGTCAGCTTTTACGCACCTTTTCAAATTCTTTGCCGCAGCGAGGAAATGAAAACCTAGAAAGGCACTTACGTGAGGTCATTTTGCATGAACTTTTACAACGTCATTTTTCAACCAAGTGCAGAATTTCGATTCGATGATATCTGCACTATTGATAATAATGTAAATTAAATTTTGAAATTATATCTGCGAAATTATTGAGGGGATTTAAACTTTTCACGAATTAGACCTTCTCAATTAACCCCCAAACCTGCTATGAAAATATGGAGTCTCTTATAGTTGTTTTTTCGGATGTTATTCTGAACCCACGGATTTCAGTTATTCTGATGGTTAATACGACATATTTTTTTCCTAATATCTCCGAAAATGAACATCAGATGAAATTGAGATTAAAAAAACTGTTGCCGAATACTATCTTCAAGGTCCGTGTCGAACTTAATCGATATCTGGTCAATAAATCAGAAAAACTATTTTTTTTTCGATAAAGATGTGGATAATTTTCGAAAAAAAATTCGTAATTGCGCGTTGATATTCTCCAAATAATAAAGAAGTTTCGATGTGATCGCATTCATACTCGAGATATTGAGGAAATAACCTCAAAATTTCAAACGACGAAATTTGACATTAATTTTTTATATATTTCAGGAAGTAAATATCGTATCGAATCCTAAATCTGAACCATCGTTATTGAAATGAAAAAAGGAAATTAAGTGAACAAAGAATTGCAAGTCACCTCAACTTAAGATTACCGTTCTCAATTCAGAATTATTTGCGCGATCCAGGATCGAGTCCAGATGCTTTAGAAATGCACTTGTATCATCTGAAGTTCCAGTGTAGCGCTGCTTTTGAATTGGTTCTTGTGCTGTTCGTTTTCGTCGTCTTAGGATTTGGTTAAAACCCTTGGAAGAAGAACGAGTTGTTCTTCATTCGAAAGATTAAACGGCCGCATTTCAAATATTCAACATAAAGTTGGAGGTGTATGAAAAATACGGCTGAATCTGTGGTTGTTAGATGCGAAATCAGTTCTTTCGTTCTGTGTGTTCAGTTTTTGGTGTCCAAAAACACTAGACTGTGGTACTGATTATTTTTTAGTATCTGACTCAACAGGCAAAATGTATGGAATTCGCAAACAACGCCCGACCAAAGCGTATATACAAGAACATCTGGACACGGTACACTGTAACAACATCCAAATTCCTAATGAGAGAGGCAGCTCAAAAGACATTTCTACTCCGAAAAATATACTAAGAAGATAAGATATTTTGAGTTATGCTTCTGGAACCAGTAAGGTAAACCCGCAAAGTTTTCCGAGATATTAATAAGATTTTAACATCATTGTAAGCGGTGTGTTTTTCTAAACACAAAATGTGACGTCCAACATGGGCGGTCTCACTAAAACGTTTCCAACATAAAAAGTATCTCTCACTTCTTCTCAATAGTTCACATATCACCTTTGAACCTTCAACCAACGATTAACGACACTTTCCTACAAGAATAATCAATATTTAATGGACAAAAAATGGAAATATTGGACAACCTCTATTCCTTCTGATTTCCTATCGACTTGAAACTTCCAGGGAAGGTTGCGTTTCAAAATAAGGTTAAGTTTGTCGATGGGCGAAATGGGCCGAACGGTTTCGGAGTTATTGTCATTAGAAACGTACAGGGTATTTTCCTGATATTTTAGGAAATCAATCAGGGAGTTTGGATTAAAATTTGGCAGTTAGTTGGACCATGCCGACGCGCAACTTTTTGCATGATTTAATTTCGATCGTATTGTCAGTAAATTGTAGGTGAGAAAAAAAGGTTTCGAGAATGTTTTTTCGGAACCCATTTATCATATTCAAAAAAAAATATTGCTGGAACCTCGAATTTATATTTCACATTAGTGTACCAAATGTCAGTTTGATACGATGATTATTTCTGGAGAAATTGGGACAAAATGTCAAATTTCATGGTTTCTTCTGGGTATTGTTGTTTTCAGGAATAATCTCAGAATAACTGATTCAATTGTGATGATCGTGTCATTAGAGAGTTAGAAAAAAAAAATACAAATTTTTTTCCAAATGTTCAATATTGTGTGATCTTGTGATCATATATCCCTGACATATTTCTGTATGAACTTTCAAGCTATCATTTTTCTATTAAGTACCGGGTTTAAATTCGATCTGAATTCTTGAAAAATTGGGAAATTAAGTTTTTAATGGGTATTGTTGATTTCATCCATTCTTGAAATGGGCCTTAGTTATTAAGGTCCATACTCACTCTACAAATATCAAGTTGCTGAGTTATTTCTCTTGCAAGTTTAAGTGATCGACCGTGAGGACGACCGCAAACACAATAACTTCCCAGAGAAACTACTTAGAAACTCGATAGTTGTAAAGTACGTTTGGGCCTTTGGGTTCAATTACGCCCAATGATTCCGCAGATATACCAATTCAAAATTTGATTATTAAAATTTTCCCAAAATTAAATATTTAGTCGAATTGAAATCCAGTTCTCGATTGAAAATTGACAGCTTGAAAGTTCATGTAGAATAATATAACCAAAATATCACCCGATCTTTTCTTCAGGAACTAGTGTGCGTTTTGCGGGGTCAATTTGTGAAAACATGGCATTTGGCAACGAATTTGAACATATGCTTGCGCGCAAAAGCTGTTGATTTCACGTCAGTGCTTTTCTAGAAATTCCCAAAAAAAATCATTTCAATGTTTTCGAATGAGTCATAAACAATCATCTTGATCCTTTATAATTATATTCAATTTAACTATCAAACCCCCGATATACTTCTTGGGCACTTTGAAGAACTCCTGAATTTTCTCGTATTTCCTTCCCTCGAAGGAACTATGACAGTGGAATGACGCTTCCATTCGATACAATTGAAAAAAACCGCCTGCTGTATTCGCTGCCAAGAAAAATCGGATTTCCGCATTTCCTCGAACCCAACAATTCCAACTCGAAACATTAAATTACCTCATTATTTCCAGAACCGATGCCCGACCTCATGTACAGAGCAAGACCGGATGTATTTTCTCTATCCGGCGCTTCCGCGAAACGCGTATTATATTCCGATTTTCCATGTAACCTTATTTTTGGATTCGATTTTGGAAACGAACGTTGCTTGAAAAATATACAATGCGCGATATGACGTTAACGTTCATACGTTGGAAGTGTTCCCCATTTAAGTCGGCCACAGACGTCATTTCTACTCCGTTTATATGCAATAGTCTCGATCCAAACCATCGAACTAACCAACGATGTGGGTGCTCCTTGCTTTTGTATGGTTCGAGGATTGTATAGAAGACATGGTGGCTGTAACTCGGAATAAATGAAATAGTCTGTTCATTCAATGAACGTCTTGGATAATGAAGAACGCATTAAATGTTCTGAGTGGGATCAGTAGGACTTCGTTCAGATTAAACGATTTTCAAGCGTTCAGTATTCTTACTGCAGAATTTTTAATAATGAAAATTGAGTTTCACTTTAATCGTGACGTCAGATCTCGACTTCGAAACGTTAAGAGTCTTTATTATTTGGATATTATTCATATGCCCACGTATTTTGAAGAATCTGCTCCTGACAAATAGTTCAAATTGCGCAATCTGCAGGGGCAAAAAATAATATTCATTTTGTTTTCAATAATTCTGTCCCAGATATTCTGAGATAACACCCAACAAATATGGAGAGAATGGATAATCGGTAATATTTCTTGTAACTCTACAAAACACAAATTTAAACAATGCACTCAACAATGCAGCGTGTATTTTCAGACTCGTTGCCAAAGCTGTCATGTTTTTACATATTGACCCCACCAAACGCAGTATTACTATCTAATGAAAATACTTGGCGATCATATTATTACCCTCACGATATTCTGTGAACTTTCAAGCTGTCAATTTTGCGCGTATATTCTGGGGAACAGCGTGCTATCGTTTTGTCCAAATAACTTTAATTTTCGAAGTTTGAGCCGAAAATGGTCTCAAACAACTAGGTTGGACTCACTGATGACGAATCCGGTGTCAAAATCGATTCTGCGTACGGAGAAATCTATTGACTTGAAAATTTCAGGGTTGGTTGCATTTTAAAATGCGAAGGTTAACTTCGTTAATGGGCAAAATCAGTCGAACGATTTCAGAGTTATGACCATTTGAAGTTTTGAGGTTTTTTCTCTGATATTTCGAAAACTACTGAAACGATTGAATTGAAACTTGGCAGTTAGTTGGAGCGTAAAAACTTGCATCTTTTGCGGAATTTTGTTGAGATCGTGCTGTCAGTGAATTGAAAAAAATTATTTCGTCAAAATTTTCGTCAAAAAATTTTTTTTTTCTGAAAACTGTATGATACTTTGGCGAAATATCTTGGTCGGTTGCTCAAAAAATACTATTTCAATCATGATGAAACTTGGCAGCTAGTTCGAAAATGCCTATGAAGAACTTTGTGCCAAATTTCGTGATGATAACTAGAACAATTTTCAAAGAAATTTCAAATTTTTTTTTTGAATATTAAATATTCTGTGATCTTCTGAGCATGAAATCCTCATGAAATTCTGTATGAACCTTCGAACTGTCAGTTTTCGATAAAGTACTGGATTTGAATTTGATCTAGGTATTCTGTATTTTTTGAAATATTGGAAAAGAAAATTGAATGAGTATATCTGCTGAATCATTGGGTGGATTTCACCCATTGACGAATTCAACCTTCGTAATTGAGGTCCAAACAAACCCTTAAAAATATCGAGTTTCTAAGCTGTTTCTTTCGGAAGTTATTGTTTTTACAGTCGTGTTAATTACGTGGGTTGAATCCGTGGATGGGTGAAATTCGCCCAATGATTCCGTAGATATACCTATTCAAAATTTTATTTTCCCAACTTTATCGAAAAAAACTAGAAAAGCACTGACGTGAAGTCAGCAGCTTTTGCGCGCTTGTTTACTTATGGTCTTATCCTTTGAACATGCGCGCAAAAGCTGCTGACTTCAGTTATTTTCTAGTTTTTTTCGATAAAGTTGGGAAAATAAAATTCTGAATAGGTATATCTACTTGACGTCAGTGCTTTTCTAGGTTTTTCTATCAAGAACTGGATATATCAATATTCAAAATTCGCATACCTCTATTAGGACCGAATTTTTTGCAAACAACACTATATCATAGTGTCCATAATGAAACAGCGCTTATGCTGATGTAAAAGTTTTTCTATTATCTGATCAAGTGAAAGTAACTGGCATCGGCATACCTGTTTATACCTGGCAACCCAATAGTTTGTCCCAGTAAATAATAGATTCATTAAAAAATAATTAAAAATATACTGTCCAGGTTTTTTCAGGCAACCCATTTTTAATATATTTTCTAATATACTTTTATTACAAAATAAGTTTTATTCTATTATCAGCTCGGTGAAGGTCGACTTAGGTTCGGATCTTCTACTGAGCTGAACGACATACATCCATCGGAATATTTCGGGTTGCAACCTAACAGATACTGACAACCAGATTCTTACACACCATCGGGGGATTTATCAAGAGAATAAAACAATGCTTAGATCTTTGCATCCCGACTTCGAGGATTCTAAGAGGTAGACGGAAAAATATAAAATACCAAAATACTTTTCATTTCCCCCATGCCCATATATTATTCGTACCACTCCTCACGCTACATGGTCCACATTGCTTCCAGAATTCAATGAAAAAGCAAATAATATCGGAAAACG
The DNA here is from genome assembly GCA_958510865.1 of Myrrha octodecimguttata. Lineage (NCBI taxonomy): Eukaryota > Metazoa > Arthropoda > Insecta > Coleoptera > Coccinellidae > Myrrha > Myrrha octodecimguttata. The sequence goes on along the minus strand of OY294065.1, from coordinate 17,688,888 downwards.
AAACACACTGATGAATATCGAAAACTTTGGGGAAGAAGACATCAACATTGTTAGAATTGACCATGAGGTCATACCTAAGAGGAATGACACTATGAGATCGTTACAATGTATCCGGAAAGGTTGAGGCTATAATACTTCGACTATTCAACTGTATGTCTAGCTTTAGAGAGTTTCTCGTGATATGTAGGTGGAACATATAAACGATCTGGGTTGTAGGAGTTCCAAAATTGAAAAAATGCGAATAACAATAATTACATATATGCGAGGAAAACTTGATTAGCATTATTCGTGGGGTACTGCGTACTATTCACTCAAGTCTGTGTGTATATAGGGGAGTCAGTTAGTAGACAACAAATAACTATTCAGCTTTTATAAAATGTTTGTTACTTCCGAGGAAAAAAATTCAAAGCAATATTATCTCATTCTATGAGCAATAGTTTAGGATTTGATAGAGCCAAATGAACTATATCGCAATAACGGATATCATTTGGCAGCAATAACGTTTTCATAGTCTCGCTGACTAAAAGCTTCATCGAAATAACGTGGCATGAGTCAAACAGAAATAACAACTCCAAAATAAAATTCGCGTAAACTTAGATATCGGGAATTAATTACTTCGATCGATTGCAAAAACATTCACAGTTCTGACTGGTGAAAGTATACAAATAGTTAACGATAAACTGTACTGGAAATAGAGACGCAATTGTTTTAAAATTCTGATAATGAATCGCCTAAGGCGTCAAGGGTACTGTAAGAACACTATAGTGGTAATTAAGTTGACCAATTTCCGAACATCTTCGTTTGTATGTGGACGAAATTTTAATTACAGGAAATCGTATCGAACAATATGTTCCTTACGTCATTGAATTGCAAGAATTTCGTTCCGCTCATTGATTGTTTTCCGATAGGAAATACACCTTAGTATGAGCGATGACTGAACATGGGAGTATATTGTAGACTGCCCTAACAACTGCACGACAAAACAATCATAATTTGTTCTCCCTACCGAATTTGTAGGTTATATTTGTTTGATTTGAAACAATTATTGTGGTCTAATCATTATGAAAAATTCCAGAAAAACACTGTCATGAGTTCAGATGCTTTCAAGCGCGTGTTCGAATTCGTTTGCCAATTCATTCGTCGTTTCAAGTATTGGCCGCAAAAGCAACTTTACTTCCTAATGAAAAGACTTGGCAATAGTTTTTCATATGGTCCCTTTGGAATTCAGCATGAACCTTCAAGATATAATTTTTCAATCGAGTACTAAGTATTAGTTCGATTCAATCTGTAATTTCGAAAAAATTGGAAGAATAAGAGTTTGAATGGGTATATTTACGGTATTATTTAGCGGACTTTACCGATTTACGAACTCGACCTTCGTTATTGAGCCCCAAACCTACTTCACAAACACCTAGTTTCTAAGAATTTTCTTCCAGAAGTTATTGTGTTTACGATGGACTAAATGGCCGATCGAGAAAAGGATATAACAACGTCTAGAATAACCGCTCTAATTCTTAAAACGAAGTGAAAAAATCATATTCCCTATATGAATCGTAGTTTTGAAAATTGAAAATACTTGTAAAAAATAAGTGTTGAAACAATTATGAAAATCATTAGATAAATCAAAATTGCCTCATGAAACCATCAGGCCTTCCTGATGGTTCATTTTATACGCAATACCTGAATCGATCATAAATATTTGCTCTCAATTGAGAAACATTTCATTGATTTCAACTCAAAAATAAAGGTTAATTACGATATTGACAAGATGGAATAGATAAAATTCACCCAAAGATGCCGCAGGTATATCGATTCAGAATTTTATTATTCGAATATTTCCACAAATGAAGAACGGATTGAATTGAAACCAGTACTCGATTAGAAAATGACACCTTGGATTTTCACGCAGAAATTTGTGAGAACCATATCGCAAAATATGAAGTATTCGAAAAAAAGATGAAATCGAAATTTTTCGCATTGATAAAAATAAAATAATTTGAGCTATTGAGAAAATAACAAGGATTCGTCGAAAATAACGGAATTGATATATCCTTTTCGAATATTTCTGGAAATAAATATCGAATCGAGCTGAAATTGAGCGTAATGTTGTTGAATATCGATTTCAAGGACAGTAAAAATATCATAGAAATCTTATGGATAGTTTACGAAAAAAATTATTCAAAAGAATGTGGATAATGTTTGAATTATATATTTTTTTCATTATTAAACGATACGATCCTCGCGAAATTTTGCCTGGCGGTGAGTGTAAGTATTTTACCACTGATTAAGACTCATTTTGAAGTACAAGTCCAGAACTTGTTGTGTTTACGGTGTTCACTCTACAAATATCGAGTTTCTGAGTTGTTTCTTTCGAAAGTCATTGTGTTTATGGTCGGCCGTAAACATAACAAGTTCCGGAAGAAACGACTTAGAAACTCGTTATTTGTAGCGTAGGTTTGGGGTTTGATTACGAAGGTCGAATTCGTGAGTGGGTAAAATCCACCGAATGATTCCGCAGATATATACCCATTCGAAATTTTATTTTATCAATATTTCCAAAAATACAGATTTGATAGAATTGAAATCCTGTTATCAATCGAAAAATGACAGTTCGAAGGTTCATACGGAATTTCATGAGGATAATATAATCAGAAGATCACAGAATATTGAAAATAAGAAAAATTCTTAATTTTTTTTCAAATTGTTCTAATGACACGATCATCCCCAAATGTTGCACAAAGTTATGCATCAGCAATTTCAAACCAGCTGCCAAGTTTTATCATTATTGAATCAGTATTTTTCGAGTTATTTCGAAAAAAACAACGATATGGAGAAAAAAACCACGAAATTTTACATATTTTCCTAATGTCTCCGGTAACAATTACCGTATCGAATCGAAATTCGGTGCACTGCTGTGAAATATAGAGTTTTAAGGGTGAGCAAATTGTTTTTCGAATATGATGAATAGTTTCGAAACAGAAAAATTTGCAATAAATTCTAAAAAATAATTTTTTTTGAATTTACGGACGATACGATCACAAAAAAATTTGCGAGAGGTTGCGTGTCGTTATGTTCCGACTAACTGCCAAGTTTCAATCCAATAGCTGCAGTAGTTTCTGAAATATCAGGGAATAACCTCAAAATTTCAAATAGCTATAACTCCGAAACCATTTGGCCGTTTTTGCCCGTTAACAGACTCAACTGTCGCATTTTGAAATCCAACTTAGCCTGAAAGTATCTAGTCGATAGGATTCTCCGTATGATGACACCGTGTTCGTCATCAGTGAGGCCAACCTAGTCGTTTGAGACCATATTTGGCTCAAAATCCGAAAATTATTGACATTTGGACAAAACGATAGCACGTTGTTTCCCTAGAACATGCGTGCAAAAAGATAAATAGGTAACTTCCGAACGAAATTCGATAAAATCCCATCTACGGAAGGAACACAATTATAAGAGTAAATAACTCAATTGATGACTCAGTTTCAATACATCCTAAACAATCCTATTCATAACGGATAGAAAGGTAGGATGCACATCAATAAAACCCAAAGAGTCATCCTTGTTAAGCATTCAGCTTTCTTGCGTAGGACTAGCAATAAAAAGAACACCAATATAAATAGTCATTAATTCGATTCCTACATACGAAGAGACGTAATTCAGAATGAGGAAAATCACTTTGTTTCGATATCGCTTTACACTTTCTGTTTATTTCTTTTTCATTTCTGTATACGTCTTCATACACCGTGACAGAAATCCACCAACCATACTTGTGTGGCGGAATCGATTTCATATAAATATTGAATTCGAAGATAATGATGGTAAAGTTCAATAGAAATCATAAAGTACGATGTCGGAATATATCGGTAGATGAATGAATATTCATGTAAATAAAGGGTAAACCTTAAACAATATTTGTACAGGTAATAGACTAGTTTAGTTCATGGCCACTCAGAATATAGAAAAATTTGTAGGTAAAATTTTCACCGTTCTCGAGATAATAGGCATTTTTGAAATTCGTGAAAAACCGCAACCTCTCCTCTATGTTTTGCACACCATGTCTCTAAGTTTGTACCGATTCGAAATATTTTTTTCTGTACATTGCTGATGACTGCTGCTTTTCGGATGTATGAAACAAGTTTCAAAAGTTGATATTATTCTGCGAAAAAATCTAGTCTAGGTCCGGCCGTTAGGCCGACCTTAAACACAATAACTTCCAGAAGAAACGACTTGGAAACTCGATATTTGTAGAGAAGGTTTGGACTTCAATTACGAAGGTCGAATTCTTGAATGGGTAAAATCCACCCAATGATTCCGCAGATATACCCATTCAAAATTTTATTTTCAGAATATTTCCGAAAACAGATAACATCGAATTGAAATCCGCCACTTTATCGAAAAATTACAGTTTGAGGGTTCATACAAAATTTAATGAGGATAATATGATGAGAAGATCACAGAATATCAAATATTTGAAAAACAAAATTTGAAATTGTGTTCTAATGTTCTAATGACACGATCATCGCGAAATTCTGCACAATGTTTTCCATCAACATCTTCGCACTAGCTGCGAAGTTTCATCACGATTGTTGACGATGGTTTCGAGGCAATTCATTCGGTGTCTGATTCTTTTTCGAGATGGATTGCGAACTTCAAATTGATTTAATGAGTACTAAATCATTTACTAGTTCATATTAGTTCTTTTTCTCCTTTTTTGTTTTCAGGTATGTTTCCAAGATTTCAACCTGCATCGCATAGGAAGGAGGAAATTTTGTCAATGAAAAAGAAGCCCTTCAATAAAAAACAACAATTTCATTACACTAATACGGGGAGACAGAGTTTTTCCTGAGGTTTTTATCTGTGCTCTTGTATCATACGTAAAAATGTATGGTACCCCGTTGACATTTCCTCAGCTAATACTGTTATGACACAAATTGTTTGATATAAAAAAAATGTAATGCTCATCTCAAAAGAATATATATATATCACGATTGAATCAGTATTTCTTGAGTTAAACCGAAAAAAACAACGATATCGAGAAGAAAACCACGAAATTCTACATATTTTTTCCCAATATCTTCAAAACTAATAGCCGTATCGAATTAAACTTTCTACACTGCAGTGAAATATGGATTTCAAGGTATAACTGGAATTGTTCTCGAATATGAACAATAGTTTCGGGAAAAAAACTTTGAAAAAAAAAATTTTTTTAATTGAGTGACCATACGATTTCGACGAAATTTCGCTAAAAGTTGCGCGTCGTTATGCTTCAACTAACTGCCAAGTTGCAAGCCAATCGCTCCATTAGTTTCTGAAATATGAGGGAAATAACCTAAAAATTATAAAGAGCTAACTCCGAAACTATTTGGCCGATTTGGCCCATTAACGAGCCCAACCGCGGCATTTCAATGCGCGAACTTCTCTGCAAGTTTCGAGTTGCTAGCTGGCTCCGTTCGACAGTTATCGTGTCCACGGCCGGCTGGACGGCCGGCCGGACAGGATCGATTTTGACACCGGATTCGTCATCAGTGAGTCCAACCTAGTTGTTTGAGACCATTTTTGGCTCAATCATTGAAAATTACAGACATTTGGACAAAACGATAGCACGCTGTTCCCCTAGAACATGCGCGCAAAAATGGATATAAAATGACATATTTGAATTCTACCTTATATTATTCTCGTGACTTTGACCTGATTATCTGAAAAAACATATTAGTACGTGAATACACTATAAAAATATGCCCATTTTGTCCACTCTCCAAAATTGTATGAAACATACTCTGATTATTTCTGGAAGGGGTGATATTTCCGTTGCAAGAGAATGCGGAGATATTCCGGTCTATCCGCCACTCTCACAATTTTGAAGAAAAAAGTCTTCTTTTGCGAATTTTTCGAAATTGAATTGTGGAATAATGATTAATAAAAATAAACTCATTGCTTGAGAGTTCTCACAAAATTAAAAAAAAAACAATTTGAAAAGTCCATTCAATCAATATCTTTTCAAACCAGAGTTTCAAGCAATGAATTTCACTAACGAATAACGAATTGTTCTCTATCCTTTCTGACGCAGAAATGATAATCTTTCAAGAAAAATATAGAAAATATTAATTGGAGGGAGATTTTAAATTGTTTTGTTATCATTCTGAAAACTCTCAAGCAATTAATTTATTATTATTAATCATTATTCCATCATTTTATTCCGAAAAATTCGCAAGAGAAGAAAGTGGAGGGTTCACCAGAATATCTCCCTATTCTCTTCCAACGGTAATATTACGCCTTCAAGAAGTATTGGAGAGTTGACAAAGTGCGCATATTTTTGTAGTGAATGTACACATTCACGTGGTAATGAGTTTTTTCAGAAAATCAGGTCCAAGTAACGAGAATATTATTAGGTAAAATTCAAATATGTCGTTTCATCCCCATTTTCGCAGAGCTATATCAGCTTTCGAAATCATATATCCGAAAAGCAGCAGTCATTAGCAATGTTCAAAAAAAATATTTCCAATCAGTGCCAATTTAGGGTCATGGTGTTCAAAACATTGAGGAAAGGTAGAGATATTTCACGAATTTCCAAAATGCCCATTATCTCGAAAACGGTGGGAATTTTACCAACAAATTTTTCGATATTCTGAAAGGACCTAGTCTATCACCTCGACAAATATTTTTTAGGTCTAACGGACATCCTGTATACAGTGCATTAATTTGCAAAGGTGTCATCCTTAGTAAGTCGGTCACCATGCAGAGTCAAAAGAGATTCAAACAGAGGTGAACTTCGATTCATAGGGCATGTTAAAGGGTTGGTTCCACCCAATTTGTACCAAAAGTATTATCGTGATAGAAGCAACTCCTAATGTCCTGAATTCGAAAGGGGATTAAGTGACACCTTGTTTTGAAGGTGATTCAATTATATTTTCAAAAATGCTGTTCACTTGACCTTTTTCATTGGTACTTCTTTAATTCATTATTCTGAATAAGTGAAGAGAATGAAAAGAATATTCAGTATTACTGTGGAAAAATGTTAAACATGGCATCTGAAAGTTAGGATTTTTCACACGTGGGATTCGCTGGTATTCTACAAATTGGTATTATCTGATCTATTAGTGAAATTTTTTCATCCTTTCCAACACTTGCTTGCGTAACTATTCTACTACTTATTTTTATTTTTCGGAAGTACTAACAGAAAGAGTCAGGTGTATGGCCTTTTTTTGAAAAGACAATCAAATCACCTTCGAAATACGGTATCACTCAACCTTCTTTCTCGTTTAAGTGTTTAGGGGTTTCTGTTTTCACGTTATTCACGTTAAAACGAATTGATTGGAACTAACCGTATAAAATGTCCCCCTACGAACCGGTTTACCTATATCTTTGCATTTCTTCTGATTTTGCATGGGGGCCGAGATATGTTGTCAGCCGTCAGGTCGGGCGTAAGCACAATTACTTCCGGAAGAAACGACTTAGAAACACGATATTTGTAGAGTAGGTTTGGGGCTCAATTACGAAGGTCGAGTTCGTGAATGAGTAAAATCTGCCCAACGATTCCGTAGATATTCATTTTATTAGATCGAATTGAAATCCATGAGTTTATCGGAAAAAACCAAGAATAGCACTCCCGTGAAGGCAGCAGCTTTTGTGCGCATGTTCAAATTCTCCATTGAACATGCGTGTAGAAGCTGCTGCCTTTACGGCAATGCTTTTTTCAACCAAGAACTTGATTTGAATTCGATCTGTTGTTTTTATAATATTGAGAAAATGAGATTTCGAATGGATTCATCTGCTTAGGAATAAAAAGGGTTTCACCCATTCAAGGATTCGGTCTTCGTAATTGGATTCTAATAAGGCCCTACAAATAATGAGTATCATTTCTTTACTTACCGAAAAAAAATGTACTGCTCATCTCAAAAGAATATATATATATACTTACCGAGCAAGTAATAACGAGATTTGACATTTCATCCCCTATATCTCCGTAGATAAATATTCAATGAATCTGAGATTGAAAACACTATTGTAAAATGGTGAACTCAAGGTCTTTGCCAAACTTCATTGCAAGCAGATGAATATTTTTAGAAAAAAAAATTTTCACAACAAAATGTGGAAAATTCTCGAAAATCATTTTTTGTTCTTTCATCTGTGCGATCCTCACGAAATTTTGTATAGAGATATAAGTCGGTATTTTACAGTTAACAATAAAGTTCAGTTTCGATACCGTCAGTTCTTCTCAAAATATAGAGGAAATCATCTCAAAATTTGAAACGGCCACAAAATATGTCGATTTTTTTTAGATTATTCCTGAAAGTTAATATCGTATCGAAATGAAATATGCACTGTCATCAAATTCTATTTTCAAGAACTGTGCCAAGATAGTTTTCCGAAAAAAAATGTTTCCCGAGAACCATTTGAATATTTTCTATCGATACCATCCTCAAAATTTCCAGCTATCAACGAAATTTTACATATATTATTTCTTTCCCAATATATCCAAAAATGAATCACGCATCAAATTTGGATTCCAAACACTGTTATTGAACATTGCTCCAAGGTCAGTTCCAAATTCAATCGTCATCTGTATATTATCTCCAAGAAATCAATTATTACAACAAAAATTATGAAAACTTTCGAATTTTATCTTTCTTAATTTCCTAACGAGTAGATTATTACAAATTATTACGCTCTCTGCATGCACTTGCGCTTTGATACTCATCGATTGATTTCGAATTTTCAAACAGATTGCATCAATATTTATTGAGATATTGAGGAACGAACCTCAAAATTTCAAAATACCTTAACTCCGAAACCACTCGGCGGATTTTGTTCGTTAATGAACTCAGCCGAGATATTCAGGCTCCAAACCAAAAAATGCTATATCATTTCCTTTGAAAGTGAGAGCACATACGTTCTTCAAGGAGTTCAACTCAATCTGGTAGGACCATTTTGGGCTCATAATTCGAATATTACAGACATTGCGGCAGAACAAGCGCGTAAAACTATCAATTTATGATCTGAGCCTGAACATTGGTTCGGTTTTTCAATGTAATAACTTTATCAAAATAGATGGGCTAATTTAGTGAATCGAATTTATAGAAATTCAAAATTGTATTTCGATCACTACCGTTATTGTTTTCTAAACATAGAATGAAGTCATCAAAATAGTCGGTCAACTCGGAAGGAAACGAAGGTCATAAAATTAATAAGCATAACACCGATGTCATGTTCGCTTCCTTGAGATCTTTATTGACTCCAAACTACATAAAGGGTTTCGAAGGTACATACCGATTCTTTCCTTTTTCATTCTCCGACAAGCAATACATGTTATGGTAGTTCCTCAAATTTCACAGAGGACGTGACTTCATAAAAACTTTTTATAGAGTTTCTCGTCGAGGGATGGGCCATTTGGCAAGCATATTTAACACAGCTTAACCCTAAATACCTTTTATGGGGAAGTGTTGATCATTATATTTTCCATATGCATGAAGCTTTATTGGTTATAAAAATAAACAATTTCCGATCGATATGAAATCGAGCCGATTTTTTTCAAGATAACAAAACAATTTTAGTTACCTATGCGATGGCATGAAGTATATAACTTTTTGGAAGACAAAGCCTTTCTTATATTTGAAATATTTTTTTGTCCCGACACATATCTGTCTTTTGTCAAATTGAAAATCATGAACGATCAATCTTGACCAAGTGGAATGATGATATGACAAAACTGCGAAGATGCCCACTGCCAAAAACACAAAATTGATATTCCACGTTTGTACTTATCCGATAAAGAATAGATAATTTTTTTGCAATATTAGAATTCGCTGAAATGAAGTCTTCTTTTTCGTCTGATGGAATATCGAGCAGTAGGATTGATGGACCACTTATTTCATCGATCGTATTTTTTGATGAATACCATTATATTGAATCATAAGTGGAAAGAATTATAAAAATTATCCTGAGTTTGTGCGAATTCCATTTCCATGAATGAATTTCACATTGAATGTCACCCTGACATAATGTATACCACAAGTTTTTCAGTTTTTTCCCCTTATTTTATTGGCTTGTCAGTGAGAATAACCGATTATGAATCTATGGGGTATGGTTCCCCATATTTAGAGGCCTGTAGCTTTCTTTGTACACCTGAGGATCCTAAAAATCATCGCTTGGACGACCGGACCTGGTCGAAAGACCCTCCCGGCCAGAGAGCAAATGTGGGTAAAATTTTTTACTGCCTCCTGTTGGTTTTCTGTCTCTTTTTCTGTTGCAGATATGATTCTAAGATATTTTGTAATTTTAAATCCAAGAAAAGAAAATGGTTCCAATGAAATGATGCCCTTCACCTTCATTATAAATAAGTCAGCTCATTCTTCAAACGCAATCCAATTTCACCACACTTATACGGGGAGACAGCGTTTTTCCTAAGACCTCATAATCATGTTCACAATAGAAGTTAAATTTCGAACTTTCACCTAATCTTTTTGAATGAATTACACTTCAAAATTTAAATTATGTTTGGTTGCAGATGAGTCAAATATATAAATCTAGATTCAGTATTGGGCCGAATTGTATCTGCATACTAAATATCATATCAGTATTAGGTGAATTGTCAAATTCACTATTGTGACGGGATTTTCGAAGCAAAATGTTTCGACCCTCAGTACTATTCCAATATTTTGGGGTAATTATTACCACCTTGCTTGGTAGTGAAAGTGGAAAAGTACAAAATACCGGAAAATTCCTCCTCAATAAAAAACCCTTGGGTTTCAGCTTTTTTCTATCAAAATTGACAAGGTTCCTTACCTCAGTTGACTCCATATCGTTTTCAGTTGACCGGCCTGTATCGTTGTGTTTTCTGAAGAAGCAGTATTTTTTTTTCGTTTACATGAACACGTATTCAAGTGTCTCGACTTTATTTATTTTTGAACATCCGGCTCTGTACAAAGAACAAGGGTCCTGCTTGGAGTTTATTAAGTTTGGCTTAATTAAGTGAAAGAATTTACGTACTCCTAGTCCGAAATGCTCAACCAGGTTGAGTCACACTACAAGATGTTATTTAGGTACCCCAGAACGGAAATCTAATTGAGTAATTCCTTACAGATTCGGTCTACATTATTCAAATTCTTGAATAGCACTACTGATTACAAGTAATATTCTATGTGAAACTGAAACAATTTTGTATCCTGTTCTTGGTTAGATGACTGATTTATTTCATCCAAATATCGATTAAAGAACAATTGGACAGAAGACTCAAGAAACGAAATAATAAAGAATGAACTAATTCTGCAAGCTTTCTCGTTATTGGGAGATTAAGGAGTCAGATTGAGACTATCAAACGTTACATACAGTTCACTTTGTTTGCATTGTTCCGATATTGTTCATTAGGCAACATTTTTCGTAGAAAATGTCCTTGATAAATAGTTTCAATCCTGCATTACGCGAAGGCGTTTTCAATAGTTCTTTTTCAGATACTGGGATTGAAAACCTAGAGAACACCTGAAAAATAATGATTTCATCCTAATTGTCATTTTGTTAGATATGATCATACGAATTCTGTTCCGAAAATGCATGAATTCAGCTGCGATGCATCTAAGAACCAATGGAATCTTTTACTCGTGAAATTAAATATTATTTATAGGTAAATGAAATATGGAATTCCTTCTATGACCAAGATTACAGCAATGATTGATGAAAAACTGAACGCCAATCAGAACGAATTACGTCACACGTGAACGTTTATTGTATTCAAAAGTTTTGTTTGAGTTTCGCTAATCTTTTATTATTTATCAGTGCTAATTGAGTATTTTGTTATTGCCACTTAACCACTTAGTTTCAGTTCGAACGGCAACAGAAGAATCTTACAAGGCTTATTATTATTGTTCTTCTTTTATAATTGTTTGTTTGGTTCAAACATATATATTTTTATTCTGATACGAATTGGTGGTAGATATTGATACACCGAGTGTGTTATGTGTAGTTAAGAAAAATTCTTGACGCAATAATTCTGTCGACCAAAAAAATAATTTGACTCACACTATATTGCATGAAATATTTTGTTCTGCAATTGTCTGAATTGTGGGAAAATACTCAGGAATATACCTTACTAGCATTCAATATTCCCCAATGGATATTTATGTTATGACAGCGCAGCTGACTCGATTTATCTTCAATTTTGTTAAACTGCTATCTGTGATCATGAACAAAAAATCATCTTTTAAAAACTATGGATATAATGGATAACCTATTCAGGCACTTTCAGAGATCTTTGTTAGTTTGATGTTCTTCATAACTCAACACCTAGTATCCACAAAAAATTATCTTTTATGCTCACATTGGGTACTCTTAAACTTCCGAGATAAATCGTACTTTTCTGATCACCGAAAAAAAGAAATAATTCTATGCCAGTTATATAATCTATATTGCAGCATGGAATCTTTTTTCAGAATTGAAATTTTTCTGGGAAAACAGCGATGAGACGAATTTCAATATGTCAAGAACATAACAAACTAGAAAAATCATGCTAGGAATGGTTCCCAATTTCATTCAATTTCTCGTTTATTTTTGCTGTCTTGGTAATTTTGGTATTAAATTGACTTGATTCGAAATAGAAACTTTGATATGGATCCAATTTTTTTACTGGAAATTGTTCTCCTTTGCGGGCTATATACGATGTAAAATCATCAGCTGATCAGTTTCATCATGAAGTAGTCCCTTTAATGTTATCCACTTCGTTGGGATAAGAACCTCCAAATTGAAAAATAATTTAAACCGATCGATATGAAATAACCGTGTACGCAGAGATCATAGCATGTACCGTAAACAACCACCAATTGTTTCGAATTACTTCAATTGATGCAAATTGCCGGTAAAAGGTCTATTTGTTACTTACCCATCAGAAAATTAACCGCAAATCAAAAACATAAGCTGCTTATCCCAAGTCACTTCTAAAATTAGTCCACAAGGATGTCACCGACACTGATTTAGATTTTCGACGAATCAAGTTTAATTCAATAAGCGTGGATTTATTGAATCATTGGCGCACTTTTTGAATAAATGCGGGCAGATACGGAACGCAGCTCTTTGCTAGGCAGTCTTTCAATTAGCTTGAAGACGAGAGAGAGCTGAACGCCTTACAGCCATCGCGCTTGAACCATCGTCACAAGATAGTGCTTTACCGTCTCAGCGTTCTAACTTTACTTTGACTAAGTCAGTACAGACCTGCGTACCTTCTCGGATTCAAATGTTTGTGCGTCAATATGTTTCCCGCCTTCTTCCCAGGATCCTAATTATTTCTTTCCATCCTGTTGTTGCACAGATGTTCGGTTGAGGAAGATCGCCAATTTGAAAACGAATACCGGATGCATCCGAAAAACTCGACTCTTGTGGAACCCCTGCAGACACTCGACCTCTGCAATGCGAACCTCTGCCTATCCACCCACATTTAAAAAAACATTTTGTGGGAAATTTACAACATCTGATCATCATAAATTCCATTGGGTAGGTACTCATTGATAGGTCAATGACAAATTTTTTCAGATATGCATCAAAAGACCAAATGATAAAAATTCTAGAGAAGTACTGACGTGAGGCCAGGAGCTCTTATGCGTTTGTTAATATCCATTGCTAAAGCGGTCACCTATTCACATACTGTTCGCGCCAAACGCAGCTTCACATTCTGATGGAAAGATTTCTGGATCTTTTTTTGGTCCTCACATGATTCTGCATGAACCCTCAAGCTACTTTTTTTCGACCAAATACTAGATTTCCGATTTACAATTTTGGAAACATTGCAAAAATTAAAATTCAAATATGTATATCTACAAATCATTGAATGGATTTTCCCCATTCGCTAATTCAGCCTCCATAATTAAGCCTCAAACTTTCTCTGTGAATATCGTGTCTCTAAGTGGTGTCTTTCGAGAGTTATTGCGCTTATATATTTTTCCCGCAATATCTTCGAAGATGAATATCCGATCAAACTGAAATTTGACACTCTCTAGCATATCGAAGTATGTGCCAAACTTCATTGAGAGCTGATGAATAGATTCCGAAAAAACATAGTTTCTCACCAAAAATCTGGAAAAGTTTTTTTCAAATTTTCTACCTATCGATACTCACGAAATTCTGCACAAAGTTATGCGTCGGTCTTCTACAACTTACGATGAAATTAAGTTTTGATAGCGGTAGTTGCCCCCGATATATGGAGAAAATGATCTCAAAATTCCAAATAGCCGCAAAATTTGACATATTGTTTCTCGTGTATTCTGAAAACTAATATCGAACCAAACTAAAATTCGCTGCACTATCGCTGAATTATGACTTCAAGGCGTGTGCCAAATTTCGAATTCAAATCTGATGGCTGCTTCACCGTAAAAAAATGTTTTTCAAGAAAAATTTCAGAAATTTGACAAACTTTTTTCCAATATCTCCGAAAATGAATATCAGATCAAACTTAACTTTGAAACACTGGTGTGAAATACTGACTCTAGGTTTTTGCCAATTTTGTTGAAATCTGATGAATAGTTTCGAGTAAGAAAATTCTACAACAAAAATTTCCAAATCTCTTGCCTACTTTTCAACAATTTTTCACGCCTATATACGATCCTCACGAAATTTTGCATTAAGTCTTTGGTATTCTTAAACCTACTACATAATACAAATCTGATCTGTTCTTCTTGAGATATTGAGGAAATTACCTTAATCTCTAAATATCTCCGAATATGAATATCGGATCGAAGTAAAATCTGAAGAATTGTTTTTCAACATTGAATTCAAGTTATATCCCAATTTTCAATCTGATCGCGTCCATAGTTATCGAGATATTGAGGAAATATTCTGAAAACTTCAAATAACAACGACATTTGAAATATATAATATAATTTTTTCTAATACTCTCATCTTCGGAAATAAACATCAGATCAAATTGAAATTTGGAAAACTGTTGTTGAAGACTAAATTCAAGGTATTTGCCAAATTTCATCGACATTTGGTCAATAAATTCAGAAAAAAGATTTTTTTTTCGATAAAAATCCCAATATCTCCGAAAATGAATATCAGATCAAACTGAACCCTGAAACACTGTTGTAAAATACTGACTCTAGGTTTTTGCCAATTGTGTTGAAATCTGATGAATAGTTTCCAGTAAAAAATTCTGCAACAAAAATATCCGAAACTTTTGAATACTTTTCAACAATTTTTCACGCCTATATGCGATCCTCACAAAATTTTGCATTAAGTCGTTGGTATTCTTAAACTTACTACATACTTCAAATCTGATCTGTTCTCCTTGAGAAATTTAGGAAATTACCTTAATCTTTAAATATCTCCGAATATGAATATCGGATCGAAGTAAAATCTGAAGAATTATTTTTGAAGATTGAATTCAAGTTATATCCCAATTTTCAATCTGATCGCGTCCATAGTTATCGAGATATTGAGGAAATATTCTGAAAATTTCAAATAACAACGAAATTTGAAATATATAATTTTTTCTAATACTCTTATCTCCGGAAATAAACATCAGAACAAATTGAAATTTGGAACACTGTTGTGGAAGACTAAGTTCAAGGTATTTGCCAAGTTTCATCGACATCTGGTCAATAAATTCAGAAAAAATATTTTTTTTTCGATAAAAATGTGAACAATTTTAGAAACACCATTTTTTCGAAATTTTCTAACAATTGGAGACGCTCAAAACTTTGCGGTGAGTTGCGCGTTGTATTATTTGAATAATTACGGAGTTTCGATGTGATCGCCTCTGTACTTCTTGATATATTGAAGAAATAACCTCAAAGTTTACTACATATTTTTGTCCATTATCTCCGCAAGTAAATATCGTGTCGAATTGAAATTTGAATCATTGTTGTTGAATACTGTCTGTGCCGAATTCCTTCGAAATCGGATCAAAGCTTTCCGAGAAAAAAGAAATTTTCAGCAAAAATTTCGAAAATTTAAGAATAATTTTTTTTTTATTTTTTAACAACTGGATCCACATGAGATTTTGCACTGAGTTACGCATTGGCATTCCAAAACTGCTCACAAAGTTTCAATCTGATTGAATCAGAAATTCATGAGATATCCAGGAATTAACCTTTAAATTTCAAATGGACCTATCTCCGAAACTATTCGACTGATTTCACCCATTTACGAACTTAGCAGAGAGATTTGGACTCCGAACCTAATCTGGCAAGTATTTATCTAAGATAACATTATCACTATTATAATTTTTAACCCTTGCCAATATCTTCAATTATATAATAGTTCCGAATTCATAACAGATCCGTGGAATAGGCCTTCCAGGAAAACCACATTACAAAAATCCCGCTAAGCACACTTCCCAAAGATGTAAACTTATGCATATTATGACGATTAAAACTCTTTCAACTTTTTGAATCGTTATAGCTCAAAAACGGTGGCTCTTAGATAAAGGCTGCAATTTTTTCACAAAGGTTCATTATTTTCTCAGTTAAATAACCCCATACTATTGATGTCTTGAATGAAACTTATATATTATTCATAACTGATTTGTCTTACACATCAAAATTTGCAGCATTTCTCTTTATAACTCAGGGACCACTGGTCGGAAATCATTCGGGTGAAAATGTTTAGGTTGAGTTATGCAATAGTAATCAACGTTGAGAGTTTCATGAAAATTCAGTGGTAAGTTTTCGAGAAAAAAATGTTTTCCCACCTACCCCCCGTTTTGTGCCCTTAGGGTACACCGATCCTGCTGAAAAGCTTGGAGGATCAATCTCGAGCGACACACAATTTTTCTACCAGGTTTCACGGATTTCGGTTCAGTTCTTTCAGAGGAACGCCCCAGACAACGGACGGCGGACGGACGGATTTTTTTTATTCGTTCATTCAAATCTACATACTTCAAAATGTAAAGTGTGAAATTTTCAGGGAGGATAATTTTTTCTTCGTTTTTTTGGTGATTTTATCAAATAATGAACCAAAAACAGTATGGGACATTTTTTGTGGATCATTATGTGATCTAAAATTTTTATCTGAACTTATGTCATGACAAAACTTACCGTTTGGCTAAAAACCGCGAAACCTCCGTTTTTGTGATCTTTGACCTCGACTAAAATCTTGCACGCGTCGAATCAATTGAGACTTTTTAGATTTCATCCATAATGTTGTTTCGAACCATCCTACCAAATTTCAGCTAGCTGGAAGTTATTGTAACCTCACCCATTTTTTTGTCTAATTTGACCGTACCATAAGCAACACGAACGTCTCTAGATGTTCGAATGTCCTCAAACGTCAATGGAACATGAATTATGTGCAAAGAGAGTGCCACTCATGATTCTTTAGTTCCAAAATATTCTAATATTGAAATATCTCAACCTTATAGTTTCTGGGAATTCAACCGTGTAGGTATAGGCCACATTTAAAAAACCCAGATATCTATTTTGAACGTTTTCTAGTCACTCTATATAAGGAGCAGATTTCGATTTGTTCAAGACATAGACATGATACATACAGGGTCGTCCAAGCAGTGACGTCAAACATTTTTTTTAGGTTCCTCACGCCAAGAGGTATCCAAAACTACGCTATTTTTGTAATTTTTGAGTTAAATTTTTTTTGTGTTTTTCAATTCATTATGCCAGCGAGATTTCACAAATTCATAAACCTTCTTATATAGTAGGTATCTTGCAAATTTACCATGATCTCCCTGTATGTTGGTCTGATATCAAAAATAACTTGGCTTCCTGAAATAACTCAAAGTTAATCAAAAACGCTGCAAATTTTACACAAAGGTTTATTATTTTCCCAGCTTAATGTATAAATTCTTCAGCGATACTTATCACACTTTCATCGTCGCGTGTACCACAAGTGAGAAGTTTAACAGTGGAATAAAACAATTTGTAAGATTATCCGCCAATATCGGCTGGTAAATATTATAGCGGGATTCAAAGTTTTTATGATGAAAATTCTGAAATGCGAACAGTCGTATCAATCAAGGCATTTCGGAATATTCATTCAGAAAACTGCGATATTGGCGAGAAATCTCTTTAACTGTTTAATTTAATTTCTTATTTCAATTTCTACCTGATTGGAGAAATTGAAGCTTTTCAAAATTGAATCATAGAACTAAAACAGGTGGATCATCTGCTCCTACCTTAGTCTGAGGCTCCTGCTCTCAGTATTAGATTATTTACAATTGATGAGATTTCCGGTTTGTTATTGATTTTTTTGCATATATCTTCCAGTTTGTTTTATCATATACATGCTCATTATCATTTATATTCCCCCTTATTTCTCAGTCTCAGTACGAAAAATATTGGATTTCGATTGAAACCAGTGACGGATATCCACATGTTGACGATAATTATAATACGCAAACCAAAATTGATGAAAACCTCCGATCAACCGTATTATTTGGAAATCTCTATTATTTTGAATTACGCTACTTAATTTGCATTCTGCATGTAAAAGTGTTATTCAGTTATACAAGAGTATTTGTCGAGATTTCAATGTTTCAAATGAATTTTTTCATGGAATTGGTTTTTGTGTTGTGAAAAACTAATGATTTATGAATAATATATAAGTTTTATTTGGGGTATAAATGAGCGCCATGAAGAAATTTGATCTCAAATCCCGTAATCCGCAGGGTGATTTCTATAAATAATAATTTTATCCGATTTTTAGTAGTTATGTTTAAGATATTATGAGAGAAAACCCAAAAATATTTGATTTGAACTACTTACGATTATGAAATTGTCAAGAATATCGATGAGACATTCACACATTGTTTTTATAAAATAATAAACGAAATCCTTAAATTTATATTATTTGATTTTATCAAATAATAAACCAAAAAGCTTGAAAGTTAGAACATTCAAATTCAATTTAAAAATACAGAAAATAGTAGACATAGCTTCTGGCTGAGTTTGAAAACTTCACACGGTCCTAAGCTACCAAAATCATAAGAAAAAAAAGGGCTCTATGTTTTTTTGCAGTAATCGGCCTTCGAAAGCGGATAGGCTAAAAATCATTGAATCACGATTAAAGTTGTTTTTCTACTTCTTATCATTCTTATGGTAAATTTAACTTGAAAATTTGACTTCATTTTTCAATTGAAATTCCTGTAAAATAATTGTAGCTCGTGCTATTTTCACATTAAAATAGATTGGACGTGCAGGGCCGATCGAATGGCCTGCGCGTTCGCCAGACCTCATTATTCGGGGATTTTAAAAGACCTGTTGAGAGCGACGGAAAGCAACAACGAAACAAAATTAAGACAGAAACTTTTGGGAGCAGAACAAAATCCTAGTGAATAGTAATTTTTCCGTAATTTGTGCTTTTATTTCTCATCCAAAAGCAAGTAATTTCACAACTACCAATTTTAAAATATGCTCACATTTTCAATCAGTAGTGAGACCAAAACTATAGTGAAAATTTCACGAGCTACACTTGTTTATATGAATTTCAATTGAAATTATTTTAAAATCACATTTTCGAGTCCAATTTATCTTTAAAATGATAAAAAGTAAAAAATAACTTTAATCGTGTTTCAATTATTTTTAGCCTATCTTTAGCTTTCGTAGGCCGATTACAACAAAAAAAGAGGCCATTCAACTGCTTCTTATCATCTTGGAATTTTAGAACTCCTTTTTGCGCGCATGTTCTAAGGGAACAGCGTGCTATCGTTTTGATCAAATGTCTGTAATTTTGGATGATTGAGCCGAAAATGGTCTCAATCGACTAGGTTGGACTCACTGATGACGAATCCGGTATCAAAATCGATTCTGTCCGGCCGGCCGGCCGGCCGTAGACACGCTAACTGTCGACAGAAGCAAGCTAGCAACTTGAAACTTTCAGGATAGGTTGCGCATCAGAATGCCGCGGTTATGTTCGTTAATGGGCCAAATCGGTCGAATAGTTTCGGAGTTATAGGCAGTTGAAATTTTGAAGTTATTTATTTTTTATTTCAGAAACTACTTGAGAGATTGGATTCAAACTTGGCAGTTGGGTGGAGTATAACGACGCGCAACTTTGAGCCAAATTTCGTCAGGATCAGATTGTAATTTAATTTTAAAAAACATTTTTTTCGAAATTTGTTTCCAAAAAATTTTTTTTTTCGGGAACCATTTATCATATCCGAAAAACAAGTCCACCAACACTTTGAACTTTATATTTCACAGCAGTGTACCAAATTTCAGTTCGATACGATCACAAGTTTCGGAGATATCGGGAAAAAATGTGTCAAATTTCGAGGTTTTCTTCTCGATATCGTTTATTTTTTCGGTATAACTCGAGAAATACTGATTCAGTCCTGATGAAACTTCACAGCTAGTTTTGAGATGCTGAAAGACAACTTCATGCGAAATTCGTGATAATCGTGTCATTAGAACAATTTGAAAAAAAAAATTTGTATGATTTTTCTCATCATATCATCCTCATCAAATTCTGTATGAAACTTCGAAATGTTATTTTTCGATGAAGTACTGGATTTCAATTCGATCTGATCTGTTTTTTTGGAAATATTGAAAAAATAAAATTTTGATTGGGTATATCTACGGAATCATTGGGTGGATTTTACCCATTCACGAATTCGGCCTTCGTAATTTAGGTCCAAACCTTCTCTACAAATATCGAGTTCCTAAGTTGTTTCTTTCGGAAGTTATTGTGTTTACGCAGTCGGCCGTTAGGCTGACCGTAAACACAATAACTTCCGGAAGAAACGACTTAGAAACTCGATATTTGTAAAGAAGGTTTGGGGCTTAATTACGAAGGTCGAATTCGTGACTGGGTAAAATCCGCCCAATGATTTCGTAGATATACCCATTCAACATTTTATTTTTCCAATATTTCCAAAAATACAGATTTGATCGAATTGAAATTCAGTAATTTATCAGTAAAAATTTCAAAAAGCACTGCCGTGAAGGCAGTTGCTTTTGCGTGCATGTTCAAATTCGTTGCTGAAGCGGTCATCTACATTGAACATGCGTGCAAAAGTTGCTGCCTTCACAGCAGTGCTTTTTGAAATGTTTGTATTTCTAAATTGAAGTTGAATGTTCGAGTGAATCCTACTGAAAATTAAGTTCTAACTTTCAAGACTTTTTTGAGTAATTTCAGGAAGCTGAGTTATTTTAGTTATAGTAACAACATTCAGGGCGATCATGTCACAAAAAAAATCTGCAAAATATCTACTACACAAAAAGATATGAATTTTTGAAACCTCGCTGGCATATTAAATTTAAAACACACAAAAAGATTAACTCGAAAACTACAAAAATCGAGGTACATACATGGGGTATTTTTGGATATCCTCAGGTGTGAGGGATCTAAAAAAATTTCATTGACGTCACCAATTGGACCACCCTGTGCATAGAGACTCTTCTTAGTTGGAAAATAATCTACTTTGCATCGATCTCAATGCATGCATGAAACTTAAAGCTGTTATTACGACATTATATAGATGTTCAAATCGAATATCAACATCCAAATAACTCGCAAATGAGTTGAACGCAGTGATTCGGAAAAGTCATAGTGGTTAAAGTGATCACGTGCTATTTGGATTTATTATGAATGAATTAGCTTTCTAGAATTCTATGGAATCACTAATATATTCATGGAAAAATGTACAATTCCTTAATCGGTTCAAAAATGACGGCTGGAAAGTTCATGCAGAATGCCGTCAGGATCGTATGTTTCGAATATCGCGATTTATGAAGGGATACAGTAGCGTTGGGTGCAGTCAATAAGTGGAAAGATGACTACTTTGGCATCGGATTCGAATGTGCTCGTTAAAGAATATTAATTACATAATCTTTCCATAAAATTTCCAATCATACCATTTCTCAAAGCCTCTATCAAAAATTTCGGATGATTTTTCCAATGAAACGGATAGATGCAATTATAAATTTTATCGTATGACATATACAGGGCACCTGTATATTCCTTATTTCATATTCTATAAAGAAATCTTATTTTGAGACTTGCAACGCCCAGATTTGAACCCTCGTCGCCTATTTATCAGCCTGCCTGTGCGTTTTTAAATTCATCTTTCAATTATTTAACCCGATTTTACAGTGCGCGTCAAAATTATGGAACAAATTCATTTTCTCAGAAGAAAAATATTTGGCAACAAAATCCTGAAACAGGTCAATTTTGTTTCACTTTTACCAAATTTATATGCATTTTGAACGATTTTGTTGCACCCTGTGTCATCCCCATCAACCCTCTGAATTTTTTGAATAGAGAAATTAGGTCATGCAGTACTTTTTTGGCAAGGTCTTTGTATCTTCTTTACAGGCGTGCAGAAATTTTCAAGAAAAATTTGTTTTTGAAAAATTAGTTACTTCAAAGACGTTTTCAGTATGTGCTTTTCGTCATGGCTCATTTACTTTGAGATGATGATATCTGATGAAATTTGTCACCGAATGAAAATCGACTATAATAGTTTTGTTCATGCACAACTTTCAACCCCACGAAGCCTTTAATGAAGAAAGAAAAAATTTTCACGTGAGGGGGTTGAAAGGGGTTGAAAGTTGTGCGTGAACAAAACTGTGATGGTCTATTTTCATTCGGTGACCAATTTCATCAGGTATCATCGTTTCAAAGTAAATGAGCCATGACCAATTGCATATACTGAAAACCTCTTTAAACTAACTAATTTTTCGAAGAAAAAATTTTTTTTTGAAAACTTTTCCACGCCTCTAAAGAAGATACAAAGACCTTGTTAAAAAGTACAACATGACCTACTTTCTCTATTCAAAAAATTTAGAGGGTTGATGGGGATGACACAGGGTGCAACAAAAATCCTTCAAAAATGCATATAAATTTGGTAAAAGTGAAACAAAAATTGACCTGTTTCAGGATTTTGTTGCCAAATATTTTTCTTCTGAGAAAATGAATTTGTTCCATAATTTTGACGCGCGCTGTATATGATTTGAAGAGTAAAATCAATAAATAGTGGCTCAAGCTCACCCGCATCTTAACAGCTCAACTGCCTGAAAATTTCAAAAACATGTACCTGTTATTACTTCTGATAGTATTTCGGTTCCAAGTCTATGACTTCATTTCAATAATATTTATTTGTCATTGTAATTTTTTCTTTAACGAAACATGAATATTGATGACTATTTTCCAATGAAAGTTCAATGACAGTTCGTTCAAATTTGTTAAAGCGCAATCTCAATTGAGCAGATGAGTTTAAAATTCTAGGAGTTAATTTAAAATATACACTGAGTGCATAAACTTCTTATTTCCCTTGTGGCTTTGAGTAGAATAATGTTGTTTGAAAACGTCGAAATGTGATGAGAATATACAGTGATATCCATATCTCGTGAATATCGATTTTTTTAGTGAGTGAAATATTTATTATGAGATACAGGAACAAAATAATCTTACAATTCTCCGAAAGTTCGTTGAATACAGTTACAATAAGATTTTTTAAGCAATCAACAACACTCCGAAAAAAACGTGTTCACTTCGAAATCCTCTTAGTGTTTGAGATATACCTAAAATCTTCCAAATGTCGTTACTGATTTTTAAAAATCCTTTATCTGCTGTATCTCTTCCACAACAACTCAGGATCGTGGCGAAAATATTAAATTATAAATAATGTATCTTGTAATCATGAAAACAACCACATATGACGCTTAAATTGCATTCATTCCATCATTGCATAATAAAATTTGATAGCTCTCTGCATCTTGACTAGACTAATCTCAGGTTCAATCAATTGTTTGAAAATAAATATTTTACTATCCTCTCCATTTTGCACTCATCTCATATGTCATAGGCATTATATGATTGATGCGAAACAAATAGCAAGTTGCACTTTATTACTTTAACGAGCGAGAAGGCCCCACAAGAACACAAGACATGGTAAGCCCACACATAAAAAAAATACTGCCATATTACATAATGACATTTCATTAATATTTGCTGATTCAACAACTCGATATCGTTAACTTTCATCATTATAATGAAAATCTGCATATTACAAATATAAAGGTAAAGGTGAGTATACATAAGCGGGCTCAATTTACAGTCGTGATCACTTTTATGAATTTATAAATCATCAATAGATGGTTTGCAAACTGTTTAGGTCGCTAATCAAATTTAGTTTCCAGGACATTCGCTCGAGAAATCTTCGAACCTCTCGCAAAGCCATGGAATTAATAATTATTCATTACTGCTTTTATGACGAACATCTAATAAAGTATATAAAAATGTGTTGTTTTAATGTAAACCTATTATTGAAATAACTGAAGTCATTGACAGATAAGAACGATACAGGCGCCTATGATATTGCCACCATTTTTTCAGAACACTGGGGTGAGAACTTGGAGACACTAAAATGCAGAATGCTCAATCTGTCAGTGACTTCTGGGATTATTCCAGCCAGTTGGAAAACAAATTGCTATCGGTTTGTCTATAATTTCCAAATTTTTCCCGAAAATGGTTTCAAACGACTAGGTTAGACCACTGATAACGACTCCAGTGTCAAAATCTGATAACTTATGGCAGTAGACGATCCTTCCTTCTTTGACCATGAATTACATTGAGACACACAGCAATATCAAGTCATTTCGGAAGGATGCTATTTCGAATTAGTACAATCGAAAATTTCAATCGGAAAGAAACGAATCGATTTACGAATATTATAAAAACTTTCGGTATATCAAAATTTCAACTCAGATAACAACAAAAAAGCTCTAAAAAGAACTCTCAAAGTAAGCAGAACACGTTAGAATAACGGACACGTCGGAAAGCTATGTTGGACGGGTTCGAATTTCTATCGCCAGAGGGCGTATCGTTTCTCAATAGATGCAAATAACACATATCTAGCGACTGTAATTCTTGCATATTACTGTATATTGGCAGCGCCCAAATAATGAGTTCATAAGGAAAATTGATCCCGAAGGCTCACTTATCAGAACACACTCTAGTATGTTCATGGTTCATTCATGTCTTTCATTCTGGCATTAAAAATACGATACTGATGGTGCATCCAACTCATATCCGCTGATGCGTAGGCGCTTAACTACTGAAACGAATCAATCTAGGGGAAAATTTCAAGAATATTTTTACGGCATCTCTAGCCCGAAATGATGATTCGTTGTATATTGACTTAAACATTGTTGGATGTTATGTTGCCATTAAACTCAAAGGCGCCGTGTGTCTATATATAGCTGAAGACTGGGTATTCAGAAGTACTTGGTTCATTTATGAATTTTTGTGATTTTTATGACATTTCCTTATATCCACAATTCGATTTGAAACAATAATTGATAGAGTTTTAAGTGGTTTCAAAAAAAGGGATTCTCTTCTTTTTTTGGTGCTCTATCAAAAATGCTGTCATTTCTTCGAAATGTTTGAAGTTGAAGTTTTCTTTTTGGTTGTTTGGCTAAAGCTACGCAAATTTTACTGTGGACGAAACACTGGCAAAGAAGCGTGATATTTTTTTCCAAATTCCTGCAATTTCCGAATGTTAGGCCAAAAATGGTCTAACACCACTAGGTTTTGGACTCACGAATGGTAAACCTAGAAAAGCACTGACGTGAAGTCCGCAGCTTTCTCGCACATGTTCAAAGGAGATCACCAAAAGTGCGTTTGGTGGGGTCGACACCTGAAAAGATGACCGCTTTTGCAACGCATTTGAACATGCTGCTGACTTCACGTCAGTGCTTTTTTTCTATCAAGTACTGAATTTCAATTCGATCTTATCTTAGAAACTCGATATTCGTAGGGTAGGTTCAGACCTCAAAAACAAATAATATTATCTAAAGATCGCAGAATATAAAATTTTTGAACAAAGTTTTTTTTTTTAATTGTCCTAATGACACAACCATCACGGAATTTTGCACAAAGTGGTTCATCAGCAGTTTCAAACTAATAATAAATTGAATCAGTATTTACTGAGTTATTTTGGAAAAGAAACAACGATACCCATCAGAAAAATGCACGAAATTTTACAGATATTTTCCCAATATCCAACTGAAATTTGGACCAGTGCTGTGAAATATGGAGTCCAAGGTATAAGCAAATTTTTTTCCGAATATGAGGAAGATTTTCGGAGCAAACAAATTTTTTCGAAGAAAATTCCGAAAAGGAGACGACCGCGCTATAGCAGCGAATTTATACATGCGCGCAAAAGCTGCTTACATCGCGTTGGTGCTTTTCTGGAGTTTTTTTCGCTCTCGTTCCATGAAGAATAATTCTAGCCTGCTCAAGACTTCCTACAATTACGAGACTACCAAACGAGACCAGGGACGATACACGAGATTTAACAAAAGTCTGGTCTCGCATAGATTTCACGGTCCTCTATTAAGATTTGCTGCATAACTTATGGGTAAGTATTCAATAAAATACTAAGATAAATTTTGTTTTCGAGGAACCTCTGTGTCTTCAACGTTAGTTTTTTTGCAGATGCTCTTCTGGGAGGATGCGTCGGGGACCTGCGGATGTTCCGATCTCATGTTAAGGTAAGCGTCCATTGACGGAGAAATAAGGTCGCTGCGCGATCCTTCGGCTGATTCCGCCGAGCCTCGGCACTATGGCGAAGTAGTGTAATTGCATTTTGCATTGAAATTTAAGCAGTCGGATTTCTTCTTTTCTATGTTTTTTTCAATCAAGTAGGTACTGAATTTCAAACCGATCTCATCTTAAAAAACTCGATATTGGTATTAGATTCGGACTTAAATAACAAATAATATTATCTAAAGATCGCATATCAAATATTTGAACAACAAAAATTGAAAATTTTTTCAAATTGTCCATCACGGAATTTGGTGAAGTGGTTCATCAGCATTATAATTGAATCAGTAATTTCTGAGAAATTTAGGAAGGAAACAAAGATACCCAAAGAAATGCACGAAATTTTACAGATCTTGTCCCAATATCCAACTGAAATTTGGACCACTGCTGTGAAATACGGAATTCAAGGTACAAGCAAAATTTTTTCCGAATATGAAGAAGATTTTCGAAGTAAAAATTTTTTCGAAGAAAATTAAAAAAAAAAAAATTTAAATCAGTATCAAAACGATATCAACAAAATAACGCATAAGCTTGCGCGTCGTTATTGTCCAACTAAGTGCCAAGTTTCAATCCAAACGCTTCAGTAATTTCTGAAGTATGAGGGATTTTGAATATCTCGACTTCTGAGTCCATAAGTCGAGTTTTTCGGAAGTTATTGTGTTCATACCAGACCACTAGGTGACCTAAGCATAATTCCTTCTGAAAGCAATCTTGATATTTGTAGAGGATTTTAGGGATTCATTTCTGAGGGGGACTTCACGAATGGTTTGAATCCGTGTGATGATGCCGTAGACATGATTCTCACGACTTTTGCACAAACGCCGTCGTATTTCTACCAAGTACTTGATTTCAATTCGGTCTGATCTTGACTTTGAAAATATTGGGATCATTAAATTTCGAATGTATATATCTGCGGAAGCCTTGGGAGGATTCACGAATTCAGCCTGCGCAATTAAGCTCCAAATCTACTCTACAAATATAGAGTGAGTTTTTTTTCCAGAATTTTTTTTTGATCTATTTGGCACTTGGAAGTTGATTGTAAAATAACGGTGTGCATTAAAACATAAAGGGTTTTTTTTAGAGGTATAGAACTTTGAAATGGAATAAAACGAAGGTAAATTCTAAAAATTGACATGAAATTGACTTAATTCAAAAGATAATCTTCAAGCATGATAATTCAAATATTATTTTCGGCATATGACCGTCATGGCCGGCTCGGATGTAATCTAATATGGAGGTCCAATTTTCAATCACTTTTTTCAACATTTGTGGCCGTATATCTGCAATAACGCGGCGAATGTTGTCATCCAAGTGGTCGATCGTTTCGGGCTTATCGAAATAGACTAGCGACTTCACATATCCCCAACAAAAATAATCTAGTGGCGTTAAATCGCACGATCTTGGAGGCCAATTCACGGGCCCGGAATGTGAAATTATGCGGTTATCAAACGTTTTCTTCAGTAAATCAATGGTAGCACGAGCTGTGTGACATGTTGCGTCGTCTTGTTTAAACCACATTTGCTGTACATCATGGTTGTTCATTTGAGGAACGAAAAAGTCAGTAATCATGGCTCTATAGCGGTCGCCCTTGACTGTAACGTTCTGGCCAGCATCGTCTTTGAAGAAATACAGACCAATGATTCCACCAGCATATAAAGCACACCAAACCACGTCTCTGTGGATGCGTATTATCAGTTAGAGTAAACGTGTTGTGAAAACGGTCCATAGTCGAATTAATTGCTCTGATGAACGATTATGTTGGCCGTAAAAAGAACGTAGAGCGCGATACGTATTTCGAACAGAACCATTATTTTCAAAATGAATTTGCACAATTTGGAACGTTGTTCAGGCGTCAGTCTATTCATATTGAAAAGCCAGACCAAACTAAACACAAATCACTTGGCAGCGGACAAAATGGCTGCCAGTTAAAACAGTGTTGCCAACTTAAAATTCTATGCCTCTAGAAAAAACACCCCTTATAAATATTCTGAGTTTTCTTTCAAAATTTAGAAGACAATGAATGAGTTCTAATCAATAATTTTTATTGCGATGGCTTACATAAACCTTGAATGCTATTTAGTTTTGATTCAGATCACACCCTTTGCCTTCAGTAGAGTTTTTCACACCAACGTAAGGTGCACAGGCTTCCCAAAATACATTCAAATATATTATCTATCCTTATTAATATCACCCGCATGTTTTTACTTATGTAACAGCCGCTTTTCCCAAAGGAAATTGCAAAAATTTACATATAATCGATCATCCGAATGGAATCGCTAATGAGGAAATCTTTCATCGGTCTACCTTCTCTCAGTACTTCGAATACGAAGCGTTATAACACGTAAAAAATTAATGGAGACATTTATTCTCTTCTGTCCCATGCAACACGACCTTTGCATAAGTCCCGAGGATGGTGAACTCCTAGAAATATTCGAAAAACAAGCATGTACGATTCCGTAGTATCCGGCATCAATTTATTAAAAATGCAGTGAATAACTTCAGAGGACTCTACCTGAAAATTATATTCAATATACTGACGAATCTCACATACGAAATGCCGAAGTGCGTTCAACCTTCAATGATCATATTTATAGGAAAATTTTGTAACATAAGCACGTTATCTACAGTTGAAAATTTGCAGACCACCTATGGAGATATGGAATCCAAAGTTATTCGTCAATATTCCAGCTTCTTAGGGCCAATTGCACCGTTTTCGTCTTAAGCTTCAGTTAGTTAAGCGACGATAAACTTATTAAACTCTGCTTCAAATATTCGGCTTGCACCGAGGCTGAATGTAACTAGATTAAAATTAATCTACAAATCTGGTTACTTTCTCATGAATTGGTACTTGTGACTAGCTTCATGTTGTTTATTTTAACCCTAATTGGAGAAATATTTTAATTCAAAAGATGAAACCCATTATTATGGGTTACTACCACCATATTTCCATAAGTTATGAAAAATCAAGATGCATCTATTGAAAAACCCAACGAAAAAATATATATGACAGACTTTATAGCTTCCATAAAAATATTGCATGTAATGTTCCTGACTTGTTTATTATCATTAAGATTATAGGGATCTCTTACCACAGACCTGTGCTCTTACCTCTGCATCAGGCTTTAAGCCTTATTCAAATTTATAGTCTTATACTCAAGTAAACTCATATTTTGTAATATCTCAAGATTTAAGTTTCTGCATGGAATTACAATCCTGGCGTTTGTAAGATGAATAAATGAATAGTATTGATTTATCCGAAACAACTTTCCGATAAGGAACGGCTCACCTAAGAGTAGACTTTCTATTAAATTATTATAAGTATATTATGAATTGATTTAATTTTTGGTCCAAGATAATGAAAACTCGGATGTGGATCCGCAGACTAAAAAGTATTCTATATAAATATTGAAGTATCATGGATGGATTGACAAAGGTGTACGTTTGAAGATTGTCTAACACGAGGATGCAATTCTTTTCACATTAATTCGTTTGTAGTTATATTTTGAGTCCAATTAATATATAATAGAGGATAATGATAGCACAGAGACAGCACCTGCACAATAATGAAGTAGTACATGATAGCTTTCCACGTAATATATCACTGAATGAAATAGTACTGAAGAATCTTCATGAAACTATGTTTTCTCATTCCAAATATGTCTTCGATTTCATTCTGCTATTCGCTCTTGGAAATAAATGAGCAAATCATTGTAACTTTTTCATTTCAAATAGTTGAAGGCTTATGGAAATACCATTAAGTTTACGAACTCAATGGAAACACTGGTGTTAATTCTTCATGCTTTAAAACATACGAATCGATGCCTACTGATGCCAGTTTCTCCCTATATCATTTTTCATAAATATCATCTGAAAATCAACCACTTTTAATCAAAATTTGATTATCAACTCGTAGGAGTTCTCCATCAATGTCCAATGTAAACAAAAAAAACGTAAACAAACTGGAGGTTACGTCCAGAAAAATGTCAAACTTGTACGAAATCGCTCGAAAGTAGGGTTAGATTCCGAAGCTTACCATTAATCCTTCTTTTAAACCCCCAAATTCGTAGGCTTAAATATAACAGTCTGTTAAGGCCTTTTAACGAGGATTACGTGACGGTGCAAGATAATTTTGTACCAAAACCTTGCTTATGGACCTAATCTATGGTTTTGTAATACGGTGCAATTGGCCCTTAGTCCTTTGAATAGCTTTCAGAATGAGTCGATTAGCCGAACGAATAGAGAATAACTTTCGAAAGAGACTTCTTAAAGACTCGCTATTTGTAGGTTAGGTTTGGTAATGTCAATAATATGATAATAATGATAATTATCTATCCCCACTTTCTTTCCCGATAGTTCCAAGAATCCTTTATATCGAATCGAAGAGTAATTATTAGTATTTGGAATTCATACCTAAATATTCTTTTGAGAAAAAGCATTATATCCTACGGAGTATCAAACAATATAGCAAGTATAAATATATTACATTATTAGCAGATGAAATTTTAACGGGGTACCATACATTTGTATGTAAGATACAAGCGCAAACAAAAACCAGCAAAAACTCTATCTCCCCATATAAGTGTAGTGAAATTGGAGTTGATTCGAAGAATAAGCTTGTCGGAAAAATATTTTTCTCGGAAATTTTTCACTAGCTTTCAAATACATTTTTCACAAACCTTGAGCCCTGTATTTCACAAGTGAAGCAGATTTCAGTTTGATCCGATTTTAATTTCGTGGTCTTCTTCTGAGTATCGTTTTCAATTCGGAAATAACTCGAAATATAGGTACTGCCATAATTATGATGGAACCGAAAGATTTGGAAAATTCTGATGCACAACTTTGTGCAAAATTTCGTGATTTCGAACCGGTTCTTGCAGAATTTAATGAGGACCGTATGATGGGAAGATCGCCAAATCTTTCAGGTATAGTGGAGCTGAGTTTGGCTGGGTCCATACATAAAAAACCTAGAAAAGCACTGCCGTGAAGGCAGCAACATTTGCGTGCATGTTCAGTGGAGATGACAGCTGCTGCCTTCACGGTAGTGCATTTCTAGGTTTTTTCGAGAAACTACTGGATTTCAATTCGATCTGATCTGTATTTTTGGAAATATTGAAAAAATAAACTTTTGAATGAGTATATCTAAGGACTCATTGGGCGGATTTTACTCATTCACGAATTCAACCTTCGTAATTATAAGCTCCAAACCTACTCTACAAATATCGAGTTTCTAAGTCGTTTCTTCCGGAAGTTATTGTGTTCACGGTCGGCCCTATTTTTCCAATATTTCTGAATATACAGATGAGATCGAATTAATATCCAGTAATTTATCGAAAAATGACAGGTAATTACAGAATTTAATGGGGATAATATGATCACAGAATGTTGAATATTTGAAAAAAAATTCGGAATTTTTTTCTAACTATTCTTATGTAATAATCATCGCGAAATTCTGCACAAAGTTATCCATCAGCATTTTCAAACTAGATACCAAGTTTCATTATGATTGAATGAGTATTTTTTGAGTTATTCCGAAAGAACAACGATGTCAAAAAAAAAACACGAAATTTTACATATTTTTTCTCATCATCTCCGAAAGTAATAACCGTATGGAATTGAAATTTGGTACACTGCTGTGACATATAGAGCTCAAGGTATGCCTGAAATTTTCACCGACTGTAATGAATAGTTCCAAAAAAAAATTTTCTCGATAAAAATTTTGAAAAAAAATGTTTTCAAAATTTACTGACAGAACGGTCTCAACAAAATCCCGCGAGAATTTGCGAGTCCTCATGGTCAAACCGTCTACCAAGTTTCAATCCAATACAAAAACCCATACAATCTATGTCGGCTAATTCTAACTGAATTCATGGTTGAAATTTAAAGAAAAACTCTCAAAACTTTTCACTTCACCCGTTATCCATCAGAACATATCCGATATCCTAGCTCTCATGAGCTATATAAGCTCTTAAGAGGTTTAATGGAAACCTAGGAGTATCGTTAAAATGCCTTTCCGTGCGATACAATTGCAATTGTTCCGAATTAATCTGAAAATCATCTTTAGTATGAACATGGCGGCGACTTTTCCTTTTGGGGGGTAATTGAATATAAACATAATACCGGAGTCAAAGGAATCAGGGTCACCCAATAAAATTTTCCTTTTTCGAAATATCGTATTAAAATTTTGTACGTTGATACCACTTATTTTTTATATGGACTTAGGTAAACAAAATGTCTGTGTATTCTGGCCTAACCAAAATTGACGTACCTTTGGATTTTCTTGTATCGATCCTCATTTTTGCATATTCGATTTCTACGTTGAATTTTGATCAGACTTCAGTTGAAAAAAAAATTTATTGAAGAAAAAATTCAATCGAAAAATATTCCATTTTTTTACTTCGGATTGAATCGAATTCTGAGTACATGAGTTTTTACTATTATTGCCTATCATTTAAATTTTTTCCACTCAAATTTGATCACTAGAACAGAGGTTTCAGATATTTTGTTTCAGTCTCTTGCAATGAGCTCCTTACTCTGATAATACTGAATCTAGGTTCAGGACATTTTGCAGGTATACTCTCTGATCATTAGTCGGGTGGACACAAACTTCAATCATTAATTATTGTAACAGTGAGTTAATTTAATTTGATTTGAATTTAACGGTTAAAATTTATATCCAGAATTCCAAGAGATTCGAAGTGAAAACAAAGAATTATTTTTTCAATACATCTTTTATTTTATTTTTTCGGAAGATATGGGTTGTAGGTATCCACAGTACACAAATATACATGGTATTTTTGCAAAGGCAATTCAATCACCTTTGGAACAAGGTGTCACTCAACCACCACTTCCGATTCAAGATTATTTTTGTTAGCTGTCATCACGCTCACAAATTTGATAGTAATTGATTGGAGCCAACCGTATATAAAAGTCCCCTAAGAGCCGAAGTTTTCTTGTTTGCATTTTCTCTGATTTTTCATGGAATACCTTTTCAAATTGACACACTATATGATCGGAAATGCTAATTAGAATAATTCGCTTCCATTTGGTTTATTCATCGAAATTTCTTCTTGGAAGCTGTTATGAAACATCCCTCGAACAAATTCATTCTCATGAAATGTGAAAAATATCATCTTTGGCAAATTTCCAGAATATAATAGGATAGGAGAGGATTCGATAGGATAGGGTAGGGTAGGGTAAGATAAAATAGGATAGGACAGGACAGGACAGGATAGGATGGGATAGGGTAGGGTAAGGTAGGATAGGGTAGGATAGGATAGTATAGGATAGGATAGGGTAGGAAAGGATAGGATAGGATAGGATAGGATAGGACTAGATAGGATAAAATAGAATAGGATAGAATAGAATTTATTGATCTTTGGAGAAAATTCAACAATGTATAATATAAGATACGCCACTAGTAAGCAATCGACACAAGCAAATATAACAGTTATCTTAAATAATAGCTGGAAATAATATCAACGTATTGTATCAGCTGAAAATTCTTCGAATTTATAATGGCACTTGTCTATTAACAGAGCTTTCATCTCAATTTTGAATCCTTTATCATCCATAATTTAGACCTTCTGGTCAGATTATTATAGATTTTGATTCCAATGTATGTGTGCGCTTGAGTATACAAAGCGGCGTTGTGCCTTGGAATACAGAAAACACCCGTCTGTCGGGTTATGTAGTTGTGAAAATCTGAATACTTTTTTAGAGGTGGATTTCTCGAATTCTCGTTTCTCTTTCCCTCATCGCTTCGATTGTAAGTTATAATTTCTATGGATAGCACTTATTTTTCGTTGTCATTAAAATCTCTTGAAGATGAGTTATTAACCGTTATATCAAATAAGTTGTTATTAATGTGGCAATTCTTCGATTGAATTCTTATGATTTAAACATTTGGCTAAATTTACTGCGAAAAAAATAGAATTAAAAAACTTTCGAACCAGGCGAATCTGTGTTTCTTTGGTTTCTCAAAAAAGTCAATTCAACAGAAGTCAAATTTCCTCGATTGTCTGATGAAAGAGTCAGATTTGTACCCTCAAACGATACATTTCGGTTTGTTTAAATAATAAAGGCTAGTTCATCTTATAGAACAGTGGTTCCCAATAAGTGGTCCGTGGACCACCATAAGTCCATGGAAGTCTAAATATGGTCCGCGAAATGATTTCAAATTTAGCGGGCGGTGAGCCAATCGTCATTGTGTTCTTACATATATATAGTATATTATATTATACCTACATAGTGGTCCCTACCAACAAGAAAGATACAAAAGTGGTCCTTGACCAGAAAAAGGTTTGGAACCCCTGTTATAGAAGAATGAAAATCTCTACATATGAACAATTTTTCATTCAGATTGGTTACCTTTGGGAGTCCAGTTCAAGGGGCCGAATGGTAGCATTGTAGGTTCTCATGCCGGCCGAACAGATTTTCGAGATTTTCATATTTTCAGAATAGGCGACCAGGAACGGAATTGAGTCCATATTATAGAGGTTTGAATTGAAGAAATATAAATTTTTCGTACACATTAGTTAACTAGCACGATTTCATGCCGGCATTTGGGGCTGTTTTACAGCGAAACGAAAAGCTATAAAAGGTTCCAGCCCCAAAGGCCGAATTGTAGGTTCTCATGCGGGCCGAACAGATTTTCGTGTTTTCAGAATAGGCGGCCAAGAAAAAATCTAACTTAATATTATGCAGGAATGCAATATCTATAAAAAATTGATTTTTCGTTCACACAGGTGACCTCTGAGGGCCCAGCTCCAAGACCCGAATTCCATGATCTCATTCTTCTCTGATATGGACTCAATTTGATCCTTGGCCGTCTTTCGGAAAATATGAAAATCACGAAAATCTATTCGGCCGGCATGAGATCCTACAAATAGTCTGCTGCAAGTATGATTTCTCAAGCTCTTACGGACTTGGACTTCATGATACGCATTTTAACTTTTGTCCAATAACGGTTTCACGAGACAAATGTAAACGAGTTTATAGTATTCAGAATAACACTTATGAATGAATAATTAGCTTGTTTTTGAATTTCAAGCGAATAAGGCACCTAAGAAGCTTTCAATATCATTATTAACGAAGTAGTTTACATCTTTTGATAACCATATTGTGTAAAATTATTATTATAAATAATGATGATTAATAAATGATAGATTTATTTTTATTGGTTTCAATGCGTAAATACCTTCGCTACTTGAAATATAACTCAACTCTCACATAACCTTGAACAGGAAAAATTTTTTATCTCATATCATAGAATTTTCATGTGTATGATTATGAACAGCTATATAGTAACCTTGAATGGAACTTCAAAACATTTTCGAAATCTGAATTACTTGAATAGAACATAGAAAAAATGCATATTCAAAGATTGATGTAACCCTCACATGATAACCTTGAATAGCCCTTAGAGAAATTGATGGTTTGAATCCTCGACGAAGAATTTCAAAAAGTTGATGACGTCACGGAATAGCATTAGAGCAAAACTACAGCACTAGGTATCAACTTAAAATTCCTTATGGGAATTAACACGTAAAAATTACCAAAATTGTGATAGAACTGTTCTAGCCTATCTAATGAGTTAGTCTGTCCAAGATTGTATTCAATAAATATAATCAAAATAGACTTTCTTCATCATTGAGCATTTCCGATTAAAATAGAATGAAGCGATGAATTTTCATGAGATAGAGTTGCCCGTGCATTTAAAACATATAAAATGTATACAGTTATGGTATGCATTGTTTTGTTCCTCGATAAATAAGTACCTTCTTTGATATTTGTCAAGCATTCTTTTTTGAACAGTCACCTGAATTATTTCCGATAGTGTCCCAATAATGAAAGCTTGAAGGTCGCATAGTTTGATTGAATGACTGATTAATGTGTACATTAGACGCTACCTGCCTTTGTTTTATGTTGGAATTATTACAGACTGCGACAAAACTAAAAAACAATAGGACGCATGTGTTTTAGGGTGACCTCAGAAAAAAATTATATTGCAAGTGTGCCTATTGGTATTATCAGCTGAGATGCCCATCAGCTTAATCCATGGTGATAAATCCCAAAAAATTCGAGAATTCATTTAACGTGGACATACCTAGGAGAGAGTGAATTACATTCGAAATTTTATTTTCATGATAATTCCTAAAGAATTACGCAGTTTTCAATAAAATAATAATAATATAATACAATCGATCTTTCAATAATTACCCATAAAGATAATCTTGTGATCGTTTGAACATCATACTGAGCCCAACCTATGAATTGCAAGCACTTAAAGAAAACCGGACAAAAAAAAACAAACAGCAACAGAAAAAAAAAGTTCAGACTCAAAAGAATAGGCAAAGATCTTTCTCATTAATTCCTCAAATGGTAAGAGCTTCAGCCAATTCTTCAACCTCTTCTTGAACAACGGTACACTGTAGAGATTCCTGGGTGGCTGCGGAACACAAGAAAACACTCTCGGGCCAACAAAACTGAAAGAGCGCTGTCCAATGGTATTTGAAGTTTTCCTGGTACAGAATTCATGAACTCTTCTATGTCTTGTATCATGAGAATGCGAGATCATGTCTTAATCATTCTCTTCTCGTATTGCAGGCTTGCAACCCTGATTATATAGACTATTTCCAGCTCGAGAACAGTCACTTCTTCGAAAAGTTTCTTAGTAGAGTAAGATCTTTCTTTACCATATATGATCTTCAAGGTGCATTTTTGAATTATCCTCAGTGGCTGTGTGTGAACTTTGCACGTTCCCCCCATGCTGATATACAATATTGTACGTGAGACTCCACCAAAAGCATGATAAAGTGTCCTCAACTCATCGACTTCGAGAAATCTCTTCAAATATTCGAAAATGAATGAAACAGATTTTAGTTTCTTTACCGTTTTCCTGATATGAAGTTCCCATCTCAGACTTTATCTACCTCAACACCGAGGTACTTCACTGAATCCACACAGTCATCATTACAGACTGAGTTTCCCAGTACCAATGATAATTAATTGCTCAAAAGAGAATAATTAGATTGATCTTCGGTCTAAAACCCCAGGTGTCCTATAATACAATGTTTATAGAACGTAGAATTATGAGTTTCCCTTGTATTTATATTTCAAAGACATTATTACATATTCACAAGAATGTTCAGTCCTTGATGCAAAGCTCTCAATATCATGAATATGATACTAGGCATAAGAACACAATCTCAATGCCTGTATATAGAATATCCAAATTCGAGAATTCACCTATGTAAAGTGGAATAAAACTTTATAACAATCTTCCAAGAATTCCGATTACTTTAGATTCAAATTTAAGGAAATTAAGGAACATATGTTGGGAATATGTTTCTATAGCAAGGATGAATTTTCAAGTTCGCTTGTTGTATGAAATATTTGGATTTTTCTTATCTATGATCAAATATTTCCTAGTTGTTCTATACATGAACCATGTCTTGATTATTATTATATTATTATTATCATTATTATTATATCTAATTGGGCTGACATGTGGTCCTCGGATATGAAATGGCTGCTGCTTGAAGATTTGAGTGAAATTTCAACGGAATCTGACGATCCTGAAATATGAAAACTTTAAGAATATTTTTTTTTAATGTTATATCGATATCGAAATTTCATATGAATTTTTTGTTGATTGTATATCTACATATAGAATCCAAGTTTCAATTCCATCAAATAGATATAATAATAATAATAATAATAATAATAATCTTTATTCGTCCCTTCAGACATATAAATAATGTATAGGACAAGTCAACTTTGTGATCACAAACAATAAAATAAAAACAACAATTTACATTTATAAAATTCTGTCACTCAGGTATCCCGTGATACTATAATATGCACTGTTCAGGAGCAGTGTTTTAATTTTGTTTTTAGATTTCCTATCACTAATATTACATTTGTAGGCAGAGGACAAATGATTATTCAATTTCATGCCTTGATATTTTTCGAGTCATTGAAAAACAACATTTCCGATGGTTATAACACTGAGACAATCGAATTCCGCCCACCCGCGAACTCAAACTAGAGGTTCAGGATCCAAACCTTCCCTGAAAAATTCAAGACTCCAGGTATTTTCCTTCGGAAGTTAGAGCACATACGGAAATACGGACGGATGGATGGCCAATCGGACGGACAGAATGGAATTTGGCCACAAATTTTATTCCAGTAAGTCCGATAAAATCGGGCCTTTTGGGCAAACTTATAAGGCGTTGTTCCTCAACAAGCACGTTAAATTTAGGTTCGACTATAAAAATCTTACCAAGGGGGGTTCAATTTTATTTTCGTACCTCTATTACATATTTGGAAATAATGAAGCCAGAAGCAAAGCACGGATATTGAGGTCCTTGCAATTCAAAGTCTTCAGCTTCTGGAAGATAAAGAAATGCCGACATGAACTGAATTTTCGACTGAAATTCTGAAGAATTACCGACCTGAGGTCAATAATTTTAACGCTACGGGCTTGTTCAAATTCGTTGCCAAAGCGGTCATCCCTTCACGTGTTGAACCTGCCGAGCCCAACTTTACTTTTTGATGGGAAGATTTGGCTGCATTATTTCAATATGATCCCTACGATATTCTGCATGAACCTTCAATCCATCATTTTTGAATCAAATACCAGATTTAAATTCGATTCAATCTGTATTTTTGGAAATTTTGAGAAAGTAAACATTCAAATGGGTTTCTGGGAATCATTGAGAGGATTTTACGCATTCACGAATACGACCTTGACGATTAAGCTGTGAACCTACCCCATAAATATCTCTTATCTATTCCTTTCGGAAATTTTTGTGTTAACGGCTAGCCTAACCACAGATCTTAAACACAATAACTACCGAAATAATTTTCTTACGAACTGGTTATTGGTACAGCAGGTTTGCAGTTTGATTACGAAGGTTAAATTCGCGAAATGATAACATCCACCCAATGATTCCGCAGATATACACACATTCAAAATTTAATTTTCCCAATATTCATAAAACTACAGATCAAATCGAATTAAAATCAAGTATTTAATTGAAAAAGAACAGCTGCAAGGTTCATACATAATTTCGTGAGAACGATGAACAAACTTTTTAATTTTTTCTTTGTGAACTATTCTCATGGAACCAATTTGTTACCACGTTTCATCATTATCAGTTCACCATTTGAGTTGTTCAGGTAAAAATTATGATACCGCGGAAAGCACGAGACTCAACATATTATTTTCTCAATTTCTACGAAGATAAATATATGCGATCGAGCAGAAATTAGTGTCCTTAAGGTCTGTGTGAAACTTTATTATAGGCTGATTAATAGATTCTGAAAAAACAATTTTTTTATCAAAAATCTGGAGAAATCTCGGAAAATGTTTTTTTAACTCTGTTCCACTACAATCCTCGCAAAATTCTGCCTTATGTACTGTGTGGGTATTCTTTAACAAACAGTTAAGTGAAATCCTGATAGCTTCGGTTTTCCTAGAAATATCAAAGAAATAATCCCAGAATTTGACGAATTTCTTCCAATTTCTCTGAACACGAATAACAAATCGAACTGATAATTAAAGAACTATTGTTGACTTCTTACTTTAAAGCCTTTGATAAATTTCACTAGAATCTGATGAATAGATATTCCCAAAAAAAAGTTCTCGGGTCTACTTTAGATGTTGAACCACCAAACGTCTACTCTTTTCCTAGATTCTCCACTCAAAAAAAGATTTCATATAATATATCAGTCGTTTCTCCAATGAAAATACACAATTCCTTACGATAACATCTTGAAATTTTTTTGATTAGATTTTACTTCAACCACCAATTCCAATCCAACCCTTCCCAATAAACGCAGATACGTGAAAACGATGTTGAATTTTTTTCAGTTACGCCACAATCCGCACAAAATTCTGCATTTAGTGCTGTGTGGGTATTCTTTTACAAACAGTTAAGTGAAGTCCTGATAGCTTCGGTTCTTCTGGAAATATTAAGGAAATAATCTCAGAGTTTGACGAACTTTTTCCAATATCTCTGAACACAAATAACGGATCGAAATGATAATTAAAGATCTATTGGTGACTTCCGACTTTAAAGCCTTTGCCAAATTTCATTGGAATCTGATGGATAGATATTCGCAGAAAAAAGTTTTTCAAGAAAAATTAAAGAAAAAATTTCGCAATTTTTGACGGATATTATCCCCACGAAATTCTGCATTATATTGCAAATCAGTATTCTACATCTGATTACAGAGTTCCGATTTGATCTCGTCAGTATTTTTTTTCAATGTATCCAAAAAATGAATATCAGATCGAATCAAAATTTGAAATTGTAGATTGTTAAAGGGTTAAAGTCCAAGTTCTGCGCTCGTTACTCCTGATAACTAATCTCTCAAAAACAAAGTTTTTTGCCTTGGTTTTTTCAAAAAATTTTCAAAAACATTTTTCTTTTCAATTTTTTAACGAGTGTATCCCCACAAGATTCGGCACAAAGTTGCTTGTTGATATTCTCCAATTTATTTCTAAGTTTCGAACAGATCGCATCTGGAGGTCTCGAAATATTGAAGATCTAACCCCATAATTGGCAATAGGCATAACTTCGAACCGTTCAGCCGATTCCACCCTTTAACGGACTCAGCCTCGATATATGGACTCCAAACCTCATCTGAGAATTTTAAGAAGCTCAATTTTTTCTTTCGAAAGTTAGAGCACATACGGACGGCTGAGCGGACAGACGGACGCAGATAATTGAATTTGAGGGTGTCCAACCTAACCGTTTCAGACCATTTTCGGCTTAAATTCGAGAATTACAGACATTTGGACGAAACGATAACGCGCTGTTTCCCAGTACAAGCGTGTAAAAACGAGAGGATCAATAAATCAGAACATGATTAATAAAGCCTGTCATAAATACCGTATCAAATAACCAAGAATTGCAACAAATATAAGAAGATTTAAAACCTACAGGAAGCGAAAAATACTGAAAATAAACTGAAGCTATAACTCAGAGCTTATTTCAGGAATAATAAATTAATCTTACTACTTCAGAAAGTAAGTTGTAACCGGACGTAGGAGAAAAAACATATCAGACACAGTGGAGTATCCATAATGAAAGGTAGATGGTCCTTCAGAAGAATACACGTATAAAATAGTATAATGTAGTTCCAAAAATAATATGGGCCGGAAACGGAAGATGGGCCTGGTGTTTCCTTGAAGTAGATGTGAAAAATATCCGTCCCCGGTAAATATGAGATTTCGGGCTTTGTTGTGTCACGCAATGTAGGAAATTATAGCAGCTGATTGTTATATC
Source organism: Myrrha octodecimguttata (assembly GCA_958510865.1). Lineage (NCBI taxonomy): Eukaryota > Metazoa > Arthropoda > Insecta > Coleoptera > Coccinellidae > Myrrha > Myrrha octodecimguttata. Next base: position 17,647,111 of record OY294065.1, on the reverse strand, counting down.
TTGATATTTCAGATCCGTACTTCCTCGGCGGAAGCTTGTCAGCTCAACTTATCCGAAGCTGCACTGCCATAATTGCATCAGGGATACGGTCTATACAGGGTGATTCTCGAAGACTGTTGGTTAAGTTATATCAAAGAAAGACTCGAGATAAACACTTTAAATTTCATAGTTGAGCTTTCTGGGACAGATGAATTCTTGTGGAAGAAACGCATTGAATTCTATGTTATTTTGGATATAACATTTGTTAATTATTCTCAGAAAATCTGTCTGAATTCCGAGAAAAAAAATTCTCAAAGAGAGCTTCAATCTAATGTTGAGAACTTTAGAATTAAAGAATATATATTTTTTCAGCTTCTATCAAAGAATATACTAATTCTTCCTTTTCGTTAATTAGAAATTCAGTTCAACATACAGGGTATCTCGACTTCGATGTCAAAGTCTGCTATGACAAAAACATCAGAACTAATTTTTTCAATGTTTTGGTGAAATCTACGTCGAAAAATAGTGGATAAGTGTATCAAATAAAACTACTGTGAAATGCTTATTTTCCGAGATATTCGGTTAGGTCTGATTTTCTTTCTAGGAATTCTCTGGTTTCATTTCTCCAAGAGTAAGAGTGAAAAAACAACAATTCAATCGGGATAAATTTGATTTCAAATGTTCGATATGCCCATTTCAAAAAACGTTCTCTAACGGATTACGTTGCTATACGAATTTCGCCATATGAAAAGCAGCAACAATTTCAATACTCAGATCCTGCTAATCCATAATATGATCATCATAAACAAATTATTTGACCCGACCCAATGAATGAACCTCTAAAGTAGTGAGATCCATTGATCGAGCAGGCCTACCCTCTACTGGGTTGCGCTGGTGCCCCATCCATTTGAAATCACAATTATTGATCCAATTGAGTGGCAAATCATCCTGAAAATTTTTCACTTCTTTTCTTAGATTTGTATTCAAGTTTACATAGTTCATAATAACTCACCCGATTGTCCATTGGTAAAGAGAACACATTAATTCCAATTGCAATTGGTTCTCTGCTCCCATTACTGCTCGAAGATTCTCTTGTTCCCGAAAACTAGGAAATAGGTTCAGAGTTGAACAAGTGCGTAAAGGACCTGACTAACATGATATTTTCTATTAACCTAGTCATCTCAATTTTTGATATAGAATTTCGATGAATAGCAATATTCTCTTCCAGTTACGTTCTCAGGTCTACTTTAGATGTTTAACCACCAAACGTCTATTCTTTTCCTAGATTCTCTTCTCAAAAAATGATTTCATATAATATATCAGCCGTTACTCCAATAAAAATACACAATTCCTTACGATTACATGTTGAAATTTTTTTGATTTGATTTTACTTCAACCACCAATTCCAACCCAACCCTTCCCAATGAACACAGATACGTGAAAACAATGTTGAATTTTTTCAGTCACTCCACTACCAAACAACCTTGAAAAACCTGGAAAATGTCGTTAAGAAATACGTTGCACATTTGTAGTTCAGTAGCGTTACTTTGTAACGTTATTTCAAGATTATTTAAACGTTACAAACAGTCACACTGCAACGAAAATTCCACTGAAATATAACGCTACTTTTCGGTTTCAACGTAACTATACCTCGAAACGGGTTATCAACGTTTTAAATGCATTTTGAATTCAACCTCAATACAACGTTTTTGCGCGCATGTTCTAGGGGAACAGCGTGCTATCGTTTTGTCCAAATGTCTGTAATTTTGGATGATTGAGCCGAAAATGGTCTCAATCGACTAGGTTGGACTCACTGATGACAAATCCGGTGTCAAAATCGATTCTGTCCGGCCGGCCGGCCGGCCGGCCGGTTGGCCGTCCGTAGACACGATAACTGTCGAACGAAGCGAGCTAGCGACTTGAAACTTTCAGGGTAGGTCGCGCATTGGAATGCCGCGGTTAAGTTCGTTAATGGGCCAAATCGATCGAATAGTTTCGGATTTATAGGCATTTGAAGTTTTGAAGTTATTTATTTTTTATTTCAGAAACTACTTGAGCGATTGGATTCAAACTTGGCAGTTTGGTGGAGTATAACGACGCGCAACTTTGAGCCAAATTTCGTCAAGATCATATTGTCGATAAATTTTAAAAAAATTTTTTTTCGAAATTTTTTTACAAAAAAATGTTTTTTTCGGGAACCATTCATCATATCCAAAAAAAATTATACTCACACTTTGACCTTCTAATTTCACAGCAGTGTACTAAATTTCAGCTCGATACGATCATAAGTTTTGGAGATATCGGGAAAAAATATGTCAAATTTCGAGGTTTTCTTCTCGATATCGTTGATTTTTTTGGTATTACTCGAGAAATACTGATTCAGTCCTGATTAAACTTCACAGCTAGTTTTAAGATGCTGAAAGACAACTTTGTGCAAAATTTCGTGATAATCGGGTTATTAGAACAATTTGAAAAAAAAAATTTATATGATTTTTTCATCATATAATCCTCATTAAATTCTGTATGAAACTTCGAACTGTTATTTTCGATGAAGTACTGGATTTCAATTCGATCTGGTCTGTATTTTTGGAAATATTGGAAAAATAAAATTTTGATTGGGTATATCTACGGAATCATTGGGTGGATTTTACCCATTCACGAATTCGGCCTTCGTAATTAAGGTCCAAACCTTCTCTACAAATATCGAGTTTCTAAGTTGTTTCTTTCGGAAGTTATTGTGTTTACGCAGTCGGCCGTTAGGCTGACCGTAAACACAATAACTTCCGGAAGAAACGACTTAGAAACTCGATATTTGTAGAGTAGGTTTGGGGCTTAATTACGAAGGTCGAATTCGTGAATGGGTAAAATCCGCCCAATGATTCCGTAGATATACCCAATCAAAATTTTATTTTTTCAATGTTTCCAAAAATACAGATCAGATCGAATTGAAATTCAGTACTTCATCGAAAATAACAGTTCGAAGTTTCATACAGAATTTAATGAGGATGATATGATGAGAAAATCATATAAATTTTTTTTTTCAAATTGTTCTAATAACACGATTATCACGAAATTTTGCATAAAGTTGTCTTTTAGCATCTTAAAACTAGCTGTGAAGTTTAATCAGGACTGAATCAGTACCTATTTCTCGAGTAATACCGAAAAAATCAACGATATCGAGAAGAAAACCTCGAAATTTGACATATTTCTTCCCGATATCTCCAGAACTTATGATCGTATCGAACTGAAATTTGGTACGCGCGCACGTTCAAATTCGTTGCTGAAGCGGTCATCTACATTGAACATGCGCGCAAAAGTTGCTGCCTTCACGGCAGTGCTTTTTGAAATTTTTTTTTTATTCCTAAATATCGTTGCCGAAAAACGATTATTTAACGTTGATGTTTTTACTATCGAACCACTGTACTGAAACATTCAATTCTTGTACTTCAATGAAAGCTGATTGTTATTATTTCTGCTATCAATCAACTTCCTTTACTTTCTGTGGAGAACAATTCAATCTTTGCATTATTTCTGTTTCATTTAGAGACAGTTCTTCTTTCATATCAGTTCATCTCTAAGAACCGACTGCTGAAATTAATGAAAACTTTCATATATGAAAATATAAAATATACAAAATTAATTTCGGCTTAGTGTGTGTGGTTGATGTGGTTTTATGGAAAGGAATCAGTTTCAAGGAATAATACAGAAAATCTTTAATCAAGGAATGGACCTGAAAATATAATTAATGATATAGCAATTACAGAATAATTAAATTAGAGATAAATATTGTATTTTTAGACCAACGGACAAGAATATAAAAATAAAAACTTGAATATGAAAAATAACAGGAAATATTGCACTTAATTGTACTAATAGTAATAATTCTGTGTAATGAATAAGATTATATGCGTTGCATTTCTGCTTGGCCATCATCGTGTTACTCATCCTTTTTCGGCAGATTTCAGACAGGATGAGGTAGCATCTTGGGCCTGCAAATCAGTCGCAGCACCGACTTATTCTCCTGACAGCAGCTGTAAAATAATACTCACTACAAAAACAACTATTTTTTTGATAGCATTGAGTAGTTAACAACTAATTAACCAGGCATATTGCATTCGTTCCAAAATAATGGTGACTATATCTATTGAAATATTTCAACTATGATGAAACAAATTTCCTTAAGAATATTTTCCGTTCGAGTGCTGCAATAATTCGATACGCTTTGCATTCATATGTAGTTGAGAAATTTTCGAAAGAAATCAACAATTAACTGATCCGGATTAAATCGATACATTCTGAACTGATATCTAATCAAAAATTAGTTCAAAAATACTATGAATCAATTAAGAATAAATTCTATAATTCAGTGATTATTGAAGTGAAATCTTCAAAAGAACGTAACAATTAGTAAAGTTTGCAAAAGACAAAGTAGACACTCACCATACTGGTGTTTATTGCGCAGATGAATAAACAAACAACGCTTTCAGCTTCTTAACAGACGATCATCTTTAGTATAAAAATATGTCGGAAACCACTGACGTGAAGTAGGGGCTGTCCGCTTGTTAATTTTTCGTTCAGTCAATTGCACTGGAAAAAAATTGGTTCTAATCGAATATAGGTGAAGAATGAACGATCATCATTGATTAGTAATGAGTTTAAGCTACAGTAATCAGTTAATTATCATGAAATTCATACCACGCAAAAACGCAAAAAATGGTTTTACAGAAACGTAAATTTGAAATTGACAAGAGCATGAGTTTATGAATAGTGTTAATTTAACGTTTATGTAGCTAATTAAATATAAGTCGACAATTCACAATGCCTAAAAGTTGTATAATGATAGATACAGTAATGAGCTTCATCAAATATTTGATACCACGTAATTTCATGACTTTGAATAAACGTGAAAAAAACAGTTACTAAGACGTATATTTGATGTTTACAAGACTATGAGTTTATGAATAGTGTTGTATTCAACATTTGAGTAATGTTTCTCAAATATAATTGAATAAACGTGAAAATCTCACGATGAATAAACGTATTATGATGGCAATAGTAACGGGTTAATGATCAAGAAATCCATACCACGCAACAATTGCGTTATTTCATGACGTTAAATATACTAAAAAAAATAGTTTATGAAGCATAGATTAAAGGTTGCTAATAGATTTCGAATTACTGAATCGTGTCGTGTTCAACGTTGATATGATGTTTTTCAGTTCTAGTTTAATATAAGTACGTGTAAAAGGTACGATGTGGATACGTTAGTGCTTCATGGTTGCTGCTCTAACGAGTTGAATTCTATTCGTTTATAAAACGTTGAATTCATGTTTGATTGAATTTAAGTTTCAAAAATAACGTTTCGCAATCAACGGGTAACGTTTAATCACCGGAAGCAACTACGAATAAACGTATTTTATACGTGTGTGTTTATTGGATGGACAGAAACGATCCGACTGAAAAAATTATCTATGAAGTTTGAGGTTAAAAGAAGTATATTATGTCAAACTGTTTTGGGAAAAATTCAACAAGACGGAGGAATTCTTATTTGATTTTTCCATTAGCGTTTTCTAATCTAAACAGAGAATCATGAACTGTGTTGTGTGGAAGTTTTAATGATTTTTCTAATTTCGAATAAACTAACACAATATTTTATGATTGTTCTGGTCATATAAAAAATTCATTTCACAATTCAATTAAGGTTGATTCTCCCAAAACGTTCCGTAACCTTCCCGTATCCCTTCCGTATGAATTAAGTCAATATTTAGTAGGCAAAAATATCATTTTGACGGAACGTGAACGGGACGTATAGTGTGCATACATCAATTCATTTACACCTTATAATATTTTACGGGAAGGATATTGGAAGGTTACGGAACGTATGGTGAGAATCAGCCTTAAGTCTCCAATTTCCCTTCACTGCGCGTATATTCTGGGGAACAGCGTGCTATCCAAATGTTTAGTCCAAATGTCTGTAATCTTCCAATTTTACTGATCTCAAATGACTAGGTTGGACTTATTCTGATTTCTCAAAATCGATTCTGTCCGTCCGTCCGTCTGTCCGTAGACACGATCACGTGATTTCGGCGAATCCTACCTACTACAAACTTTCAGTGTAGGTTGCATTTTAAACTGCGACGGTTGGGGTCGTTACTGGGCCGAATCGGCCGAAGGTTTCGGAGTTTCGTATGGTTACTGAAATCAAATAAAAATTATTCAAAAGTTTTTTGGAGTTTTTGTTCGTAAGCCATCTATCAGATATAAAACAAAATTTGCACACACCTGAAACTCTGTACTCCATAACTTTGTACCAAATTTTTTTCAATCCGTTTCCAACTATCGGAGATATTTGGAAAGAATACGTCTAACTTTGTTGATTTTTCCTCGGTTTCTTTTTTATTTTCAGAATAATTCAAGAAACACTGATCCAATCATGATTAAACTTGGTAACCAGTTGGAGGATGCTGGATGCTCCGTACAGAATTTCGTTATGATCATGTCATTGTAACAATTTGACAAAAAATCTCAAATATTCTATATTCTACGATGTTCTAATCATATTTTCCTCACGAAATTCTGCATGAACCTTCAAGCCGTCGTTTTTGTCAAGTACTGGATTTCGGATTTCATATTTTACCCATTCTCCAATTCGGCTCTCGTAATTAAGTTCCAAACAAATATGATGGCAGAGTCCGATGAAAACTACAAGATAGCATTTTACTTTGCTTCAAGTTCTTCAACATAACAACTTGAATAGAAAATTCCACAGTTTTCATTATCTTGGTTCAAACTCAACCATTAGATAGACTAATAGAATTACTTCAACATGTCCCCTCGAGTGAAAATCTAACCCTAGAATGAAATCGCTGTAAATGAATTTCAACACAATATAAGCTCTTATACAAAAATTGTAACTGTAATATATTGAACCAGCAAATAGACAAATAGAATCCTAATACACAAGGTTAACTATCATCCAAATTAGCTCTTATAAAGTTATGTTTTTCCGAACTCGATGACTTCGTTAAAATGTCAGCAGGTTATTTAATACAATCATTAAAAATACAGATTTTTCTGTAATACCTTTACATAATATCTTTCGATATTGATATCTTACGATATACTTTCATTGCCTTCGACATACCACGTCTTGAATGACAAATTTAATTATTATAAATTTTTGGAATTGTTTTTTACCGCAGTCCATTTATCAGAGAAAGAAGAAAATATTGAAGTTCTCTGCGCTTGCATTTAACAAGCTTGGCAGTAATTATGTACATTCTTAGTTCGTTTGTAATCGAGTGTGGTCAGATAATATAGAATAGATGCTACTGATGATTCTGAATCGAAATATAAAAGTTGAAACACTGTGTCTAGTATTATTTTTGTATCGTATTTTATTATGTAACCGTTTTCCTACGTTTTTGTTTTCAATTATTACATGCCAGTTGATATAATAATCAAATTTGTCATTCAATACGTGGTCCGTCGAAGGCAGTAAAAGTATATCGTTAGATATCAATATCGAAAAATATAATGTGAAGATATTTCAGAAAAATCTGTATTTTTAATGATTATATACACGTCAACTCAATATTTCCGTTTAAGTCACTATACACTCACAAATTGTATTGATTAAATCACAAGCCCTACTCGCTCCAGCAATATATTCTGCATCTACGGTAGATGGGGCAACAGAAATTTGTTTTCTTGAGATCCAGGCGACTGGACAGTCATTGTGGAGAGTCACATATCCCGACACAATCTTCCTGTCTGTCTGAAAGCCGCCCAGTCATCCGAGTAAGTTTCCAAGCAAGTCTCATTAGATTTCCTGAAACATAGGCCAATATCTTTAGTTCCTTTAAGATATCTCTTTCCTCTTGCATCCAGAGACTCTTCGTTGGTCTGTGAAGGTATGGACTTAAATATGAAATGGAAAATGCTATGTCTGGACGAGGTGATTTGCCACAAACGTTAGAGTTCCAATTAGCTGGCAATATGGAACTTCAATCACACTTGGTTCACTATCTTCGAGTTGATGTGATAACCTTTACATAATGGTGTTTAAATACTCTCACAACCTGGCATACTAAATTTTTGGAGCATGCTCTCTATTCGGCTTTTCTGTGTGATTTTGAGTGTTTTATTGTCTCTCAGTTTTTCCATTCCAAGCAAAGTTTTAGGAAAACCAAATTTTCCCCATTAAATTCTTCTTTCAATTTTTTTACGTTTATAGTTATATTTTCTTCTAGTCCAGTTAGAACGATGTCATCAACATATATGAGCATCCATAATTCAATATCTATTCCTATACATAAGCACACATCATGTGCTGATCTCTTGAATCCCATCCGTTCCACAAAATCGTTGACCTTCTGTTCCTTTGGCTTTCTCTTAGACCATAAATTAATCGGTTTAGTTTGAGAACATTATTTCCTTCAAACTTTATACCTTCTGGTGGTTTAACATTAACTTCTGATTCAAAGTATCCATTGAGAAAAGCTGTGGGTACATCCAGTTGTCCCAAGTTGCAATTCATTTCTACTGCAAAGGCCAGTAAAGTCCTACAAGTCGTCATTCTTGCCACTCCTTCTTTCCAAAGTCAGTATTTTCTTCCAACTGAAAAACTTTTGCTACCATTCTGGCCTTCTTGTCAGCGTCTTCTTAACGTATTCCTGTAGATTCCAGCTCATGTATAAAGGTGTCAAGCTTCATCATGAATGAATTGAGGTCTTCTACCTACTTCTACCAATAATTTTTCTCGAAAAAATAATTCGTTACATACTATTTTCCTTTCTAAATCTCGTTCCGAAGTGCCGATCATTTCCATTGAAGTTTTGCACTCCTTTGCTATATCCAGGTACTTGTCCGTAACACGCAAAATCTTCACCCTGAACTTCCAGTTCGAGAACGAGATTCCATCCTACACAACAATCTAGCTGACATTTTGCCTCACATCGACCAATCCCGCTCTACTGTTAACAATGGGGGTTTTTCCTGAATTTTGGTTATTACTGCAAATGCAAATTTGAACATAAATATTAAGGGTTTGGTTCATCATTTTCCCAAATTTTCTTCAGAAAGTATTCAAAATCAGATTTCAAAATTGGGGTTTGGGATTTGCCAGGCATTCACGAAGTGACAACGGTGTTTAGTAAAATAGCTTTTTCTGCTATAGAATAATGAAATAATTATTCCTATTCTGTGGTACAGACTTATTCTTCGTCAATATAACCAAATAATTTCCGTTTGCCATTTGTGATATGACAGTATAAAAGCCTGTGCTTTTCTTTTTCTATTCCTTGGTCGTTGTCTTATACTCTAACCAGATCGAAGTATAGCTATCTCTATTTTCCTAGGCAAAGTAACACATTTGACGTCCTTTTCTTTCCGAGAAAGCTGAATTCGACGTTGCCATATCGTGCACTCAAGACAAATCCCTTTAAATGCAAATCCCCATTTTTATTTTTCAGTTTTAGGTGATCAAACATTTTTTAAAAATATAATATTGAAATAATATGTTTGAAATGTGATGTTCTAAAGGTTTTTCATGAAAATTACTGCATTTTCGTTTGAAGGAAAAAGCCCCATTATGATGGCAGAGTCCGATGAGAACCACAAGATAGTATTTTACTTTGCTTTGTTCCGAAGAATACTACTATTCTACAACATACCAACTAGAAAATTCCACAGTTGTCATTATCATCTTGTTTCAAACTCAACCACTAGTTAGACTAATGGGATATTAATTCAAAACAAACCGCTCTGAAAATATCGACTTACTAGGTTGTTATCCACAAAAATTTTTCTCAATCATGCTGGGTGCGTATCGAATTTCAACAAAATAACTGAAGCAGGCTCTATGAAAATAAGGCAAACTTATAGGTATCTTAGTTATTCACTAACATTTTGAAAATGCACAAAAATTGTTTTCTATTTTGTACACTAAAATCGCTAATCAAACTCAAGGAAGTCAAGATATCAGATTTGTCCTGAAATGAATGATAATTCTAAAATAAATTTTTAATTTAAGAAAACGCAGTGGTCCACCTAATTTTTCTCACAAAAATATCTAGTGCCCATCCCTTACAGGCTCAGAGGACTTGTGTCAAATCTTATATTAATATCTGGAAGGATGTTGAAGTTATGATGAAACAACGTTTCGTTTTCCCAAAATTTCATCACTCTATACCTCAGAAGGTAAGAGGTTTAGGACATAGGTTTTTCCGAGTTCTTCTAATTACCAAGAGATTCACATCTTAGTCTGAAACATGTTTAATATCGCGCAAAATAATTCACCGAATAGAAGGTTCTTTAAAATATACTGTTATCCGGAACTATGCCTGAAGATATTCAATGGGAGATTTCTATTTCGAATGTTAAACATCACCGATGCGTTCTGTGGAGCAGGTGGTTAATAATAAAGTTTGGCCCTTTGTCGTCTTCCAGATAAACGAATAGAGCCTACAGGAGGAACACAGGAAGTGTCTGCCGACGTCAGATCATCGGTGTGTATTTTTATCCGTACGGTTACGGAACACTCAATTTCGATTTATGCTAGGATATTCGCTGTTATGACTATAGTTTATATCATGAAACATGAAACCAATGCATTCCCAGAGTATTCCTCCTTTGCTGCTCAGCTCAATATACTAAAAATGGCTTTAATCAAAGATCTTTAATCTTGTCCTTCAATATAATTTACGTCTGAACCTACTAGATAAATGCTGGAAGGTAAAATATTGGTATGATTCACAAACATATACTATACTAGTGAAAATGAAGCTTCGTATGGAAACTATCAAACACACGAGAACAAAAAAAATTCTAGTTTACAAAAAACACAAATTTTGCCCAAATGTCTGAAATTTTCATATTCAAGGACTAGGTTAGGTTGGGTGATTTTGTTTCTAATAAAAATACAGATCCGATCGAATTTCAAATCTTTTACATTGTCGACAAATCAGGGCATGAAGGTTTATGGAAAATTCTTGCAAATTCGATTATGTCCGGCCGACCGACGATCACCTGAGAAAAGAAAAAGCTAGCTTCTTGAAACATTCAGGGTAGTTATAAGTTCGATACTGGACCAGAATGAACGAAGCGGTTTGGGAGTTATATACTTGTTTGAATTTTTGAGGTTATTTTATCAATATCTCAAAAACAACTGCAGTGATCGAATCGAAACTTGCTAGTTAGTTGGAGAATATCAACACGTAACTTTTTACATATTTTTGTTAGGATCGTACAGTTAGAAATAAAATATTCATTGGACTATTTCGGAACTCTCTTCAGCAGATTCCAATGAGATTTGACAATAGTTATATGAACCAACCGTGCGCCAAAATTCCGCTTGATGCGATATCCATTTTCGGAAAGATTGGGAAAAAATATGGCAAGTCTGGATGTTATTACCTCATTATCGTTATTATTTCCTGAATAAATCGAGAAATACTGCCCCAGCATCCAGTTTGAAGATGCTTCCATTTACTATCAGAAACCACACGAAAACGATTTTGTGAAAAAAGAATATAAATATCCCTTTTGCACACGAGCTCCTAAAATTTAATTTTGTCGGTCCTTCTGTTGCCTCAATAACTTTTGGAATGAGAGACTCTAAGTCTTATAATGTTTTCAGGTTGGGTTCGTTAATGGAAAAAATCTTTCAAACAGTTTCGGAGTTATTATACCCATCTGAAAATTTGAGGTTTTTCCTCGATATCTCAACGCTTTCGATAAGGTTGAAACTCGCTTGTTTAGTACTTGAATGCTAAAGTACAAATTTGGGCAATATCTCGTGAGGATCGTACATTAAAAAAATTTTTTAGAACTAAAATTTATAATGTAGTATAATTTATAAACACTGAGGACATTAGTGGCTCCATGGTTCAGAGAAGATCAATATGTCAAGAGACTATTGTGGTCTATTAAAAATACTCTGTGTTCGAGTAGTTGTTTAAGACTAAGAAGTAGGTTAGTGGTTAGTCAGGTTATGGCCGACAATCTAAAATTGTTATGAATTATGTCGTATGAATAAAGAAAATTTGGAAAAACTAGGTGATTAGAACAAATCACAGATACCGTTTGATTACGCCCTATGGTCTCCTGCAATAAAATTTTTGTTTGAAAAATTGCATTTTTCGGAAAATATCAGTCAGATTCCGCTGGAACTTTTCCGCGCTAACCAATATTTTGCAACCGATGTACCAAATTTCAGCTCAACAAAATTATGAATTACTCAACCTAGTAGGTACTCGGTTGAAAAACGACGACTCTAGAAAGAGGCAGAGTTGTATTCAGGGGGGCTCGGACGTTACACATCTGCGTCTTAAGACGTTCGGTTCCCGAACACCACGGATACTGTGACTGAACCAACAAGCGTCCTCCCTTCTTTACAGCACGCCTGCTGTTGGGAATAGCAAGCACTCCACAGAATTTTCCGTCGCTGCACAGCCTCCCCGGATGAAACTGCAAACAAGTATTCGACACTCGTTTCTACGTTTTTCCGCCTGTCCAGTCGTTTTCAGAGCGGCAAATCTTTCAGATCCACCTCTTTCTTTCCTCCCGTCTTCTTATTGCTGTCTCTGGGATAGATGGGCAGTCCTTCCGCATAGAAAAATCGGAACTGAGTAGCAATTATTCCAAGTCCCGTACCGTCAACTCTTTCTTAGGCAAGCTATCACACTCGATCATCACGTCGTCCCATTAAGGCTAACGCACACTTATCAGCAACAGTCGAGCCCACGGCACACCGGAATTTCATTCTTTCCATATAATGGGATAGCGCGCACTACACCGCTACGGAACACGGCGAATTAGTTGGGAAATAAGTTTCCGCTTTTCCGTGGTCTTGGCTGTTGCCGATAAGTGAGCGTTGGCCTTTATGCGACTTCTTGGACGTTGTGAATGTGAGCGTATTTTCGTCAGGCGTCAATTGAGGAGACTCAGTCACAATGACGACGAATTTCAAGCCAAACTATTCACAGGCCTGCCTGAAAAATATCATAATCGCTTGGTCCATTTTTGCGCGCATGTTCTAGGGGAACAGCGTGCTATCGTTTTGATCAAATGTCTGTAATTTTGGATGATTGAGCCGAAAATGGTCTCAATCGACTAGGTTGGACTCACTGATGACGAATCCGGTGTCAAAATCGATTCTGTCCGGCCGGCCGGCCGGCCGGCCGGCCGTAGACACGATAACTGTCGAACGAAGTGAGCTAGCAACTTGAAACTTTCAGGGTAGGTCGCGCATTGGAATGCCGCGGTTAAGTTCGTTAATGGGCCAAATCGATCGAATAGTTTCGGAGTTATAGGCATTTGAAGTTTTGAAGTTATTTATTTTTTATTTCAGAAACTACCTGAGCGATTGGATTCAAACTTGGCGGTTAGGTGGAGTACAACAACGCGCAACTTTGAGCCAAATTTCGTCAGGATTATTTTGTTGGTTATTTTTAAAAAAAATTTTTTCGAAATTTTTTTCCAAAAAAATTTTTTTTTCGGAAACCATTTATCATATCCAAGAAAAATTATACTCACGCTTTGACCTTCTAATTTCACAGCAATGCACCAAATTTCAGTTCGATACGATCATAAGTTTTGGAGATATCGGGAAAAAATATGTCAAATTTCGAGGTTTTCTTCTCGATATCGTTGATTTTTTCGGTATAACTCGAGAAATACTGATTCAAGCCTGATTAAACTTCACAGCTAGTTTTGAGACGCTGGAAGACAACTTTATGCAAAATTTCGTAATAATCGGGTAATTAGAACAATTTGAAAAAAAAATTTATATGATTTTCTCATCATATCATCCTCATTAAATTCTGTATGAAACTTCGAACTGTTATTTTCGATGAAGTACTGGATTTCAATTCGATCTGATCTGTATTTTTGGAAATATTGGAAAAATAAAATTTTGATTGGGTATATCTACAGAATCATTGGGTGGATTTTACCCATTCACGAATTCGGCCTTCGTAATTAAGGTCCAAACCTTCTCTACAAATATCGAGTTTCTAAGTTGTTTCTTTCGGAAGTTATTGTGTTTACGCAGTCGGCCGTTAGGCTGACCGTAAACACAATAACTTCCGGAAGAAACGACTTAGAAACTCGATATTTGTAGAGTAGGTTTGGGGCTTAATTACGAAGCTCGAATTCGTGAATGGGTAAAATCCGCCCAATGATTCCGTAGATATACCCATTCAAAATTTTATTTTTACAATATTTCCAAAAATAGAGATCAGATCGAATTGAAATCCAGTACTTCATCGAAAATAACAGTTCGAAGTTTCATACAGAATTTAATGAGGATGATATGATGAGAAAATCATATAAATTTTTTTTTTCAAATTGTTCTAATAACACGATTATCACGAAATTTTGCATAAAGTTGTCTTTCAGCATCTTAAAACTAGCTGTGAAGTTTAATCAGGACTGAATCAGTATTTCTCGAGTAATACCGAAAAAATCAACGATATCGAGAAGAAAACATCGAAATTTGACATATTTTTTCCCGATATCTCCAGAACTTATGATCGTATCGAACTGAAATTTGGTACGCGCGCACGTTCAAATTCGTTGCTGAAGCGGTCATCTACATTGAACATGCGCGCAAAAGTTGCTGCCTTCACGGCAGTGCTTTTTGAAATTTTTTCTGCTTGTGGCCTCTTTGTTTTACCATTCAAAATGAAATTCACAATTTATCTACCGCGGCAGTTCAATTAACCCTACACCTGACACCAATATTTAATGTCCCAGGATTCATCAAGTTGTTGATATATAATTTATTAAACTTATTACACTGATTCATATACAGTAACTAAAAACTGCTCGCTTGACTCCAACACCTCAGTACTCTAATCCGTGGTTTACAAGAGATACCGCCCTGACTTCTAGAACCACTGTCTTTCAATTCATCGGTCGCAAAACCTGTAAAAAGCGGCGAATTTGTATTCAGGGGGATCGGACGTTATATTGTAGCAATCTTGAAATGCTTGAAAAGCCTGGTACAGACGACAAATAGCCAAGGAATTATCCTCAACAAAAGTTTAAATGTAACAGCTTACCGTTTTCTCAACAATTACAACAATCAAAAACCATATCAGCATGATGTCGAAAAAACAACGATATCGAGAAGAAATCCACGAAATTTTACATATTTTTTCCGAATATCTCCAAATCTAATTGCCGTACGAATTAAAATTTGGTACACTGCTGTGGAATATAAAGCTTAAGATATAAGCAAAATTGTTTCCGAATACGATAAGTTCCCATCAGTTATTGTTTCTGAAAAAAAAATTGTTTAAAACTTCAACTGGCTTCAACTCAGAAACCATTCGGCCAATTCGGCCCATTAACGAACATAACCGGCGCATTCCAATGCGCGACCTAATCTGAAAGTTTCAAATCGCCAGCTGGCTTCGTTCGACAGTTATCATGTCGTCGGCCGGCCAGATGGAATCGATTTTGACACCGTATTCGTCATCATAGTGAGTCCAACCTAGTCGTTTGAGACCATTTCCGGCTCAAAATTCGAGAATTACAGACATTTGGACAAAACGATAGCACGCTGTTCCCCTAGAACATGCGCACAAAAATACAATCACTTAGGCGGATTCATAAAACCGAGATCTTACTAGAAACAAGATTTCATCAAAATCGTTCGAGGCGTTTACGAGATTAGCAAAATTAACATATTCATTTATATAATTGAAAGAATCGCTCGTTTTATTGGATCTACAAAAATAATTCCTACTTTTCCATCCATCTTTTTTCCATGGCAAATTTCATCCTTAATTCTAATAGCTCTGAAACTTAATGTCAGTCATGCTCTTATATGAGGAGATACTACCCATAGACAAGATATATCCTGCCTTTGTTCTATCTCGGATCAATTTCTGACCGAACAAAAACCACCCTGTCAACAACCTCTGCGGATAGGCGTAGTGATAAGCCAGGGGTCACAGATTCGAATCCTGTCTCAGGCTACCGTAAGTTCTAAAATTATAGGTATTTTCAACATCACCATGAAGTGAATCTGCTATCGAATGAACTCTGAGGTGTGGAAAAAACATGTCTGTGGTCCTTTCAAGACCAAAATGGACGTCCAGTACGCTTCTCTCTGCTCCTGCTGCCTGGTCATATGTTGATGGGGATGTTGTTATTCAATGTTATATCATTGTATAAAGACAAGTTGTCTTTATACAATGGTTATATATATCAATATCTATAGACAAATTGTGGGAAATGACAATTGAAGAGATTAGTTATATTGTAAAAGTGTTCAAATGTTTTATTTTCGCGATTTGCATGTATAAACGTCTATTTGTCAGAAAAATCGTGTCTTCCCAAAAATCATTTGGTTGTTCATTATTGAGCATTACCTTCATCAGAAATCATTTTGTGAGGAGCTATATATGATCGGATTGATCGTCGATAACATACCAAATTGTGTATTATTGAAAGGTTTAGTCGTAACATTTCAACAATATAGAAATAATAATAGATGAGTAATTCATTTTCTCCAACTTACATCCATCGCACACAAATACTTCGATTTCAATTTTGTTCATTTTTGGGCTGAATATGGCCTGAGGTTACTTTTTTCAGAGGAAAAAAAGCCCTGCAAAAATCAAATTTCACATGACAAACAGCGACAAGAAGTCTGGTCATCTAAAAATTATATGAAATTATCATTCAAGACTTTGCAACAACTTTCCTGAAGCAACGAAAAAGAATCAGAAATTAATAAATAATGCATTTTCCTTCGGAAAGGTCATATGCATATAGGCAGCGAATATTTATGAACTATATGTCCACATCTTCCAGCAGAGCTCACAAATTTCGATGAGTTGACTCATTTTATAGAGACCCGTTACGAAGACACAAAATTTCAGCAGCATGTGGCAGATAGTTTCTGAGATATCGAAGAATTTGAAAATATATTCTTTGAATTTTCTAGTGATATAATCCTGGCGAAATTTCGCACGTTCACACGTTATTACTTTATCATTGTAAACCCAACTTTCAGGAATAATGAACATAATAACTAACGGATATTTTAAATGAGTAAAACAATGAAACCAAACTGAATGACCAATTTTCGAAAAACTTTGAAAATCCTTCCAAAATCATGATCCTTGAAGTTCAACATGAAAATTATGTTTCTCCGAATAAGTAACACATACAGGTTTTATTGGTAATTTGTGTATTTTAACGATTACAGAGTTTTATATCCAAAAAAATTATTATTCATGAAATGGTTCATATGATTTTCATGTCGGAGCAGTGCTACAGAAACTGTTATCAAGTACATCGATTATTATTATTGATCAAAATATTGTTATTCAGAGCTCAAAGTTATTTCCGAATACAATAAATTGAGATGAATTTTGGTAAAGATAAAATGGTTCATATGATTTTCATGTTGGGGCAGTGCCACAGAAACTGTTTATTAGCCAGTAGATCCTATGCTGTCGAATATCCCGAAAGGAGACATCCACATATGAGTCGAGTTTTCGGAGGCTTTTAAACAGATTTGTAGACAGGAGATATCAAGTATAAAAAAGAAGAGAGGATAAAATCGACCACTAACGAAGACAAGGAGCTCGAGGCTTTACTGCATGTAACTGAAAATCCACACACAAGCCAGAGCTTGTTGAAGCCTGTAGTATAAGTGAGCGTTCAGTTCAAAGAATCCTCGAAAAGAATAAGTATCATGCCTACCACATTCAGATGCACCAGGCGCTTACCGATAGCGATTTTGAAAACCGTCCTAATTTCTGTAACTGGGTCAGTTTTCAAATTGAACAGAACCCTACATTTTTTGAATTTGTTTTATTCACATAATTACTCTATCATTGCAAACCCAGTTGCAATTCAATAAAACCGATGTTAGTTATTCAGAAAACAATTCTGCCTGGCCATAACTCCGGGTGGATTTTGCCCATTATTACGAACTTAACTTAGACCTGAAAATTTCAAGACTCCTTCATGAAAAGTTGAGCCATATACGAAGGGCCGGATAATTAAAATGGATCTAGAATTCTTCTTGAGGAAGTCCAACCTAATCGTTATAAACACCTTCGTGGTACACATTCTACCCATGGTATGTAAAAATAGTAGTTCTTGAAGAGGTTTTACTAGGAACCGAACCGAACATTTAGTTATTTCTTTGCTGTTAGTTCATTTCACCGTTGATGATAGTAGACAGTTACGTTTTGATTTGTAAGCAGGATTATAAATCAGTTTTCCTTGTACGTATTATCCAATAGTCGATACGGAGAAAATTATTTATGCGCTATGGGTTCAAGACTACCTTTTCAGAATAATCGATTAAGTTAAATAAATATTTCCGTACCTCATTCAAAGTACTGATCACCTTGTAACTTATCCATCTTGAGAATACGTGATTGTCATTCCGAAAAATAATGTTGAGTGCATGTCTTTAACAATTCCAACATGATTCCATCTGAATAAAATTCGAATATAAAAAAATCTAAAAAAGCACTGAAGGTGAAACCATGAGTGGAGCCGTACTCAAAATATTAGATGTTTAAAGGTTTCATAATTAGGGTACTTTTTCAAAAGACTTTCCAACTAAAAAAATACCAAAATTACATAGCTATAACCAGGGGCGTAGCTACCGCCGTATAAATGGAAAGGGTATTGACCCCCAAAGTATGTAAGCAAAAAAACTTCACCCATCCTCTGGGTCACTTGAAGGCCAGCTAGGCTACTACTAGTAACCGAGTGTTTTCGTTGCATCTAATATTTTCAGGATATACTCTCAAGGGTTGACATTTTCAGATTTGGATCATTGCGCAAAATAAGGAAAACATTTTTTAAGGTCTAACATTATTCAATTTTTCCTAGAGAAATTAACCGGGGGTTCTTTATCAGGCAAGTTCAACACATTAGTTTAATATCATTTTCGTCTCGAAATGTAATCGTTGCAGACATATGGGCAAAATGACGATGCTCGTCACCTAAACCAATTTGCCGATTCCATATTAGAATAGCATATAAATTATAACCGAAAAACATTTTTGACATTATTTTTTATATAATTAGGATTAGACTAATCGAAATTTTCTAAAACCCGATTCAAACAAACACGTGCAGACCCTTAAGAGTTACAATTGCAATGCGAAAGAAACGTAAGTGGTTGTATCGGTTAGGCGAGAAATGTCCCCCATTCGGATTACCGAAAAAAACCTACAAAATATTTGGCATGCAGTGAATGAAATAGCAATCTTGATCTTACAACTAATGAAATAATAATCACCGCACCCAGGCACCAACTTTGCATGAAAACAGTACAGGCAACCTTCGGAACACAAAATAAATTAACCTTATGAATTTTTTCATAGATAAATCTCAGTTGTGTTAAAATACCTTTTGCGAAGTTAAATTCACATCAAATATAAGGTCTAAAAAAAGGCCGATTATTTGATAGCAAATAATGTCAACGAATTAAAATAGTTGTGAGTATTTCAAACTCCAGTGTGTTGCATTGTAAATTGATGTTGGGATCAAAAAGAAGAAAAAGCACATGAATTAATAATAAATTTATAAGAAACAATATTAAAACTTACTATGGTATTTTTAATTGGTTCAAATATTTGAGAAATGATCCAATACTAGTAAATGCAATAGATCATTACATGATGAAAAACAATTTCTATAATATATCTATAAATTCTATCAGTTTTCTTTTCAATTCAAATGGAATAAATCAAATCGTATAAAAACAAAATAAAATAAAACAATGTTTAAAGAATTTTAAATGCAAATGAATATGTACAGGCATTAGCAGATCACAGAAAAGGGTGCCACAAAGATAAAATTATATCACTATTAAAGTCTGACTCATAGATTTTCTCCCCAACTTGACCCCTATACAGCAAGAGACTGTTCAGTTCAAATTTAATTTTGTATTTTCAATGGGATTAAATGGTGACAAAAATATGTTGAAACCTTATCGAGGAAGTAGTGAAAATTTATGAGTTGAATGAATAAAGTTTATTTTTATCTCAATCACCAAATCATATTATAAAAGAAAATATATATACATCTATTTCTACAAAGTATGGAATACACTTTCACAATGGAATAATATGAAAAAATTGAGACACCTTAATGATTCTGTACAATTCTGAATCCCATAATAAATATATAACTGAGCAAAAGTAATAATTATACTTTCTATAACATTTGTTCAAATAAAACAGGTACAAATTCCCCTATATGTTTCAAATTAATATTTCATTTCACTAAGTAGATGGAATACTGATGGATATAGAAAGGTTTCAGAGGTGGATTTCTTCAGCATTTCTCATTTTTTTTTGTGTATTTCACTAAGCAAAGAATTCCCCTGCTACTGAAAACACAAGTCTAAATTTCTTGAGATTTGCGATGAAAAATTCCACATGTACAAAACCTTTCGAAAATGCAGAATGTTCCAAGTTTCCTATACTCGTATATACTTTTCCATGTAGACAGAGATGAAACTTGAAATGTTTTCATGCAAAATACCACCCCAATATATGGAATGAAACCAAACGGCTTTGAATAACTTCCAATTAATTTTTATAATATATATCTTTTTCATAAATAAAACATTATACTTCTAATATTGTTATACATAATTATATAAAAAATCTACTGAAAGAGAGCATCATTTGGTCATTATATTGGATAAAAACTTGGGACATTCTACATAAAACACAAAGTACATTTATCGTCTGGAATAATGTTCACACCCTAACATTACCACTAGCTGTCTTTCATGAGCTTAAAAATTACTTAAAGTAATAAGGCTTAATCATACAGGCTGCTCTAAACTCAACACTTCCATCTTCAGTTGGGGATAATTATTGCACCTAAAATTTGAGACATTTTTATAAAATCAAGTAATCTTTAATATCGATAAATAAATAGATGGCTGCTTCAGTAAATAAGCAGAAAAATATAATCTTGAATAAAAAGATGATTGAAATGTGGAGTCTAGAACAATCTACAACAAGTCATATTGCACATATATGCTGATAAATTCGACACTAAATAAAGGCCCCAGTCTCTCAAAATCAAGTGCACACCCATTATGGCAAAAAATTGCAGTATCGCCTCGACAAAATATTTTTATATCTGTGACACTCTCGTTAGTCTGCTTTATGAGAAGCTGATCACAGTAAACCACAAACTAAATAATATATATTCATTATAAATCAGTGCATTATTTATCTGAACATGCGACAAAACATTGATATAATGTTAGGCCACTCCCCGGAAAACATTCAATGGATACTTTGGACAGCAATTCCAAAAGAAGACTCAAACAAGTCTTATATTTCCCCCACTTTTATTTTAGGCAAGAATGAATTTGAGGATTCTAAAGTAGAAACCATTAATAATACTGTAGATCTGAATGAACTTCAGCGATCATTGAAATTACTGCACTGAATGGACGGATTGAACAAAAATGGAGATTTGTTACATAGGGATTCTCTGAAGCATGAAAAAATGGCTATTAAATCAACATATACAAAAAATTATCTGGCCAATAGTATTACTCAGAATAAGTAATTGCTGCCCATTGGTAAATAATATGCCAAATAAGAGGCCTTTCCCAACCTCTTTTCATACTGAACAGTTCATTCTCTCAAACTCAATTAACTGAAGAAATTATCGATTATCAAGTATTGGTAGACTTGATTTCATTAATTTTAACCGTTTATATTATGATTTTATGGCAACTCTCATAGCCCTTTCAGTAATGCAATTATGATTCCTAGAAGATACTGACAATACAAAGTTCTATACTAAATCTAGGACAATCTATCACGGAAAATCATCACTTACGAGTTATTCATAATAAACCATTCTTTATATTCCCTAAAATATCAAATATTCATAATAAATGTAAAAATCGATTTAGAATTCATATCAGTTTAATTGGAAGAGATATATTGCCTAAACGATTTAGTGCCAAGACTTATTTCTAGTGAAGTACTGCCCCTCTTAGGTCTCCTGCAATGGAAAACTATAATGGACTTCGATCTAACAGATGGAATGTCCTCGAGAATTCAGTTTTTACTGGTACCAATTTTGATGTAAATCGTAATCAGGATGTTAATAACGTACTTTGAATAAGTGTTGTTCAACAATAGTGATGAACAAACGGGAGAAAGAGGTTGAGAAAGTTACAATTGCTGTCTCACATTCAGGCTGCTGAACCTGGGGATTGGACATAATATGTCGATAACGAGTTTAGATCGTGCTACACCCAGGAATCTTTGCCCGCTGGGGGAATCCCAGGTAGTGGCGCTGTTGCCTCGTCAATGTGGTTTGGGGCGGCCTGCCGATTACGTTTCTTCTCCAAGTTCACTTGGGCGTAGACTGGTTCGGGCTGCAACAGAAGTACGGTCAGGAATAGGTCCAGCTCGGGGCTGACAGGGCCCCCGGCGGCACCCAGAACGCAAGCTGTATACCACAGACATCATTTGCTACATAAGTTGTTGAGATAATAAGTCCTGTCTCTTCGGCAAGTCAAGAAAGTTCTTCAAGATTTTAATCGAGTCTTCAGAGTTGAAAACCATTCATTCCAATCACAGCCCATATCTTCGTAAATTCTGATATTGAAAATTTTAGAGTCCTATACCCATTTGGGGTTGCAAGTTGCTTTAACGCTGAAATTACAAGACCAAAACTCAAATATCGAATCACCTGCAACTGTCTATACAGCACTTAATATTAACCTTTACAAAAATGATTCGAAGGATTTAGTGTATGCTCAGAAAATAAACTTAGGTAAGTAGTTGAAAAACTCGACTGAAATTCGAATATCTAATTGACAATGTATGCAGAGTTTTCTTTAGTTTTGGTTGAAGGCTATAATATACTTGTAAAAGACGGTCGCCAAAAGAGCAATAAAAAAACTATTATAAACCTAATCGTGTTTATGGGTCTACAGTGATGAAAACATATAAGAACATGTTTCATTAGGCCTAAGTAGTAAACTGCATTTTTAGCGTTTTTTTATATCATGTCAATAAACTATGAACAAGAAAAAACTAATTGAAGTTAGTAAATGTAACAGAGGTCATATGTCAATCACGACGAAAATATGAAAAAACCTACTGGAATTGTTCAAACAAACCAAGAGGTTTAAATATGTCTGGATGCAAGGTATATGAATCAATCTATAGACATCCCTTCTCAGTTCAATCTGTTTGTGTATGATCTTGAGTAACTTTGATTCCTGGATTCTTATTTCTGAGCTAATATAACTCCTATAGTTGAGGGATTTCCTGGAGTTATTCATCACTAATTCTCAATTTGGATAAATTTTGAACTATATCTATGATAAAACAAGAACTGGCGCGCTAAGAATTGAAATAGTTTGAATGTGTTAAATAATATCGTTTATATTTTTATTACTTGTTTTCAGATATTGAGAGAAAACCCATAAAAAATTATAATTAATAATACAATAATAAAACAAGAACTGGCGCGCTAAGAATTGAAATAATTTGAATGTGTTAAATAATATCGTTCATATTTTTATTACTTGTTTTCAGATATTGAGAGAAAACCCATAAAAAATGTTCAGAAAAATGCTCCATTCATCATCACTTTACAGCTGGATAATTTTTTGTGGATACAAACTTTGATATTTCCCAACTTAGGTTTGGATCAATTTTAATCTTCAAGCTCTTCGCCACCAAAGCGACATCAACTTCGACGCTTTTTATTATTAATCACTTCCAATTCAGAAATATCATGAATTATATCTGCTTACAAAAAAAATTCTCAATGCTATCATAATTCACAAAAAAACTGCCATATCTATAAAGCATTGGGCTTATATTATCATCATATATCCTCAAATAGGGACTCAAAATTGAGGAGGGAATTCGTAAATCTTAACTAATACAGATTATTCCCCTTGAAAAATATTTCCTTTGTATCATTCATATCAGAGTTTTGGTGGGAAGTCTTAAATGGATCTCCTTGTTTATGAAATCTACTTGAATACCCTCCATCGACAGGAACAAATGATGTTGCTTTCAGCTATACTGAACGCACTATATGTCCCGCAGTAGACATGATGAGTCAATCATTTGTATGCGTCCGATCATTCGAGAAAAGTTTTGTCTGGGTATACAGCCTGCGGCAGCCTAGCCGGCCTTACCTGACCGCTGCAGCCGCTCAACGGGGCCCCAAAAATCGTATGCCGCCCCTCTCCGGTACGCCTTTTAACACTCGATACATGTACTACACACCCAGCTACAGATTTCGAGAGGTTCTTTGTCGGCCTACCGAATGAGGCTTGAGCAACACTGACTTCAAAGAAGGTAGAAGGGAAAGGAGCTTACTAGTGACTTACAGGAGGTGGGGGGCCAGTGCCTGCATAGGGACGCCCCATCGGAGGTTGCGTCTCTGGATACGCCATATCCGCTAGTGGTATGTCCTCATTCTGTAATAAATAGCAATATTTTTTATCACCTACAAATCTCTCTAAACAATTGAATTTTCAGTTGAAATATACTCAGTGACTTAAAAAAAAAACTTCGTGAAATTAATTTTTTGGCAATGTGGTAGTCTACACCAAGAATCAATAAATAACATTTTCAGAAAATTTCATAAACATTTAAGCTAAAAAATTGTTGTGTTTGACGAACCCATGACTGAAGACACTCTTGTATATGTTTAGGCATCTACGAAATAAGATAGTCAACGTCTGCTTGTGATAACTCATTCCAAGCAACTCGAACTTCCCGAATAAAATGTGGCAGAGTCTGTGAAGGTTGAGGCAAATTGGACAGCCATGGTCATTATATCTCACACATATTTATTGGGATTTAAATCAGTTAAATGGTGTGGCCACGGCAAAATGTTAACTGCCTTTTGAAGAAAGTCCATAGTTCGACAAGTAATATTGGGATGTACATAAATAACATAATCACAAGGACGAATATCCGTCGATAAATCAACAAATATTCCCCCTTGATCAGAGCTAATCACCCAATCAACCAAAACACCTACACCGAAGAAGCGGATCCAAGTAGAATGACTACAGCTGTTTCACAATTGTTATTGATCGTCAGGTCAACTTAACTTGGATAAACCGCAGAGAGTTCTCTCGATACTTGTTACCTTTCAGAGGGATCGCTGCAGTATATAACTTACAGCGCGCCATCTGCCAGGAGCATCTTGCGAGTCTCACCTTCGAGTGCAGAATACTTTGATCGATGTGTGTGAAGTTCATCCTTTTGTCATTCTACTTGGCATTCTACTTGGATCCGCTTCTTCGGTGTAGGTGTTTTGGTTGATTGGGTGGTTAGCTCTGATCAAGGGGGAATATTTGTTGATTTATCGACGGATATTCGTCCTTGTGATTATGTTATTTGTTACTACTGGAGCTCTTTCCTCTCCATGAAACCATTTCATATCATTGGGATGTACGTTGTCCTGCTTAAAAGGGACGTCTGGACGGTCATTTATTAAAGGCAGTAGAGTGGTTTGTTGGACATCTTCAACATAACGCGCAACTGTCATACTTACATCGATGCTTTCGACAATTGAATAATTTGTTTTACATAGATGCCTACTGCCCGGTCTACAAGGATGCTTCCCTGTGATCAGTGCGCAAAAGGTCAAGTTGCCACTACTTCCAAAAGCAACTCACAGATAGCATAATGTGTTTTCTGTAAAATCGAGATTATGCCAGTTTACAAGTTTGAAATCTTGAAGGATTTCAAGTGAGGGATCGATAGATCTTGAAGTAAACAATTAACCTCGAGTTAAATATAGAAAATTTCACCCATTAACATTGAACTAGCTTCTCAAATTGAAAGGAAGGAGCCCTATTTTGTGCACTTTGAAAGTTCACTGACCTGTGATAGCTGACAACTTACTCAAAATAGGCCTTAACCTACAAAATTATTCCCATGCAACGAAATTCCTCACAAATGTGAGTAATAATCCACAAATTGGCAATATTGGACCATTACTAGCTCGACCACGCCTTGCAGATAACCTCCTTGTTATGTGCTATCGACATCAATTGCGACTTAACTAGTAGCATCGACTTCAACCTCCACCTCGGCCCACTTCTTCTGTTTCATACCTTTACACAAGTCGACTGCCAGGCAAAAGTCGAAAATATCTGTACTATTCAGGTTTTATGAACCGCTTTCTTCACAAACAAAATGACAAAAAAACCATTTTGATGCAAACTAAACTGTTGATAACGTCATATTGTATTGGTTCGCAAAGTCTTTCCTTCTGGATGTAACGCTTTCAATGTTACTGTAGTTAATACATAAAATATAGCCAGAGCTCCCAATTTTGAGTGAAATTTTCCTGCTTTGATAAACATTGATTCAAGATGTTATTGACATCAAGCCACTGTATGTAGGTGTCCAAGCCACTTTTCCATAAGGAAATTCAATATGGGTTATCAAGACATTACTTACTCTTGGATGTACCGGAGCAACCCCTCTTCCACCAGGTGGCTGCCTTTTAATCGTCCTGTCTTCATAGCGTGTCCCACTTTGAGATGCCATAGGTCTGTTGAGAGTGCTATTGGCATTGTTGGGAGAATTAGGACCAGCGTTTCTAGCTGCCACTGTTTTCGTAACAAAATCCTGTTCTTTCCATCCATGTTTTTTATAAACGTCTCTCAGTTCTTGATGCTGCCACATTGTGAATAACACCTGACTGGCAAATTTGAGCACTCGGGGAGTATACTTTTGCCTTTGCCTAGTTATAGTCATCAGTCTTTCAACTCCTGTAGTTTCTAGAAGGGATCTTGAAAATTCGGCGTTCTTCTTGATCACTTCATTCAATGTTGCCAGAACAGCTGCTATCGTGTCGTCTGATGTGCCTTGATCATGTTGAGCATTTCCTGATGGTAGCTTTTGCACCAAGTCCCTCATTGCATACTTACCTATTAATTCTTTGTTACGCTGATCTATAGCCAAGTTTCTCAGTGCTGTAGCTACAGCGCATACCACTCTATCAACTTCCATTCTTAATAACTCCACCAATATGGGCAAACCTTTTTCTTTTCTAACAGCTGCCCTAATTTCTATACTCGGTTGCCAGTAACAAGCTGCCAAATTTTGAAGAGCGCCAGCTGCTGCTTCTAATGTTTCTGGGTTTGAACAGCTCTGTAGTAAGGCTAAATAAGATTGGACAACTTCTGGCTGCCATAAAAGTTCCATCCCACGTACTGGTTCACCTCTAGGTGTTGTACTCATTCCACCACCAACATTTGATGCACCCGATGTACTTTCTTTGACGTCAGACTGGGAATCCTTCTTCTTCTTACTTCCGCCAAAACAGCCTAAATTCTCCCCTGAAAATGAATAACTAATGCATTATATGATCACTGAATGTGGGGTATTTTCGTTATACCAACATCTTGTAACAAATACATACCAACATATGTGACACTAAGAGTATCGAAATTCATATTGAAAAAACTTCAAAATTATAAGTACTTGGTACTCATCATCACGACAAGATTGACTTGAGAGACACGTATAAATAGAATAGATAGAGAGGCACCAATACCAGTGGCTAACAAGAGGTTCAGGAGTATACAAAGTAGAAGTAACAAATATCTCAGGTTTAACAGATGTCGAGTAATAACACGCAAGGTGTCTCCATCGACTATTTTACATCAAGTGAAACAATATATAAGGAGTATTCAATATTGAAAATGAACTAACTGAAAATTCTTTCCCTTTGCCAGAACACAAAACTCGCCTGTGGATCTCAGTATGGAAGTGCATAACCAAATATGTACCAAGAGCAATTTTAAATGGGGAAGAGAAAATGGTATGGTACAATCCCAAGAAATATTTGATTTTGTCTTAATGGTATTCAATATACAGAGTGTAACAGCCAAATGGAATAAATTCGATAACGAATAAATGAGGGCGTGTTGGGAAAAACGCTCGGACACGTCGATTTGTAATTTTAAATGCGCATATTTTTCAAGAAAATAATATTATATAGGGTGTTCCATGTGACCGTGGCCAATACCAACTTTCTTATTTCAAATGCAACCCCCTGTATATTATTCATTTTTTGGATTCTTCAGAGAATTCTAGACATAATTCATGCACAATGTTCTATACCTATCTTTAACTATTTCGGAAATATTGAGTGTTTTCAGATTTAGTGCAAAAATCAAGGTTTTAAATAAAAATTATTTTATTTCACAAATTCGGTACATTACACTTAAAACCTAATAAGTAATACTGATTATTTCTCAATAATTAAAAAAAAAACAAAATAAAAACATTAATGTCAATGTAGAAAATGTTCAAAATGCTCGCCGCGAACGTCTGGGCAACATGCTAATCTGGTGTAGAATTGTCTTCTAACGTTATTCAACATTTCTGAAAACACTTAATATTTCCGAAAAAGTTGAAGTCTGAAGAATCCGAAAAATACATAATATACAGGGGGTTACATTTGAAATAAGAAAGTTGGTATTGGCCACGGTCGCATGGAACACCCTATATAATTTTATTTTCTTGAAAACTATGCACATTTTAAATTACAAATCGACGTGTCCTAGCGTTTTTCCTAACACCCCCTCATTTATTCGTTATGGAATTTATTCCTTTTGGCTGTTACACTCTGTATATGAAGGCCTCACTGCCAGTTTTGTTACTGATTTGAGGTCTGATCAATGATCTAATAATACCCTAGATATCGCCTAGAGAGAGGGGAATCGGTCCTACCACAAAAAAAGGAGAAGCAATTAAGGTCATCTGCTATTTAGAGGACGAACGCTACGTTTAGAAGTGCTATTCCTTAAACAATCGCATTTGGAGACATTGAATATTTTTTCCACAATCTTCATGCATAAATACTCTCTGCGAAATTGAACCCCCTTGAATTATTTATGCTTTCCAACATGTAGAAATAAATGTGTGATAAGAGATTCTCCCACAATAATGAATGCGTAGCCGGGGGTTGATAGCTTTTTTTGATGAATTTCATGATTCGATAAAGATATTTCTATAAATGTTTTTGTTGTGAGGTCCTTCTGAGAAACCACAATTTTTGAAGCTGTTCAATTTCGTCATTTTTAATTGTAACTGACCATTAATACTGGATATTTACATACATATGAATTATTGATCTGCAATATTACATGCTTTTGTGCGCATTTTTTATTTTCTCACAATGCCCGGCTCTATTGCTTTGAAGAAAAACCTTAGACTTGATGATCAAAGTAAGCTGATTTAGTGAGTAGAATCCGCCCAACGGTTTCGAAGTTATTTTTTCAATAACTCCAAACATACTTCTGCTGTAGCTAACCCAACCAAAAGGCTTTCGTTCTGTAAAAATTTCCCGAAATTTTGCATGGATCTTTCAAGCGTTCATTCTACGAACACTGAATTTCAATTCGAACAGATACGTATTTTTGGAAATATGTGCTGGGACAATTAATTTTGAAATGAATCACTGGGTGGCTTTTACCCGCATCTCTGTATGTGCCAAGATGGTACCTGCAGATGCAGTGACATCACAAACTGCATGAACTATGGTTACAGGACATTCTTAACGGCAATATGAATAAGGAAACTCTCAGTTCATGCCCCAATATGAACTATTCCGGATACGCAGGCGATTCACTATGTTCATTTTCATCGTGATTTATTATATTCCATACATTTCAAGATCCAAAATAAACTGGGATACCCAAATCCATGAGTGATTAAGTTTACAATTTTGAAATGTAGACGCGTTACCGCACTTACTGAAAAGGCTTGACATGCCTTGACATTTCCTTCCCACAATATTTCCAAAAATTCAGGTTTAATCGAATCTGAATAGTACTTGTTTGAAAAATTACGGCTTTTAGGTTCATGAAAATTTTGGGACGACCATACCATCGAGGCCCACATTCCTGGAGGCCGATTCTTGAATCTCGATCAAGAATTGAAGAGTATGACAATGGGGGTTTTTCCTGAATTTGGGTTATTACTGCAAATGCAAATTTGAACATAATTATTATGGGTTTGATTCGTCATTTTTTCAAATTACCTTCAGAAAGTATTCAAAATTGGGGTTTGGGATTTGCCAGGCATGCACGAAGTGACAACGGTGTTTGGTAGAATAACTTTTTCTGCTATAGCCTAATGAAATATTTATCCCTATTCTGTGGTACACACGTGTTATTTGTCAATATAACCAAACAATTTCCGTTTGCGATTTGTCAGTATGACAGTCTGCGCTCTTCTTTTTCTATTCCTTGGTTGTTGTCTTCTACTCTAACCAGATCGAAGTATAGCCATCTGTTTTCTTAAGCAAAGTAACACATTTGACGTCCTTTTCTTTCCGAGAAAGCCGAATTCCACGTTGCCATATCGTGCAATCAAGACAAATCCCTTTAAATGCAAATCCCCATTTTTATTTTTCAGTTTTAGGTGATCAAAAATTTTTTTAAAAATATAATATTAAAATTATATGTTTCAAATGTTCTGAAGGTTTTTCATGAAAATTACTGCATTTTCGTTTAAAGGAAAAACCCCCATTGTCATATGTTTATGTCGATTTTCTAAGTTTTCTCGAGCATCTGCAAAATTTGTAAGTCATATTCGCCATTTCGACTATGTTTTCAAGCAAATATTCAAGAAATAAACTGAATACAAAATATCCACTAATTTCAAATCGGAATATAAACATAACCTTATCACCATTCCCTTAGACTCAGCAACGAGTGGTACGTATAGGAGATATAACATTTGATTGTCAAGTGACATTCGGTTCCATGCGCAGGTCATGTCTACTTCTTGTTTATATTTAACATAGAAAATCGACGCGGACATAATATGGCAATCGTCATACTGTTCAATTATTGATCGAGATTCAAGAATCGGCACCCTGGATGGGTAACCACTCTGGCTATGGATTGAAACAAGGGTGCAAAAACTCTTGACTTTAGATCAGTGCATTTCTCAGCAATTCAGATGTATCTCAATTACAATAAAACGATCATTACGTGTATGCTTTTTGAATGAAGAAAATTATCAGCTACAATGCTAATGTCTTACTAACCTTTGGAGTTACTAGCAGTGACTCGTGTCTGTACTGGGAGTGGGTTCTTGTCATAATTCGGATCCTCCACCTCCTGACATCTATATGATAGATTGCGCAGTATGCAGACGCAATTTTCTACAATTTTATTTCCTATGTTGGATTTATCTATGGCACAACGTACAACAAACAATAACGCATCCACCAGACCTTCACATTCCCTCAGTTTCTTCCTTGCATATTCTCCAGCTGAGCTTACATTTCTGAGAACACCAGATGCATTTCTAAAAACTGTAGACCAACATGTTTCACTATGATTTCCTTGAGGGTCCCAACCAGAATGGGGTATAATAATATATGATACAATAGTACTAACACCATCATCAATGATATTTCTTTTGAGATCTTCACATGAAGACATATTCCATATAACACCAGTGACCAATTCTTTTATTTCAGCTTCAATGGACCTTCGCAACAAAGTTATCAGAGCTGGTATTCCGCCAGCATTTTTTATTGCTCTCTTATTTTCATCATTCTGTCTTCCATAGGATAAATTTCTAAGTGCCCCACAAGCATTTCGATACACTTCATGACATTCATGGTTAAGTAGCTTAACTAATGGAGGAATACCACCCAGAGCTCTCGTTTTTTGTTTGTTGGGGTCGTCCATGTAACATAAATGTTGAAGATAGGCCGCTGCATTAGCTTTGATAACATTATTGGGGTTGTTTAAAAAACCTATAACTTCAGTTAAATTTGGATCTCTCCATCGCATACCTCTTTGGTCATCATCACCTCCAACGCTCCCAGGAGAAGCAATATTATGTACTCTACTATGTGGCAAACCAATATTATGTCCGTGTATGGACATTTTACTAATATGTTTTTGCAGCTCGTCATCTTCAAATATTCTCATTGGAGCGGAGCCGACTGGAACAGGTCCGTTGAGACTTTCTTCATACGGACGAGTGTCATATGTAGGGCCAGTGTGTGAAGTGGTGGTTCCATATGGTGAAGGTGAAACATAACCGTATACAATTGGCTGGTCGTCTGGATAGGCTTCTAAGCCCATGGGACCCCCTGGAGAAGGTGTAACTCGGTAGTGTTCGGGAAGTTCATCATAACCAGATGATAAGTAAGGGTTTGGCTGTTGCGCAGTTAATGGTAAAGGTGAAGGGGCACCACTATGTTCGCTGGGACTAGGAGGCGTTGGGGGTCTTTCTCCTCCAACTGGATAAGTCATATAAGCCCCATAAGGATTAGGAGGATAATGTTCATAGTCGGAATAATGAGGATGAGGATGATATTGGGAATACATATGATGAGAAGGTTGATCCATATAGTCCACAAACGACGGCCTTGTATGCTGTGCGTGTGTATAAGTTCCTAAGGGTACTGATATATATTCTGTAGGCTGATCACCTAACTGTTGAACCTCCCGCACAACTTTAGTTACTGTTGTCACTTGTTGTGTAGTTTGTTGTTTATGTGTTCTCACTAAAGGCTCATCACTGTGCACAGACATGTGACTGGAATTTGGAGAATGCTCTGAGTGTCCATTACTGTGATGATAAGCACTTTCGTTAACAGATCCTGTCCCATCAGTATTCCTAGGCAAAATGATATAATTATTAAAAACAGAACTCCTTTACTAGAAGAATATACACTTTAAATTTCGAGCATGCCTACTAAACTTACTTATAATGCTGCATTTCTGGTCCTATGTCTTGTAATATTCTCCTAAAAAAAGAAAACGAACATGACGTGAATTCTCTCCAGAATGTTGTGGAAATCAGTGGATTTGATGTGACCAAAATGAAAGTTGTCTAATTGATCTTTAATTATTTGATTGAAGATGGATGAGTGACATTTAGTGATAAGTTTTTTCATGTACATATGAAAAAACTCATTGAGAACTTTTAATAACACATGGTGTGAGTGGGTGGTGAAAATGCTTATGACTCCTACCTTTGAGTTATTTCTGTATGAGTTATGCTGTGCTCTTGTCTTTGTTCCACCCTCCTGTTCACAAGGCTGCCAGTGGGAAAGCAATTATTGGTTTAGCCAAGCTTAGATCTATTTTTTCAAGTAAAAAGACATGCACTAACCTTCTTCTACTGTCTTCATTACGACTACTGAACGAAATAATTTAAAACCTCCTAAAATTAAGAAAGCACTTCTTAGCAAAAATATTCTTGACTTCAACTGATCAGAAACGCAAAGATAAAAAAAGAATGAAAAACAAATTTCATAACCAAAACTATCAAAATGCAATACTGCTTCGTCATAGATCAATTGTTAAATGCTGTAAGCATACTTTAACATTAATTTAAAAATATCAAAAGCATTAAGTTGTCAACATCTTATTCAAGAAAACATCTGAATATACATTTCATTATAAAAATTTGTCCAACGCTTAAAGTTCATTTATTCAACGGAAATGCATACCGAGATGTTCCCAAAAAATAACTGGGTGACTGACATATCGATGGATTACAGAATGCACATAAAACTTCTGAAATCTTCACAAGATTTAAATTGCACTACTGTGTTACAAATATAGTTTTAAGTAAGCGTGAAAACGTTTCTAGAAGCTGATTGTATATTATCAAATAGCAGATTTTATTCGAGCGTAAATTTTATATTGTTGAAATTATTACTTTTTATTATGTCCACTTCATTTCAAAACTATTCTGTTTATTTTCAGACTTAATTAATAAAAGCTGAAACCGAAATTTAATGTTATCAATATGGTATAAGCAGAAATATAGGATTGAGACTATATTAGGAAAGCTTTTTATATCGCAAATTTTACATTATTCAAAAACTTAAATGTTTTTTTTTTGTTATAATTATAAAACAACCATTAAACAAAACATTAAAATCTTATCATTCCTTATATAACATACCCTACAGGTATATCTTTTATCTGATAAAATTCGTCATAGTTGAACTTGTGAATACACAAGATAGTAACTCACTGACTACTATTTACTGAAAGTATCCCTTATGATGATTCATCATACTATATTTCAAGGTGATAATCCATATCTACCTAGCAATAAACATTCTCCTCATATTTCAAAAGGTTATAGAACCCTAGATCGATTCATTTCACTCATTTGAAAAAATAATCATTGCAAAGATAATCTATATTTCATTCGCGTGAAATCGGAAATATATCTAATACTTCGAAATGAATTCACGTTATTATCCTAGAACTGGTCTCTAACAAGTTCCTATTACTGATAGAGAAACTTGTCCACATTCAAATCTGCCCGACCGTGAATAGGATAAAGTTAGAAAGAAATAGTTTAGAGACTCGGTTATGTAAGAACTTTTTAAGGCCATACCATCATGGGAGAAAACTTTTTTTCTTCTGATAATGCGTTCTATAATGATTTTTTCGGGTAACTGATATTTCTGTTTTCTTATTTTTAACATTTCTTATTGTCGATAAATTCATAGGACGCCATTTGGTTACGAGGATTTTTGACAAATGACCTTGATTAAATCATCGATATGAAAGTATGTGCCAGAAGGCGGTAAATATTATTCAAATATTAATAGGCGATGCGCACAAGAGAACCATCGCTGTTATATTTTGGTTTGCCTCAAACGTCGAAAATCATGAAAACTACAATTATTTGCTCACTCAGGACGAAAAATACATAAGGAGGAAGATAGTTAGATGTCAAGATTTTTCTAAACAAAATAAAATCCAATTTCAAAATCTTATATAAAATTCAAATTCTTCAAATATCTATCTTCGTTTAAATATTCACATCTAATTGACGATTAGGATCAAATTTTAAATTTTTTTTTTATTTTATATTTTCAAAAATAAGAGATGAATATGATGGTTAGTAATTGTTACTTACAGACATGAATCCATTAACTGGTTAGATGACATCATGAAAGTTGTGTAAGAACTCCTGTGACATACATGCATACAGTTATTAGACATAAGCATTTGTTCATTAGGAAACAAATCATCATTTTCGAATTTTCAAAAAATTCGAGCATTCCGACATAACGAAGCCTCCAGGAATCCCTGCATACGCCTGGATGCAGTGAGGTTAATTCGTGATTTTAACGTAATTTATCGCGAATCTGGCAACCTCACAAGGGCTGCCGCGCATGCTTAGCCAAGGTCATTCCCTTACTATATCTTGCAGACCAATAAATCTGAGCTTGCCAACTATGTGCGCTGGTCAGGATATTTGGGCGACACACATAATTAGAAAAAAATCGCATGATAAAACGGCAACGCACTTCAATTCCTAAGAATTTCATCTATAAAACCGTTCGAATTATTAATACTTCACCGAAACACGAATTCAATGAGGATTTGTTTCATTTGTTTGAAAAAACACCAAAGCATGTTTATGAGTGAATTTTCAATGTGTTTAACGAATTGAACGAAACATACCTGTTTTCTAAATATCAAATTGGCGAGAGTTCCACATCTCATGTAACTGTTTGGCTCCGAAATTCCCTAGAAAAAAAGGTTCTTTCATTTTCAAATGACAATAAAATTTGTCGACTTCGCCTGAGACTGATTGTCCCCATACAGCAATAAGTATTGGTACAATATTACCACGCTATATTTTTTGGGATATTGAAATATTCCCAGAACACACGTTCGGGAAGTACTCCGATATCATCAGACTATTCTGAACATTATCGACTACCCAATGAGTATGGCAGGAATATTCTTCGCAGGGTAGTTTGACAAAGTGGCTGTAATTTTCGAATTTCAAGTCGAAAATTATTGGGCTTGATTATGATTCTTGGTCATATTAACTTTCAATTGCAAAGGAAATACCTTGGGTATCGCAATTTTCAGCGTAGTTGAGTTCGTCCGAGGGGTTCAGTGTTACGCACATCTTAAAATTAATTTCTCGATAACGAAACTTAGTTATCGTTCCAATAAAATGAAACAAAATCTGTAAAAGCACTCACCTCAAGTTAGGAGCACTTAAATACAAAAATTCGTCTTATTCGAGCCGTCATTTTTCGAACAAGTTCTATATTTTAACTCGATTGGATCTACATTTCTGAAACTATTGGAAAATTACATTTCGAATGGGCATATCTAAGAAATCATCAGGCCTTATTAAGCCCCTATGAAAATATCGAGTCTATGAGAAGTTTATTTCGGAAGTTTTTGTGTTTACAGTCGGCCGTCAATCAGAAACTTCTTAGAGAATAGATATTTGAAGCTTGATTAGAAGGCCAAAGTCGAGAATGGGTAGGATTCAACCAATGATTCCGCGGATACATTAATTTCAAACTAGCAATATTTACAAAAATACAGATCCTATTGAATTGAAATGATCTGAAATGTAGAACTCGGTCGAAAAATGACGTGTCGTGGTTTAAAATTTCTTAAGAATTCGCATTTCGTACTCAAGCCCTAAGTTACTCTAGGAATATTGAGATTATATGTAATTCCTGACAGAAGTTATTGGATTTAAGTTGAGGTCAACCAAGCG
The DNA here is from genome assembly GCA_958510865.1 of Myrrha octodecimguttata. NCBI lineage: Eukaryota > Metazoa > Arthropoda > Insecta > Coleoptera > Coccinellidae > Myrrha > Myrrha octodecimguttata. The sequence continues at coordinate 17,610,563 of OY294065.1, read as the reverse complement.
ATTGTGAACACAATCACTTCCTACAACAAAGGACTTTAGAGCTCGAAATATTATTTTTTGATCTGTGGTGACTGGGTAAATATCTACTCGAAGATGTATGCCAAATTTCATCGAAATCTGACAAATGGTTTCCCAAAAACAATTTCGGGAAATTATTACCATGTTTAATCCAATGGCACCAGTATTTTTCCAGATATTGAGGAAATATCCTCGAAATTCAAAATGGGTAGAACACCGAAACTGTTAGGTAGATTTTGCCAATTCACGAAATTGACCGAGATTCTTGAACTTGATTTGACATGTATTTTTGGAAATATAGAGCCTCTGAGCTTCTTCTCGAGAAATTCGAAAGAAACTCCTTCGAGACTTGATAGTTTTTTGGTTTGGAGCGAAGGAAGTCGTGATAGTGTCGAATCCGCCCAATGAGTGTACATATCCCCTTCCGAAATACTATTTCCACAATATTTTCAGGAACAACTTTCCGACCAATTTGAGAACGGGCCTCTGCTTTAAAGCTGCCGACTTCACGTCAGTACCTTTTCTATGATATTCCGGTCATATAGAAAAAGGATTGTGACAGAAACGTGCTGGTGCTCAAAAATTGGGTGCGTTCTGGGGTAATTATTCTTTTTCGAAATAATGCATGAATGAAGAATTGTATCTGAATAACCAATAATGATAAATGTCAACCAATAAACTGAAATATTTAATAACAGGGTAAACAAACACACTTGATGATACGTTTCACAATTTTAATAGAAATAAAATATATACAGTTGACACGCGTGCCATTCTCAAAGTTTTGAGAATGGGTTTAAACCCGAAACACGCGTGTCAACTGTACATATTTTATTTCTATTAAAAATGTGAAACGTATCGTCAAGTGTGTTTGTTTACCCTGTTATTAATAACAATGTTTCACCGAGTGATTAGCGAGCAATCAATTTCGATTATCGGAAATATTTGTTGAGCATCTACAGTTTCTGGAAATTTTGCTTCCAGATGTTTTTTTTGAGGTGCTCTCCTAAGAAAACGAGAAGGTTTTCATATACTATTAATCGGTTTCGGAGTCATACTCATCTGAAATTTTGTTCTTGTTTTTCTCAGTATCTAGAAAAACAAAGATCCGATAGAATTGAAATTGTTTAAGTTGAAAGATTTTGACGTGCAAACCTTCGCGAAGGATATATATATATATATATATAAAAGTTTGTTTTTTGATGGGATATAGACTGGATTGTGGAGAATTAATGAATTACTCTTCTTTGTTTTAACCTAGCTTTCGAATAATATTTTATTCTTCTTCGGGGTCTTTCTGTAAATACAAATTGAAATCTTTTACATCACAAACATCAACATTTATGTAAATCACATTTTTAACTCATTAAAAAACTTATCTACTTACACAAAATGAGATTATTTTTATGAGTTCATTTGGAATTTAACTCTTGTTTGCAGAATATGTGAAAGACCTGGTATTGCCTGATGGTGAAGTACTTTTGTCACTTGATGTGGTAAATCTTTTCGGTAACATGACAAAGCAATTGATATTCAAAGTCATAGAACACAATTGGCACAAAATAGAACCTCAAACAGGGGGTATCAGTAAAAAAGAATTTGTGAAGATGTTGGAGTTTGTTATAGATAATAATGTATGCGTTTATCAGGGAATATACTTCCGACAAAAGAAAGGCCGTGCAATGGGTTCAAAACTTAGTCCCATTTTGGCTCAATATTGCATGGACTATGTTTTAGATAAGAACCTACCAAAATTGAAATACAAGCCCTTTTTCTTAAAAAAATTTGTCGATGATATCATAATGTCGATACATGAAGATGAAATTGAAGAGCTAATGAAAATATTCAATAATGGCCAAATTGACCAAAATTTAAATTTCACTATAGAGAAGGAAAATGAGGAACGGTGGGTGCCTTTTTTGGACACTAAGGTAATAAGAGGTGATGCGCAATGTGTAATATTAGACTGTTATAAAAAACCAACAGCATCAAACAGGATCATACACTACAATTCTAGCCACAACATGAAAATAAAGATTAATACAATAACACAAATGAAACAAAGGATAGAATTGATTTGCCATCAATCACTGATAAAAAAGAATATTAAACAATTAGAAAAAACACTACTAGAAAACGGTTATCCAAAAAACATGATAAAAAGGACTTTATATTCAACAACAACATTGCAACAAAGTTCTGAGATGAGAAGGGAACAGAGTAACACAGAGAATCAGGAAGTACTTTACTGTTCATTACCAAACATTGAACAATTGACTGATAAGTTGGAGAGAGAACTCAGGAGCGATAATACCAAGATAGCTAGGAAATATACACATACAGTTAGAGAATTATTTACGAGAACAAAAGATAAGGTGAAAGTGCATGAGCAGTCAGATGTTGTGTATAAAATACCATGCACACAATGTGAACAAACATATGTGGGTCACACATCACAACTAGTGAAAAATAGAATCTCAGGACATAAAAGTGACATCAAGCATCATCCTGAGAGATGTGCTTTAGCCAAACATAGTAATGATGAAGACCACCAAATAAACTTCGAATCGGTGGCCATAATGGCAAAAGAAAAGAACTACAAAAAACGCACTTTCTTGGAAATGTACTACATAAATAAGGAGATAAATTCAATGAATAAAAGAACTGACACCAATGGACTGAATAATATTTACACTTATCTGATTTCGCAGAACTGGCGACGACCCAGAGACACATATATGGGACCACTAGATGAATAAGGACTTAATAGTGTTCGATGACATGACAGAAAGAAGGTGACAATTTGACATTTCAACTTAATATTATTTAAATAGAAAAAGGCGTGAAAATTCATAAAACAAGAGTTAAATTCCAAATGAACTCATAAAAATAATCTCATTTTGTGTAAGTAGATAAGTTTTTTAATGAGTTAAAAATGTGATTTACATAAATGTTGATGTTTGTGATGTAAAAGATTTCAATTTGTATTTACAGAAAGACCCCGAAGAAGAATAAAATATTATTCGAAAGCTAGGTTAAAACAAAGAAGAGTAATTCATTAATTCTCCACAATCCAGTCTATATCCCATCAAAAAACAAACTTTAATATACTGAGACTGTTAAAAAATCAGATTAATTATATATATATATATATAGAAAATTCTTTAAAAAGTGCAACTGTGCTTTAGATTACGATGAAATTTCGCAAGCCATCATCTCTTAACCTAGAACTAGATTTGAATTCGATCGTCTTTATATTTTTGGAGATGTTGGAAAAATGCCATTTCTCAAGCTTATCTGTTTTTATCACAAGGTAAGGCAGCATTGGGTGGCTTCATTACGAAGGTCGGATTCGTGAATGGGTGAAATCAGCAGATAAAATTACCCTTTCAAAATTTTATTTTCCCAATATTTCCAGAAATACAGGTCCGATTGAATTAAATCCAGTAGTCGGTTGCAAATTGACGGTTCATGCTGAATTTCGTGACGGTTTGTGCGGCGTGTCAAAATGATACGAGAGCAAAAGCTATATACTGTCAATGCTTGATTTTTTTGTAAAACAGAAATTGTTACCGATACCCGTTCCGATATTTTCCTTCGATGGTAGTTTACTGAACCAGATATCGTTCCGATATTGCTTACTGTTGTTTACTGTCACCAGTAACTTCGGAATGCGATCTCAGTGATATTGTGAAAAATTTTTTTTATCGAGGGATCTGGTAGTACTGATTTTTCCACACGATCCACTCTTGCTATGGTTACTATTCTCCTTTTTTATTTTTCGGAAGTACTAACAAAAAAGTTCAAATGTATGGCATTTTTAAAAGGGGAACGAATTCCCTCCAAAACAAGGTGTCGCTAAATCCCCCTTCCCATTAAAGACTTTAGAGGTTGCTGTCATCACGCTCAAAGGGCTTATAAAAATTGATTGGAACCTACCGTTGTTCGTAATTGAGGTCCAAACCTCCTCTACAAATATCGAGTCTCTAAGTAGTTTCTTTCGGAAGTTATTGTGTTTACGCAGTCGGCCGGTAGCCGAACATGAATATAGTATAATAAGTGCACTTTAATTCCATAATTCACTGGAATGCCTTCAGGATGATAATAGACACGCTTTTGATTGTTTCACGGTAAACAGTAAATGAATTGACTAATATTTTTCGTATAAGTGTGAACAATGTTGTAATTTGGAGTTCAATTCATTTCTTCCTCATCAAATTATTCCGATTCTTAATAGATTCAGAATGCATTCCCAAATTTTCTGTATTTTTTCCGAAATCCCAGAATAATTCAATAATAAAACACTGGAATGGTGCAAATAGTATTCTGTAACAAGATCAAAATTACAATTTTATACGAGTGCAAGATTTCGAACGAGAATTAGCCAACGTTAGGAACCAAGACTATAATTTTCATTACAAGCATGTACCAAACTTTATTTGCCCCACGATCAGAATCAAAATCCATGTCTAATTCAAGAGCAGAAGATACCCCGAACAGCACAAAGTTTCGTTTGTACATTACCAACATTTGATGTTTTTCAAATTTTTTCAAATGATTCAAAATTTCAGTAAGAATGCGCAATATTCATCTTTTTTTTGCTCCGATGATTTTCAGGGTGAAAATATTTGAATGGATTGAAAAATAAAACATAGATAGTTTAGAAAAAAAATGCAAACAAATCAAGCCGTTGCCTCCAAATTGAAACCTTTTATTTTGCGTTTTCGCTTTAATTTTCATTCAATTCTAACATTTCAATACCCAAAACAATAAAAAATGGCTTTATTTCTGAAAGCACTCCACAAACCAACGCGGCCACGTTAGCGATCAGGCAGCGTTGGCGATCTCGATCAACTATAAAAAATACCTACTTTAAACACATGTATTTGCAAGAAAATGCACGTATTCGAGTTGATCGAGATCGCTACCGTTTCCTGATCGCCGCCGCTGCCGCCGCGGCCGCGTTGGTTTGTGGAGTTCTTCAAGCTCAAATCATCAATTTCACTCAAACTGATGACGCGTAATGGATTCTACAAACCAACGCGGCCGCGATGGCGATCAGGAAGCGGTAGCGATCTCGATAAACTCAAACAAATTAATTTGCATGAACATGCATGTGTTGGAGTTGATTGAGATCGCTACCGCGGCCGCGTTGGTTTGTAGAATCCTTTACTTTTCCTCTAAAGTGGATCCTCCGGCATTCGACATCCGATATTACGATTGCCGAAATATGATGTGATTAGTCTAAAATTTTTCACTTGAAAGAGCGTCAAACGTTCATTCGAAAGTTTAAACCTTTTTCGTTACCGGAAAAAATCGCCGTTCTCTAATAACGGGTGCAGGGAAATCCACGGTCATTCCTTTGCAAAGTTATTGTGGTCACAGCCTGCCTTCTTTCGGCACATACCTTGTAGTCAATATTCAACAACAGCGCACCAAATTTCAGCTCGATCCAACGAATAAAATATGTCGAATTTTGTTGAAATTTCCTGAATAATTCAAGAAATAAGTACAGCTTTAGCAACGAATTTGAACAAGCGCGTAAAAGCTCCTGGCCTCACTCCAGTGCTTTTCTAGAATTCCGTTTTACTATAAAAGGAGACTTCTGTTTGGCGATTTCTGATGCTTAGAAATTGATTCTGTATGTTCGTCCATCCGACTGACTATCGTACCATTGGATGACCAATGTATAGAAATCATCAGTTTCTTGCATCCTTCAAAATACAGGGTCTTTCACGAGGAACCTCACCCATATTTATACGGGAAACTACTGAACGTATTTTCATGAAATTCAGCACTTATAAGTATTTCACGATGCTGATGAAATCTAAAATATTTTCAAGGCATAAGCACCTCCGGTTTTTCCGGAAATGACGTCAACTTCCGTTTTTCAAATTAGAACACCATTTTTTTATTGCAGAAATAGATTCCTTAGAAAATTTCAATTTATTTTGATGTAACATTTTTCAGTTTTGGTTGGAAAATTCTCTCTGAGCGGGAAAATTCGAAAAAAAAATCGAAAATAGAGCTCCGCTGAAACAAGAATAACTTCGAGGTTTTTGGATGGAAAATTTTCATTTTTGGGATTTTTCAAGATGTAAGATTGATGTATCCACTTTAAAAATCGAAATCGCGATTCATGATACAGGGGGTGAAAAAATCGCTTTCAAAGTTAGGGATGACAAAATCGTGAAAAATCAATTTTTTCAAGGTAGAACCCCATTTTTTTATGGCAGATATTGAATCTACGTTAAAAAATAATGTGAGTATATGCATCACACCCTTGCCCTAAAGTGGATGTTTTCTGAGTTATTCACAAAAAACTGTTTTTCGTCTTGAATTTTCAGCTATTTCTTTTCCCTTCACGCCAAAAAGATGACATTTTCAGGAACTGTTACTTAAACCATGTTTTAGATTTTACTACCCTAATATGCAAGAGAAAAAAGTTACAGGTTGTTCCTAAATAGATGGCGAATTTGGATTCGAATTTGTATCGGAAACCTCTTTATTTCAACTAATCGGCCATCGGTTTTCTCTCCAGTGATAAATAAATAATTCCTTATGAACCATATGCAAAAACTTACCATGTTTTACATTATTTTTTTTTAATGATAGATATCATTAATTACATCTGCCAAATTCCTCTTTATTCAGTAGCATTTTGTGTTTACTATTAATTTGGTGATAATTCGTATTAAGTTATAAAATCGATCACTATGCCTAATTTTACCAATGAAGATTATTTAAATCTCATTCTACTTCATGGAGAATGTAATAAAGTTGTAGATAGAACGATTCGACTGTTCATTGAGAGGTTTCCTGACCGACCCAGACCAACGAGAGATACCATTAACAGAACCATGACAAACTTGAGAAATGTCGGATCTTTCGAAAAATCTACAGCATGGTTCAAATAACAGTTCCTGAAAATTTCATCTTTTTGGCGTGAAGGGAAAAGAAATAGCTGAAAATTCAAGACGAAAAACAGTTTTTTGTGAATAACTCAGAAAATATCCACTTTAGGGCAAGGGTGTGATGCATACACTCACATTATTTTTTAACGTAGATTCAATATCTGCCATAAAAAATTGGGGTTCTAATTTGAAAAAATTGATTTTTCACTATTTTGTCATCCCTAACTTTGAAAGCGATTTTTTCACCCCCTGTATCATGAATCGCGATGTCGATTTTTAAAGTGGATACATCAATCTTACATCTTAAAAAATCCCAAAAATGAAAATTTTCCATCCAAAAACCTCGAAGTTATTCTTGTTTCAGCGGAGCTCTATTTTCGATTTTTTTTTCGAATTTTCCCGCTCAGAGAGAATTTTCCAACCAAAACTGAAAAATGTTACATCAAAATAAATTGAAATTTTCTAAGGAATCTATTTCTGCAATAAAAAAATGGTGTTCTAATTTGAAAAACGGAAGTTGACGTCATTTCCGGAAAAACCGGAGGTGCTCATGCCTTGAAAATATTTTAGATTTCATCAGCATCGTGAAATACTCATAAGTGCTGAATTTCATGAAAATACGTTCAGTAGTTTCCCGTATAAATATGGGTGAGGTTCCTCGTGAAAGACCCTGTATATACGATATCCGAATCGGATGTATGGAAACACAGCTTTACCATATTTTTAACCAATTTCTTTATATAGCGCACACATTGCTCCACAAAAACTATGTAAGTATACAGAATAACACACTATCACATCAAAAGCAAAACCCTCCTTTCACATCCTGTACAATGGAACAAAAAATACTAATTCATTGATAGAATGATAAGAGAGTTCCTCGAAAAAAATATGTTAGATACACCTAAGTAACTGAAATTTCATTATCCAAGTATTTCCAAAAATATCGATCCGTTCGAGTTGAAATCTTGTACTCAATCGAAAAATCACGTTCATCCAAAATTTCTTGAGAATCCTATCTACATCTACGGAATTATCGGGCGGATTTTGCGCATTCATGGATTCTGCATTAGTAATCAAGCCCCAATTTACTCAACAACCATCGTTTTAGAATTTATTTTGTTTACGGTCAACCTAGCTTTTCTTCCACTATTCGAAAGATGCGAATCCGATGGACTTGAAATTACTGAATATAAAATTGAAGTTTAATGCTCAATTTCACATATTCAGGAATTTTTCAGAAATAATTTTTTCTCAATATTCGAAAGATTTTTCCGACGATCCTATAACATCAAAATTTTGAATAAACATAACTCTGAAACAGTTGGGCGCAGTTTGTACTTTAACAAATCTATCCATCGCATTGGGTTGCGCAACCTACCCTGAGAGATTCAACACGCTAGCTCATTATATTCGGAAATTCTAGCGGCAACGGTCAGTAAGACAACTGGCTGGATAAACTTGAATTTGACCTTGGATTCTTCATCCGTGAATCCAAAATAGTCCGAAATTTGAAAATAACAGCAGACATTTGGGCAAAATTATAACGCTCTTTTTCCTAGAACAAGTGCGTAAGAAGATACTGCAACTTCCACAATTAAATGGACAGTTCTGGTTCTGGTCCAATGCTGTGAAATGATCATTATCATGTACCTTACTCGACTATAAAACCAAAGCTATCTAGCTTGAAAGAGCAAAGCTGAAACTAGTCACCAAAAAATTGGTATCTCAATTAGTCAGGAGTTCCAAGATATTGACGAACAGGATAAAATTAAGATAATTTTTTTTCGATAGAATACTTCTGCTGATTATGAAAAGCATTTGTGAAAAATGATCTATGGAAGATCTATCTAGCTTGGAAAAGCAGAGCTAAGACTAGTCACCAAAAAATTGGTATCTTAATTAGTCAGGAGTTCCGATTCATTGACAAAAAGGGCAAAATCAGGATAATTATTTAATCGATAGAATACTTCTGCTGATAATGAAAAGGAAGCAGCTCTACAAGATGATAATTTTCAGGTTCGCGAAAAAAGAACTATGGAAGATATATCTAGCTTGAAATCGCAAATCTAAAACTAGTCACCAAAAAATTGGTATGTTAATTAGTCAGGAGTTCCAAGTTAATAACTAAGGAGGCAAAATTAAGATCATTTTTCTATTCCATAAAATACTACTGTGGATTATTAAAAGCAAGCCTCATAGTTCTACAAGATGATAGTTTTCTGATTTGTGAAAAAAGAACTATGGAAGATTACTATTAATATTCATAGTGGGCGATATATTTCCTTTGCATCATCCTCAGTAAAATTCACTCCAGTACAGACTTGTTTCATATCTATTCATTTGAGAAGAATTTACCATAGCAACAGAGTAAACCCTATTCCTCATTACGAAGTTCCTGAACCCCATTTCACATGGAATAAAGGACTTCATCACAATTGCATAAAGGAGGAGGGAGGCCAAGTATACTTCGAGAATATATCAGGACTGGATTCAGTTACACCAAATTTCAGGTAACGCGAAATGATGTACACATTCTCTTTCGTATCGCTAAGTAATCTACTAGATCATACAGGGTGGTCCAAGTGGTGACGTCGATATTTTTTTTAAATTCCTCGCAGCTGGGGGTATCCAAAAATACCCCATGTATGTTATGCGATGTTTTTTAGTTTTCGAATTATAGTTTTTTTTGTGTTTTTCCGATTTATTATGCCAGCGAGGTTTCAGAAATTAATATCTTTTTCTGTAGTAAGTATTATGCAGATTGCTCCCTGAATGTTGTGTCAATAACAGAAATAACTCGGCTTCCTGAAATCACTCAAAGTTACTCAAAAACGGCTTGAAATATGGTACTTTGGTTTTCAGTAGGATTCACTCTAACATTTAACATCAATTAATAAATAAACAAAGTAGTTTTCATAGCTTCTGGCTGAGTTTGAATACTTCGCACGGTCCTAAACTACCAAAATCATAAAAAAAAATAGTACTTTATGGTGATTTTTTGCCGTAATCGTCCATTGAAGGCGGATAGGCTAAAAATTATTGAAACACGATTAGAATTATTTTTCTACTTTTTATCATTCTTATGGTAAATTAAACTCAAAAATGTGTTCCTTAAGTTATTTTAATTGAAATTCCTGTAAACCAACTGTAGCTCGTGTAATTTTTACAATAATTTTGGTCTCTCCACCGAAAGAAAATGTGAGCATATCTCAAAAGCTTTTGGATGAAAAATGAGTTATTTTTTTCATTGAAACAACATTCAGGGAGATCATGTTACAGAAAAAAAATCTGCAGAATACCTACTACATAAAAAAAAATTATAACTAGAAAACTACAACAAATCGCGTAACAAACATGTGGTATTTTCGGATTCCCCCAGGTGTGAGGAATCTAAAAAAAATGTATTGGCGTCACTACTCGGAATCCTGTATTTTATTTCCTCCATACAACAAAAAAGTTTTGATTAGGTAACTATTACAATGGACATTTCCAACAAATGCTAATACGGATTTCAGATAATGCTCTGCCAAAAAATATAAAGGTTTATTTTCTTCCCATTTAAAAGTAATAAATTTTTGGACAGAATAGAAAAAAATTCGAGCGCTAGTTAGAGGACACGGTAATTTCGTCTGTATTTTTCTAATATTGAGACGACAATGATCTCCTTCAACTGCTCTTACTGGCCAACGAAGAATTCCTAGCCAAATTTAATTGGATCCATAGTTAAAGTGGTAAAATAATACCTTAAATATACAAGGTGGTCCAAGTAGTGACGTCAATAGATTTTTTTTAAATTCCTCACACCTGGGGGTATCCAAAAATACCCCATGTATGTTACGCGATTTTTCGTAGTTTTCGAGTTATAGGTTTTTGTGTAATTTTCCGATTTATTGTGCCAGCGAAGTTTCAGAAATTCATATCTTTTTATGTAGTGGGTTTTTTGTAGAATTTTTTTCTGAAACATGATCTTCCCGGATGTTCTTTTAATGAAAAAAATTACTCAGCTTCATGAAATTACTCAAAGCTTTTCAAAACGAGCTTGAAAGATTCACTCAAACATTCAAGATCAATTTAAAAATACAAAAAGGAGTTTTCACAGTTTCTGACTGAGTTTAAAAACTTCGCACGGTCCTGAACTAGCAAAATCATAAGAAAAAAATAGCACTTTATCGGCCATTTTTGCTGTAATCGGCCATCGAAGGCGAATAGACTCAAAATCATTGAAACACGAGTAAAATAATTGTGGCTCGTGTTATTTTTACATTAAGATGGATTGGGCGTGCAGGGCCGATCGAATGGCCTGCACGTCCGCAAGACCTGAACCCATCGATTTTTTTATTTGGGGGTTTTACAAAGAGCTAGTGTTAGCTACGAGAAGCAACAACAAAGCAGAATTAAGACAAAACTTTTGGAAGCGGAAAGAAAAATAAAACAAAAAACGTTGACGATTGAGTATTCAAGATGGAGGAAGAGATTTTGAAGATTTATTGTAGTAAATGGTAATTTTTCAGTAAGTTGTGCTTTTATTTCTCATCCAAAAGCAAGTAATTTCACAACTACCAATTTTGAAATATGCCAAAATTTTCAGTCAGTGGTGAGTCCAAAATTATTGTAAAAATAACACAAGCTACAGTTAGTTAACAAGTAAAAAATAACTTTAATCGTGTTTCAATGATTTTTAGCCTTCAGAGACCGATTACAGCAAAAAAAGACCTATAAAGTACAATTTTTTTCTTATGGTTTTGGTAGTGTAGGACCGTGCAAAGTTTTTAAACTGAGCCAGAAGGTATGTTAACTCCTCTTCGTATTTTTTAATTGATGTTGAATGTTTGAGTGAATCCTACTGAATGCTAAAGTTCTAACTTTCAAGCCTTTTTTGAGTAATTTTGAGTGTATTCAAGATGCCGATTTATTTTTGTTATCGAAACAATATTTAGGGAGATCATGTTACAAAAAAAAAATCTGCAAAATACCAATTACATAAAAAGATATGAATATTTGAAACCTCGCTGGAATAATAAATCGGAAAAACACAAAGAAAACTATAACTCGAAAAACTAGAAAAATCGCATAACATACATGGGGTATTTTTGGATACCCCAGGTGTGAGGAATCAAAAAAAAAATTATTGACGTCACTAATTGGACCACCCTGTATATGCAAAACTCTCAGTGATAATTCACCTAACAGAGTCAAACCTTGAAAAATCAGCTGTGTGGCAAAAAACAGGGACATTAATTAAATGAGAAAATTGAGAGTTTCAACAGCTGCACAAAATATAACTCCAAATGAGAGAGAGAAAGCCTTTTGCGCGCATGTTCTATAAAACGGCGTGCTATCATTTTCCCCAAATGTCTGTAATTTTTGCATTTTTTGGCGAAAATGGTCTGAGTTGGACTCATGATGAGGGATCAAATGTCAAATTCGATTCTGTCCGGCCTCCAGCCGTTACCATGATAACTTGGAACAGAAAGAGCTTTCGTCTTCATTTTTTAACATTTTTATGGGTCAAAATGGTTTCGGAGCTATACCTGAATTTTCGAGAATATTTCCTCAAATCCCTCAGGAACTTATTCGATCGGATTGAACTACTTGCAAAGCTTTGTTTAAAACCTACATTTGGTAGATTGAAAATCATTTTTTGTCAGAAACTATTCATCAGATTTCATTCAAATTTTGCACAAACCTAGAAGTCAATATTTTATAGAATTTTATCGAATTTTGAATTTGTACAAGAAAATCTGTCAAATTTCGAGGTTCTTTGTCCTCGGCATCATTATTTTTTGAATCACTCAAAAAATACTGATTTGATCATTATGTAACTAGATGCGAATGCTAATGCACAATTTTCTGCAACATTTCGTGATGATCTTGTCGTTACAATAAAAAAAAACAAATTATTTTTTCTGCCATTCAAACGTGCGCCCAAAAGCTACTGACTTCACGTCAGTGAATTTCTAGAATTTTATTAAATATCCATCGTAAGCAAACAATTGGCTAGAACCTCATCACTCTGAAGGTGTTACTAAAAAACAAATTACTACGATTGTCCATTCTATATCGAAAACATCAAGAGAATTGTTATGAACCTTTGGCACAGACTATCACATAATATGTAGCACATGAACTGAACACAACTGACTCCATTGTTGCACTCATATCAAGAGCAAACTCTAAATTTCAAACATTCGAGTGATAAGTTCAATATTCTGAGCATATGAGTCATAGTTTGTTAATGTTACTGCTTTTATAAATGGACCTCATTTCAAGAAAGAACACTTTGTATGAAGTTATGAAAATAGTTCAGCAACTTTTTATAAATGTTTCTTCAGGGAACTGCAAATTCAATTATGGAACTTTAAGTCTAATTAGATTACTTTAGAATTTGAAGAATCATATTAGAATTTTCCAAGATCTTGGCTATACAGTATTTCAGTATTACTCAAAATTCATGGAAAAAATATCTTTTAAGAATTTTTTGTCCAGAAGATTTGAAAGGAATGACATTTAAACTTGATAGGGCGTATTTATGCATCACTATCATAGTGGTATTCCCAATGAGGCAAAATGAATGCGTTATAATCATGGTAACCGTTTTCTACAGTTTCAATCATAGACATAGAATGAAATTGAATCATTTATGCATCATATTCATAAGAGATTAGCACTAGTTTATGACCATGTATTAATTATTCTTGTGAAGAATAAAGAGAGCCTTGCTGTCTCAGTTTTAGAGCAGTGCTTCTCTGACCTAAAACCTTAAGGGTTACATAAAGGCAGCCTCGAAATCATCCATACTCGTAATTAAGACTTGTGGGTGTTGTTCAATCAAGCCATTTGAGAATACAGTGACATTTCCAAAAATCTGGTATAGGAGTTTAGTTGCACAATTTTCAATAATAGTCTTGGTATAGTCAGAGCCAATTTATGCAACACTGTCTTAGTCAAGAATATAGCATAATCAGGACCGATTTATGCATCACAGTCACCATCTTATTGATAATAATAGCATAGTCATAATAAGGTAGTGCTAATTTCTTATGTTCAAAACTATGATGCATAAATACTCACATTGAAATACACAGGTATAAGGTTGTTCCATAGCTTGAGATTGAGGATATGCTGCATAAATTGGGCCTCATAGGCAGTGATAATCTCTTTTTCATCACTACAATTCAAAATGTTACACAAAAGTTTCCACTGAAATGTACAGATTTTTGATGACTGTGATAAGGACTAGAAAGCATAAATGGAACGTAAAAATCATTTGTTATTAATAATTTTCTGTCATAAAACGACTCCAGTATCAAATAATTGATATGATCTCATTTCGCTACCTGGACTTGCTTTGACAAATGAACCATAATTGTATAGGTCAAATGAAACAACATTAACCTAGTATTTGTGTACACTTATTACTAACTTTGAAGAACCTATAGATGTATCAAAAAAGTATCATTGTAGGAAGGTAATAGCTTGCTTTAAAAGTAGTGAAGGAATAACCCTAAAGCCCTTCAAACTGTAATCTGAGAGTGTAATGTATCATATTGAAAAACGAGAACCTTAGTTTTCTCCATTTCAAATTCTTCTATGATTAGAACAGAAACTGAGCACAGGAAACCAATTACCTCTGAAAAATTCAGCAGAAATTCTCAACGAACCAAAAAATGTCCCTGGAATATTTAAATATCGGAAAAAATCTTGCTATTAAATATAGTAATATGTAGATGACAGATTTAGTGGTGGGGCGGGGTTAACTTACACTGTTTACATTCATGAACTACACACATAAACGTTTTACAGATCACAATTGCTGGTCAAAACACTGAAGTGCGACGAAATTCAACATCTCCAATCATTCTCCGATATTATAGGGAATTCATATATAAACCCACCTCTCATATTTGCGAACGAACTGAATGAAAATTCGAGGCACTGACAGATCTAATGGAGACGTCACCACACGACAGGCACTGGCTTCAAGTAGTCCAAATTTTAGGATAAATTCCTGTCACATTTCTAATCAGTAAACTTCATACCAAACAGTAGAGAACGATATCAAAACTGTTAATTTGATATTCTTTTGGAGAGAAGTCGGATATTTCATAAATATTTTCTGAAATACTTGCTCCTCACATCAGACACCGATTCTCGCATCACTCCCACTTAAATCGCACCACAGAATACAATTTTATAAAATCAGACTGCGAAGTGCGAGCTTTTCCAAGTTGATCATAGAATTCGGACAAATGATTTTTTAAATAAATTTAATTCAATATATTCTTTATATATAATTTCTTATATAAACCATGACATAGCAATGAAAATAAGGAAATAACTTGCAGGCTTGAATGATCTCCGGATGAACAGTTTTCGGTGGAAAGTTTCATCGCTCCAAATATACTAATTAGATTCGCAGTTTCTATAATTTTCCCGAAAGTTGGTTGATGATAATTGTTTTTTTTTTCGAAGAAAAATATCGCATTAAAAAATTACTAGATTTAATACCTGCATCCTGGAATATTCCACTAGATGGCGACAAAAATAAATACCCAAATAACACAAAAATATTTTTTTTTCAAAATACACGAATACTCGCTGGGCGAATCTTATCCATATAAAATAAAGCTGAATGTAATAGTACCGTTAACATATTCTTAACTATACTAATTGAATAAGGAACGCATTCGCCATTTCGCAACAAGGACCATCTAACCGCTAGGTCTTCTACAATGCTGTCTCTGTCATTTAGAAATAGGCGAATCTATCTCTAAGGAAATTATACGGCCTACCCTAGTATAAAACTGATTTCATCCACTATTGCTTCGAATAGAACACAATTTTTCATACTACAATGACATATGCAACACATGTTACATATCGATTGCCTCCATTAAGAGTATATAGATAGAGAGCAACTCCCTTGTAAAATTTATTTGTAGTGTGACAAATTATTTAACAATTTATATATATATATATATTAAAACTATCAATATATAGTTTCATCATTGTATAAAGTCTTTATACAAGGGAACCATTAGATTTATCATTTACAGTCATTTGAAGCAATTCTTACGCCATCTAGTTTTTTTCTACTAGTTCTTCAATGAAACCGTTTGAAGCGGTATCCTCGTGCTCGTATATTTCCATTGAACTCTATATGTAATATAGAGTTCTGTGCATAGTTCTGAGATTCGAAGCATTAAATACAGACCACTTTATCATTATTTAAGTCCTTGAACAATGACATTTTCTTATAAACCGTAAATAGATGCAAAATGTGACCACGATCAAAGGTAGTTCGTCATAGAGATTTCTGCATTTCGTATGTCTGTAACTCAAACAGAGACTCTGTCTCAAATATTTGAAGCTATTCCGACACTGGCGTATCTAGCCTCAGTTTTCAGGGGGTGGTGGGGTGGCGTGGCCCCTGGTATATATATATATAATTTGGTTCTGATTCATCTCTTGTGTTAAATATAGGAACTTGTTAAATAAACACTCTTGATTACCCAATAACAAGTTCCTATATATATATATATATATATATATATTGGCATATTTATATGTATAAATGTTTTAATGCTGTAATGCTGTGCAACGTGAAAAATACGCTATGGTAGTGCTAAAAATTTTTAATATTACAATATATATGATGAACCTATTAACATAGCGATTCATATTTTTTCTACGCTGTTGACTGAAACAATCTACAACACTTGCAGAGTCCACATTTACATCCAGATTATTCCATTTAGCAGATGATTAAATAAGTGTTTAACTTCGAGAACGAACAACTTCGAAAGCAAATCGAAAAGCCCAGCAAAACCGTAGATTGTTACTTCCATCAGAAGGGCTACTGTAGAAATGGCGACGATTGCAGTTTTCACTACGGCACCTTTAGGAATTCATGGAATCTGTTCTGGGACAGAACAGGCTTAAGGAGGTGGCGGTGGGACGAGTACGGCCCTGTCTGTTCTCCATACATCTGTGCGGCCTTCGCCTGGTGAACTTTCTGGATAAATTCTAGCAACCGTTAGAAGTTCCTCGAAGTAATAACGACGGGTGCGGAGCAGGAGAGGGAGTTATTCGAAGTCGGCGGAAAGTGATCAGTGAAAATAAATTGTGCACAAACTTTGATGTATTATGTTGTTGAGTTATTTGTTATTAGTTTAAATAAGTGTGAATATATATAGTTTAGTTATTCTGAACGTTTTGACAAATCAAGAAAACCTTAAAGTGTAATATCTTTCTAAAAAATATATTACGTGGTCGAAAACTACAGGTGGATTTTATCCATTCATAAATTCTAACTTACTGAGCTCCAACCTCCTAGATCCACAACTTTTTACCAAGATATGTATACCTGTCTTCTGAAAGACTACTTCTAGCATGCTTCGCACAACCCGCCAATTCAGTTGATCTAATCCACAACCAAGCTTGGGGACAGCTAATTTCCTGACCACAAACCATTGAAGGTCTTCTTTCAAGCCATGCAACGCTATCCACAAATTCTGGTAGGTGGGCTTCTGATAGTAATACTGCTTCGTGACTATGTGATAAATGAACCGACCCTCTGACTTTAATATCAGGTATTTTCCGATTCTGAGCTGTTGTCTCATCAGTTTCCCTTGAACTCTTAATCTATTACTGAATAATATTACTATTTCCCTACTCATCCTTAGATCGGCGGCTACACAATGAGCAAGAGAGTATTCATCACCCTGTTTTGACGCGTACGCAGAGCCAATCGGTTGAAATGAATGGCCTTCGGTTTTCCTATGGGGAGCTTACGTATCCGGCAAACTACATCATTTATCCTTTTCACAACTTCATACGGTCCTCCCCACTGTCTCTGCAGTTACGGTTACTTCTTCTTCTTTGCGGGTTATACAACCACACCAGATCTCCTGCGGTGAACCCTCCTTCAATGGCCTTCATGTCATAACGCATTTTCATCCCATCACTTGATTGCGCACCTTGTCATGAATGTAATCTAGCTTGCTTCTCAATTTGCTGACGTCGTCCTCCCCGGCTACATATTCTCCAGGGTTACAACCAAACTCAAGGTCACAAGGTAGTCTAATTTCTAGGCCGAACATTATATTGGCTGGGAGTTACCTTGGTAGATTCTTGAACCGACGATCTATATGCCATCGTGAACAGATGCAAATATTCATCCCAGTCACGCTGATGATCGGAGACTACTATGTCTAGATGTTTTTCCATGGTCCTATTAATTCGTTAGACCATGTCATCTGATTGGGGATGCAGATTTGTAGTTCTTGTCTTATTGATCCCCAATTCCCAGGCAACACAGAGAGGTTTAACAGATATCTCGGCGATATCTTTTCATTGAAAGTACTTTTGCCACTTCCCTAAGAAGTCACGGGGATGAGTGCTATATTTCTTCCAAATGTCCGCCACAGCGATATTCTCGAAGAACTCCTGACGATATCGCATGCAGACATTCTCAAACTTCCCACAATGGGAGGTCTGTGCGACATTCGCTCACACAGCCTCATGAGTTTAAAAATTCTCAAACTGTCCATTGCGAGGTTTCTGGGAGCACGACATGCGATATTTTCACGAAATGCCCCCAGCGAAAATTTCCGGTAGTACAGGATATATAATCATGTATATATTTCTGGAAATTTTCCTGTTGAGATTTTTGTGATCGCCTATGCGGACTTGCTATGTTGAAGTAGCAGAAAGCTCCTCTCTATACTAAGATAATAAATCAAAAGCCTCAAGGAATAAACTCAGGGCAAGGAGAATCACAGAGTTTTGAAATTAATGGAAGTGAATTATAGGTTTTCGGAAAAATATATCCATATCACTATGAAGGGTATATGGAAACAAAATATTGATTTGGAATCCCTGTCCGTATTTGAATGCGAAATGTGTTGATGATTTCTTGCGGCAAATCGTCGGATCTCATATTTGTGAGCATTCTGATGAATCTCATCAGAATTGTGGATTTTCTGTTTCTGCGAAGTTTACATATTCACGATTTCACGTGATTTTCAATCGCATTAAATTATACAAGTTTGACGTTGTCTAACCGATATTGGTGGTGAATTATTTCGACCCAGAAATATAATAATGTGACAAAAAGAGCTTTCTTCACGATGAATGAGGTCTGTCGTAATTGCATGTTACTTAATTAGGTTCGTATTGCTATCAACTAGTGTACTAGTTCATAACAAGTCTTTAGTATAGAACCATTGTGTGTAAGAGATCTTTACTATACATTCGCTAGACAGTTTTTACTTGTTAATACAAGTCTTCGACATGAATTTTCTCCTTCACCGAATTTATTAGAAAGCCATGATTTTGTACCACAATTTTTACCATAACCTTCCGGAACATCGTGTATCATGAAATCCAGTAACGAAATATGATAGAGCCAATATGAATTATGATTTAACTACTTTGTATGTTTGCCAATTATCCTATAAGTTTTCTAGGAAACCCTACAAAAGTTGTTTATTTGGTTCTTAGGAATCAAACCCATATATATATTATGCCTACCTATGAATAGTGGGTATAACGAAATGAAATTTTCTGCAGTTTCTCTCTGTTCAAACTACGCAAGAGGGATATCGAGACTTGGAAATTAATTGTTAGGTTGTTGATGCGCGAAAACTTGTACAAAGTTTCATGATGATTGTGTGATTAGAAAAATTTTCAAAGAACAGTAAATGTTTCTTCTCACAATTGACATATTTCAGGAAATAATGATTTAATTGAATTCAATCTTGTTGAAATGAAAGTTGAAATAAGGTTTCGGAGTTTAAACTTGTTCAATATTGAATTGAAATATATATTTCACATGAATCGTACTACTAAAAAAAAAAATTGAAGGTAGGTACTAATAACGAGATCCGAAAATCATAACTTGGAGACTCGATATTTGTAGGGCAGGGTTTTGACTCTATTGCGGCGCATGTCTTTATCAATGGGTGAAATCCGCACAATAGTTCTGTGGCAAGTGAATATCAAATATTTCATGGAATGATGAATTCGCGAAAGAAATCAGTTTTTTATACCGTCCTCTGAATAATTCAATATATAACCTTCATAATCTTCAATGCAAACTCTTTCGCGTTTAAATGTATTTTGATTTTCATCATTCTAGAATCTACTAGATTAGTATGACTTTTTCCTAATTGACATCATCATCAAACAGATCATCAACTCATCTAGTTATTAGCTCAAATTCCCGTATGGTATTATGAATTTTCAGCGCTAAACAGGCTAATACGAAAGTCGACTCTGATTGGCCTATTATTCACAAAATACAATTAAATCACAGGTCTGTGCTTGTATATAGTGATAATCCATATTCTGTGATATTGTTGAAAGCACCTAGTACGCACGCTTTCCGAACTGAGTTATAAAAAGATGATCTGGGTAAGAGATCCAAAGGTTTCCGAACTTAGGTAGATAATCCGATTAACTCGATCACTGATCGAGAAAGGACATAGAGGTTTCCGAACTAGGGTTAATAAGACGGGTCAGGTAAACGAACGCTCAGGGTTAGGAATCTTGTTAACTCCATCAAGTTTCCGAAACCGCCTACTGTTTTTGAATAACCCGCAATTTTATGATTTGATGCTGACTTTACACTTCGCACCAACAATTTCAGGTTGCGGATAAATTTTAATGTCGCGTGAAGTTAGAGAAAAGGTGTTGGAACAAATTCATAACATATTTGTTCTGATGTATACAATTTTTCATGCACCATCATCGTTTTCGAGTAATCCACAATTCTATGATTTGGTGCTGACTTCACGCTCCGCACCAACAATTTCAGGTTGCGGATTAATTTTGTTCCAATTTGTTAATCTGAAAAAAAAAGCGGTATCTCCAGTAGATTTTTTTTCATTAGCATTCATTACATTTAGTGCCAACTTCACACTCAACAGCAAAACTTCCTGGTTTCGACAAAATTTCGATGTCAATATTCGATAACCAAATATTGTTCCCCCAAAATTAATTCAACATCATTTTTGTTTTTCGAGTAATTCACTCTTGCTTTCAATGAAGCGTAAAGTTGGCGAAATGTGTTGACTTCAATCCATGAAAACCAATTCGTAATTGAGATTCCACCTTCCCATTGACAGTGCCCAGAGCGGCTCCTTCAAAATAATAGTATTTATGTCGTGTTTATAATTTTTGGATAAAAGGTATACGGTCGTAGGTAAATCGTATGTGACAAGAGTGCCGTTGCTTTTATTCAATAGAGAGCATGCCGACAAATATTTTTTCTTTATGAAAAATGAGCAGATTGAAAATCGGGTTGCTTAATGAACAATATCGAAACAATACAAACGATAAATAAAGCAAACTGTGACGGTTCAGAGTACAAATCTGACTCTCTCATCAGACAAACGAGAAAATTTGCATAATTATTTTCTATTGTTTTGTAAGACTTTTGTCAAATTGACATTTACAAGAAATCACAGCAACACAGGTCCACTTGGTTTGAAAGTTTTTCAATTCTACCTCGTATTTAAGTTAATTCAGCCAAATATGGTCCATTTCTACAGAACAATGAGCAAAAATTACTCTCTCCATCGAACAAAATGCAGGAGGACTCGTAATTTTTCTTTTCAAATTATCTGGTTCCGACATCAGTATTTTGTATTGTTATGTTTGTTTTGTATCTGTTATGTGATTCCCAATGGTCGAACATACATGGAGTGAAAACCTAAAAAATCCTACAAAATGAGCTTTAATTGATTATAGGTTTGGTTTTTATCTTGACTATAAAACGTCCTCAAATTTTGGTACTTACATGGACATTGGACAAGTACTAGGAAAAAATATGTTCATGTAGCAGAGTACTTAAAACGATAATTCCATATTGTTGATCGAGAGAATAAAAGCCTTAAGGAACTGGTTCAAGAAGATATTATCAACATTGTAATATGCTCTTGTATTACAGTAAAGACAACAGAGATTTAGAACATGGATTCACTTAAAAATATAACATGGACAAAACTGTGCATCATAAAATTATTCTATAAAACAACATACTTCTTGAAGAGGCATAACACAGCTCAAAGTCAGAAGATTCATGTATTGAAAAACTACAGACATTACAGATTGTCTTCAACAACTTAAGTATAAAATAATGGTTGAAATAAAATATTTCAATAACAAAACAATCCCACGACCAAAGTGAATAATGTCGAATGCAAATGCATACAGGTAGTTCAGAAATGTTTGAGCACATTGATCAGATTTAAATGGAAAATTATCTACTCGGGATATTTTATTGCAAATTTGAAAGATTCAACTGCGCAACAGAGGCGGAGTTTAATAGTTCCCATCTCTGCTTTTGTTTACGTTGTTCTGCCATCTGGTCTTTCAGATCCATTAGCTGCTGAGATAAATTAGTAACCAGCAGTTGTGTGGTTTCAAGTTGAGCTGTTAAGCTTCGGAGTTCAATCTGCTCACCATCACCTTCAACGGCTGCAAGCGACATTGCACGCAATCTTGGAAACCAATCAAGATTCGATGCCTTCACCATGGCATAAACGTAACTTTCAGGGCCAGTGAATTCGGTTGGATCTTTGACTTTAATAAGAACTATGAAGTACAAATAGTGCCACATGTTGTGCTCGCATTTGATATGCTCTTCAAAACTTACAGTCTTATTATCGAATGCAGATCTGTTCAAACCTAAAATTATTTTAACCAATGTGAAATTAATTCAATATAACGTGTATCAATGTTGTTTGAATGAAACGTTCATTTTTAGCGAAGATTGTCAGTTAGTCCAAAACCCGGTTTCATGTACCGATTCATCCACCGCGCATGTTCACCCGAAAATATGGATATGACTACTTAGGGTTTAAAATGCAGAAACTGGAACCCAAGTATGCTTCTTATTTAGCCCTAAATAACCAGCCCCAAACATAGTATCACGGAACCAGTTTATTGAATTCGTTTTGAATATTTTCCCGTGTCCAAGGCTTTCATTACATTTGAAGTTTTTAAATTTTTGTGATTGTACAATCTTTCTGTCAGCCTTCAACTGAGTTAAGAGCTTGGATTCATTGGGCGCCAAATAGTCAATAAAGCATGTGTAATCAGATCTGACAGATGCTAAATCAAACCCAATGTAGATTCTCTACTTTGGTTAAGGTTGCTGGTAAGCAGCTGTGATCCATTTGGATTATTATGAAGTGTGCACTGAATCGCCAATCTTTCTGGGGTGTGCAGGCCTATCAACACCGCAAGGAAATGATATGACTTTCCAATAATTGAAAAATATGTACAAATCTGATGAATGTCAGTAGGAGTTCTATGATTTTCAAATATGCGAGCGAAGAACATTCACAATAATTATTAATTCAGCTTTTGTTGCTAAGAAGCGGTGCTCTGTTTTTCTGGTTAAACTGATTCACTTACAATTAAGAAAAATATTATATAGAGCCTGGGCCGAAAATATTTTTCTCCTAGAGATCCATGAATTTCCTGTTCAGATATAACATTTTGTAACACTGGTTCACTCTCAAGTGCAGAAATTTCGAGTATTATCGTGAATTTTGAATATCGATTTTCAACATCAAATAAAATATTAATTGTGATAATTCTTCATTCGCAGTAAACCTATTGAACACAAAAATAAAACTTACCACAAATGAAGCAGGTGTTCTTCAAGATGAGTTCTTTCTGTTGCTTTTCAGATCTTAAATCAGCAAAAGTATCAATAATTACACCAAATATCAAGTTAAGTACAATGATTATCACCACAAAGAAGAAGAGTAAGTCATACACAACACGAGCAACAAAAAGTGGTTCCTGAAAAAAAATTATATTTTCATACATTGCTAAGAAGAAATAATTCATCCGCAAGCTTTCTCTATAGAGTTATTATAGTGAAAAGTTTTACCTCACTACTAGGTGCCCTCAAAATATCTCCAATACCACCTCCATTTCTTAGACCCTGGTTCAAGGTAGTCACAATACACATTATTAATGAATCACAAGCACGTTCTTTTTTTTCCTCTCCATCATCAATCTGCTTACAGTATCCACCCTCCTCAATATAATGGTGCCCAGTTCGTTTAGACATTGTTTCGCAATCTTCCTCTGCAGGTGAGAATTTCAGATAATCCTTTGTTCATTACCCGAACATGAACTTACCTGTCTTTTTATTAACACTAACAATAAAATCCTCTTTGAAGAACATGTAACCAATCAACGAAAACATGTACACCAAGATCATGGCTAGAACTGCTGTCAATATGATAGACCTGCCATTCCTTGTTACTGATCTTATGACATTCAATAGAGTTTCTTCCCTATATACTACGTCAAACAACTAAAAGAGAATCAATGTCAATTTTGAAAGTAATAGGCCCCATACCCTATGCAGTGTTTGACCGGTCTGATGAGCGATCTGCCGACAGTCTTATTTCTGTCCGGTCGGTGGAGCTCACATTATCGGTCAGCCGGCAGTCACCTGATTCAAGTACGACGAATAACGGAGGCCGATTCTTGAATCTCGATCAAAAATTGAAGAGTATGACAATTGTCATATGTTCTGAAGGTTTTTCATGAAAATTACTGCATTTTCGTTTAAAGGAAAAACCCCCATTGTCATATGTTTATGTCGATTTTCAAAGTTTTTTTGAGCATCTGCAAAATTTGTGAGAGTTCTATTCGCCATTTCGACTAAGCTTTCAAGCAAATATTCAAGAAATAAACTGAATGCAAGATATCGAGAAATTTCAAATCCGAATATAAACATAACCTTATCACCGTTTCCTCCGACTCAGCAACGAGTGGTACCGAGTATAGGAGATTTAACATACCATTGTCGAGTGACATTCGGTTCCATGCGCAGGTCTTGTCTACTTGTTGTTTATATTCAACTTAGAAAATCGACGCGAACATATGGCAACTGTCATACTCTTCAATTCTTGATCGAGATTCAACAATCGCAAAGTTGATAAATCGTTTGCAATAGTAGACCATGTTAAAATAATTCTAATGATTGGAAGATTGCGAAATATAAACTGTTCGAAATAAAATTCTGATTTTTTTCAATTTTTCTGATGTAACGATCGTCAAGAAACTTTGCTCGAGTTTGTGGATCATCACTTGCCAATTAGTTATTGAGAATTACCTTGACTGGCCCCAGCATTTTGGAGTTATTTCGGTGAGCACTATGATACTGAGGAAATCAGCACGAAATTTAACATATTTTTCCCCCCATTTTTCCGAAGTTATCTTTATATATTCATTCAAACTGAAACCCGAAACACTGCTGTTAAATAGGGATCTGAAGTTTTGTGTCAAATTTTTTCGCATGCTGATGAATAGTGTATGGGGCCATAACACATATATCTACATCAACCTATGAATAAGCTAAGCAGGTTCTCACCAGAACAGAATAGAAGAATGGATGCATAACTAGTCCCAGCATACAAAATACCAGATAAGCTAAGTGGTAAACAAGTTCTGCATCTGTGAGTATTTGCTGGTAAGTTTTAGTTAAGGTTCCATGGTTCCCCATGATACTGACTAGATGAATACCTTTGAGTAATATAGTTACTGCGCCCAATAGCCACAGGGTCGGCTCTGGACCTAAAGAAAATATCAGTCTCAAAATAGTTGATGCTACCAGCGTTCTTATTCCCATTTCTCTAGGTAGAGTTATGACAATCGTAGCCGACGCTAACATGGCAAGCCAAATTAATACAGAGATACTTGAACTGATATCTGAAACAGAATTTCACTCAGAAGACGCCGTTACTGGGTAAAGTGAAACTTACTGGGTAGAGTATACTCAAATGGATAGAAAAACGCGACTATCAAATTTATCAATACAGCACAATTGAAAAGTATATTACTCCATAATGACATGTAACTGCTCACCCAAAACAAGAGAGGTTGTGCTGAAATATTCAAATTAACAATGCTTCTTTTGTCTCGTATCAAACTTACCTCTCAATTTCTTCTGCCATTTCATTTCATTGAACATTGCCTCTGTTCTATCAAAAAAGTCTGCTACTTTTGAACCTTGGTCATCTCTTTCAGCTGTATTCAAAACTCTAATCTTAGTATCAGTGGTGATATATTCACAGATTTCAGGAATCGGGAATACAATTTGTTCCAAGGTACGGTCATGTCTTACAATTTCTATCTGAGCTGTGTGGGTAGCATAATACATAAGTGCTTTTTGCATTTTGAGATCTAGTGCGAAATCTGTAGGTTTAAGTAATGCGGCTAATTCCTTATTATGTTGTGCCAACTGATGACAAAGAATGTATATATTATGGCCAACTTCTTTCGGTGATACAGCATCATTTATTCCACTATCATCCAAATCATCATCATCCTCAGATGATTCTTGATGGAATGCCCGACATGCAACATCAACAAGCTGTCTAGGATTCATATTATAAAGTATTCTTTCTGCATTCTCACTGTCTCCTCTACTTTCCATTATAGCCAGCAAGAGTTTAGAAGCATTATTTTTCAATTCTAAAACCAAATCCATCCTGGTCTTTCCTAGAGGATTTATATCATTTAATATAAGAGCAGTTATGATATCCAAACCATTTGATTCATGTGTTGCTATACAATTTTGGTTTTCATGACATGGTCCTTGACAATATTCAGTTAATGTTTCAAGTGTTTGATTGATAAGCCCAACATTATTTTCGTTTATATAAAGTCCAAGAAGTCCTAATCCTCCTGTTGTAGAGCCACAAATACAATCGAGGAACATCAAGGTTTCACTAACCAAATTATAATTAGTTTTATTGTTTTGGTTTCGAAGGAGATTTTGCAAAGCAGGATTATGGTTCTCACAAAGAAGTTGTAAAAATCTGAGAATGGGTTGCATAATCAATATCTTATTAGAGAGCATGTTTTGTTCTTCTTTTTCCCTATTTTTCTCCAACTTCTCAGCAAGTAGTTCTTCGAATGCCGATGCTGAACCATGTGCTACTGTAGTGTCATCTCCAGCACCCATGCTTCGAATTTGGGCATAAGCTTGTGATGTAGTTTCTGCAGCCCTATGCAGTTCTTCTCTCAGTTCATCGCTTATTTGGATACCATTCATTTTTCCATTTTGTTTTTTGGATATCTTATCCATGTCTTTTCCATCTTGTTTGTCTTCATGTGCTTTTGCAGCTATATCTGAGGTATTGACTGTTACAGTCGATTTAATTTCTTGTTGAGCATCCTTCATTTTATCATAAAAAACCTGAGGAATATCGAGTTGTGAAAGATGAAATTCGTTTTTGCTAACATACCTTGAAGAATGATAAACTTAAATCTCCAGCAACTAATTTATTGAACATACTCCTCTGAATAATAGGATTTCCACCTTCTAGAAGAGCTATTCCTAGCTCTACAGCTTCACCAAATATCATCGGAGAACTAACAGAGTTTATAACTAATTCAACGACCAAATCTGAAGCACCTTCCCTGTCTAAATGGGTTTGAACTTCATGTAAAGTACGTCCTGCTCTACTCAACATTTTTGCTGAAGGAACCAAATAACATTATAAAAATTTTTACTCTAAATAGATTGTACAAACTGATGGGACAAGAATGTGATTAGATTATTCAAGTGTTTCTGCCAAGAAGCAGTAAAATTAATTACACTATTACATGTAATAAAAATCTCACCTCCTGGGCCATGCATAACAGCTGCGATTTGGTAGTTTCCTAAGGCAACAGTATCGTGTTTTTGAACAAATGCTTTACCAAAGTACCTTGCAAGTAAGCTATTCCTCAACACATCTCCCTACAAAAGATCATCATACCTAAGTTTCAAATTAACCAATACTGATAGTACTGTACCATCTCTTTTTCTTTATCCAGTTTTTCATTCTAAGCAGCAATAAAATAAAGAAATAAAGATATAAAAAGCTTGAATTAAACAGGGTACAAGAGCTATGATTTTTTTTTTCATATTTCATATCAATCTAAATGTTGATTTTAAAACATTTATACTTACCTTCTCACCATATTCAGGATCTATAGCCATCATCTCTCTCAAAGTCTTTAAAACTTTGACGCAGAGCTTCTCTTCTTTTTCTTCCAGAAGCTGTTCAGTGTGCTTGATGAGCCTAAAAATTTATTTGAGTAACAGTAATACTTATTCGTTAAAATTATAACTCATACCTTCTAATGAAGCCACCACTCTCACATTTCTTTCTAGAATCAGACTCAACTGGAAAAAGCAATTCTGGCCTATAAAGAACATCAACTAAAAGGGACAATTCTGACTGTACTAATGGTTTCAATTGATCTTCTAAGAGAGATACGATATCCTGTAGACCTTCAATTATACTCCTATCTAACTTCATCAACTGAAAATTAATAAAAATTTTAGGAAAGCACTGCCACAAAGTCAGCACCTTTTGCGCGCATGTTCAATTCGTTTGTAAAGCGGCCACCTATCCATGTATTGACCCCACCAAAAGCATCTCTACTCAATGCTAAGAAAGATTTGGCTCCTATAATTTTTCAATCAAGTACTAGATTTCAATAGTTCGAATCCATCTGTATTTTCGGAAATATTGGACATACAAGATTTTATTGTCCAAATATTTCCAAAAATATCGAATTGAAATTTATTATATACACATTGCTTGAAAAATAAAAGCATAAAGGTTCATGCAGAATTTCGTGAGGTCCGATTTTTTCATATTTTCTACCGATATAATCCTCACGAAATTTTACACAAGAGTGCGCGTCAGTATTCTTCAACTAACAACGGAATTTGAATCTATTCGCTTCGTTATATTTTGGGATATTTAGGAAATGACCTTCAAATTTCCAATAGCCACAAAATTGATATATTTTTTCCC
The DNA here is from genome assembly GCA_958510865.1 of Myrrha octodecimguttata. Taxonomy (NCBI): domain Eukaryota; kingdom Metazoa; phylum Arthropoda; class Insecta; order Coleoptera; family Coccinellidae; genus Myrrha; species Myrrha octodecimguttata. Next base: position 17,581,777 of record OY294065.1, on the reverse strand, counting down.
CCAAGACATCCGAACAAAATATTGGATCAAACTGTTCTTCATTATCAACTTGAAGGTATGTGACAAATTTCATCGAACTCTGATGAATACTTTCCGAGATAAACTGTTTCCATCAAAGACTTGGGAATTTTTCGAAATAATTTTTAAAGGATACGATCGTCACGGAATGTTGCAGTTGCGCGTCGGTATTCTACTTATTACTTAAAATTCAAATAGTCACTAAATTTGACATATTTCTTTCCAATATCTCCGGGAATACATATCGGATCAGATTTGAATAATTTTTTTGAAATATTGATTTTGAGTTCTGTGCCAAATATATATATATATATTTGTAGAGTAGGTTTCGATCTTAATTACAAAGGCCGAATTCATGAACGGGTAAAATTTACCCAATGATTCCGCAGATATACCCATTCAAAATTTTATATTCCCAATATTTCCAAAAACACAGATAAGATCGAATTGAAATCCAGTTCTTGATTAAAAAATCTAGAAAAGCACTGACGTGAGGTCAGGAACTTTTTCGCGCTTGTTCACAATCGAAGCCATTTCCTCAAACAAATGTCTTGAGGAAATGGAAAATGCAAAATGCATGACTCTTCACGCCGTCATTTTTAAACCAAGTGCAGAATTTTGATTCGAACACATATGCATTATTGGTAATACTGGAAAAATACAATTTCGAATGGATATATCTTAGAAATCATTGGGGGGATTTCAAGTTTTCACGACATCGACCTTCCTAATTAACCCCAAACCTGCTATAAAAATATCGAGAGTCGTTTTTTCAGATATGATTGTGGTTGAGGTCAGCCTAAATGCCAACCGTAAAATGAGAATCCATTCAGAGACTTGATATTCTTTAACCGGTGCAATTACGAAAGCCGAATTCGAGAATTAGTGAAATCATCCAATGATTCCGCATATAGGCCAACGCTCACTTATCGGCAACAGCCCGGACTACGGCAAAACGGAAAGTATTTCCCTACTAATTTGCCGTGTTCCGTAGCGGTCAAGTGCGCGTTGTCCCATTATAGAAAGAATATAATTCCGGTGTGCCGTGGGCTGGGCTGTTGCCGATAAATGAGCGTTGGCCTTAAATATCCATTCGATATTTCATTATTTTAGTATTTTTTGGGTTACTCTGCAAGTAACAACAATAACGAGGAAAAAACCATGAAATTTGACATATCCAATATCTCCGAAGATGAATATGGGTTCAACCTGAACTTTGAAACACTGTTGTAAAGTACTAACTCTAGGTTTTTGCGATTTACTTGAAATCTGATGAATAGTTCCCGGTAAAAATATTTTTCAAAAAAAATTTCCAAAATTTTCGAATACGTTTCAACAATTTTCTACCCCCTATATCTATACGATCCTCACGAAATTTTTGCATTTAGTCTTGCGTTGGTATTCTCCAACTTACTCCATAGTTTAAATCTGATCGCGTCTTTTGTTCTTGAGATATTGAGGAAATATTCTCAAAATTTCAAATAACAACGAAATTTGACATAATTTTTCCTGATATCCCCGGAAATAAATATCACATCAAATTGAAATTTGGAGAACGTGTTGAAGAAGACTAACTTCAAGGTCTGTGCAGAGATTCATCGAATATTTTTCTTCGATAAAGATACGGATAATTTTAAAAAAACCATTCATAAGCATTTTCAAACTAATAACCAAGTTTTATCATGACTGAATCAGTATCTTCTGAGTTATTCCGGGAAAATACGATACCGAGGAAAAATGCACGAAATTTGACAGATTTTTTCCCAATATCTCCGAGAATTATAACCGTATCGGACTGAAATTTGGTACACTGCTCTGAAAATATGGAGTTCAAGGTATGGGCGAATTTTTTTTCGAATATGAAAAATAGTTTCTGAAGATTTTTTTTTAAATTTAGTAACAATACGATCTCACGAAAATTTTGCAGAAACTTGCACGTCGTTATGATTCAAGTAACTGCTGAGTTTCAATTAGATAAATAACTTCAAAATTTCAAATGGTTTCAACTCCAAAACTGAGCGGCCGATTCGGCCCATTAATGAACTTAACCGCGGCATTCTAATGCGTGACCTACCCTGAAAGTTTCAAGCCGTTAACTTAATCCGTTCGACAGATCTATTCTTCTGGGAATCATGAATTGAATATTCATTGAATAATTATTCGAATAATTTGGTTTTGCATTATTCACGTATTCATGAATATTCACTGAATAGTTGAATAATAAATTAATAGTGTTTGTTCATGAATACTCTATGAATACTTTTAATTCATGAATAGTTGACTATTCAATGAATAGTTGACTATTCACTGAATAGTTTTTATTCATGAATGGTAGAATATTTATTGAAAATTTGAATAGATGAATATTTACTGAATAGTTGGATGTGCATGTATCCATGAATATTGGTACTATTCATAAATATTAATTTATTCAGAACTGCTGATTAGTAGTTAGTAGAGTTATCAATCATTCGTAAAATTACAATTTAAAGTTTGAAAAATCATTCAACTGATTATTCAGGAACAAGTTCATGTGATTCACTACGAACAAATTCTTTAATATTTCTTATTATGTAATGTATATTTCGTTACTGAGTGGTTCATTATTTTTAATCAATTTTCATCTCAAATTAGCTCCTATTATTATCAGATCACCAGACGTAAATCCCATGGACTATTTTCGTTTGGACTAATGTGAAACAACTTGTTCAATACAATATCGAATTTGATAAACTTAATTATTTCGTTTTTATTATTTGTACCTCGGCATATAATATATTGTATCATGTGTTGAGTTCAGATGTCTGATAATTAATGATTGTTCGAAAGTGCATTAACAAAATGTAAACATTACATAATACGAATAGCAAAGAATTTATTCGGAGTAGATCACACTTTTATTGGTAAATTTTACGAATGATGGATTGATTACTCTACTAACTACTCATCAGCAGTCCTGAATAAATTAATATTTATGAATAGTAACGAATACTCATGGATACATGAATATCCAACTATTCTCTGAATACTTATCCATTTAATTATTCGTTGAATATTCTCCTATTCATGAACGAAAACCATTCACTGAATGATCAACTATTCATTGAATATTCATGAATAAAAAGTATTCAATGAATAATTCATGTGTTTGAATGAATTATTCGAATACAAAAAAGCGAAGAAGTCCCAGCCCTACACTGAATTCGTCATCAGTGCGTCCAATCCAGTCGTTTGAGACCAATTTCGGAAAAAAAATCGAGAATCACTGTCATTTGGAGAAAACTATAGCACACTGTTTCCGTAGAACATGCGAGCAAAAAAATTAAAAATTTGAAAATTTTTTGGAATCTCTTTTTGAGTTTTGTCCCGAGCGTAACGAACTTGATGCGTAACCTACCCTGAGAGTTTCAAGTCGCTAACTACTTGCTTTTGAATGTCATCGTGGCAACGACCGGTTGAAGTGAATTTAGTTTGACATCGGATTTTTTATCAGTGGATCCAACTTAATAGGTAAAGACTATTTTCGACAAATAATTCGAAAATTACAGACATTCGAGTAAAATGATAGCACGCCTTTCCCCAGAACATGCGCGCAAAAAAAGAATTCAATTCAAATTCGGATAGATTATATATGTTCAAATAAACAATAATTTTACCTGAGATTGAGATCGTTCTATCTTAGGAGTTTTGGAAGCTTGCAACCATTTGCTGGTCTGCCGTGTTAATAACGTTGCTTTATTGAACATGGCAGCAACCTGACTTTCTAAATCTAACGGTATAGCAATTCCTCGATTTTTAGCTGGAATAATTATCCGATATGACTGAGAAATTATGTGTGAAATGAAATGTACTAACCAACATCTGACAAAGTCCTTATACAATTTTCCACATTGAAACGCTGAGCAGGGGACAACCATGAACACTGAGAAACTCTGAACGCTGACTGTAGTAATTGTACAAAAATTGGTTGTCTCGTCTAAAATTGCATGTTTAGTATGAATCAGATCATATATTAAATCCAATAACACTATTTCAGTTATAATGTTATCACAAATCATTTTATACCAACAAAGCACACATTTGGGACTCAGAACTCCCAGCTCCCATGTTTTTGTTGCCCACAATGAATTGAAGAAGAATTTTAAGCCCTTAACCCTTAATGCTAAAATTATTTGCAGATATAGAAGAAAATATATTTCTAAAATTAAAAATTGCGTGAAGACATGGCATGCGAGGCAAGTTTCTCAAGAAGTTCGTTTAAAACCTCCGCCTGAAATATAGATGGTGGTTGTAGTTTAAAAGGACCACAATACTAAACAATACACATTTCACAGAGTTCAAATTTGCCAACAGCACATATATCAAAACAAAATTTGGTTATGGTTAAGTGATGGGAGATTTCAATATAGATCTACTCAGAGTGTCTGCCTTGAAGGAAATTTTTGTCAACCTGATGACGGAATTCGATTTGACCCCATGCTTTCATGAACCATCTAGAGGGAAATCCTGTTTAGATAATATATTCGCGAATGAGGAAGATTACTCTGCTGTGACTTTTGAACCACATATTGCGGATCATAGGGCTCAACTACTAACTCTCCCAGCCTTGAGGAGAAGAGCGCTGGTTCGAGAAATGAAAACTATCAGACAGATAAACAACAAAACAATCAAATTGCTTGCCACTAAGCTGGAGTTGCTGGATTGGAATAGAGTTCTTGTAGGAGGAAGCGCTGAAGCTAATTTTGACAAGCTGTTTGAGGTCATCAACTCAGAGTTCCTCAAAGCTTGCCCAATAAAGAAGATAGATCCGAGAAAAAAGGTAAAAATTGAATGGTACGGTGATAAACTGAAATCTATGAGACAACATCTGGATTTAGTAGAGACTGTGATGAGATCCGGAAGGTCCGTGGATGTGTTGAACTATTACAAGGTTGTAAAAAGAGAGTATAGAGCTGAAATAACCAGGAGCAGAGAACAAGCCATCAACAGTTTCATAAGTAACAGTGATAACGGACAGAAGGCGATTTGGCAAGTAATAAATTCGGAAACTTCGAAACGGAAAACGACCACAGAGAAAACAACTTTAACAGCAGATGAACTGAATGAGTTTTTCACAAATGTTGGTAGGAAGTTGTCTGAGAACATAGGTTCTACTAAACATGAACCCCAAGATTTTCTCAGAAGGCAACCGAGCGTGGGCAATTCCTTTTGGCTTTATGACACTACCGAAACAGAACTGCTAAATATTGGAAAATTGATGAAAGGTAAGGACTCCAGAGATATATATGATCACAGTACCCGCATGTTCAGGGGGATTTTGCCTGCGATTGTTGCACCTTTAGCCAAGGTAATAAATGGATGCTTCAATGAGGGAGTGTTTCCTGAAAGTATGAAGGTGGCCAAGGTTATACCTCTATTCAAGAAAGGTAATAAAGATGACGCTAGGAACTTCAGGCCCATTTCGATTTTGCCAGCTCTGTCGAAGTTTCTAGATGTGCTGCTTAAGAACAGACTCGTAGAGTATTTTGAAAAGTACCAGCTCTTTTCACCAAGTCAGCACGGATATAGGAGGGGAAAATCGACGATAAGTGCGATGATAAGCTTTTTGGAGCGCATTCTGGAAGGTCTAAACGAGAAAAAGAGCACACAAATTACTTGCGTGGACCTCAGCAAGGCCTTCGACTGCGTCTGCCATCGAATATTGTTGACTAAGCTTGAGCATTATGGCATAAGAGGATTACCCCTCAAAATTTTCGAATCATATCTGAAGAACCGTTGCCAGTTAGTCAAGGTGAATGAGAAGTGGTCGGAGAAGATGAAGATCCATTGTGGTGTGCCGCAAGGCTCGGTGTTGGGGCCAATTTTGTTCCTCATTTATATAAACGATTTGCCTCTTAGTGTTCCCTGTGCCTTGGTTGCAAATTTTGCTGACGACACTTCGTTTATCAGTCAGGCTGAAAATGAGAGCTTGGTGAGTGAGCGGGCTGGAGTGGCTCCGGGGGCTGCTGCTGAGTGGTTTGGGACAAATGGGCTTGTGCTGAATGGGGATAAGACACACACACTAACTTTTTCCTCCGCAGTGCGTGGGAAGGCGCGTTCGATGGTATTCTTGGGTGTAACCTTTCAACAAGATCTGAAATGGAACGAACATATCGAAGCACTGAACAGGAGGCTGTCGAGGGCCATTTACACCGTACATAGGATGATGCAGATTGGAAATAAGGAAACGGCATTGGCTGCTTACTATGCCAACTTTCATAGTCGAGTCACCTATGCGATTATAATTTGGGGAAACAGTCCACATCTTGAAAGGGTACTCGTATTGCAGAAGAAGTGTGTGCGACAGTAACAGAAGAGAAAGCTGTAGGGGACTCTTCAAGAGGTTGAGAATGCTGACTGTCCCTGCTCTGTATATACTTGCATGTGTTCTCTATGTGTACGATAACAAGAACAGCTTCAAGCACAATGGATTTTTTCATGATTATGATACCAGGAGGAGAAATGAACTTTCCATAGCACCCAGCCGAATAAAGTTATGTCAGCTTGGAACTAATCATGTTTGTGTCAAATTGTTCAACAGATTGCCCAAAGATATTAAGTCTATTGGTGTGCGCCCTCAATTCAGGAGGATGGTGATTGGCCTGTTGCTGGAAAGAACTATTTACACGGTGGAGTAATTTCTGAATGGGCCGCATCCTTAATGTTCAGCTTTTGTTCGAGTTGTCTGTTCGTTTTTTCTCTTTTTAATTGACGTTGTTATACATTTTATTAATGTTTTATGAAATAAATCTATCTATCTAAAATACTACCATGTAATCAGAGTTCAGTCCACCCGATATCAAACCTTCGCATAGTCAATTGCCAAATATAAGTATATTTTCAGTCGATCGAACCTTACATTATACTTCATTTGAGAAACTTGCCGTGGAAAATCTAATTCTATCTATATTTCACTGTCAAGAATTAATGACTGACTTTTTCAATAATTGTAGAAATAATTTTTAGTGGAAATATAAGAATGTGTTTAGTACTTACATTAGCTGTTACTGGAGGGCAATGTTTAAGAGGTTCTATAACTGTAAATGGATCAAAATCTTCGATGTTTTCTATGGTCAAGTCACTCCAATAAATCTTTGCCTCATGCAGGTGTTTCTATGTTCCCAACATGATTAGTGGTGATTATCATATTGATAGTTTACATTTGTGAAAAATTATATACAGTAGCAGTAATACTGACTATGCTTCTGTTAGTTGTGAAACCATTTGAAAGTATGGTGTCGTATATGATAATTCTCATTGTGGCTCTTAAAAAGTGAAATTTGGTTTTCATTATCAAAAAGGAGTCTTTGTCCAATTATTCAAATATGGATTGACAATTGATGAGACTCATATTCTCTTATTTTTTCAACAATTATACTTTCCCAATAACATGCAAAAAAATGGTGAATTCAATACTTTAGGAGAAAACGATAGCAAATTAATGTATACCGAATCAAAAGGTGGAGATACATGTATATCACTCTACAATAGTTAGAACCATCCTGAAGTTATAGACATTTTTTTTTCTCAACGATAAACAGTTCTGTGAGTATCTAGTTGTAATAGTAGAACCATTAGGCGATTAGGTACACCAATGCATGCGTTGAAAATGTGACTTATTCAGGACTTATGGAGCAAACTCACAGGTAATGGATTAATTTCAAAGTATATTTCCTTTACGAATGTTATCACTATATCTCTATCGATAATTTTTGAGGAAATTATGTTTTCACGAAAAAAATTTCATAACACTGTAATTTCTTGAATAACAGCATCGCTTCGATTATTTGAGTCTTCTGTTTTGCAGTTACCTATTCAATTAATTTACAGCTTTGAAGCGACAAAATAATACATGCAGAGATAATTCTCATTTTCGTAAGTATCGGAAGTCCTGAATTTCTTCGATTTTTATTATGCATTGATTTCAAATTCATCCACATTTATGTATAGATATATCATATTCAACACCAAGACGTGAGAATCACGTAGCCTAATAGTACTACAAAATGTCAGAGTGAACAAAACAAAAAAAGTAAGCAATATACGTTCCGATACCTGTATTTACAAATTAAACATGAAAAACTATCAATATTAATAGGTTAGGGTAATACATCTAAAGCTAGCAAGCAAAATCATCCATCTTAAGAAGTTCAGAAAATTACCTGAACGGTTGTACTCTGGTCAGAAAATGGAGAACTGAAGAACGTAGAAATAATATTCATAACACAGTTGGTTACATAGTTTTCGAGTGCTTTATCAGGATGCTTTCTATCAGTTGGACCTGTTGCAATATCAGCCATATCAACCAAGAATGACTTTTCGAATAAAGTCCACATATGGCTGGAAGTATAAATTTCTTTCATTTCAACTTCAGTATCAATGTAACAGTGATTCAAAAACCCTACGTATGCCTCTTTAACTTCTGGGATACAATCTGGATGGATCACTATAGAAACAATATCGTCTAATGGCAGCAAACTATGGCACTTTATTTCAGTATAAACATTTTTTCCCATTGTACAACAAGCAAGCAGTTTCACCAGCTCCACATGATATTTTAAAGGGCTCCCCTCATCCATGCAATGTCTTTCAGATCGCATCATCTCAATAAAATGACTAAATGATGCTTTATCATTATAAAATACTAAAACATCCTCTCCAGCATTGACTAACTGAAAAGTAGTAAAGTTTATAATTGTACGTTTTTCAAGATGATAAAATTATATACCTCTTGCATAACCATATCTTGGCATTTTCTTATGAATTGATTCTCAGCTTTTACTACCGTCTGAAGAAACTTCAAATATTGCACATGTCTTTCATGAGTTTCGATACAATGTACAAAATGTTGTATGACCTTTTCGTTAACTTCATTGCATAGTGTTGAATTGTCTTGAAATATGGCACATACAGTTTGAGCTTCCCGTATCTAAACGAATGAGAAATAACATTCGAGTTAGAAAATTGATCGGAAATTTGATGAAACCTACTTACACCAGGGTTTAGGAATAAATCTAAATGTTTATACAATAGAACTTGGTTCTGTTGATTGCCCAGGCAAAAATTCTGTAGAAACTCATGAGCAAGTCTCATAAGTTCATTCATACGGACATCCTCCTCTTCATCATATGGTATCTGTAGTAAATCTAAAACAACTGTGTGCACTCCAACATTACGCAATAGTCTCTGCTCATGTTTTCGTGGTTTAACCAAGCCACTTGGTGATGTTTGAATACACAGTTTATTCATACGTATTAAAATCTGCTGAATCTTTTTATATTCATCAGCTTGTTCTTGTTGCAATGGAGGACCAACATCCAAATTTATTGCAGATCCTTTTTTCTCTAATATGGAGCGACTTGATGACGATTTAACAAGTGTCTCTTCGTCATCGTCTTTATTTTTCTTGATTGTTGAAGGATGATCATCGATACTTTTCGATTTATATACCCACAGCTCAGACTTTTCAACTGATTGTCTTAATACATCTAAATCAGACTTTATTTGCTTATATGACTCAACATCACTATCTGATACCAATAACTGAACCTGAGGAAGTTTTAAGTCATTAAAAAGGACTGAAATTGTAGAATGTGAAATCAGTCAAGATAACTACAAGAACACTCACCTGTTTGAATGCTTGTAGAACTTCTTGTCTCTGACTGAAATGTCTAAATAATAGGTGCAGTGCACCAGAAACTAAGGACGGGTAATCATGCATGACCAAATGAAGTAAAACCCTAAGAAATGTTCTACCACCATGACCATCGAGATCCAAAACAGCACATTCTTCGCTACTACCAAAAATTCCCTCTGCTTGACTACCAATCGATTCGAGATCTATATTCTTGTGCATATTGAGTGAGTCCCCAATATTATTTTTTCCGCTTTCATCGAATTCTTGCTTGAATATGCTAAGCAAACAGCTTATTCGATAGTCTAGACGAACATCCAATATAAACTGTAAGTATAGGTGATATACACTCATAAATATTATTTCAATTACCTTTATACTCACTTCCAGAATTTCTATTATTTTCAGTTTGGTATCCATCACCAACGGATATTCCTTAAGAGAAGTTTTGTTTTGACTTGAATTTGTATTCACAACAGATCTTCCAACTGGACCCAATGCGAGTGAGGTCATCGCAGCTCCCATATCTCCAATTGTACGTAAAACTCCTCCTTCTGCTACTCCACGAAAATGTGTGTAAGACATTGATAAACTCGAAAGCATAACGAAATGTATCACAGCATAATGTATGATTGAAAAATAATTGAGATGAAAATTCTGGAGTATATCAGAGATATATCCTGATTGAGTATTAAAATTCAAGTTATATTCAAGTATCAATAGAGAATTATACGAAATATAAGTGATATTCATTGCAATTTAAGGAAATACAATCATTTTCTTACACATTTTGTCAATTTTTCATATAGGACATATTTTCATTCCATCTGATATTTATGATCAGTGTTCACCTACCCTTTGAACTCAGGTAAAAATAAGGCTTTCAATTATATGAGAAAATTCTGAACTATTTGATTCATTGAGGAAATATAATAAAAAACAAAACCATGCTGTTACATGCAATCAAACTTTGAATTACATCTACTCACAGAAAGTATCTTAACCAAGTCAGCTAGACGAAATAGTTTTCTGAAGTAATTTATTCTAATTCTGCTAAATTCTACTACTTAACAACTACAGATACGATCTCCCCAATCAAATTTTGCTATTACAACTTTTTTTCTTTCAATAATTATAGGTATATTGTTGCATAGTATTCAATCACATTTAAGTTGAATCCAATGCACACAATCCAATATTTCATTAAATGTGTTCTCATGATAAGGAAGAGGTAATTTAAAAAATTGATAGAGCCGCGTCCAGACGCGTGTAGTTCGTAGACCGAATCCCCCAATTAGCTTTCAGGGTAAGTTTATTGGTACTAACATTGAGTATTCAACTAGTTGAATATTCAATGGTTCTAGGCATCGCTCGTTCTGCTCCTGACTGCAGGACAAAGTGATTCGGCGTGCCATCCTCACTAATCGCCGAATTATTTATCACATTACCGAAAATAATCAATGTATATACCTTACACCAACAACAACTACAGAAATCGAAGAACTAGCAAAACGTTTAAAAAATAAGCACACTTTTGGCCAGGACGAAATACCTGCATCCATCACAAAATCCAGTATTAAAGACATCAACGAAGTCCTCTGTTACATCATCAACAATTCACTAAAATATGGAATATTTCCCGAACAACTGAAAATAGCAGTTATCAAGCCAATTTACAAAAAAGGAGATCCGAGCAATATGGAAAGCTACAGACCCATAAGCCTACTTCAAAGTTTCTCCAAAATATTTGAATTGGTGATGTACTCCAGATTGATGGAATTTTTCTTAAACAGTGGTATCTTAAGTGCAAACCAACACGGCTATCTAAAGGGCAAATCAACCGCTACAGCTCTTTTCACCTTCGTTCAAGCTATTATCGACCAACTTGAGAACGGAAATTATGCACTGGGAATGCTACTAGATCTGTCAAAGGCATACGATTGCTTGAATATCAACATTCTGCTGAAAAAGCTTTGGATATACGGCATAAGAGGAAGAGCTTTCACATGGCTGCAAACCTATTTAATAGGAAGGAAACAGTGTGTGACAATTGAAAAGGACGAAATGAAAGGATTCTCACAACTAGAGATTAACCAATTGGGAATACAACAAGGAGGCATATTGGGTCCTCTCTTATTTATAGTGTATGTCAATGATTTGGGGAATTGTTTTCTAGAACAAGATACGGAAGAACAAAGAAACCAAGACATCAACGTAAAAGACCAAGTGATCTCCACTCCAGTTGATATTGTTGAACCTCTGTTAACGCAATATTGCGATGACACAAACTTGCTAGTATGGGGCAACACAGTCGAAGATACCATAACAAGAGGAAGCTGGCAGTTCAACAAGATTGAAAAATGGTTCACCACAAATCAGCTTATTCTGAATGAGGAAAAGACATCAACAATACTCTTTAGGACAAAACAAGCTAAAGCCCAGATACCAGAGGAAATCACGCTAGGAAACACTATCCAACCACTAGAAACATCAGCCAGATTTCTGGGAGTGCATCTCGATGAGTTTCTTGACTGGAAGGAACACATTGGAAACATAACCAAAAAGTTAAACTCAACCACATATGCCCTCAGAAGTATATCCATCCTAATGAATGAGGCCACGCTGAGGACATTCTATTATGCTTGCTTTGAAGCCATTGCAAGATATGGAATCATGTTCTGGGGTTCCTGTTCGGACATTCAAAATATTTTTGTTGCTCAGAAACGAGCCATAAGAAGCATCACAAGAATGAATACAAGAGAAAGTTGTAGAGGAGTATTCAGGAGACTGGGAATAGTCACAATATATGCACTCTACATATATGAATGCTTGATGTTCTTGTCTCGTAACCCAAACTATTTCCAAACTGAAAGACACCACAGCTATCAAACAAGATCCAATGAAATAACATACCCAATACATAAACTTGCACTTACGGAGAAGGGAGCTCATTATAGATGCATCAAATTTTTTAATAAATTGCCAAGCAGATTGCAAAACCTAAGAGCACAAAAAACCTTCAAAAGAGAAGTCAGAAAATACCTGATCCACTTAGAACCCTACACTATAAAGGAATTTCTCGACAATAAATGAGATATGATTTTTTTTAGAACGCTATTTCTTTTAGTTGTTGTTCTCATTTTGAGAATGTAACTCATTCAGAAATAAAGGAGTATTATTATTATTATTATTATTCACTGTTCGGATTACACACATCTGGACCCGGCTTAATATATCCAGATTAACATTGCTTGACCTCATATATCTATTGAATAAATAAATTGTTAATCTGAGTAACATTAAGTCTTGTTGTTAAGTAAGATTGATTGTGCTGTAAGAGACACGAGAAATGATATATAAGATCAATGCATAAGAATTGAAAACATTGAATGCATTCCGATTATAAACAAACAATTGGGCTACTTGAACTTTCTTATTAACAATGTAATAAATGGACGTTAATTTGAACAGAAAAGCATAACAACTTTCATATCAAATTTCAAAAATGTACCTCTTGTTCCCAATATTTGGTAGTCAGCTGCTACTTAAACATATAAGGCATGGTATAATTTTTCTTTTATCATTGGAAGTATGAAGACTTACATTCGATATCGCCTCGTGGCAACCTTCCATCATTGTAATCATTTTCTGACACACAATCCAAAATACTGAGCAAAGTTTTCGTTAATCTAAGCAAGTCAGAAAAACTATAGAAACCAAAATAGATTAATTCTCTAGCCAGTTTTACTACCTGAAATCTTCAACTGTAGCAAACAAAATCATTTATTCTACCTGGAAACAACGTACCTCAAACGTCAATTTATTTTGCTCTTGATCCGAGAATGACCACATTTTTGCAACAACATTACACAAGTAATCTTCAACAAATGAGATGGTTCCATCAAATCTAGATCTAACTGCTTCCTTATTCGGGTCAGGTGTTTTATTAGTATCATAACTGAAATATTTAGGTTACTGTAGTACAGTATGCTAAATATTAAATGAATTAGCTTATGATGTGGATAGAAGTTCATAACGTTCAATTTCTGGTACACTGTTATTCCACACATTAACACCAAACAGCATTTCTGCTTTAAGCATTTTGTGAAGAACCTTGCGACATCACGTAATGGAATGGGATTTTACATTAGATTTAATTCATTATTATTTTAGGTTTTATGCAGTTACTCATATGCGCCATCTTGTCATTGACATCTACAGGTCATATACAGAGTGTAACAGCCAAATGGAATAAATTCCATAACGAATAAATGAGGGGGTGTTAGGAAAAACGCTCGGACACGTCGATTTGTAATTTTAAATGCGCATAGTTTTCAAGAAAATAAAATTATATAGGGTGTTCCATGCGACCGTGGCCAATACCAACTTTCTTATTTCAAATGTAACCCCCTGAATATTATTTATTTTTTGGATTCTTCAGAAAATTCTAGACATAATTCATGTACAATGTCCTATATATATCTTCAACTTTTTCGGAAATATTAAGTGTTTTCAGAAATGTTGAGTAACGTTAGAAGACAATTCTACACCAGATTAGCATGTTGCCCAGACGTTCGCGGCGAGCATTTTGAACATTTTCTACATTGACATTAATGTTTTTTTTTGTTTTTTTTTTTAATTATTAAGAAATAATCAGTATTACTTATTAGGTTTTAAGTGTAATGTACCGAATTTGTGAAATAAAATAATTTTTATTTGAAACGTTGATTTTTGCACTAAATCTGAAAACACTTAATATTTCCGAAATAGTTAAAGATAGGTATAGGACATTGTGCATGAGTTGTGTCTAGAATTCTCTGAAGAATCCAAAAAATAAATAATATACAGGGGGTTGCGTTTGAAATAAAAAAGTTGGTATAGGCCACGGTCACATGGAACACCCTATATAATATTATTTTCTTGAAAAATATGCGCATTTAAAATTACAAATCGACGTGTCCGAGCGTTTTTCTCAACACGCCCTCATTTATTCGTTATCGAATTTATTCCATTTGGCTGTTACACTCACTCTGTATAACCTCTTTAATTGAAAAAAAATACAACCTCCGGCATGAGAACCTCAAAAAATTTCTGTTTGTTAAGAGGGACTGCAAGACTGTAAAGGTGGAAGTTTTGGAGACATGTATCAAAGTTTTGCACTTTCAGTATTCAGATGGTGCTGCTTCAAATATTTGCTGAACTGTACTTAGTGAAGATATATACTTGTTGTGTTGTTACAGTTATGAAAATAACATTTTTACCTGTTACTTGTTATATCAAAATACGCTACTAAGTCGAAATGAAAACACAATATCTAAATTTGTTAATAGGAAACTTACTCATGAATAGACATCTTTGCTGGTATTTCCGACCACAATCTCGCATATTTTACTGGAGTTACTGGTTCCTGGGGATCTCTATCAACGTGGAGATGCAACATAAGTCTACAGAATGAAGCCCTGAGATCAAAACTGACAGTTTGGTCTGCCATACACCTCAAAATCAAATCTATATCTAAGTGCGGAGAAAGATTATTCAAAGCTAAATATTGTCTATTCAAACACATATTCGAGAATAAGTCTAATTGGTGCCTGTAATAATCTAAAATAGCTTGTTGATCTTTACTAGTTTTAGCATTCCTGCACATCTCTACAAGAGGCATATTCTTCTGTCTGTTGTTCCACAGCAAGACAACTTGGCATTCTTCCACTACAGTAACCGGTTCTTCCGATTCATTTTCCTTACTTTCAGTGAGCTGATCTTCTAGAATATCCTCAACTTCTACCTGAGTTTTCATTATTCGAGTTTCAATTAATATATCTGAATTCTTTTGACTAAGAACACTCTTACAGATCAGTTCTTGGGTTACTGGTATCGCTTTCTTGTTAGATATGCACAAATCAGATAAATAGTCCAGAAATCGAGATTCCCAAGTATTCATATTCTTCCGTACTAAACCAACAAACGTTTCAATCTCCGCAGGTGTAATATGTTTTTCTAACAATTTACGATTATTATGTAGTAAAGCTGTAATTGTATCTTCAGCTAAAATATCATATCCAATTTGTTTTTGCATGAAACCAAAGTGTTTTGCAATATATTCCTGATTCTTTCTATAATCTTGTTGGCTTAGACGTAGAATTCTGTAACATAATCTGAATATATGTTTGTATGGTGCATGACGAGGATCGCCAAGTTCCTCAATTTTCAAGAAAGGGCCATCTCCATTAGGATTATCTTGAAAAGGTCCCTGAAATGACAGACTTATAAGATTTAGATTAAAAATATTGAAGTCAAGATAATTGAAATGTTCCCAAAGCTTCTAACCCCATTTTTATTGGTTTTTGAGCTTACTGACTGGACCATTTTAATCATTCTTCCACTTCACTGATAAATCAGTTTTTTCAATGATTTACCTGTAAAATTTTGAATAGTTGTTTCAAAATCGCCTGTTCTCTAAGCAATTTCTGTCGATCCCTATTAGGGTTCGTTACAATCAACTCGAGAGCTTCTGTTTTATTCTGCTCATTCTCTAACTCAGCTACAAAATACACGATGTCTTGTAGAAGATTATTCAATGATCTGAAAATGAATTTTCAGTAATTTTTTGGATAAATTCAGTCATATTATACCTTCTTTCATTCATTGAAATAGTTCCAGTCTCTAATTTGACAGATAGCGCGGATAGTAATTTGCAGGCATCATTGGCAAAATCAAGATCCCTCACTTCTATAGGAGATACAGAAATCAGAGCGAATGCTTCTTTGTCTTCCTTCATTGTTGCACTACCAACCTTAGACATTACAGGTTTGTCTTCTTCTTTATCGATAGGTATGGATGTTGAATGGACCCAGGTGTTTGTGTACAAATGATGCAATCTGACGTAGCTTGATTGGGGAACAAGTGAGTCTCCTCTAGTCAAACTTGTAGGATCCAATTCAAACAAAGAAGCAATTTCTGTGGAATTGGCAACTGGAACGAGATGATATGCAGGTACATCAGCTGCATCAACTCTGAATTTAGTTCTCATTTGAACTGTAATTTGCTCGTTATTGACATCTGCAGCAAGATACTGGCCAGTGGCAAGATGTTTGAATCTAAAGAGGGAATCCCAGTGTCCTGCACCTCCTCTACAGGGATCATGCTGCACCACTTCAATCTCCCACAATGCCTTACTGCTTGTTGCGGAAGTAGCACTTGCTCTACTCGTGGTCCTTAGAAAAACATGATGCTGTTTCTTGTATTCATCCATAGTCAAAAATTTCTCTTGTTCTGCGTGAAATAAACGTACAACATCCCCTCCTTTCAGAATGTCATCAGAATTTTCTTTGTGTTCCATGAATAGAGTCACTTTCCAGGAGGTGTTTCCATTGACAACATTGACTTCCTTGCATCCTGGGTTATCAGGGAGCTCATGATTCGCCGATACATGTAGAACTTGTTGACCAGTGTTGACTGGATTCAAAATGACTTTATCGCCTAGCACAATATTGTCACCGGTAGATCTCAATTTGTAAAACGGAAGAATATAAAACCAGGATCCTTCGTTTCCATTACCATCCAGATAGACCCTCATAGCATTTCTTTCTAATTGAGCTGGTAAACGTTTGTTGACAGTGAGGTACTTATTGGACTTGAGATGTAATAACTGTACAACACTACCATATGGAACATTGGTGCCCATGAGCTTCTTATTTTCACTTTCATTTTGCTTTTTCTCAATTTCAGCGGCATGCTGTGGAAAAATAGATTTTCATTCTCATGAATAAAAAAATAACAATCTATAAGATGACAAATCTATCATTTCATGGGGCGTGGATTTTATGCATACAGTTTTGGAAAAACAGTATCTACGTCTTTCAACTGAAAATTTCCCAAGTAGCAGAGTGACCTAAGATGACGTCATATTGACGATTTTATTTCGATATTTTCGGTGTACAGGATGACTCCGACCAATATGCGACCTATACAGAAAGTAACAATATTTTCATTTGACGACTGTCAAGACACCTTTGGAAATTCCGGCAGTCTGGCATACATATAGTAGGAATATTATTCTTGATACTCTGGCTTAAACTCGAAATAGAAACTATCGGATGGCATTCTTTAATAGAATGCTGGATAGAGCCAACAAGTTAACTAAAGAAGTGATCTTTCGAAGATTTAAAGTATGTATTTAAAAAAAAATTTCAAAACCGACAACTTGGCTCCTACGCCATTTTGGTGTTAATTCATGACCTTAAATAGTAATTATTTACAAATGCTCAAGTAAATAGATGATACCTCCAAGATCCCAGTTTTCAAAATCGACCCAATAGTTTTTGATTATTTCGCATTTCTATGATTTAGTGCTGACTTCACACTCCACACCAACATTTTCATGTTTCGGAAAAATTTTAATGCGAAAAATGAGTACCCAATTTGGTTTTTTGAAAAAATCTCAATTTTTTCAGTACATGATTTTTTATTTGCGTTCATTACATTTAGTGCCAACTACACAATCAACAACAAAACTTTCCGGTTTCGAAAATATTTAAATGCCATTATTCAGTAACCAATTTGTTGTGTTTGACTTACTTTGACATCATTTTCGGTTTTGAGTAATTTGCTCTTGTTTCCAATGAAGCGTGAAGTTAGCGAAAAGTTTTAAATTTTTTTACTGTTTATTTGCGCCAATAATTAATACCCATTTTTTTCCGTAGGAATGAGTTTTATAAAATCAGCAATTTTTGAGTGATTGAAAATTATGGATTTTACCGATGGAGGCCATATGGCAATGTAGGGCGGAGATCTTTGAGATGAAGTTCATGTAACATTTCCAGTTTAATTCTCTGTCAATGTAAATTCCAAGGAATTTGACATTTTAGTGCTGAACCTCTCATTTCACGTCTTTCGAGTTTCTCCAGTCATAGGCTTTGGACAGGTCCAAGAATAATTCCAGTGTTAATTCATCATCTTCGAAAGAGTTTATTGATTTCCTGAGGAATTGCCGTCTGAATGGATCTTCCTCTAATGTAACCATGTTGAGTATAAGAGATGATTTTGTTCGTTTACATGAGTTCCATTAGTTGGCCGCAAAAGGCCATCTCGAATATCTTAGAGAAGGACTGTAAGATACTTATAGGTCTGCAGTTGTTATAGTTGGTTTTGCTTCCTTGCTTGACAATTGGTTTTACTATTGCTACTTCCAGGTCATCTGGAAAAACTCCTTGTCTCAGTGATTTATTTAGAAGCTCTATTTTGGTTCCGAGTTCTGAAGTCGGAACCAAAAAAAACCCATTATATATTTTAGCAGTTTTTCGATTTCATCTATTGTTTGTTCTATGAGATAATTAGAAATGCCATCTACATCACAGGTTATTTGTTCTTCATAATGTTCACAACTTCTTTCAGTTTTGTTAATGTTACTGCTTTCATGTACATGGATTTATACACTTCATGACCATTTTATTTTGTCTTGGATTTGTTTGCTGAAGCTGCTTAGTCAGTGTTGTTGCAATATTGATAAGTGATTATTCCTCCAATTAACAGTTTCTTCAGGATTTTCTTTGATAGGGAAGTTTCTTTCTGAATCAGTGTTTTTCATAGATTTTACTATAGACCAAAGAGCTTTATTTTTATTGTCTGATGAGGATATTCTTTGTTTGTACACTTGTGATTTTTGTGAAGCTAGTGCTGTGTCAGATTCTATTTTTACTTCCTTATAGGCATCCTTAAGATTAGGTTGGTGTTCACTTGAAATCAATAGTGGATCTAGCTTTTTCTTGAGCTACACAACGCCAGGTAGCTGCCTCCGGTCCTTTCCCTTATTTTCTTAATCTGTATTCTTCGTAATGGAAAAACCAGGTTGAAATTCTTAAGATACATACTGTTAAAGATTTTAAAAGATTTGTTCATATCATCATCATTGTATACGAGTGTCCAGCTCTCCTGTTTTATCCTTGTCTTGAATGAGTAAATATTTTTCCTTGTGTAAAGCCTTCTATGTCATTTTCTGTTTGAAAGGCAATTTTTTGTGATATATGTATATCCCAATTGAGTGTTTGATATGGAACGTCTATGTTGGCGAAGATTCCGTCGATGGCGGTTTCACTTTTTTTCGTTAATCGGGTGTAATCGAAAACTGTTTGATGTTGTGACAGTTGAAGAAATTTAGAAGTTCTTATTTTTCTTTAGTCCTTTTTCATGTCTATGTTGAAATTACCTGTGATAGTAATATAGCTGTGTCCAAGTTCGTTCAAGATTTTGTACAATTTGTCTTATGAGAGTTTCTATGATACCATTGTCATATAAAACCATGCAAATATGTTTTCTGCCTTTGTGTTCGATTCCCGCTATCTCCAATATTCCTTTTTCAGATATTTTTTGTGTATCTTTCCTTTCTATTGATTCTATCTTATTCCTGACATATATTACAACACCTCCATGTTCTTTCTCGTTCCTGCAGAAATAGACTTTGATGCTAAAATCATTTAATCCAGAATATATCAGTTGAGTTTCTGTTTTCCAGTGCTCAGAGATGCACAAGATTTTTATGTTTTCGTTTTCTATTGTGATTTGTTCCAATTGATCTCTAGAATTTCTAAATGGTTGAAGGTTTTGGTGGAATATTACGAAATTTCCTTTTGTAATAACATGCAGCTCTTAAACCTGTCAGTCAACTCAGTTTCCAATTATTTGATGTTCATGTTAGTTTTTCCAATGGACGTCTTCTCATCTATGTATCTTTTGATATCTTCATCTTCCACTGTTTCTTTAATTCATGATATGAAAAGCCATAATTTCTTGTTTTCCTTCTTGGTTTTGACGGATTGAAAGTTGTTGATAATGTAGTTCTCAGTTTGACTAGTTCCAACATTTGCTCCTTTAAGGCGAGACCGTCGTTTGTTCTGGAAACCTGAAATTTAGCATGATTCACCTCCTGAGGTCCCGGTATTTTGTTTAGGTTTATTAGTCTGTCGTCGTTTTTGTTGTTTGTTTCCGATATTTATTTTGGTGGATCTGTCATATCGGCTATTTTGTATGATCTGTAGATGACCTTACATTATCTTCTTTTGCCAGAGGAAGTTCATTTAGTGTGCAGATCATTGGTATATTCTTCATCTGTGGGTGCTTCTCATTTCGATTGTTCACTTCATTTTTTTCCGTATTTTGAGTACCTTGTTGATATGTTTTTTTGTATTCCTTGTTTTTAGATAACTTAAGTTTTTCCAGCAATAATTGATTGTTCGTGATTATGATTTGATTTTTCTCCTTTCCTTTAGGTAGGCATTTTCCACATTTATGATTTTCAACTGGTAACTAACATCGTATTTCGTCTTGTGCATCGAGTTAGCAACTTGCCTGCCTTAGGTTGGCAGATCAATAGCTGGTTTCACAAAGCTCTGATTAACGTGATTGTTCTGATCAAGACAATTCTATGTTCAATTTCAGTTCTTTTTAAGCAATACCACAGAATATCAAATCGTTTATCGGACGATCAAGCTATATGAAACCCACGGTGAAGGTAATTTGGGTGGAATTCTGCATTGTACACGTCCATGTTCGAATAACCAAGCAATATTCACCGGCAGTTGGACAGAATTTTAACAAATCAATTATGATTTTGAGAACGTTTTGGGACAATGCGTTCCCTTTTCAAGGTTCATTATATAAATTAACAATTATTTAACATAAATTCAAAACAGCAAACGAAGCTAAAGTTGAAACACTGAAACTATTACTCTGATCGTCACGGATTCAATCCAGTGTTTCAATTTTAGCTTCGTTTGCTGTTTTGAATTTATGTTAAATGATTGTTAATCTATATGATGAGCCTTGAAAAAGGAACGAATTGTTCCGAAACGTTGGCAAATTCATAATTGATTTGTTAAAATTCTGTCCAACTCCCTGTGAATATTACTTGGGTGGAATATTCCACAACATTTCGCGCATTTTACACTCTCTACCGCTTTCTCACGATTATTCGTGAGATTATCCGATTTTGGTCCCAAGTTCACGATCTCAAGAATGAGGAAACTATTCTCACGATTTTGGAACAAATTTCTTCTTCTAAACAATAGCATTTGAATTCAATCACACCGGCCAAGTACTGTCAAATTCATTTATAACATCACCAATGGACTAGTTTACTCCGCCCTATAGTAGGTTAATGATGTAATGACAAAGACTTTTTCTAAGAAGAAGCAACCGTGTATTCACTCTCGTCAACATGTACAAAGTTATCGAGCGAAACGTGGATTTGTGGGCTACATGTTTCCTCTTGCTTACAATCCAAGGGTTCGTCACGTAATTCTTCATTGCTTACAGTTCATTTATTTGTTTGCATATTTGAGCAGTCGTGTCGTAACGTTACTGACGTAGGTTTTTCTTGTTGTTTTTCGATATATTTTTGCGCGCATGTTCTAGGGGAACAGCGTGCTATCGTTTTATCCAAATGTCTGTAATTTTCGAATTTTGAGCCGAAAATGGTCTCAAATGAATAGGTTGGACGAATCCGGTGTCAAATTCGATTCTGTCTGGCCGGCCGACGACACGATAACTGGCGAACGGAGCCAGTTGACGATTTGAAACTTTCAGATTAGGTCGCGCATTGGAATGCGCCGGTTAAGCTCGTTAATGGGCCGAATCGGCTGAATGGTTTCGGAGTTGAAGCCATTTGAAGTCAAAATCGATTCTGTCAGGCTGGCCGTCCGTATGTACGATTACGGTCGTACGGAAAATCCTATCGACCTGAAACTTTCAGGGTAGGTTGCGCAACCGAATGCCGACTTAAGATCGTTAATGGGCCAAATCGGCCAAATAGTTTCGGAGTTATGACAATTTGAAATTTTGAGGTTATTATCCTCATATTTCAGAAACTACTTTAGCGATTGTATTGAAACTTGGCAGTTAGTTGGAGCATAACGACGCGCAACTTCGAGCAGAATTTCGTTGAAATCGAATGGTCACCCAATTCAAAAAAAAATTTTCCGAAAAAAATTTTTTTTTCTGAAACCATCGTTCATATTCGAGAACAATTCCAGTTATACCTTGAACTTCATATTTCACAGCAGTGTACCAAATTTCAGTTCGATACGGCTATTAGTTTTGGAGATATTGAAAAAAAATATGTAGAATTTCGTGGTTTTCTACTCGATATCGTTGTTTTTTTCGGTATAATTCGAGAAATGCTGATTCAATCGTAATGAAACTTTGAATCTAGTTCAAAAATGATGAAAGACAATATTGTGCAAAATTTCGTGATGATTGTGTCATTAGAACCAATTGAAAAAAAATTTCAAATTTTCTATTTCAAATATTAAAGATTATGTGTATCTTCTCATCATATTATCCTCATTAAATTCTGTATGAACCTTCAAACTGTCATTTTTCGATGAAGTACTAGATTTCAATTTGATCTAATCTGTGTATTTGAAAATATTGGGAAAATGAAATTTTGAATGGGTATATCTGCGGAATCATTGGGTGGATTTTACCTATTCACGAATTCGGCCTTCGTAATTAAGGTCCAAACCTTCTCTACAAATATCTAGTTTCTAAGTGGTTTCTTTCGGAAGTTATTGTGATTACGATCCGGCCGTTAGGCCAGAAATAATGTTGAATATTGTCTTGTTTTTGGGGTTTTTCAAAAATGATTTTGCTGATTCAGTTACTCATATTATGTTTTTCTTTAACAACTATTGAGTCATTTGTAATCTCACGATTTTTCATCATTGAATTCCACGATTTCTGCTTCATCTCATATGGCAACCCTGGCGATCAGTTATCATAACAGATTAAGCTTTTTCAACTTTGAAAGCTTGGTCCTCGGCTGTTGGAACAACAGGCACGGGCGAGTACAAATTGAGGGTAGGAAAATTTTGGTACAGAAACAAAAGTTTCTGAATGAAGGCACAGTTAGAGGCCGAATGGATATCATTTCTCATCACTTTCCTCAACATTTTGAATGGCCAAAAAAAGGTGTTCGTATTCAGGTGATCAAGGACGGCGGATTTGGTTTTGTAGGAAGGAAAATTTCAAATCTACGTCAAGAATTATCTGAGATGTCAGGAATAACTATTATCGATTGAATATCATTCCTTATCACTTTCCTTAACATTCTAAATCCTCCGATAGAAGTGCTCGTCCATAGAAGACCGGAGATGGCGGACTTCGTTTCGGACGAAGAAGAATTTCAAATCTTAATTAAGACTTATCTGAGTGATATAAGGAATAAACACCGATAAAATATCATTCTTTATCGTCAGAGAAATATGCTCGTCCATAGGACACCGGAGACAGTGGACTTCATCTTCGACAAGACTTATCTCAGCGATGTCAATAAGAAAGACGGATTGAATATAATTCCTTATCACTTTACTTGATGTTCTGAATCGGGAGAAAAGAGTTCTCGTGCATAAGAGATCAGAGACGGCAAACTGCGTTTCAGAGGAGGGACAATTTCAAATATTCGTCATGACTTATCTGAATATCAGGAATTAACAACGATAAAATATCATTCTAAATCGTCAGAAAAAAGTGCTCGTCCATAGGAGACCGAAAAAAGCGGACCTCGTTTCGGACGAAGGAAAATTTCAAATCAACGTCGAGACTTGTCTGAGCGATGTCAGGAACAAGGGTCGATTTCCTTCGTCCGAAACGAAGTCCGCCGTTTTCGTTTTCTTATGCACAAGCACTCCTTTCTGGCGATTTAGAATGTTAAGTGAAGTGATAAGGAATATTATTTCTCCCATATGAACAAAATAAGTGCAAAATTCCAAAAAAACACATCAAACCCTACACAACAGAAGGAATGCGCATGTGCAATAGCCGGCACGAAGTGTAGGTCGAAGTCGAATTGCAAGCTAGCACGAAATTTTGCCGACTTCAACCTGCGTGCTGGCACGTTTCTCATTGCGAATGACAGCGTGGGAACCCATATCCTTAGCAAGCGTGTTCAAGTCGCACTTCGCCCGCGAAGTGATTCTGAATGCACCTTCAACCGCGACATTCTGATGCGTGATCTACCTTGAAAGTTTCAAGTTGCTAGCTTGCTCTTCTCGACAGTTATAGTGTCCTCGGTCAGACAGAAATCATTAGTGAGTCCAACCTACTCGTTCGAGACCATTTTCGTGAAAAAAAAACGAAAATTACAGACATTTGGACAAAACGAAAGCACGCTGTTTCCCAGAACATGCGCGCAAAAAGTCGTTCGTCGGAAGTAGATCAGATCTGATCTGCTTCCGGCAATACAAAAACTATACACGATACTCCAAAAATTCCTTAACCGAATCTGGTTCAATTTCAACTAACAACTTCAATATACCTCTTGTAGCACCTAAGGTTTGATTCTGTTCTTATAAACGGTGGAATTTTGTTGAAATATTTTATACAACAGCATTCTGCATTTTTCTCAGTCAAGGTCAATCTAAGTTTAGGATACAACAACTGAGGTGCTCTTGTGTAATAAGCTTCAGTGGACAGTACAGCAAATTTACTGCTTTTCTTTAGAAGAAAAAGCAGGCATTCTTGAATATGTATGGCTGTTGCTGTTAGTAGCTTATTTTGTCTGAATCTGTTCCTGCATGACTCCTTCACTCCTAGGCATAGGATTCTTCTTTAAGCTCTGCACTCGTGATACATCTTCTAAGGGCCAATTGCACCGTTTTCGTCTTGAGCTTCAGTTAGTTAAGCGACGATAAACTTATTAAGCTCTGATTTAAATAATCGGCTTGCACCGAGACTGAATGTAACTAGATTGAAGTTAATCTACAAATCTGGTTACTTTCTCATGAATTGGTACTTGTGACTAGCTTCATGTTGTTTATTTTAACCCTAATTGATGAAATATTTTAATTCAAAAGATGAAACTCATTTTATGGGTTCTACCATATTTCCATTAGATATGAAAAATCAAGATGCATCTATTGAAAAACCCACCGAAAAAATATATCTGATAGACTTTATAGTTTCCATAAAAATATTGCATGTAACGTTCCCGACTTGTTTATTATCATTAGGACTAGGGATCTCTTACTACAGACCTGTGCTCTTACTTCTGCATTAGCCTTTAAACATTATTCAAATTTATAGTTATATACTCAAGTAAACGTATATTTTGCAATATCATAAGATTTGAGCTTCTGCATGGAATTACAATCCTGGCGTTTGTAAAATGAATAAAGAAAAAGTATTGATTTATCCCAAAAGCTTTCGGATAAAGAACGGCTTACCCATGGATAGACTTTCTATTGAATTATTTTGTTTGTAATAAATATATTATGAATTGAGTTAATTTTTGGTCGAATATAATGAAAACTCTAATGTGAGATCCGCAGAATAAAAAGTATTCTATATAAATATTGAAGTATCATGTATGGATGGATTGACGAAGGTGCAATTTCTTTTACATTAATTCGTTTGTAGTTATATTTTGAGTCCAGTTAATATATAATCGAGGAGAATGATAGCACAGAGACAGCACCTGCACAATAATAAAGTAGTATATGATAGCTTTCCACGTAATACATCACTTAATAAAATAGTACAGAAGAATCTTCATGAAACTATGCTTTTTCATTCCAAATGTCTTCGATTTCATTCTGCTATTCGCTCTTGGAAATAAATAAGCACATCATTGTAACTTTATCATTTCAAATAGTTGAAGGCTTATAAGAAATACCATTGAGTTTTCGAACTCAATGGAAATACTGATGTTAATTCTTCATGCTTCAAAAGATACGAATCAATGTCTACTGATGTCATTATCTCTCTATATCATTTTTCATGAATATCATCTGAAATTCGATAACTTTTAATCAAAATTTGATTATAAAATCCATTAACTCGTACGAGTTCTTCATGAATGTCCAATGTAAACGAAAAAAAATGTAAACAAACTGGAGGTTACGTCCAGAAAAATGTCAAACTTGGACGAAATCGCTCGAAAGTAGGGTTAGATTTCGAAGCTTACCATTAATGCTTCTTTTAAGCCCCCAAATTCCAGGGTTTAAATTTAATAGTCAGTTAAGGCCATTAAACGTGGATTACGTGACGGTGCAAGATAATTTTTTACCTAAACCTTGGTTATGGTCTTAATCTATGGTTTTGTAATACGGTGCAAATGGCCCTAACCCAGATGAACTGCCATAGAACATTGCACCATACCTAATTCTTGATTCTAAAACAGCTTATTAGATTGGCTTGAGCGCACCGGTCTCTATATAATTACTGAGGACATAAAGAGAATAGCATATATTTGTTAATTGTTTGCATAGTTCGAATATATGATTGTCCCAGTTCAATGATTGATCGACTATCATCCCAAAAAACTTTACTGAGGAGTAGGAGATCTCTGATTTCAATCGAAAACTTCTGGGGTTTCAAAACCGGCATGGCTTGTCTTGAAGAGGGCTACCTTTATTTTGTCAGCATTTACTGAGAGCCCATTGCCAACAAACCAAATCACCGCCTGCAGCATAATCCCATTGATCAACCGTACGATCTCGGGATATGTTGAAGCTTTTATTAGAAGATGAGTATCATCGACGTTATTAACCCTGAAGTAGTTATTTTTCGAGAAAATGGATCCAAGATCTAGCATGAAGATTATGAACAACATAGGATCCAAAATGCTGCCCTGGGGTACTCCAGTATGAATTTCAGCTGGATACCATCTAATTTCTCCAGTTTGGTCAAGATATCACTACTCTCAGTGAACGCTTCAGCAGAAAAGATTCGAACAATTTTAAAGCTCTAACTTTTATGCCATATTTGATAAGATTGGTCAGTATCAACTAATGATCCAGGCTATCGAATGCTTTACTCAATTCAACAAAAAGAATAATAATCATCTCAGGAATTCAAGTGTTTCAACAATAACCCTGATGAAATGGTGAATTGCTGTCTGGGTAGAACCACCTCATATGTCTTGCACGGTAGGGAGGGATCATCAAAATTGCAATAGTGAGTTCGGAACCCCGCCGCGGAACGTGTGCTAGACGCCAAAAGGAAACGTGGATTTGAAAGTAGTAACTATGAATAGTTAATTCAGATATCTGATAAGATCACGAATTTTCTGAACCCCCAATTCCCAGTATTCACTCATTAGAGTCAATTGGAATCGTAACTTACATCATTCTTAAGACATATTCAGTGATTTTATGACATCATTTTCTGAATCATTGTTTCATCGTATTTTCGGTTTGCTTTTTACGCCCTAGTTATAAGGAACAATAAGAGTGATTTCAGAATTTTGATCACTATTTTCATTAGGTTCTTCATTAATTAAGTGAATTTCGGAGTCTGCTGCAGTCTTATGCACATTTATTTTTCAAATAGTATGAAAAATCAAAGAAAAACGATTATGTAAAACAAGAAAAAAAAAATAGGTTCAAAAATTAGGCCTCATTTCTGATCAGCCTGTATAAAAACTCTTGTGTGTTCTTAAGCCAGAACTATTGATGGTGCTCGACTACTAAAGAGTCAGATCATGACAGGAAGGTAAGAAAATTGCATTTAAAAAAAATCAACATGCACGCAAAAGCTGCTGCCTTCACGGCAGTGCTTTTTTAAATTTTTTTCAATAAATTACTGGATTCCAATTCGATCTAATCTGTATTTTTAGAAATATTGGAAAAATAAAATTTTGAATCGGTATATCTACGGAATCATTGGTTTTGTGTTTACGGTCGGCCTAACGGCCGACTGCGTAAACGCAATTACTTTCGAAAGAAACAACTAAGAAACTCGATATTTGTAGAGAATATTTGGAACTTAATTACGAATGCCGAATTCGTGAATGTGTAAAATCCGCCCAATGATTCAGCAGATATACCCATTCAAAATATTATTTTTACAATATTTTGAAAAATACAGCTAAGATCGAATTGAAATCCGGTACTTTATCGAAAAATGACAGTTTGGAGGTTCATACAGAATTCAATGAGAATATTGAATCACAGAATATTGAATATTTGAAAAAAAAAAATGTTAAATTTTCTTTTCAAATCGTTCTAATGACGCGATCATCACCAAATTTTGTACAATATTGTCCTTCAGCATCTTTGAACTAGCTGCGAAGTTTCATCACGATTGAATCAGTATTTCTCGAGTTATAAAAAAAAAAACGATATCGAGTAGAAAACCACTAAATTCTACATATTTTTTTCCCTATATCTCCGAAACTAATAGCTGTATCGAACTGAAATTTGGTACACTGCCCTGAAATATGAAGTTCAAGGTATAACTGGAATTGTTGTCGAATATGAACAATAGTTTCAGAAAAAAAAAATTCATCGAAAAAAATTTAGAAAAATTTTTTTTTTAAAACTGAGTGACCATAATATTTCAACGAATTTCCGCTCAAAGTTGCGCGTCATTATGCTCCAATTTTGAATCCAATCGCTTCAGTAGTTTGTGAAATATGAGCGAAATAACCTCAAAATTTCAAATTGCTATAACTCCGAAACTATTCCGGCCGATTCGGCCCATTAAAGAACTTAACCGCGGCATTTGGATGCGCAACTTACCCTGGAAGTTTCAAGTCGATAGGATTCTACGTACAACCGTAATCGTGCATACGGACAGCCGGCCGGCCGGATAGAATCGATTTTGACGCCAGATTCCTAATCAGTGAGTCCAACCTACTCGTTTGAGACCATTTTCGGCTCAAAATTCGAAAATTACAGACATTTAGACAAAACGATACCACGCTGTTCCCCTAGAACATGCGCGCAAAAACTGCCGCCACCTCAGTTGATCAAAACTTCGGATCCTCGAAACCACAATATAGTTTGTGTTCCGGATTGCACTCTGTGGAATAATTTTCTGATTTCTTCGGCATGTCTAGCGTACACTTGTGCATATTAAACCCAGTTTTTTTGGACAAACGTAGCACCTCTGAGGTTTCCACCACAATAATTAAAAAAGAATTGGAGATCTCCCGATAATTTCGGGAGTGTAGCTCGATATTTGAGTTGGCCGTCGATCAATTTTTCGTCAGAATGTTTTCCGATGTGAGGATGAGTTATTTTTCTTATGTAAAATGTGATTATTGACTGTATCATCCATATCCATGATGGCAAACCATATAGCTAACTATGAAAAGCACATTATTGGTCGAGCGGCACCTCCCTTTGTTGCATTGAAGAATAGAATCATTTCACAGTTTTTCCAGAATCATCCCCGCTGCTGTCATGATTTGATGATGAAAGTATCACAAACCTTCCTCATCAGTGTGCAAATCTCTAGCTCACTCGCTCAAATAAGAAATGACCTGCTCAGCATTCGTTATTTTCCTTCTTCAGGTATACTTCATGTATTTGCCATCTTTGATAATGAAAGACATTATTTTTTTAAAGATAGCAAGAAGTGTGCAACTTTTCACGCGAGTACTGTCGTGGGGTCAGAACTAACCCCCAAGCAATCAGATTTCGAAAAGTCGTGAATAAAAATATTCAACTATCAGCACAAGGCAAGAAACTTATGAGAATACCTGGAAGAGGAAGAATCGACAGCGTTGCGTTGATAACATAATATGTTGTTCACGAAATTAAAAAAAAAATATTTTCAAAAATTTTATATTCCAGAAAATAACCGTCAGATTTCCCTGAAATATTCCATAAACCTTTAGTACACCTTTTAGAACCTAGTACCAGATTTTAGCTCGATTCGATATGTATTTTTCGAAATATCGGAAAAATAATATTTTTGGAGTGTATACATATTCGAAATTTTAGGGAGGACTTTTCCTATTCATGAATTAAAACTTCGTACACAAACTTTAAAACTGCTCTGAAAATTTCGAGTATATAAGTTGCTTTACGAAAGGTTTGAAGGCCGACGGTAAACACAATAACTTACCAAAGAATCGCTACTCCATATTTGTCAAATATCGTATACATCAAACTGGGTCAGTCTAGGTAACGACGATCCACCATTTGCATGGAATTTCATTATTGAGAACGCAAAAATAGCTCGTTTTTATCGTAAACAATAACTGTAGCAAAATATAAAAGATCTAATATCTGAAAATTCATGAAAATATAGCTCATTTTATTTGAAGGTTGAATTGTTTTTGTTTATATTATTTATTAATAGACAGACAAGACCCATTTGGTGTTCACCAAGGTATAAGGCTTACGCAACATTCTCCGATCTGTGCGAAAATTTGATATATCTAGATCCGAAATGAAGTGAAACGTTTGTAATATTGTATGTAAATAAATCTATTACGAAGCAAAGCACATCTCAGAGGATACCAGGGTCTTCACTGAACACATGTTTGATACCCTTTTCTTTAAGATTTCCGGATAACGAGAGCATACTCGAGAATGTGCACTGGAGATGATCCTTCACGTCAATTTACATACTAGGAATCTACCAAGCGCGAAATACAACCCCATAACCTATAACTGTCAAGCTTACGACGGCAAAGTGGTTTTCACTGAGAACTTTTTTTAATTCATATACTCAAATTTAAATGGAAAACCTAGAAAAGCACTGCCGTGAAGGCAGCAGCTTTTGCGCGCATGTTAAATGGAGGTGACCGCTTCGCCAACATGCGCGCAAAAGATGCTGCCTTCACGGCAGTGCTTTTCTAGCTTTTTTTCGATAAAGTAAACGGCCGACCGTAAACACAATAACTTCCGAAAGAAACAACTTAGAAACTCGATATTTGTTAAGAAGGTTTGGACCTTGATTACGAAGGCCGAATTCGGAAATGGGTAAAATCCACCCAATGATTCCGCAGATACACCCTTTCAAAATTTTATTCTCACAATATTTCCAAAAATACAGATTAGATCGAATTGGAATCCAGTACTTCATCGAAAAATTAAAGTTTGAAGGTTCATACAGAATTTAATGAGGATAATATGATGAGATCACAGAATATTGAATATTTGAAAAAAAATATTGAATTTTTTTTTTCGAATCGTTCTAATGACACGATCATCACGAAATTTTGCACAATGTTATCCTTCAGCATGTTTGAACTAGCTGCAAAGTGTCATCACGATTGAATCAGTATTTCTTGAGTTATACCGAAAAAAACAACGATATCTAGAAGACAACCACTAAATTCTACATATTTTCCCTAATATCTCCAAAACTAATAGCCGTATCGAACTGAAGTTTGGTACACTGCTGTGAAACATGAAGCTCAAGGTATCATTGGAATTGTTTTCGAATATGAACAATAGTTTCAGAAAAAAAAATTTTTTTTTGAATTGAGTGACCATAAGATTTCAACGAAATTTTGCTCAAAGTTGCGCGTCATTATGCTTCAACTGACTGCCAAGTTTCAATCCAATCGCTCCAGTAGTTTCTGGAATATGATGGAAATAACCTAAAAATTTCAAATTGCTTTAACTCCGGAACTATTTGGCCGATTTGGCCCATTAACGAACTTATCCGTGGCATTCGGATGCGCGAACTACCCTACAAGTTTCAAGTCGCTAACTGGCTCCGTTCGACAGTTATCGTGTCCACAGCCGGTCGGTGGCCGGACAGAATCGATTTAAACAACGGATTCGTCGTCCTAACCTAGTCGTTCGAGAAAATTTTCGGCTCAATTTTGAAAGTTACAGACATTTAGACAAAACGATAGCACGCTGTTCCCCTAGAACATGCGCGCAAAAAGTTGAAAATAAGAAAAATTCGAAAAAATTTCAAAAGCCTTTGCACTCGATTCTTCAGATATAGAGAAACAATACATTTCGAATTGGTACATCTAGGTCATCATTGAGCTCATTTTACTTTTTCAAGAATAAGAAAACCGACTATAAACACACTAATCTTTTAATTCAATTTTCCCAAAATACATATCTGATTGAAAAACGACGGATTGAATGGTCATGCAGTCTTACAGATGGGTTTTGTTTGAAATATAAAACTTTCGATTTTTGTTCTAAACGCTTGTTTATTAATTGTATTTGAATACAATATTCATGAAATTTGGCTCAAGTCTTCAGGTCAGTACTTTATACAACTATTAGGCAAATTCTAATTCGATCGGATCAGTATGTTTCGATTAACTTGAATGAAGGAAAATTTCATAAGGATACCTTCCAAACCATGGGCTTACTTTGCCCATTAATGAACTTTACCCGCGCATGTCATCCAAACCCTACCCTGAAAATTTGAGGACTTAGGTTATGTTCTTTGATATATTTTCAGCTGGACAGAATTCTCGCAATTTAAAGAAAATAATAGCACTCTGCGCAAGCAGCCCTAAAAATTTCTTATCTCTAGGCCCTTTCCTTCAAAAGTTCAGAGTACTAACCAGATATAATCGAGTTTGACCATTAATCGTTTGATCCTCATCCAGTACTAGATATTGAATACCAAAATAATACTACACCAGACTCTGTGTTCTGTAAGATTCATGAATCAGAAACCGATACCATCATGAACTAGTTGGCCCATGCAAAGTGACACTCAAACCCCCTTTCCAGTAAGTTAATGCTTCACTTCAAGGGTTAAAGTTTCAAATGATTACCAAAAACACAAGAGATTCAATAAAATTTGGGGTTCATATCAGTTCGATCATTTGGAAATGAATTCAATATGATATCATAGTCGTTGGTCAAAAAATAGGAAATCGGAATATTTTGATAAGGAAATCTCGGTGAATCATTCTGAATTAGAGAGCCATGAACAAGTTTTTTGTCCAAAATAATACGGGATTATCAAAGTTTCAATATAGCTGGAAATTGACCCCAGCTGCAGTATATATGAAAGGAACAAAATTCATAAAATTTCAGAAGGCTTCACTTGCTCATGCTCCTGTGTATATTCAGGACCACTAGATGGCGCTGTGTTTAAATTATAATTTTCATTGCCACATTAAATATAAGACATGTCTCCTCGACATCAATAGGAAAATTTATATTTTTTTTATAACATCTGGCCTGCTCATTCAAACTTTATTCAAAGTACCTATTAGAAGCAATAAACGCTAGGTGAAGTGAAAGAAGAATAAAGGATTGTGTAAAATCAAAACATCCACAACATATGAATGTTCTATACCGTCCTAAAAAAAATATATTATCATAGAAATCTAAACAAAAGAATGTTTTTATCAATGAAGGTATTTATAATGAGGGAAGATTAGTTTGTCCCAAGGAAATTATTTGGAATAGAATAGTTTTGCAAACAGATAAGTTACTAGAAAACCACAAACTTCAATGCACTGATAATATATAACAAAGGAAAAATAGTTGAATATGTGCTATTTCATTATTTTCAGTGATATAAGTTTAGGCACATTATCCTCATGAGTTTCTCTTGCAACAAATTTATTTTCATAATCAATTATTGTAAGTGAAGTAACTCACATGAAGTCGTTTGAGCAAATTTGTATCAGTATTGGAGGTCATACTTTGTTTTGCAGCTTTCCAAAATTGTTTCTGGGCAGAATATCGATTCATGGGACATATTTTAAAAAGACAATCTGAAATGAGCAATGAAGCATTTAAATTGCAGTTGTTCAATCCAAGAATCTATACCTCTGAACTTCTTTGGAGGATTGAGCAAATCTCCTGCTTCGGGACAAACAACACAACGGTCATCAACCAACCTAAAATATAATTTCATTTATTAATTATAAGATATTTTTCCCGAATAAGTACAATACCCCAAGGTACTCAGAAATCCGCTTGCTGCACTGGAACCTTCTGCATATAGGGAAACAATGTCCCCTAAATGCAGAAGACTAGATAATCCTATTTCGACCATTTCTTCAGAAATTAGAGCTGAATTATAAATGGCAAAACTACAACCATGGTCGGATTCCTGAAAAATGATATGAGATAACTTCAACTAATATCTATTAGGGTTTTCTGTAAAACATCTGTCACTTACCTATTCGAAAAAAAGGATTAATATTGAGTTACTCAAACCAATTCACGATTATACTGGAGAATTAAATTGAGGTTTCTGAGATATTAATAAATTAAGCAGGATAGGAATTATTTCTGATGCAAAACAAATGATATAGGTTAGGTGTCCTGGATAACTTACAAGATTTTGAATAGAATAAATCCTGCTAAACTTAGCAATGAACTAATCTCAACATATCAACAATCAAACTGCAGATAACGGCAGTAATCCAGTCAATCCTGCGGAATTGACAGTAGTTTATTTACACTTTAGCTACACAGACGGTCCTATTTCTTCCGTTGTTAAAATTGATATTCTGACATTTATTTGGACATTGACTTTTGACGCGTGTGATAACGGTATCAAAATGTTGCGTATCGATCGCTCACTTCGATATTTACTCTGGACTGCGTTCACAATTACCATTGTATAAATTACAATTACAGTAGAGCGATCGCACGACGCCGACGAATCTGGCTAAGATAAATTTTACGACGAACAGCCGTCGACGTGAGCGTCGTGCGATCGGCCCACAATAATTATTAACGCACCCCAGGGGTGCGTTCTTAAGCGATCAACTTTTCAACCCGGCGCTAATTTTGAATTTTCAAACATGAGCAAATTTCAAATAGATTGATTCACCTAGAAGTTACTCAGTGAAATATGACGAGACTTTTAAGGTTTAATATTGTCGAAATGTTAAATGTAAAAATTTTCATAACTGGGTTTTGAGCCAATGTGAAATCATTATATTTTGAATTCAAAATAAATCTTTATGTAAAAGTTTCAGAACTTTTATTCAATACATGATAAACTCATCGATGGACAGAACACAAAAATGCATGTATTATTATTTATTTATCAAGTAATAAATCGTAACAGCTAAATGTGTAAGTATATCCATTGACTAATCCTTCGACCTTTTAAAAATTTACATAAGTTGAAGATTGAAAATAAAAACGTATTTACAATATCACAAATTTTATGCTGTATACACACACAGTAACTTAATCACAAAATTCAGCTTCGAAACAAAAATACCAAGATATATTTTGTTTGATGAGTTACATATAAATAGCGATTAAAACTTTGAGGGCAATTATGGCATACCAGATATTGAAAAAATAAATTAAATATCTGAAGTTATAAACCCATTTTATCTGAGAAATAAATGTAATTAATACTGCAACAAGTGACTTGTCAACACTTTCAGAATAAGTGACATATGAGCAACATTTACTTCGCTTCAATTCAGTTCTATCAATTAAATCATAGATCGAATAAGTCCCGAGAAAAATTATTTCATTAACTGATTTTTTTCTCTGAAAATAGAAGGCAAGTCAAAAACTGCTGAAATGAATAATTAAATCCAGATATTTGAATGAAATCGTGAACTATAAGAGCTCCTGCTCAAATTTTCGTAAAAAACAAAGCTAATAAAATAATAATTTCACTGAAGTTTAAAATTCCATTATAGTTTTTTTTCAATTAAATACATGAATAACAACATGTTTGGGTTGTCCCGAAAGATGGATTAAGATAGATTATATCTTCTCCCAAAACTTGCAAATTTCAACTGGACACTACATACAAATCTTAAAATCCCTTGCTTCAATTCAACTTAATTGCGATTTTCAAATACCAAATACACAAAATGATCATTTGTCAGCTGTATTGTATTGAATTTATAGTTCCATCTGTAAAATATTTTGTATGAATTTCAAGAGTTATCAGATCATGAAAGATCATTTGAGCAAAAACTAGACGAACAAAGTCAGTTAAACATAAGAGATTTACTTTTTTCAGGCCAAATAGAAATACCAATAGCTCATTATGGAACTCTTCGTTATTACTTTGTGTTGTTGGGAGTTCCATGAAATCACACTGTTATATAAATAAATATAGTGGCCAAATAACAGCTATCCCCATATTC
This sequence comes from Myrrha octodecimguttata, assembly GCA_958510865.1. NCBI lineage: Eukaryota > Metazoa > Arthropoda > Insecta > Coleoptera > Coccinellidae > Myrrha > Myrrha octodecimguttata. The sequence goes on along the minus strand of OY294065.1, from coordinate 17,545,289 downwards.
CAGTGAAAAACCTGTTGAGCAAGAATTTATCAACTTCAAGAGCTTTATTAATAATCTAATCGGACTCTAGCTCGTATCATTACACATTAAATAACATCATATTCTCAAAGTGAATGTGTAGCTCAGTTCGATAGTACAGCCTGCGATTTAATATCAAATACATTCGAACTTTCAAGGAAAATTAAAGAAGTCTATCAACCAGAAGATAAAGATAAGAATGGAAATACAATTACCCTTTCTACATGTATTTGTAATGAGCTTAGTAATAGTAGATTCTTTGAACACGTTTTAAGTAATGGTGTTGTTGAACAATATTTTGGCCAGTATTTTTATATCTTCAATCGTGATGTACATAGAGAGAATAAAAACATGATCCAAGTATAAATACTACTCTTATTTCACTCCAATATTAATATAGAATCACTATTTATACTATAATCAACTATATGAACCTTTTTGATTCAAGGAATGAATATCAATAAACAATATTGAAGAAGTGATTTTTCTTTGAAACTGCTTTTGTTTAAAAAACTAGTGTTCATATATTCTCGAGAAATTATGTGCATCTTTCATAATGCATAAACTTATACTCATATAATAGTGCTGTGTTATAATTTTTATCCTAGTCTTTGCGTGTATACTAATAATAAAACGACTAACTGGCATGTGACTAGTGTTTAAATTTTCAAGAACTTTTCATCATTCATCAATATCAAATTGAAAAAGAATGATTATATCTTGACTTGAGTTCATAAAAGGAAAGATGAGATACAAGCAGTTATGAAGAAAAATCTTTCAGTAAATATTCCAAAGCATTAAAATCTGTAACAAACACATAAATTTGAATTAAATATGCATTGAGAATATTATTATATGCAACCTTGAGCTGGTTTATAGAAGTATGAATATAGAGTAGAAAATTATTTGTTTTCAAACTACTCACTCGGAAATGAATTTCAATTATTTTACATGCAAAATATACAGATATAACCTTCATTTTTCAAGTAACATCATAAACCACAGTAAAAAGGGTTTTCGAAGATTTATGAGTTCATACGATAAAAATTTTTTCGAATATGATTTTCTTATACTTTCGAACCTATATTTGTTTGAGAAAAAAACAACTAGTAAACAATTATCTACGAGCCTTTTCCTATATAGAATAATTTAACATTTTACTTAATCTCACCTTCTTCAAAATGAACACTAGTCAATCTAGAGATACAATAGAGTGCTTGTAGATCTATTTCTAAATTTAACTTTTGTAAGGATGTAAAAATCTTCATCTCTGTGTAAAATACCTGAATAAGATAATGTCAAATTGATAATAGTGTAGTACCTTTTCAAAATTTCATACATCCAAGTTTGAAAAAAGTTTATTCCACATATAGCCGCACTTATGTTAAATATAAGAAGAGAGCCTGCATACATCCAGCTACTAGAACAATCAAGAACATTTCGACATATGTTGGACCACTTCTCATTCGGCAGGTTTCTAGCATATTGTTTATACTACCTTGTAGCTGATTAATCTTTTCTCCTTGATCTTTAACACATTTTTGAAGATCATGAATTGCCATCAAAACCCTGAAATCATTATAAATTTAGGATCTTATACTATGTTAGGAATGAAAAACAATTGTAGCATACTCTGGACAGTTGAACAAAACCCTACATGAAAATATCAAATATAGCTGTTAAATGACAGGAGACTGTGCAAACGGAAATTTTATTAAGTAATGTAAGGACTGCAGAATACCGATGAAGATATTTGTATTGAAACTACATCCACGAGTATAATTTGCTAAGTGTTCAAATGGTCAAAATATTACCCTGAGGATTTCGGCATATTCTTTATAGATTGGGTCGAGTCTGAATGGAATTCTTCAGAAGTGGTTGCGCTGTCATTTATGTCAGCATCTGAGGAGACCTGTTTTTGCGTAACTTTTCGTTTGGATGTTTTCATACTGAGGGACCTTGTGTCACCCTGTGGACATAAAAACAACAATAGAGCTTTTAACTTATTTCCTGAACAACAGACCTGTTGAGGATCCACACTGATAATACTTGACGTTCTAATCATTGGAGTAGGATGCTTCGTTCTAGTAGAAATAACATGATCATATTCATATTGATACAAATCATTGCGGGGATCCCAAGGACGCAAATCTGAATGCATATAAATCCAACGGCCACTTTTCAAGTCCTGCTGGAAATGTGCTGGCAACCATTCTTCACATTTGGCTTTACGTTCTTTAGAGCGGGCTGTGAAAAGATAATTGCAAAACTTCCAAATATATGTCAAGCGATTAAAAATGTATTGAGTACTGACCTCTTTGTGCTTCTTCCAAAATGGTTTTTTCTTCAGTAGCTGCACTCATGTCTTCTCTTGAAATGGCTGCAGAAACATGCTGCCATAACCTTTCTGATTCAAAATCTTCCTGCTTATCAATAGGTACTGTATGACGCATAAGCCTACTCTTTCTAATTTTATCTGTTGGATTCCATAAAGTCGACTGCTCACCAGTTCTTTTATCTTTCAGAGTTATAACGCCATCCCAATAACCCTCTAGAGTTGCCAATGTTTCATTGCCTAATTTCAATTTACCTGAGATACAATTTGTTTGGTCTGATCTACCCAAGAAAGGCTGTAAAAAAACATCTGGCTGAAAAACCTATTGGAAAGCAGTCGCCTATTACCTTTAACTTGAATTCGATTTCTGTATAATAACCAGTTTTTTCACAATTTATCGTTACTTTGCCACCAAGCTCCATCGTTAAAGTACCAACTAAAATTCCCTTGCAGTGTGCATAAGGTATGGTCAGAGTATAATCTTCACCACGGGGCAGTAAAGTCAACACAGCTGTACCATCTAAAATAGCTGATGTTGAGTTTCCATAAAACTTAGATCTAGCAAGAATGCTGGCACTAATTGAATAACCATCCTGTCTATTCGATACATAGAATGCCGATACCTGGAAATACATTTTTTTAGCAACACACCAATAAAAGAGAATAAGATAGGCAATACACTACAGTAGCACCTATTATTGCGTGAAAACATCTATTTGAAACCACTGAGTATGAATTACAGCTGGGAAAAGGAAACAAAACCTGAGGTATAGATATAAGCAATGAACTCTATATTATATACCTGGAAGGGACCCGTTTTGAGCGACATGTGAAGCCAATTCGTTGCTTATGCAACCCGCGAAGTGGACGGGTATCTATCTCTTTCTTTCTCATTGCAGTAAAGGGAACTCTGTCGCATTTATTCTAAATATTTTTAATTTTTCGTTTCAAATTAGGAGAACCTGAATTTTTTTCTGACTAATTCGTGAATCAGGCAGGATTGAAGAAGATCGCACATGTTCAAGTGAAACTTCAACTTAGTAGCGGTTTTTCTGGGGAACAGCGCGTTATCATCCTCCGTAAATTTGCGTTTTTTTGCCGAAAATGGTTCCAAGCGACCTTGTTGGACTCACTGATGAAGCGTTCAATGTCAAATTCAATTCTATTCAGCCGCCCGTTGCCACGATAACTTACTACCGAGAAAAGCTATAGCGACTTAGAAAATTCAAAAAAAGTTCGTTAATGAGCAAAATTTACCTTACAATTTCGAAGTTATATCCATTTCAAATATATTATTTTATTTCCCCTATATCTCAAGAAGTACTGATGCGATCAGATTGAAACTTGCTAACTGATTGCATGAATAATCGTTAAAAAATATTTTTTTCGGAAACTATCAATGAGAATTCAATGAAACTTGGCGCAGACCTTGAAGTCGAATCTGAACAGCAATGTTCGAAATTTCAGCTCGATTCGACACATATTTTCAAAAATATCGGAAAAAAGTATGTCATATTTCGCATTGGCAATGAATTTTAACCAGCGCTTAAATTTTCCTGACTTCAAGTCAGTGCTTTTCGAGAAGTATTTTCCTATGTTCCTATTATTTAAATTTATTGTAATAATGATAAAACTATCGTCAATCGTCAATGCACAGCTCACACCAACATAATTCTTCACTGTTTGAACCATACGCGGTGAGGGCAGAGAAAGTAATGGCATATCAGAGAAAAATAAATATTCATTTTCAAAAATATTGCACTTTCTAAACGATGTAATACCCAAACTACCTGAATTTCCAAGTAAAACCAAATTTGAGCCGTTCAACACCATTTACTTCAGTGGGTGTGACAGGGAGAGGTTACCGTAATTAGCGCTATCTTTGTTTCGTTGCCCCTTGTTACGCTTTAAGCTTAGTTGAAGAAGGGTCGGGTCCTTTCCAGGTAGTAATATAGAGTTCTATGGATATAAGTTTCGTAAATAATACGTTAAATAATATTCAGCTTTTTAGATAACAATAGTTTTACAAGAGAAGTTTAGTAGTTTGCTCATAGACGTTTTCACCTTTGAACCACCGATAACTTACAGGTGGGTGATGTGAAACTTGTTCAGAAATATAGAATGTTTTGGAACCGTTAGGATTGAGCCAGTAGCATCTGAAAGTTTCTCCCAGAATAGGATTGTAGGGTTTTCTCAAACCTTTTGGTTTTTTATAAAAGCCAGACAAATACCATCGTACTACAGTTTTCATTCTTGTGAAAGCATCATCTTCTGAAACAGCACTGCAAAAAATTCAATATCAAAATCTATAAGTGGTTAAATTTTTCAATTTTACCTCGATAAAATGTCAACATGGTAATAAGCATCTGTCAGTTTGTCCAAAAACGATCTTGGTTCAAGGATAAAGGTTGGTAAAACAACTTTGCTCAGGTCCATTCCTGGTCTGACTTGTTTGACCAAATACCAAATAAGTGATTTATTTTCTTCTGCCAATTCCTCTACTTGAGCACCAGACTGAAAACAAATTCAACAGATACAATACTAAAACAATTCAGAATTTATAAATTTAGATTTGCTCAATGGAGCACTGTGAATTCAGCTGCTAGTGGTTGAAAAGCTGGGAGGGGTAAACGGGATTTTCCAATTTTTGCACAGACTTACCCCACCAAATTCTTCCTCAGGGACGGGTATATAAGGAGTTTCTGGAGGATCTTCATCCATTTCCTCTTCTTTAGCAGAAATGTCTGATTCAGAATCTGTCATCTCACAATCTCCAGTGCTCAAATGAGCTCCATTTTCTGGTTGACTGATGTCATCGAGATCTGGAAGAAAAGAAAAGAATTGAAGTAAGATGATAGTTTTTTAACTACCCAGTAAATTTGCTTCAGACAATAAACAAGGTATCTCAAGTAAGAACTGTGGAATACCAAAGTTGCTTCTACTTTCTACTAGAAATAATAATAGAGCATTTTAGAAAATCAATCATTAACGTGCACAGTCCATCAAAATTACACAATAATCTTTTTCTTGGTTCACTAGAAACATCACAGCGAAATTCAGAGTGGAGGTCTTATTGTTTGCAAGCAGAAGGGCTCTCAAAGAAGATCTCTTCTTATCTTACTCAACACAAAGCATTCTCGTTTACACTCCATTTCTAAATCCACTACAGGTCTCTATTCATACTTTCAGAATATATTGGAAATCTCAAGATATCAATTCAGTTAGAATATCAGGTATATAAAACTTGTTTAGATTTTTCTTTAATAAAAAAAATAAAAAAAAAAAAAAAAATAAAGTGTTTTACTTTAATTATTATTGGTTCTTCAAGATTGGATATAAACTTATTCCAATCAGACCTACCAGAAGAATCTGAATAATGATGAAATGAGCCACTGTAGGAAACATTAAGAACACACATCGTAGAACACTGTAAGTTGAGGACTAACCGAAGAAGCATAAATCCACATGTAATCCATTTTGCTATATTTTCTTTATCATAACTGATAGCACTCACCATTGTGAAAATGCTTCTCATAATCTGCTTCATTCCATTGTGTCTCATGATTAGCACTGCCTGATTTATTACTCACTGATCGGACTAAAGCAGTATTATTTCTTATAGATATCTCCAAGGCATCTAACCAACACATTCCAGATGCCTGTGATGGAGCTCTAAATATTGAGTAGGAGCTAGGAAGTGGTTGGACGACCGCACCTGTTGAAATATGGAATATAATCGAATTGAACTGAAATAAATTCGAAAACTACCATTTTAATTCATTTGAAAGAACTGTTGGCCAAGAGTGAATAGGGTCTATATTCATAAAAAACAAGGAACTTGAAATAAAACTAAAATACATTTTTTGCTGTTTTTTTACAGGAAGATTATTTAAAGCGATATGATAGTATCTGGAAAAAATGGTACTGGGTGAATCATTAAATAGTGACTCAACTTTGTTTTAAAAATATTGGATATGATTGTGATGTTGCGTTGAAATACAGTTATCCAAATGCTGACAAGAAAAATCTGATTTTTTGCATTATAGTTGAAAAGACTCAGCGCTACATTCCCCTAAAGGGGAAAATGAGACCTCCCTGGATTATAGTACCAGGGATATTTTTCAATAATTCATGTCAAGTATAAGTTCTAAAGGTTTTTATGTGAGAAACAGTACAATATTGTCTTCTAATTTTTATTCATTATTCAAATCCTGCTAGTGAAAACTTATTACCCTTGTTTAATAACCTCATTAAATAATCTTATTGAAATTTGAACGAAGTAGCTCACCAATTGTTTCATTCTCTGGACCCCTTGGAGCCCATATTGACTGATCCAGAGGGTTGTAAAGTTTAAAGCAGAAACCATCTTTTTTACTAGGCCGTTCGATCACCTTGCATGAATTGAGCAGGATGGTTCCAACCCAATGACTGCTCTGAAATCGTAAACCTTATAACTGCAATTACCGTTCCCACAACTTGAAACTCACTTTGGCTTTAGGACTTTTGTACAGCACCAAAAGACCTGGTTTGAGGACACACCACAGTTTCGTCCAAGACTTCAAAGTACCACGAATTTTGAGCCAATCGGCTAGAACTACTACCGACGGATCTTTCAATGAATTTAATAATTCATTGGTCACCCTTTTCTTCTCACGTCTGTAATTTTTTCTTTGTGCCTTATAGGATTCCTTTCTGGTTAGTTTCGATGCAGGGTCTGGGGTCTGCAACTGTAATGTAATGCTAATTGACTTTCTCTATGGAGTTGTACCATCAAGGCTTTCATGTTAAAAATGCTATGTCCAATTGAAACTTAATTCATCAAACTTTTGAGCTGAACTTTTGGAGAATTCTTTTGTGATGATAAAGAGGAATGCACTATTAATTCAATTTATTTGAAAAAATGAAAAATAGGTAATTCAAACGTTTGAATAAATTCAACAGACATACTAAAATGAACATCGAATCATTCAAATAATAAATACTATAAAAACAAATGGAATTTAGCAGATAATTCTTATCAAATAAATAAAAAATATTCAACATTCTGAGTATTACTACAAACATCACACACAAGTATTAAGCAAAATTGTAATAAACTTGCTTCAAAAACTGCTCATTATGGTTCATGGTGATTTCTGTTGCATGCCTCACTATCTCATAGAAAAATACAATGATTTCACGAAAGGGTTTGTAGTCCCTCTATTTTGAGTTATAAGTATATCTTGAGCATGACTATTTATAGCCTGAAGTAATCATATTATGTAATGATTGTTATTCGAACTTTTAGGGAGATAATTCATTGAGTAATAAATAACCTTATGTTGAATATTTTCAATGTGAATTTCATCAACATTCAATTACATAGACATCGTATGACCTTCAAGGACATGTAGTAACAATCAATTTTTTTCAGTTGAAAAGGAAGTGTATGTTTACAAGTCATATAAATTGAGTGAATGAGAAATTCAATAACGCCTTCAGAATTAACTATTTAATTCAGTAGTGGATTCTCTCAAACCATAATCAATCTGGTTCCAAATATTTAAGAAGTATATTCATTTCATCACATAAATCTACCTAATTGTTCTTCATATTAATATTTTTCAATAGCTCGCTAATACATTGAAATATAGAGTAATGGTCTGTCTATTTTGAAAAAAAATCAAACTTTGATAATAAGCATCCAAGATAGAGGGGAGGACTTCGATGAAGTGAATTTTCTAAAGAGAAATAGTTATGATTATTGAAGATTTCATGAAATTCAGTACAAAAAACATTTATTCTGTTCAATCAGTCAACCAAACTCAAGAAAACCTACTTACTCGATCTTTATCACCCAAAGTATGGTCAAAGTTTTCAAAACTCAGAACACCTGAAATTTTTGGATAGTCGTAAATACTTTCAGAACATAGTTCATAAGTTTAAATTTACCTGGAGTATTGGAAAGTGAATCACTAGATGGCAATTTTGGTAAAATATTGGACAGTGCTCTTGATTTTCTCTCCTCAGATTTAACACTTTTTCCTGATCCAGGAGTAGCAGGAAAAGTATAGGGATCACTGCTCACATGACTAGTGCCAGGACTAGTCGGTCCTTGGTGTGGTTGAGACATAATCACGAATACACAAATCTACACTCAAATTTCGAGACACTCAAATAAAACATTTGCTTTTGAATAGAGTACACAGATAAAATGTTTTACAACATAAACACAGCCACTTGTTCATAAATGGGACATCAGTTTGAATGTAAGGATTGATTGTAAATACATTTTGAAGGTTTGACTTGTTGGACGAATTATTGTTTGTTTCTATGAATAATTGGGAACAATTTTCCTAGCGGTAATTAATCATTCAATTCCTCATTACTGTATCCTACATCATGTCAACTTATACTCCTTCAAGGCTATAATTAATGTATTTCTCCCGACGAAAACTACTTTAGTATTTGAATTCTTGTCACACTAAAACATTCCTCTGGATAAAAACAACAATAACACAATCCATTGATTAAACTCTAATAGGACAACTGACAACAGAACATCTTGATTTCTAACCTCAACTCCATCATCATCACTCAAATTCCAACAGTGACGCTTTACAGCAACGATTAATCAAATTTTCCGAAATCAGAAGGATTATCCTTATCGCTGTAGACTTTAGGGACTGCAAACTATAGTCTGTAAAGCGCTTTTGCGGTATTTTTCGAGAAGGTTTTAAAAAAGCAAGCTGTATTTTCGAACTGCAACCTTTCTCTTAGTGTATTATTTGGTCTAAAGATGGCGAAATGTCCTTTCCAGAAAATGATTTTGATGGTGGATGCGCGTAAACACACTATAATCTGTGAACTTCTTAGGCCCAGTGTATAATCCGGTTTTTCAAATCCCGGTGTCGTAGTCGTAGTGGCCGTTATTGCGATCTGAAGTAGACAGTAGCAGATGGGAAAATGCACACATCCGACCAACCCGTTTTTGTCTTGCACTTTCCTTCAGGGTGCCGCTAATAAAATAACACTACGATCTCTTAGGGCCAGGCCGGTACAAAGATTACCGACGTGAGAACATGATGTAAAAAACATGGTGTGCTCATCTGAAAAGTGAGTGACTACAGCTAGCAGAAAATACAAGTAGTTACATATTCCGTGCTTTGAATTTGCATGTTAATTCAAAGCACAGAATATATAACTCTTTGTATTTTCTGCTAGCTGACGTCACTCATTTTTCATATGAGCACACCAGGTTTTTTACATCATGCGTAAGAACCTGTTTGGAATCTTTAGCAGGTATTCTAAAACAATGTTGACAGATAACTAGTTAACTCGTGAAATTTGGTTCAAAAATGAGCATTAACTGCTTTCTGTGGTCAAAATGTGTTTTATAATATACCGGTCTTTCGTTCTCTAAATTCTTTAATTCTCTATGTGTCTCGAGCCGGAGGCACACATCATGGCGGCCATCCATAGTGGAAATATAATATTGTTTTTCCACTATGGTGGCGGTAATTTAAGAACACATAAATGTGCTGTCAATTGATCCGGCGCCGGAGCTTTTAAGAACAAGAGTGTATTGAATTGATCTAGCGTCGCAACGACACCAGAGCTAGAAAAAACCGGATGTGTTCACTGGGCCTTAATCTGTCGGACCGGTGGGACAGATCAATGGATATTTAATTGTAGATGAAAATATTCTGGAAAAGCAGTGACGTTGACGTGAAGTCAGCAGCTTTTGCACGCATGTTCAAAGTCGTTGCTGAAGCGTTCTTCACGTATTGACACCACCGAATGCAGCTTTACTTCCTGATGGAATGATTTCACGATCTTCTATTCATGGTATTCAGCCGAAACCTTCAAGCTTACATTTCTCAATCAAGTAATAGATTTCAATTCAATCCGATTTGTATTTCTGGAAATATTGAGAAAATAACATTTTTGAATGGGTATAGGTATCTGCGGAATCATTGAGCGGATTCTTCCCATTCACGAATTCGGCCTTCGCAATTAAGCCTCAAATCTACTACACAAATATCGAGTTTCGAAGTCGTTTCTTTCGGTATTGCATATTTACAGTGTTTCCAAAAATATAGATTATATCGAATTGAAATCCAGCATTTGAATGGGTACGGAAACCATTGGGCGGATTTCCACCTTTACGAATTCGACCTTCGTGATTAATCCCCTAATCTGCTCTACAAATATCGAGTTTCTAAGTCGTTTCTCTAAAACGGTCGATCGTAAACACAATAACTTCCCAAAGAACCAACTTTTAATATTTTTTAAAATTTACCACCCATATATGATCCTGGCAAAATTTTGCAAGCATCCAACCGCTGAAGTAGATCCAGAGATATTGAGGAAATAACCTCAAACATCAAATGAGTATAGCCGTTTGGCTAATTTGGCCCATTAAGGAGCACAATCGTCACATTTTGATGGGCGACATGCCCAAAAATTTTCAAGTCCTTAGCTTTTTCCATTCTCAAGTTATCGTGGTAACCGATGAGTGAATCCAACCTATAGTGGTTGTGGACAATTTTAGGGAATGATTCGAAAAATTTCAGGTATTTGGAAAAAACTATAGCACGCTGTTCTCTTGAAAATACGCGCAAAAAGTGGAAATGTGGTAACATCAAACCAAATTGAATTGGGGAAGTAATCTTTCTTTCACCCCTAAACCATTCGGAGCATTTCTTCGAACCGTACTGAAAGAAAGAAAAATCATAAAACTTCGTACACCAGGATGGCTTTGTCATCTATGGAGTTTAATTACACACATCGAACAAGAAATTATAAATTGAAAACAAATCATAATGGAAAAACCAAAATTTTAGGAAAAACTAAAACCATTAACCAACAAACCTTAGACCTAAGTATCGGTACAAGAAATCAAGATCTTTGTTGGTATATGTAACTATGATATGAAAGTACAAAATCCGCTAAACAAATTTAAAATATTCGGAGCCATTTCTCCACGAAATTTCGCGAGAGCCTTCATGCCGTCCTTTTTCAACCAAGTACTGAATTTGAACTCGATCACACCTGCATTTTTTGAAATATTGGAAAGATTATCTACGAAATCATTGGGCGGATTTTACCCATTCAATAATTAAACCTTCGTGATCAAACCAAACTTCATCAACACTTCCCTTCACAATAGGGACACTGTACGAGGTTTCTGGATCTTGTATAAAATTCTGTTTGTCAGAAAATCACGTCTTTCCGTAAACCTTTCTTGGTAACCCATATTGATTATCTTCATCGAATATTATTTCGTAATCACCGAATCGTGGGATTGATCATTGACAACACCAAATGGTGTATTTCTGAAAGGTTTATACGAAAAATATCAAATATATTGCTGTTACGGAATTTCAAAAATTTTAAACATTTTTTAAGCTCTGAAAAACTTCATCATTTTCTCCCATCTAATCTTATTACATCTATGCCATAGAAGTCCTACTGTATTAGAGGAAAAGATTTTCAAACTCTTCGAAAATCAAACTCTGAATGAGAAACTGCGCCAGTAAGTCATGTCATATGAAATCATAGAATCATACGAAATTTTCCTGAAAAAGGCATTTTTTTGACCTGGCATTCCTGGCAACAACATTTCTGAAGAAAAGAGAAACGATCAGGAATTAATAAATGCATTCAGAATGGACCCGACTCTATCTCTTTGAAAATGTACCTACCATCATATATCGGCAACGAATCGTGGTTGAAGAATATTATGAACTTTATATTCCCATTTTCTACTGAAGCTCAGCAAAATTTTTTGTGATTCCTTCTGTGGTTTAGAGACTTTTTTTAATTTGTTTGTGAAAGGATTCTCACGAAATTTCACATACTTCTTCACCGTGGCATTATACAACTGCAAACCAAGTGTCAATCAAATCAAATCGGTAATTTTCGAGTTGTAGGGGAAACAAAGTTTTAGCTGGCTTTACCTCCGAAACCGTTGGGCAAATTTTGCCAATAGGCGAACACAAACGGATATTCAGGCTCCAAACCTAACCTAAGCATTTGAAGACTCTAGGGAGTCCAACCAAATCGTTCAAGACCATTTTCGGCTGAAAATTTGAAAATAACAACCATGTGGGAAAAACGAGATATCACGCTGTTCCCAAGAACAAGAGTGCGTAAAAATCGACTTCGTTGACTACGACACCTGAAAATGGTTGCGCACAAAGGGGCTGCCTTTCCCCAGTACTGTACAGTCACTAAAACTAAAAACGTTTTCCGAGGCAGATTTTGAGATCTGTGGTTTGTGATAATATAGCTCGAGGCACGATCGATGGTAGCATGCAGACTGCTCTGACCTTAACTCACGAGTGGTGTCTCAGGGAGGGTGTTGACCCGAAAAAATCCCATCCAAAAACAGGAAAATGTTTCCCCTTAGTTCACCAAAGAAAGACAGGTTTGCTGTAACTTCTACGGACCACGAGGAATACTTTGGTGAGTTTTTGGAGTACTACACCTCAAAGCAGTGATCATCAAGAGCCAAAATCTCTCTTCACGTGTCAGAGGATGGTCGGAAATACGTGGGGACTCAAACCAGAGCTGAGCAACTGGATCTATAAATCCATTTTTAGGCTAATCGTCAGCTATTCATCTTTCGGGCTGAATTATCGACTGAGTGACAAGTTCTTCACAAATTATAGAGAACTGCAGGTCTGTCTATCACAGAAGCTTCACGCTCTTGCCCAATCGCTGCTTTGCAAGTTATTGTGGATGTATCACCTTCAAGCTTATCTCTAGAGTGGCGAGGACGAAAACTAGCATTCACACAGGGCACCTTCGCATACTTAACGAATGTAACCTTCCTCTGACACACGAGTTTCAGAAAAATTAAAACGTAATACTTGCATTTCGCACCCAATGGCCTAATGAAGAAGTTGGTTCTCCTTACAGGCATACGTGGTGTTCTACAGAGATGGCTTGAGAACCGAGGATTGACGAGTTAGGGCTGGTGTATACTGCCCCCTCAATCCAATTAGCCATACTAATGGCTACATGCCCTTCAGTATTTTAGGCAGAAGCCTTCGCAGAAAGAGAGTGCATTTCACAATTACTGGAAAAACGGATAATATTTTATCAAGGTAGACTAGAACCACTAGCACCTGCCTCTCTGTAGGATCGATCATAGCTAGTCTGGAAGTGCAAGATATCATTCAACGTACTTGGGAAAAGACTGTGAGGTCAACCTTTTGTGAGCGTCTGGCCATTTGGGTTACGGAATGGCTGACCAGCTGGCCAGAAAAGGGGGAGGGAGGAGAAATTCCCTCATTGGCTAGAACCTTTTTGTGGTTTTCCAGACATTTGTTGGCAGTTAAGGATTGGGAACAAAGCGGAAGATTGCGTTCAGGCGGATGGTCAGATGACAACGACAGGACAAGTTATTTTCCTCTCCTACTCCACGAAGTGGGACAAAAAGATTATCTCCCTGAGAAAATTAGAACTGAGGAAAGTAACAGGTACTCTCAAGTACTCTTCTTCCTTAACCAGAGCTGCTAATGCAAGTTTTACAAGATTACGACAAAAACTTCTGGGCCAGGCCACTTCTAAATTGAGAAGGTCATAGTTTTGACATCACCGTTAACGAGAGAAGACTGACACACGCTACTGTCTAAGTGAGAAATTCATAACGGATAACACTGAATGTTACAAAACATGGAGAGCAACTGTGACATCTCTCCTACTCGTCGAGCGGGTCCAAAAAGGCTCCTCTACTCTGTGAATTAGGACTAAGGAAACTGACAGGTTCGCTCATGGGACACTATCCTGTTGAATAATCAGAATACAATGCTAGAACACATTGGCTCGTGGTCCCTAAGACCGAAACAAGCTAAGGGACGTAGGCAGCCAGAAACGTTGTGAGTTTACTGCCCGACTGGTTAACAGCGCAGGATTGCACAATTGATCTGTAGGTCAAAGTGTTCACGAGTTTCATAAGGCCTCATCACCGCATAATCTGGAATTGAGCAGCTTGACTTTTTAATATAAATAATTCAACTCTGCATGCATCTTGGTGCCGTAATTTATCAACCAATTACTAGATTTTAATTCCATTGGATTTTCTTTTTGTGGAAATACTGGAAGAATATCATTTCGAATGGATCTACGGAATCACGGGACAGATTCCATGAATTCCATATCATATCCCTAGGCAGGAGACACTTCTAATGCTTGGAAATATTTTTGTTCTTAAAAGATTTGTGGAGTTTAGGAGTTTAAGTTTATTACTGACTAATAAGGGTTGGCAGGAAGACATTACTCGGCAATATGCCCACCCATTGCATATTGTGTGTATACACCACTATACAAAACATAAGAAGCAATAAAGAGTTATAAATAAATAATTCAGAAACATCAGGCTCCTAAGTCATTCACTCCGAAAGTTATTTGGCATTGTGTACAGGGTCGGCCTAACGACATCAATAGAACACAAGCTCCGAAGGAAAGAACAGCCGCGATCAGATTTAGCTATTTGCTATTAGTTATACATAGTTATTTGAAGTTTTGAGTTTATTCCCCTGATATTTCGAGAAACACTGAAGCGAATGGATTGAAACCTGGCAGTTAGTTGGAACATAGAGACTTGCAAGTTTTTGCGAAATTTTTTCGAGATTGTGATGCCAGTAAATTGAAAAAAAATTTTTTCAAAGTTTTTTAGAAAAAAATTTTTTTCTCAGAAACTATTCATTACCTCCAGAAAAAATTTCAAGCTTACCTTGAACTCCATATTTCAAAGCAGTATACCCAATTTCAATTTGATACAATTATCATTTCCTGAGATATCGGGAAAAAATAGGTATTTAAAATTTCATGGTTTTTTCCTCCATATCGTTGGGTTTTTTTCGGAATAACTCAAAAATCCTGTTTCAATCATCATCAACTTGGTAACTAGTTTGGCAACGAAGATGCACAACTTTGTGCAGAATTTCGTGATGCCCGTGTCATTAGAACAAATTGAAAAAAAAAATTCAAACTTTTTGGGCGCATGTTCTGGTTTGTTCAAATATTCAATATTCTGTGATCTTCTGATCATATTATCCTCATTAAATTCTGTATGAGCCTTCGAACTTTCATTTTTCGATGAATTACTGAATTTAAATTCGATCTTATCTGTAGTTTTGGAAATATTGGGTATATCTGCGAAATCATTGGGTGGATTTTACCCATTCGCCAATTCGGCCTAGGTCCAAACCTATTTTACAAATATCGAGTTTCTAAGTTGTTTCTTCCGGAAGTTGTTGTGTTTACGGCCGATACAATCCGCTATTGAAGTAGGCATTATGCAAAATAATCGTCCAAATGCTTATAGTTTAACTTCTTCACAGAACAAATATACACAAATAGAAAAGGACTTTTTTGCCATTCAATTTGGGTGTGTCAAGTTCCATAATATATTTTTGATTTTAAGATCACAACATATCATAAACCGTTAGTATATCTTTTCAAAAAAGCCCTTTTTGATATTCCTGATAGATTACAGCGAATAATTTTAGTCTTACCCGTTTAAGAATTGGATGTCATTTATGTGCCAGGAAAAAATATTCGGGTATATTTCTGATACTTCGTCAAGGACAGCTTTGAAAGACAACTTCAATCCAGATTATGAATCTGATACTTATTCCCCTATTGCAATAACTGATAGATATCATGAAAAATTATGTCACAGTACTGAGTCGGATGAGACCTTTAAAATTCTAAAAAAATACTATTATGAAGGATGGTCTAGCTCTAAAGGAAAAATACATGTTCTGGCCTAACCTTTTTGGAATTTTCAAAATGAAATATTGAAGTTTCGGAAATATTGGGAAAATATGTTAAACTTTGTGGTTTTTTCCTCTGTATCATTTTTATTCCCGGAATAACTCAGAAAATACTAATCCAATCATGATGCAACTTGGTAGCTAGTTGAAAAATGCTGATAAAAAATTTTGTGGTGATCGTGTTACAAGAGCAAAAAAATTTTTTTTTCGAGAATTGTGTCGAGAAAATTTTTTCTCCGAAACTATTTATCGAATTTCGAATGAATTCTGCTCACACCTTGAACTCCATATTTCACAACAGTGTAACATCGCAAAATTTCGTGATGGTCATGTCATTCAAATACGTTCCTAAGCCTTTTCTCGTCTTAACGAGGCACCTTTAGCTTGATTGAAAGATTCAGCGATCTTCTTTTTATATAGTCCCCATGGAATTCTGCATGAACCTTCAAGCTATCATATTTCGATCGAGTAACACAATAACTCCCGAAAGAAACGACTTAAAACTAGATATTTCGTCACCTTAGAGTTACAGTGTTGTATGTACCTACACAAGGGATAGTTTTGAGTTACAGCAAAATGAAAATATGCATATCTGCCACACGTTTTCTATTGCAAGAAATATTAAACGATTTATTTCCCCTCGAAGTTGACCAACTTGTTCACCAGATTTTATATAGAAATATACAAAAACGTCGATAGATTGTGATTTTTGTATGACTGAAAAACACATATACAATTTTGTTACCTCACAAAAAATGAAAATTAAGAAAAATGATCTAGTAAAAATATTTGGGTAGGTATATAATATCAATTTAAACCAGTATCTCAAAAACGAGTTAAAATTTCGGCAAAATCGCTTCGAAGTATGCCTTATCTACCTGCGGCATCCATGGGTACCTACTTTTGATTGCTTTGATTTCATCTCCGGATAGAGTTTTCTTTTCGTTTGAAATTTTCGGAGATTCCATTATACAAGTGATCTGGTTTTTTGTATCGACCTTATTGATACTTCTTCCAAGTTAGTTATTGGTATATTCCCTATATTCTACCTCCATAAACAAGCTGTAAACTTGAGAGCTTTCACTTCTGAAAAAGGTAGGGCCTTATAATTAAAAGCAGTGGTATATGATTTATAATCTTTGAAGTTATCTGCGTGCATCTGTATTATCTTGTAAAGCCGACCAGAATAAACTCTTAGAAGAGTTCTTAGGAGTGATACTGGTGAAAAATATTCGACTTTGTCTAGAAATCCCTCAATGCAGCTTTGCACTGAATATATCTCCTGAACACATGAATATCTTGTAGTTGAGAATTTCATAGTTATACCTTCAATTGAAGGGTTCAGTCGAAAAAAATATGCCAATGCATATGTCATTAGAGGATTTCATGCCACTCAGCACAGTATACCTGTTTTGAAGTTGACAATACAGCCGTTAAATTATATAAATTCAGTTTGCTTTTATTGAGTACTGGTTCAACAATGACAAAATTGCATGTATCCTAAACATACCTGTAATTCATTTGTTGTCGTATAACAAAGTTATATGTGTCACATACAATTCTAGATTTATTATATTTTTCGATACAACTATGTTTTTCTAGTTGTATACAATTCAGGATATAAGATAGAACTTTATACAACAATGTTATACCAAAAACGCAAAATCGAGAAAAATGCGACATACAATAGTGTAACTCTAACGTGAAGATTTGTAGAGGCGGTGTAGGGCTTAATAATGAAACACGAATCATGAATGGGTAAAATCCACCCAAGAATTCCGTAGATATAATAACTCGAAAATTATGTTCCCAATATTTTGGAAAATACAGATTAGATCGCATTGAAATCTGGCACTTGATTGACAAATCATAGCAGAACAAAATAAACTCAACATACTTCGTACTCAATGGAAAATCGAATCCTTATCTCTTTCACGGAATGCATCAAACCCGATATAATATTGAGATTCATGCAACGACTGATAGCAGTAGATGTACGAGTGTTGTTTTCACAATAATTACGAAAATACTCGGTGGTAAAATGGGCCGGGTAGTTTTCGAAATATATGAAATTGTAGTGTTTTTTTCCACGAAACTTTGCACAAAATTGTGCGTCTGTATTGTACAAGTTTCAGAACTCATCGATTAAGTGAAAATCATCCGAAACAGGTACATGGTTGTTAAAATAACTAAGACTATAGATATTGATGATGATGAACGTCGATCAGCTGATCGATCAATTTCAGAGAAAGCCTTGACTAATATTCAATTGCTATTTGCGGTATATTTGGTTATATAAATGATTTCCAGTACGGTGCCACGATCTGATATAATATTGGATACTGATATAATATTGGCGACAGATGCAAAATGAACGGAACTCTCAGAGAAAGCGCCGTCTACCATTAAGGAAGCCATATGAGCTACCTGCAGTGTGAACCGTAAAACAGCAGTTGGAAAAATCATGCGTGAAAACAACGACGGTCATCGACATCCAAAGAAAAACACTTTCTGCATTGCTTGCAAGGTGAAACAATATCTGAATTCTGCATTTCAGAAAAAATCATTCCAAGTAAGGTATCTAAGAAATTAATCGTGAAGTTTTCTTTGAAAACGGGTATAGCGTCTACCTTTGGTACAAAATAATCCATCAATGAAGTGAATATGTTCTTCTGATCCAAAAATCGGAGGTGTCAGTTTCGAAGAAATCATACCAACGTTTGTTCCTACAAAATCCTTACTATGGATGGTTTCAGTGTCTCTTTCGGAACCCTCCTCGTGGGGAATGTGTTCTATCAGTGTGAGAATCATGAAAATAAATTAATATAATATAATTGTGTATACTGAGGATTTTCGAAGGTGAGTCACTTCGTCGACAGTACAGTTTGTAAAACTCAGGAAAATGAATCTCCAGATTGCCGATGAAGCTATAAGACGTAAACAGTGCGCGTCAAAATTATGGAACAAATTCATTTTCTCAGAAGAAAAATATTTGGCTACAAAATCCTGATACAGGTCAATTTTTTTTCACTTTTACCAAATTTTTATGCATTTTTGAAGGATTTTTATTGCACCCTGTGCCATCCCCATCAACCCTCTAAATTTTTTGAATAGGAAAGGTGGGTCATGTGGTACTTTTTTGGCAAGGTCTTTGTATCTTCTTTACAGGCGTGCAGAAATTTTCAAGAAAAAATTAGTAACTTCAAAGAGGTTTTCAGTATGCGCACTTTGTCATGGCTCAAAACTTTGAGACGAGGGTACCTGATGAAATTTGTCACCGAATGAAAGTCGACCATTACAGTTTTGTTCATGCACAACTTTCAACCCCTACGAACTCTTTAATGGAGAGAAAAAAAAACTTTACGTGAGGGGGTTGAAAGTTGTGCATGAACCATTCGGTGACAAATTTCATCAGGTACCATCGTCTCCAAGTAGATGAGCCATGACAGAATGCACATACTGAAAACCTCTTTGAACTAACTAATTCTTCAGCAGAAAAAAATTTTTTCTTAAAAATTTCTGCACGCCTGTAAAGCAGATACAAAGACCTTGCCAAAAAAGTACATGACCTACTTTCCCTATTTAGAGAATTCAGAGGGTTGATGGGAATGGCACAGGGTGCAACAAAAATCCTTCAAAAATGAATATAAATTTGGTAAAAGTGATACAAAAATTGACCTGTTTCAGGATTTTGTTGCCAAATATTTTTCTTCTAAGAAAATGAATTTTGACGCGCACTAAATATTTCGTCCAACACGTCTCTGACCAAAACATGACCAATGAAATACGTCGCAATACGTCACTTTTTTAATTTTTGATGCACAACAGACGTCTTTTCAAATCAGGCAGAACCGTATTTGTAGGGTATCACACCTAAAATTGTCATTGTTCAGTGGCTAGCATCTTCATCAAAATACAAAAAAGGTTAGAGACCGCTTCAAGTATTCAAAGGATGAACAACAATAACCTACTCTTCAACTTTAAAAACCCGAATGACTTGTGGTATCTTTCTAGGTTAGGGAGATCTTTCAATAATGATTGTGTCGCAGAAATTATCCACATAATGTGTCCCTAATTCTGATGAGACCTCAATTTGACGAGTGATTCGAAATTTATTTTGGACCAAATGAAAAACTTCATGAACGATTTTGAAGAAAATATCGAAAAACGGTTGATTTTGTTAGTCTAATATTATTTTCATCAAATGTATGGGTTGTTTCAGCAGTATGCAAGATTACACATTTTTGGAACACTCTTATAGTCTATACGAAAATGGAAATGGGAACCCGAATGAAGCTACGGGGTGACTCATAAAACTGTGGCCGCAGGGCCGTATCTAGGGCGTGGCAAAGGTGGCAACGGGCGCAAGCTCCGCAGGGGCGCCAAAAAATATCAAAATATAAAAAAATAAGACCACCAGGCGAAATAATTCGAAAGATCACAACTCGGTTTTTATGTATACGCCTCGCAACAAGGGATGCCGAGGCATCTTGAAACATAAATTTTGCTTGCCTTCCCTAGAATATGCGCACTAAGCCTAAAATAATCACAAGGTCAGCAAAACTTCAATTTAAGGCAAAAAAATATATAAATATGGCTTTGTTCAAGCGTGCCGCATTTTAGTCATAAATATTCCTGTCGGGCATCGGCATGTTAAAAGATGCCGCATTCAGGTCATAAAATAATAAATACTGTCGCGTGTCGGCATGTGTGCTTACCCTTATTTTCACGAGTTTTTTGCGCTTCATCAAGCTTGTCGGTATCTCTTCGACAAACAGTATCATCTATTTTTGTGTGAAGTGTGTGGCTTCTTTTATAAAATTCTCTGATACTCTAGAAATAGATTTCAGTTTCAATTCACCATCTCCAATCAGAATTTTGAACCCCAAGAAGAGGGAAAAATATATATAAATACTAGACATCCTGAATATTCCCATATTTCAATTCTGGCAAAAAAGTATATTTCAAACTACGTTGACTGCTTAATGTGTTTCCGAGTTTCTAGCCATAAATCTAGTTTATCGTTCTATATTTTGACTTCCATAAATACAAATTGTGGTTTTTCAGGTATGAAATCTGTATTTCGATGGTTTCAATAAATATAAGTGAATATCTATATCTGTGGTATTATTTCAGAACATCAACGAAAATATATGACGAAAATTATGAAGAAAAAAATACTATAAAAAAAATAATTGATAAAAAATTCCCACTCAAATGGAGGGGCGCTGTCTAATATTTTGTCACAGGCGCCATAGTACCTAGATACTGCCCTGTGTGGTCGCATCATATTCAACAGGCAACAACCCTTATTTTAGGCTAGACTTACTCAAGCAACCCTACGTCATCGTACACAGAAAAAAATTAGCCTTAATTTGGTATATAAATAATAGTTGTACGTTATGAACGTGAAAAGTAACGAAATCACACCTGTTCATACTTGGCTGCAAAGAGGTGCGGCCAATTGCGCAATGGCAGTCGTGATTTTTCGAAGTCTTCACATATATTGCTATGAGGTGAATGATGTTTTATACGAAAAAACAAGTGAATGCAAATTCTTCCAAAAAAACACTTAATATAATATAATAATATATTATATTTTTTATTCAAAAATATCTGCGGCAACATTTTGATAGGCAGCCCCATAGATATATATTATTCTTCTATTAAAAATGTACGTAAGAAATCGGTTTCGAGTATACACTCGATGGGCGCACTAATTCTGCGGTCGGATCTAGTACTCTATTAGCCATAACATTCTTTGATAATTCGTTCCTGAAAATGTCATCTTTTTGGCGTGAAGGGAAAAGAAATAGCTGAAAATTCAAGACGAAAAACAGTTTTTTGTGAATAACTCAGAAAATATCCACTTTAGGGCAAGGGTGTGATGCATACACTCACATTATTTTTTAACGTAGATTCAATATCTGCCATAAAAAAGTGGGGTTCTAATTTGAAAAAATTGATTTTTCACGATTTTGTCATCCCTAACTTTGAAAGCGATTTTTTCACCCCCTGTATCATGAATCGCGATTTCGATTTTTAAAGTGGATACATCAATCTTACATCTTGAAAAATCCCAAAAATGAAAATTTTCCATCCAAAAATCTCGAAGTTATTCTTGTTTCAGCGGAGCTCTATTTTCGATTTTTTTTTCGAATTTTCCCGCTCAGAGAGAATTTTCCAACCAAAACTGAAAAATGTTACATCAAAATAAATTGAAATTTTCTAAGGAATCTATTTCTGCAATAAAAAAATGGTGTTCTAATTTGAAAAACGGAAGTTGACGTCATTTCCGGAAAAACCGGAGGTGCTCATGACTTGAAAATATTTTAGATTTCATCAGCATCGTGAAATACTTATAAGTGCTGAATTTCATGAAAATACGTTCAGTAGTTTCCCGTATAAATATGGGTGAGGTTCCTCGTGAAAGACCCTGTATAGACCTCAAATTCTCCATCAGTGTGTCGAAACTAATCTTTGGAGACTTTCTCGGCTCAAAATTCCAAAATCACATAAATTTGTGCAAAATGATGTTCCTTAGAAAATGCGCGCTAAAATATACTGGGTGTGTCAATAGAGCTGGGTCGTGAGTCCTAAGGAAACATATAAAAATAATCAAATGTTACCTTATTGCTGATGAGGATATTGCACTTTTTATACAAGGTGTCCTATTTTTTATTATTGGATAGTACCCTCTTTTTCACGAATGGAAACCAATATTCTTATGCGCTTATGTCCTGGAAACAGAAAGTTCTCATTCTGCAGAAATGTCCTATATTTAAGTTGGTTTTTCCGAACACGACTGAGTTGGACTCACTGGTCACTGATGAAGAATCCGATGTCAAATGCAATTCTGGCAGACCGTCGCTCTTTCCGTGCCTTCTGTAACTTTTGGATAAACGAACCTACTGCCTTGAAATTTTTGAGGTTGGAGCCTGAATATCTCGGTTAAGGGGCGAGATCGATCGAGTAGTTACGGAGTTATACTCGTTTGAGATCGTAAAGCCAGGTCCAGATCAGTGTAATGCGAACAGCGAATGCAGTAAATCACAGGAAGTTTTATGGTTCGAGGCAGCGCTCTTTCTGCTCCATCGGGACTCGGTTTTCAGCTCGAACGATGCATTTGAATGTATTATTCGAGGCTGAGCTCGAGTGCCGTCCACACTATTCGCCGAATCGTTCATAAAACTTTATTGCATTCGCTGTTCGGATTACACCCATCTGGACCCGGCTTAAAGCCGGGTCCAGATGAGTGTAATGTGAACAGCGAATCCCATAAATCACAGGGAGTCTTATGGTTCGAGGCAGCGCTCCTTCTGCTCCGTCAGGACTCTGTTTTCGACTCGAACGATGCATTTGAATGTATTATTCGAGGCTGAGCTCAAGTGCCGTCCACACTATTCGCCGAATCGTTTATCAAATTTTATTGCATTCGCTGTTCGGATTACACTCATCTGGACCCGGCTTAATCGAGGTGCGAATAGTAAAGATAGTATCATCAGGAAAAAAAATTCAATTTTGTCTGGCCGTCTGTCAGTGTGTACTGTAACTTTCGAAGAAACGAACATACATTCTTGAAATTTTCGAGGTAGGTTTGAAGTCGAAATACCTCGGTTGAGTTCAATTATGGCAAGATCGGTGAAACAGTCTCAGAGTTATACTCATTTGAAATTTTTAATTTATTTCCCAATATCTAAGGATTGTATTAAATCGACGCGCAACTTTATACAAAATTTCCTGAAGATCGTGGAATAAGAAGAAAATTTACAAAACATTAATAATATTATTTCGATAATGTTTTATTAATAATAATCTGATGTAAAATTCATTTGTGTCCGACCTTCCGTCACTATGTCTGTGTGCGTTGCAACTTTCGAAGAAACGAACCTACAGTCATGAAATTTCTGAGGTAGGTTTGCCGCCTGAATATCTCGGTTAAATTCGTTAGTGGGTAAGGTTGCTCGGAATAATACTTGTTTGAAATTGTAAGGTTATTTGCTACTATTCAAAAAAGTACGGATGCAATCGAATAAAACGATGCGAAATTACGTGAAGATCTTATCTTTGAGAAAAAATTTAGAGAATTATTTTTTGGGAACTATGATTCAGATTCCTATATTAAGTCGGCACAGAACTTAAAGCCAATTTTCAACATGTGCTTATCAAATGTCAGCTAGATTCGTAATTCATTTCCGGAAATATAAGGTAAAAAAAAATTTCAAATTCGTTGGTAAAAACTTATGCAACGGATCTATAACGAGCACGTAATAGCTCCTGACCTTACCTTTGCGATTTTCTAGAATTTTGACCGTTGCCTCAGATTCCACGTGAAAAAATAAGAGTCACTCAATTTTTTTTTCGAAACATTGATAGTGTTTTTAGCATGGAAGTTTATTTTTACATTATTGGTTAATGTTGCTATTTGAAATTATAAGGTTGATCCGAATAACATTTAAAATGAATTTTTGGCTAGAATCGATTTTGACATCGAATTCGTCATCAGTGAGTCCAACCTAGTCGTTTGAGACCATTTTCGGTTCAAAATTCGAAAATGGCAGACATTTGGACAGTTAGATTCTTCATCAAGAAGCAAGTATACAAATATTCACTTTCTAAGATGTTTTCTTTCGGAAAGTTTCCATTAGATATCTAATTTAACGTGAAATGTGCCCAACTGGAATTATAGCGTCGTTTCAGATAGCAAAAGATACTAACCATCGAAATCTCAAATCGCGACTCGAAAGTCACTTCCTCAGTTCATTCAGTGTTATCCCCCTCTATTCAAGAAAGAAGAGTAGAGACCGCTATGCTATGATATCTACAATTTTTACCAGAGAGTAAACTGAAAGTACCGTGGATCAGTACATGCCGAAAAGTTAGAAGTGTTAACCGCGCAGAGTGACACAGTGCAAACACAAAACGTAGTGTTCGAAGGGCACGACACGGTTAGTGCGTGTGTATTCTACGCGGAAATAGTAACCGAAAGGTTGTCCGTTTTGCACCAGTTGCGCGCTGCTTCGACGATGTGCTCCCGGCGCGAGTGCTTTTGGCTTATGAACGATTTGTCTATTGGAATGTAAATATAGTACCTATTTCATGTGAGTCTCTTGTGTATCGTCAGCTGTGTTCTCCTATAATGTTGGATTTTCAAACTACTGCAGGTTCAAAGGCAAACAAGCAGTACTTCGAGAAATTTTCAATTCATCAGTTTGTCAGGAAATAGCATAGTGCTGAACTTTCCTAAGAGTTCATCTACACGCGATGTGGCGAATTATTGCAAACAGTACTGAGGTACTCTTTTGATTCGTTGTATTTAAGTTTTCATCTGAATGAGCCAGAAATTATGAATGTCAGTTTGGTTGTGTTTTTTCAGATAGCTACTAATTTTTATCATTAAACGATTCCTGAAATTTTGAGTAGGTAGATTTCAGGAAAGGAATATACATTTCACTAAAAATCATTTTATCCACTTCAGAGTATTATTTTCCTCTACTTAACTCTATTGAAAAATTCAGGTGGAAATAAAGAATCCAAGTATCTGAAATTCATTTGGTTAATTACTAGGAAACGCTGATTGAGCGTAGGGAGAAGATATGCGGAAAACTTTTCCATTTTTTCGAAACTATTTTTTCAAATATGAAAGATTCATTTATTGGAGTTAATAATAAACCCCATAGACCATGTCCCTGAAACTTTTCTAGTTTATGTTTCGAAGTACAATAGAAACTCTGTTTATCCCTCCTGTATCCCTGTTTGTTCTCGAAAACAACTAGTCAATTTCGAATCTTGGTACAAAATTATGAATTATTCTTCGAATTTGGGAGTTAAGTACTCTTTGTGGTCCAAATAAGTTTTATAATACCGACCCTAAGAGGTGTAGGAAATTGGATTTAAAATAAAAAATTAATTATCTCAAAAATTCTGTCCCGGATTCACATGAAACTCAGAATATATCGAATTGTCGAAATTTTTCAAGAGAATATGTAATTAATCTTCGTAAGGCGCAATTTTCTACACCAGTTGTTCGGTTTAAAAAAAATTATGGTGAAGTATTGAAGGAGAATTTTAGTGTGAAATTTCTAGCGTTTTTCATTTATGACATTATTTTGTCATCCCATATATGAGGATTTGACTGTAAATTTATAAAAACTCAGTTGTCAAGTCAAAGTCTGAAGTATTCTAAAACACTTTAAAGCATAATATCAACCACAGATTTCATTTAGCTACAATAAGAAATCGATGAAGTATTGTAAAAAGGAAACTATAGTGGTATGTCATGGATTTATTTCATCGGTGAAAATAAAAAAAAAACTATTAATATTTGGATTGAATAATATAATTCAATCAAATAAACATAGTTTATTAGAAAAATAGTTTTAAAGGAGTTTGTTGTCTTCTGTGCAATATCATATAGTCTGGAAAGCGATTCGCTCTGCAGTAAAATAAATACGTTGGTTAAAGAGAATCCTCCCAAAATAAGCTTCAATAAATATACTCTCGTGACAGCACCAAAATACTGTTGGGAGCGCACCGATTTCGGACGGCTTTTATAGGATACTATCAACCGCACAATCAGTTTTGATTTTTTTTGTCAATTCTATGAGAAATATTTGAATTTTACTCAATGACCAGGATGGATTTTTCTGCATTAAATATCTCTACATTGAAGATTTATTGGTATTTGACGCTAAATGTGAAAAATTTAAACTATATGGGTGACTAAAAATGATTCGATATAAGTACGATCCAGATATATGATGATCAATAATTCATTTTTTATTGCGCATTCATAATATTCCATACCGTGGGAATTTGATAGAAATAAATGCTAGAAACCTATTTGTGAATTGGATTTTGATAACAATAATGACAAAAGAAAATAACAATGTTGGAAATATGGAAAAAGTCATATATGCCTAAGATAATATACACAAATACACACTATATGAGTGATCAATTAATTATCCTAATTACACCTTGAAATAAATATTTTTAAGCAAGAAATTCTTGAAAAATACTGAGTGAGCTATAGGATTTCACATTATGAAATATGAAATATTTTCCCTTTATATTTATGATTTCGCATTTTAACCATTACTTACCCATTATTGGTTCAGATTTATCTTGATGTTATTTACGTTGAGTCTGACCTATACATGAAGCCTTCAGAAGTCAGAACAAAATTGGCCTGGCCTGACTGATGAATACAGAGTGAATTTGTCAAATCCCAATCTTTTTCACATTCCTTAGATCTTATTCGATCAATTGTACGTATTTGTTATTTCAAAAATACTTATACCCAAATTCATTAAAATTTTTGTATGTTCTTTTTTTCAGTAAACGTTTACATAATTACTTCTGAAATCAACAATTCAGAATAATCAGAAACTATTTATTTGTTGAGTGGTTTTGGAACTCAATAAGGTCGAATTCCTGAATGCGTGAAACGGTTCTTAACATATACTCATTCAAATTTTCTTTTTCAATACTACCAAAAATACATATCCGATCGGAATAATATCAAAACTTGAAGGAAAATATACTACTCGAAGGTTTTTGCAGAATCTGATCAATATTCACTGAAATATAAAATTTTCGATCTCCATGAAATTTTGCATAATTGTTCGTGTCGATACTTCAAAACTTATTATTAAGTTCATTCGATCTGACCAATATTATTCGGAATATTAAATAAAGATCATTTCATGTGGGCATGATTGTGAAACTATCAGGCCGATTCTGTCCGTTATCAAACTGAACCGGAGCATTCGGATTTCGGCTGCGCAATCTACCCAGTACGGATTTCGGTCTATGATAGCAAGGAAGTTTTTTTGCCAAAATTGTGTATACTGATGGCATATGAAAACACTAAATAGTTGGTAAAAATATTACTACCTAAAATCGAGACTTCAATTTTATAAATTCCCAATTCCGCAAAATTCATCATTCCAATATCTCCAAGCCATCAGACGTTTTCAGAATTCGATTGAATTGAAATTTGGTACAATTTCGTATAATATTAGCTTCAAGGTCTGTACAAATTTCCTTTAAATGTTACGAATAGTTTCTGAAGGAAAACTTTCCGAAACTTTTTCATACGATACAACAAAATTCTGCAACTAACTCGTGTTGGCATTCTACAAAATAACCAATTTTCAATCTGATCCGTCAAATTTGTTTCTGAGATATTGAGAAAGTAACCTCAGGCTATCCTTTCGAGCATTGTAAAACTTATAAATTTCCTATATTTTCACGGACTAAACTGAATGTTCCAAACTGGATTATTTGCACATCAAATTAAGAGCTGAACCTTCGTATTCAGTTCATACTTCCAATTTTCCTCAGAAAAAACATCAGACATGTTAATTTATAAGTATGTATGCATTTTTGTTTAGTCACTAGTCGTGATAAAAAACTCAACATTAACATGAATAAGGAATCTCGAAAACCTTGTGGTATCATTCGCAATAAGCAAGGTCACTTGTCTCGATGTCATCTAGCTCTAGGCTCTAAAAGTATGTAACAACGAGAAAGTGAGAAAGCGGTTCCAAGCAGGACCGCTCCTTAACGTTGAAGACGTACGGGATCCTTTGTAATTTTTTACTTTCCCACATATTTAAGTACTAACGCGTCGCTAAATGAGGGAAAGTACTTTTATCGGACCTTTGAATTTTTGCCGCTTCCCAATAAGGAGATCGTAAAAGTAGATCGCAACATTCGAAGAACTAATTTATCAGATCTATCAACCCGAGACTGGCTACATTACATCGTGTTCAATATACATTGTGTCTGTTTGAAAAATTACCACCCTAAATATCTGGACCCACTCCAAAATCAGAAAAACTGCAGAAAGAGGTAACATTTGTTTCGTTGGGGAACTTTTTTTACGGTTGGTTCCAATTGATTCAAATTAACGCTATGAACGTGATGACAGCTCAAAAAATATTAAATGGGAAGGAGAAGTTTATTTTTGCATTTGTTGCACTTTGGTTCAGAAGTAATTCTTAAGGTTTTCAAAGATGCCAAACACTTGACCTTTTTTGTTAGTACCCAAAAAAGAAAAAAAAATAGAGTAGAAAGTTACGATACCACGAATTGCAATAAAACATGCAAATGATATGGAATTTTTCACCAATAGGTCCAATAACACTATTTCTAAGAAAACAAGCTGATCTCACTTGTGGAAAAAAACAGAGAACATGCAGACGCCATGATGAACAATTTTTCCACCATGTCAATGAATTTGATCTTGCATTCTTCATTATTTTCATCACTTCTTCAAAATAATAAATTAAAGAAGTAGCAAGAAAGGTGAAATAAACTGCATCTTGAACTACCTTCAAGAGAAAGGTGCCACTCAACCCCCTTTCTGATTTATTATATTAGGGGTTGCTGTCATCACGCTCACAGAGTTGATACACATTGATTGGAACCGACCATATAATATGGCCTCTTACGAACCAATTTCTAATTCTTAGCATTTTTTCTGATTTTGCTTGCGATACGAGACTTTAAGAGCAAACAATACCTCGAATACAACAGGGTGACTGGAGGCCGGAGTTCGTTTTTTTCAAAAAATTTTTGGGTGCCAATCGTTGAAAAAAATTGTTAGAATGCGCAATGTTGCCACTTTTCAATATTCAAGAATTTTCGGGAAAATTAACTTATGCAACTTAAATGCAGTGAAAAATGGAAAAATAACTAACATTGCGCATTCTCATCGAAAAATTCGCAAAAAATAAGCACTGAAGCATGCAGAACGACCCCTGTTTTCCCTTAAATTTCACGAATTTCCGATATTTCTCGCGGTTGTTGGCAACGTTAAATTAGGCAGACAGAGGAAAAATGTACTGACCTTGAGATATTTACGAGGTTTAATGAAACTTGAATGTGGCTGTGTTGCCGAGCCGTAATTTACCAATACGTGGTAATGTTTCCTTTTGAGGGTACCATAACTTTTCAAATTAACACACATGGTTCCTTGATTGCTATTTCTAGAATAAAATCTTTATTGAAAATTAGAGTCAAAAACCTAAGAATCAATTTTTGGGTTGAAAAGTGTTCTCAACCTAGAAAAACATCTTTGGTTGTCGTAGACTCACCCGATCATCAACCCCGGTCACCTAATTTGACAGATAGAGCGTTCAATTAGCATCATTTGAGTAAACCGTGTAAATTACCCGATCAGTTTCCGAAAACTCCTTTAGATGATTAATAATAACTCGATCGGCACGATGAATCCCATTTTCTTTCCGGTAGAAATACATACGTACCCAAATTTCGTTCTGAGATGGAAACATTTTTATGATCTTTTTTCCCACTTTTACCTCTCTTATCACAGGTATTATAATAGGCTATTCTATTCTCTTTCGTTACTTTCTCACAGACTCTTACACAGTGAACTCTTATGACATAGGCAAGAGAAATGAGCTGGGAACAATGGTCTTTTTCTTGATTCTGCAATCATTACATTGATAATACATAATTGGTGCGATTTTATGATTGCTTCTTTTCAGTGAATTGAACATACAATGTGAGATACTCTGACTGTTATCTACATCTTCAGAGTCCAAATCTATACCGCCTTCCTCTGTTCACTGACAAAGATCTTCAATGTGTTATCATGCTTATATCTTTCTTGCAAATCAGATGAACTCTTTGGGAAACTTGCCTCCAACATCTGCATTCTAACGCTAGGCATAAGCCACGAAGTAGGTATGTGTTTGGTAATGTTAGTGTTACCTGCCAATTTAGTTAACAATCGTATACGGGTCAGTATCGATAAAAGCTTATTTTGGGAAGATTTCGCATAATTTTTCAGGATTTTTCTGGATTTTCACTATCAATATCTGAAACAGAACTATTAAAAATTACATAAAAATTGTTTTTTCATGAAACGCTCCCTTGCGGATTGCAAGATTAAACTATTTGTCAAGGACAGTTTCTTGGAAAACCTAATGAACAATACAGGGTCTTTCACGAGGAACCTCACCCATATTTATACGGGAAACTACTGAACGTATTTTCATGAAATTCAGCACTTATATGTATTTCACGATGCTGATGAAATCTAAAATATTTTCAAGGCATGAGCACCTCCGGTTTTTCCGGAAATGACGTCAACTTCCGTTTTTCAAATTAGAACACCATTTTTTTATTGCAGAAATAGATTCCTTAGAAAATTTCAATTTATTTTGATGTAACATTTTTCAGTTTTGGTTGGAAAATTCTCTCTGAGCGGGAAAATTCGAAAAAAAAATCGAAAATAGAGCTCCGCTGAAACAAGAATAACTTCGAGGTTTTTGGATGGCAAATTTTCATTTTTGGGATTTTTCAAGATGTAAGATTGATGTATCCACTTTAAAAATCGAAATCGCGATTCATGATACAGGGGGTGAAAAAATCGCTTTCAAAGTTAGGGATGACAAAATCGTGAAAAATCAATTTTTTCAAACTAGAACCCCATTTTTTTATGGCAGACATTGAATCTACGTTAAAAAATAATGTGAGTGTATACATCACACCCTTGCCCTAAAATGGATATTTTCTGAGTTATTCACAAAAAACTGTTTTTCGTCTTGAATTTTCAGCTATTTCTTTTCCCTTCACGCCAAAAAGATGAAATTTTCAGGAACTGTTATTTGAACCATGCTGTAAATTTTTCACCCCTTCTTGAAACCGACTTCAAGTTACTATTAGGAGAACCATGGCAAACTCTCGCAGTTATAACTAGAGAAGATGCTCAAAGTTTTGACCGTTAATTTCTAGACATTTATTTATACGTCTCAGGAATGCTTCGTGCGTTGCTCTTCTTATTTCATCGGGAGGAAGAGATCTGCAAAAGTGTTTAAAAACCAAATTGAGTTTCAAAACTATGAATCTAAAAATCTAAACAAACCTGAACGCATTTCTGACTCGTTCTATGCAGTCCTCTTTATCAGTCAGGGGAGTTGAGTAGACAATATTTTTTATCCTACCCCAAACATAATAGTCTAAAGGAGTTAAATCGGGAGAACGTGGTGGCCAAAGATGTGGACCATTGTTCGCCAACCATCGATCTTCAAATAGCCTGTAGAGGATATTTGACACATTGAGTGAATTGTGTGGAGGCGCGCCATCTTGTTGATACCATAAGTCATTATGGTTCTGTACTAGCGGCTCAATTATTTGAGTCAATATGTCAGAATATCTATCTCCTAAGGGAGAACATTCTTTAAATAATGCAAACATGTGTAGTGTTCTATCTTACCAGTTAAAGTCCCATCATAAATGTGAACATCGAGAATTGCATTATTTTTGATGGCGCAAAAAACATTGAAACTCCAGGTCTCTTGAAAGTTCCATTGTCTGAAGTGGTGGTTGTTCTCTTCATCCCAATAATGACTGTTATGCCTATTGAAAGAACCATTCTTTGTGAATTTAGATTCATCTGTCCAAATTATACAGTCCAAAAAGTTTTCATTCTCTTGAAATCGAATCATCATAGCTTCGCAAAACTCTGTTCTCCTGACGAAATCAGTTTCCTTCAAATGCTGTACCCTATTGAATTTATATGGGTGCATTTTATGTTTTTTTAATATTCTCCAAACACTCGATTGAGATAATCCCAGATCAATCTCGGCATCTTTGAGAGAATTTTGAGGATTCACACGAAAATATGCAAGAACTGTAATTTCGTTGTTCTCATCTTCTACTACACTTTTTTCTCTGAGTGTAGTTTTCTTAACGAAAGATCCGACATTTCTCAAGTTTGTCATGGTTCTGTTAATGGTAACTCTCGTTGGTCTGGGTCGGTCAGGAAACCTCTCAATGAACAGTCGAATCGTTCTATCTACAACTTTATTACATTCTCCATGAAGTAGAATGAGATTTAAATAATCTTCATTGGTAAAATTAGGCATAGTGATCTATTTTATAACTTAATACGAATTATCACCAAATTAATAGTAAACACAAAATGCTACTGAATAAAGAGGAATTTGGCAGATGTAATTAATGATATCTATCATTAAAAAAAAATAATGTAAAACATGGTAAGTTTTTGCATATGGTTCATAAGGAATTATTTATTTATCACTGGAGAGAAAACCGATGGCCGATTAGTTGAAATAAAGAGGTTTCCGATACAAATTCGAATCCAAATTCGCCATCTATTTAGGAACAACCTGTAACTTTTTTCTCTTGCATATTAGGGTAGTAAAATCTAAAACATGGTTTAAGTAACAGTTCCTGAAAATGTCATCTTTTTGGCGTGAAGGGAAAAGAAATAGCTGAAAATTCAAGACGAAAAACAGTTTTTTGTGAATAACTCAGAAAATATCCACTTTAGGGCAAGGGTGTGATGCATACACTCACATTATTTTTTAACGTAGATTCAATATCTGCCATAAAAAAATGGGGTTCTGATTTGAAAAAATTGATTTTTCACGATTTTGTCATCCCTAACTTTGAAAGCGATTTTTTCACCCCCTGTATCATGAATCGCGATTTCGATTTTTAAAGTGGATACATCAATCTTACATCTTGAAAAATCCCAAAAATGAAAATTTTTCATCCAAAAACCTCGAAGTTATTCTTGTTTCAGCGGAGCTCTATTTTCGATTTTTTTTTCGAATTTTCCCGCTCAGAGAGAATTTTCCAACCAAAACTGAAAAATGTTACATCAAAATAAATTGAAATTTTCTAAGGAATCTATTTCTGCAATAAAAAAATGGTGTTCTAATTTGAAAAACGGAAGTTGACGTCATTTCCGGAAAAACCGGAGGTGCTCATGCCTTGAAAATATTTTAGATTTCATCAGCATCGTGAAATACTTATAAGTGCTGAATTTCATGAAAATACGTTCAGTAGTTTCCCGTATAAATATGGGTGAGGTTCCTCGTGAAAGACCCTGAATAGGAACAATACAAACGATAAACCAAGTGAACTGTGACGTTTCAGAGTACATATCTGACTCTTTCGATTTTTCGTTTTGAGTTGAAACAGGACAGTTTTTATTCAGAGCAAACAGTAAGCCACATTCAAGTTTCATAAAACTTCGTTAATGTATTGAGTTGAGACACCCGCCCACGGAATGCATGCTTTAACGGTGCCGATAGCAGCGAGAAATATTAGAATACGTGAAATTTCGACGTTAACAGGAGAAAACATAGTGTCGTTCCTCCGGCTACAGTGATTATTTTTTGGGATGTTCCCTCTTTATACAATGACAGTGCTAAATTGTAACGCCTGCGAGACAAGCATTTCTGTAAACGCATAGGCTGTACGCGGCGAACTATCGTTTTGCCTTTTGCCCAAATGTCTGTACTTTTCGAACTTTGCGTCAATAATGGTCTCGAACGACTAGGTAGGACTCACTGATGGGGAATTCGATGTCAAAGTCTTCTGTGCCAGGATAACTTCAGAACGGCAAAAGAATGCGCCGGTTAGGTTCGTAAAAGGGCCGAATAGTTTTTCGGAGTTATACACATTTGAATTTTTGATGCTATTTTCTCAACACCTCAAGAACTACTTATGCGATCGAAAGTTTTGGTAGTCAGTTGTAGAATACCGACGCACAACTGCCAGCAAATATTGATGGATCGTATCGATAGTAAGTTACAAAAAAATGTTTTCGGAAGTTTTCCGAATTTGTGTTGAAAACAATTTTTTTCGGAAACTATCGAACAAATATCGATGGAATTTTGCTCAGACCTTGAAGTCAATATTCTTCATCAGTGTACCAAAATTCAGTTTAATCCGATTTTAATCTTCGGAAATATTGGGAAAAAATATATCGAATACCGTGTTTTTTTATACCTCGGTATCGTTCTTGTTATTTCCGGAATAACTCGAAAATTACTGATCTGATTACGATTAAACTCGATAACTAGTTGGCGAACAATGATGCACAATTCTGAGCGATATCTCATGTCAGCCGTAATTGTTTCCTTCACACAACGAGTCTAGAGGTTTTTCATAAAGGACACATAGCGCTCATAGATTTGGCTTATCAGGTTCTTAAATTAACCTTTTCGAATTGCATAAAATAAACCGTGAATCATTCATAATTTTCCTTCGAAATGAAGCATAAGTTCGCTTATCCAGAATACAGGATCTAGAGGCTATTATGATGGACACACGGTCGAATTTATTACAGATTTTCTGGATATAACCTCAACCCAAAAAAAGGAAAGAAATTTCTTGGATATATTTAGAAGACCCACTTTGACATATGATATATGCAACCATCCACAATTTTTAATTCACCATATTTCTCACAAACTATAGCTGCGTGCAGACCAATTATTTGTGGAGCTTTTTCAGTTTCCTTAGATGAAATCGCATAAAGCAGGGATTTGAATATCATTATTCACATAGATCACATGATCAGTTCCGATAAAAAAAACCATAATTTACATTTACAACTTATTTCCAAACAAATATACTTACCGCAGTCCTAACATAGATAATGAAAATGAAAACTTTGCTAAACTGACAATCTCAAATAAGAAAGCTCAAATAATTTCGAAAAATGACATAAATATTGCCTTGTCATTCAAAAAATTTTTTTTTCATAAACTTCGATAATGAAGAAGTTCATAAATTAAGTTTTCAAGGAGGCAATGGCGTTTATAAAGGCCAAACAGGAAGAAACTTCACAAAAATGTTCGAAGAACACCAGGAGTCATACAAACAAACACCCTAAAGATAACTCCAATTTCGTGAATCATTTCTTCGAAAAGAATCATGCCTTCCCAGACTTCACTAATATGAAAATTTTACACCTGGTTGCGAAAAGCAAGAAATTTGACACTTTGGAATCTACAGATACCAGCCGCAAAACTTCTGAGCAAACAGACGGACCTATGGATTTCCCCTGTTTTCGAAATCCTCAGGAAATGGGCCTGCAAAAACATCTGAAAACCTTGTTATACAATTCATAATACACAATTTTGAAAATGTGGTAGTACTACGAAACACGGGTCACTGTTGTAAAGAAAGTGATAAAAACCAAAGTAATTTCTCTTATTCTATTTTCAAATGATCACACAGTAAAGAACTACTCTTTACAATATCCAACATAGTCTAAGATCTAGCTGCAGAATTAGTGCGCTGATCAAGTATCTACTTGAAACCAGTTTTGTACCTACATTTTGGCAAGATTTACTCAGGCAACCTTACGTCATCGTACACACAAAATAATTAGCTTCAATTTAATATATAAATAATAGATGTACGTTATGAACGTAAAAAGTGAAACAAAATAATTCCTGTTGATATCTGTCTGCGCAGAGGTGCGGCCAAGTGTGCAACGGCAGTCGTGATTTTTCGAAACCCTCACATATATTGTTATGAAGTGGATGATATCCCATCTCAAAAAACAAGTGAATGCAATTTCTTTCAAAAAATCACTTCATAATTGAAGGGATGAGTGGATGAAGGAGGTGTGTCACTTTCTTCCAAAAAACCACTTATGGTAGTAATGAAGGAGTTATGTTTTGGCCTGTTTCGTGAAACTGACAGCAGCTCTCCAATTGTACTTTTAACTGATATACTAGTCTCATGGAGGCGGTATGTGACCAAAGTAATTCATATTCCTAGTGTATGAAGGAGCCAACTACCATAAGTAGTTTTTTGGAAAATTTTACATACCTCCTTCATCCACTCACTCCTTCAATTATTTTTTCAAAAATACTTGCGTCCACATTTTGATAAGCAACTTGTACTTTAATTTTAACCATAGTTCCTTTCATCAGATAAAAAACTTTTTTCCTTTACCGTTTTTCCAAGTTCGGCTCTGGTAAAAAGTTATAAGCATTTAAATATTTCTCAATGTGCTGATACAATCCTGCACTTTGTTTGCAAGTTCAACACAGATATCATTTACGGTGATTTGTATTGGAGAATAATCAATCTATTCCTTGAAATTCAATGAAATATGATTGGGAAAACTCATTTACTCACTTAATTCTTATAAATTGGCACTTTTTGCGGTATTACTGTGAAAAAAATATTCCACTACACTTGTCCATTGAAACACTAATCTTCCATTTGGATTTTGTGCAATATCCAGTTGTTTCCATCATGAGATTGTACACAATTTCAATCTTGCCCATTCTTTTATTCAAAATTCCATAATTATTCTAATTTTCATCAAATTTATAAATGAATTATAAGAAATCACTCAACTAACATGAAAACATCAATTGAACTCTAGAATTCTATGGAAAGCCTGTTCTATATGGACTATGTCTGTGGTCTGGTCTATGCGAAATAGATAAATATTTCTGTGTATTCTATGTTCCGGGTAAAGGTAAGCGTAGATTAATTCACAGTATTTATTAGCTCAGGGGCGGATTCACGAAAATAAGGAAATTTCCCGTATTTTCATCAGATTTTATAACATTCAACGTTGAATATCTCGAAAACGGATCATTCGAGAAGGAATAATAAAGAATAATTAAGTTTTCTAAAACGATTGAGGAGTCTTGTAATAATTTAAGGTAAACTCTATCTGCATTATTCATGCTAATTTCTTATAGTTTTATGAATCGGAGAGTCTATAACCAGAAAACTGTTTGAAGTTAGATAATATTGATTACAGTAGAATACGAGTCATAGTCAGAAAGAAATTCACAACAAAATTAATTTCATTCGGAGGAAACATGTCAAAGCTATAAAAGAAATTTCAACAGCCTGTATCTTTTTACCGTTACTGAATCAGAAAAATGGTAAATAAAAAAAGAGTATTCTCCTATTAACGTATGTATGTAAAAAATTGGTTTCAAGCAAACACTCGATGAGCGCTCGGATTCTACAGCGGGATCTCGTATTAACACGTCCTACAATAGGTATAATATACATATGGTCTGACACGTCCTAAATGATTTTTCGAATATGCATCACCAAACCCAACACCCTGTAGACTGTTCCGATTCATTGATGTGTAAAAAAACATTTGTTGAATTATTTCTATAGTGTCATCTCGGTCACATATTTGTGAAGTTCGTCAATTTTCTATAGTCAGCACTTCATGTGCCAACAATTCATTTAATGAATATGTTAATACCCAATCAGCTCTTCTATACTTTCCTCGCTCTCTAACACAAACAATAACTCAATGAAATGCAAATGCAATTGCTTACATTTTGAATAAAATATTCAAATGGGAGGAGTTATTCGGGTCACCAGGATAGTGAAAAATCCGAACATTTGGAATCAAGTGTGATTCATTGCACGAAATTACCGAAGGAATATTCAAATAAGCGTTCAACGATTTTCTCTGCTATTTAAGCGGCCAGCATTTTCCAAAATAATCACGTTTTGTCACGATTTCTCTTACGTGCTAAATAATACTCAAATAATTCAATGGTTGATTGGCACTCAGACGATGTGTGATGTGTGTGAGTGAATCTTTTCTTCTATGGTTGTTATTATGTACGCCTCAAGGCATTTTCTCTTGGAAATATCCAAGTAATTTCTGATCGAGATAGAAGAATTGTCAACAAGAAACGTGGCATGAGATCCATCGAGAAATAATCACCTGATAACCAAAGGAGATAAACGTTTATTGATGTGGATAGTGGATTATAATGAAGTTCATTATTTTGTTGAAGTGAGCCTTTCGGATATTCACAAATACAATTTTTAAGAACATCTCGACAATACAACAACAAATATTCTAGAGAAGCACTGAAATTTTTTGGAATTGTTCTAAGCACACGATCATCACGGAATTTCGCATGAAATTGCACATCAGTATTTGCCAACTAGTTACCAATGTTCATCATGATCAGATCAATATTTCTAGTTATTCCGGAAATAACAACGATATCGAGAAAAAAATACGAAATTTGACATATTCATTCCTCAATATCTCAGAAAATAAAAAACGGATTCAACTGATCTGACTACTACACTATGTCGAAATATTCATCTCAAGGCCTGTGCAAAAAAACATGTGAATCTGATGAATAGTATACTTTTTCCCAAATTAAATTTATCCGAAAATTAAAATTGGATATATAAAACTGAAATTTGGTTCACTGTTTAGAATATCGATAAGGTAGGTGGGAAAGTCAATTGACAGCAGATGGATAGTTCGGGAAAAACGAATATTTTCAAACAAATTCGGAAAGTTTCCGAAAATAACTCACTAATGTTATGATCCCATGAAAGATTGCCCGTCGGTAACTTATAACATATTAACATATACTATGCTAATAACTAACAAGCTTCAATCCGATCGCTTAAGATGATTTAAGATATCGCGGAAAAAACATTCCTTATTCAAATGACCATAACTCCGAAACCGTTCGTCCGATTTGGCCCATCAAAGAACACTCGCGTTTTGATACGTTACATACTCTGAAAGTTTCAAGTCGATATATTCTTTGTTCTCACGTAATCATGCCTACGGCTGGCCGGACAGAATCGATTTTGTTTTCGGATTCATCATCAGTGAGTCCAACCTAGACGTTTGAGACCATTTTCGGGAAAAATTTGGAAATAAAAGACATTTGGGCCAAACCGATAGCACGCTGTTTTCTAGAGCATGTACGCCATAGCATCTTTCAGCTCTATGCCCAGCAATGCCTACTAAGATAATTTCATAAGGGTTATTGAAAATATCATATTTTTCCTCGAGATGATCATCCCAGCTTTTTATCTAGAACCAATTCTCCCTTTTAGGGCTGAAAATTGATAAAAATACATTTTTCGAAAATGAAACAATATGAATAATTTTTTAGGTTTTTTATGGGTTTTCACCCCCAATATCTGTATTGTTCATTAGGCAATCTGTTTTGCAAGAAACTGACCTTGACAAATAGTTTGGTACTGCAATCCGCCAGGGCGTTTCCTATGAAAAAAACAATTTTTATTTGATTTTTAATAGTTCTGTTTCAGATATTCGGGGAAAACCCATAAAAACCTAAAAAATGATGTGAAATCCTCCCAAAACAAGCTTTGATAGATATGGAGTGTGAAAACCAAAATAGGAATTAAAATAATTTCTGTTAGTTCAATACACCTATTAGAGAAGTGCTGAAGGTGGCAGATTCTCATTGGAAAGAATGAGAAAATTTTGAAGCATACATAGTGATCCACCTCAGTATGTTTTCAAATGTAGAATCGTGTGTGTGTCGATACTTAATTGAAGTTTTTTCTTTACATGTTGCTTCGTATAATTTCCGTATCTAGGAAATGGGATTCTTTCTGATGGACATTCAATAGTAGTAAGTATTTATTGATAAACAATAAAATAGGCTTCAACCTGCCGAAATTCCACAGAGTATAAAAAAATCGTTGTCAAATTCAATTATGTCCAGCAGGCCGACAATATCTTCCAGAAAAAAACTCGAAGACTCGCAATTTAGAAGGTCGAATTCATGAATGACTTACATCCACCAAATAATTCCGCTGAGTTAACTGCAAGAAACTCAGATATAAAACACAGTAGAGCCTCGTCAATCCGAACTATCAAAAAAATGAACCTCTGTTTGGATTAACGCAGTGTACGAATTAGAGTGCATTGGAACAAAAACATAACCAACTTGATATACGATTTGGATTGTTCAGCTAGACTAGCGTTTTTCAAATATTGGATAGAGAAGTGCGTTATTTTGAGAAATTTTCTTTGAAAATAGAATAGAAGAAATTACTTTTCTATCACTATGTTTTATAAAAGGTTTTACAGTGACCCGTGTTTTGTAGTACTACTAAAGGGTTTTTCAACAAGAACTTTGTTTTTCAATGTGTTAACACCGGCACCACATGACAGTTTTGACATTTAGTGTTTTGACGTATTCGCAGTATATGCTTTGGCAATTGTTACAATGAATTCAATTTCGCTCGAAAATCGCATTAAAGTAATTCAAATCCACTATGAAAATGGTCGTTCTGTTAAAGTTACATTTCGTAAGCACATTTTCATTTGTCAGGGTACGTCAACAAGCAAAATTGCCGCATTTGGGCTTCTGAAAATCCTAAAGCAATTATTGAGAAGCCTTTGCATGCTCAAAGTGTCACTGTGTGGTGTGCTATGTGGTCTGGAGGTGTGATTGGGCCGTTTTTTTCGAAGATGAGGCTGGAAATGCGGTAACAGTCAATGGACCACGCTATCGCGAGATGTTAACAACTGAATTTTGGCCTATTATTGATGACATGGATGTCACTGAAATGTGGTTTCAACAAGACGGTGCCACATGTCACACATCCAATGAAACGATCAATTTATTGCAAACCAAATTTCCCGATCGCATAATTTCGCGAAATTCAGCTGTTAAGTGGCCGGCCAGATCGTGTGATTTAACACCACTGGATTATTTTTTGTGGGGCTATGTTAAAGACAGAGTTTATACGGAGCCAATTGAATCGATTGCAGCCTTAAAACTCAAAATCTGTGATGTCATTAACGAAATAGACCCTCCATCTTGCCAAAAGGTGATTTAAAATTTTGATGAAAGAATCAACGTCTGTCAGCGTGGTCGTGGTGGACATTTGTCAGATATTATTTTTCATTCATAATTGCCGAACCTTTCTCTCTGTAATACAATGAAAATTTTAATCATTTTCCACTAAATTCTTTGTTTTATTTTGTTTTAAAAAACAAAGTTCTTGTTGAAAAACCCTTTACATTGTCAAACTTGTGAACTATTGAGAGACCAGTTTGAAAATGTAGAAGTACCTTCCTCAATAAAACATAGCGATAGAAAACAAAATAATTCATTTTATTCTATTTCTTAATACATACGCATCTTTTGAAGAACATATTTATTGAGCTCATCATAAATATTCAAACCATCAAATACGTAAGGTTTACTTAGTTGTTAATTATTTATAAACTCCATTATTTGAGTCTGGCGTCCCACAACGTAGTATCATGTGAGCGGACAACCGAAAATTCATTTTCATCCAAACGAAAGAGGGGGGGTCAACTGATAGTTCAGATCATAGCGACGTTAGGATCAGCCTGGGTACGGGTTAACGAGACCCCTCTGTATTTCAAAAAATATAATTCAATCGAACTGGACCTGATACACAAAAGATGACGGCTTTAAGGTTTATGCAAAATATCCATGAAATATGGCAACAATATTATCCCAATTTATTTTGTAACGATACAATCCTAAAGAAATGTCTGCGTAAGTCTTTATATCGGTTGTCACATCAATAATATAACAACAATGATATATTGAATAACAAAGCTCCGAAACCGATTGGCGGATTCCAACCTCGCACATAAACTGAAAACTGCAAGCCTCTAGGTCCTTTTTGCGCGCATGGTCTAGGGGAACAGCGTGCTATCGTTTTGTCCAAATGTCTGTAATTTTGGATGATTGAGCCGATAATGGTCTCAATCGACTAGGTCGGACTCACTGATGAGGAATCCGGTGTCAAAAT
Organism: Myrrha octodecimguttata; assembly: GCA_958510865.1. Taxonomy (NCBI): domain Eukaryota; kingdom Metazoa; phylum Arthropoda; class Insecta; order Coleoptera; family Coccinellidae; genus Myrrha; species Myrrha octodecimguttata. The sequence continues at coordinate 17,502,779 of OY294065.1, read as the reverse complement.
CGATTCAGTCCGGACGAACGGCCGAGGACACGATAACTGTCGACAGAAGCAAGCTAGTAACTTAAAACTTTCAAGTTAGTCGCGCATCAGAATGCCGCAGTTAAGTTCGTTAATGGGCCAAATCAATGGACTAGTTTCGGAGTTATAGGCACTTGAAATTTTGAAGTTATTTATTTTTTATTTTAAAAACTACTTGAGCGATTGGATTCAAACTTGGCAGTTAGGTGGAGTGTAACGACGCGCAACTTTGAGCCAAATTTTGTCAGGATCATACAGTCAGTAAATTTCAAAAAAATTACTTTTTCGAAATTTTTCTCCAAAAAATTTTTTTTTCCGGAAACCATTCATCATACCAAAAAAAAATTCCACTCACACGTTAAGCTTTATATTTCACAGCAGTGTATAAAATTTCAGTTCGATACGATCATAAGTTTTGAAGATATCGGGAAAAAATATGTCAAATTTCGAGGTTTTCTTCTCCATATCGTTGTTTTTTTCGGTAAAACTCGAGAAATACGGATTCAGTCGTGGAAAAACTTCGCAGCTAGTTTGAAGATGCTGAAAGACAACTTTATGGAAAATTTCGTGATAATCGTGTCATTAGAACAATTTGAAAAGAAAAATTTCTGTGATTTTCTTATCATATCATCCTCATTAAATTCTGTATGAACCTTCGCACTATAATTTTTCGATGAATTACTGGATCTCAATTCGATCTGATTTCAAAAAGCACTGCCGTGAAGACAGCAGCTTTTGCGTGCATGTTCAAATTCGTTGCTGAAGCGGTCATCTACATTGAACATGCGCGCAAAGCTGCTGCCTTCACGGCAGTGCTTTTTGAAATTTTTTCTAAAGTTAGAGCGTTTCGGGCTGACTTGTGGCGGAATGACACCGCTATCGTTTCCAAGCACGAGTGACCAAAAAAATTGAAAATTATTTATTTTTCAGTTTTTACAGGGTGAGTATTCATCCATTAAAATGTGAAAAATGGATTGCGGACTAACCGGATTCAAATATTCGGGACTTGAATTCCGAGAGAACCGAGCGTGCCTGTCTGTTTTAGACGAAATTGTTCATTCGATACAATTCATTATTTCAACACAAAAAAGCTATTTTATTATGACATAAAATTTCGTCGATCTCACCATATCAGTTTCATATTAAATTACCCACAGAATAGAGCTATAAAATCATTCATTCCAGCATATTACAGACTGTTATTAAAGCCGAGGCAACAAGAAACAAAAGTTAAGATCATAATAGCCAACATTATGGGAATTTCCATTCATTTCACCACTTTCTTATAGCATTCAATGAATCCCCAAAATATTATCCTCTTAGACATATCATCAGCATCACACATTGTTACAAAACAAAGAACTTTCACTAACACATGCCTCGTGTTATGTTTGAATAGTTGAAACAATACAAATTTTATACGTTCATTTTAATGTTCTTTTGCGAAAAAGAAAGTTCCCATTGTATTTCTATAGATGTGCTCGAGCAACGGAAATAAGCTTGGTAGATAAGATGGTCATTTTCAGGAATCTACTGGAAAACAGTAAGCGATGGTTTAGGATGTCTGAGATAACGGTCATTACACGTTCTGTTCGATTGCTATTATATTTGAGTTTGAGGAGTTCTGCTTGGGCAGTCGAGAGAAGAGATGAAAGGTACGGGAGCAACTTGACAATTGTCCAAAAAAGTGGTTGTTTAAATGACGTCGCTCTAAGATATGAAGGCACCACATAAGGTCTAACGCACACGACAAAGAATCGGTGGAAGACTATTTTGTCGGTTGAAGGCCAACGCTCTCTTATCGGTATCAGCACAGCCCACGAAAGACCGGAATTTTATTCTTTCTTCACAATTGAATGGAACAGCGCGCACTTGACCGCTCCGGAACAGCAAATTATTAGGGAAAGTTTCCGTTTCGCCGTGGTCCGGGATGTTGCCGATAAGTGAGCGTTGACCTTGAAACGTATGCGGGTTCAGACAAACAGGAATCAGTAGACTGTCGTTTGTGTGCTTACATTTTGAATAAAATATTCAAATGGGTGGAGTTATTCGGGTCACCAGGATAGTGAAAAATTCGAACATTTGGAATCAAGTATGATTTATTCACGAAATTACCGAAGGAATATTCAAATAAGCCTTCAACGATGTTCTCTGCTATTTAAGCGGCCAGCATTTTCCAAAATAATCACGTTTTGTCACGATTTCTCTTACGTGCTAAATAATACTCAAATAATTCAATGGTTGATTGGCACTCAGACGATTTGAGATGTGTTTGAGTTAGTCTTTTCTTCTATGGTTGTTATTCTGTACGCCTCAAGGCATTTGTCGTTTGTGTGCGATGACACCAGCCGAAATAAACGTCCACCGATTGTCTGCCTTGTGCGTTAGACCTAAATCATTCGAAGAAATATATAGGCAGCGTGTCGGTTCGAACCGAACGATATGTTGTAAAAATTTTAAACATATTCAGGATTTATTCCTGATGTATTTGTATTTTTTCGATTACGTATTTCAAGTAAACCCCTCAGAAGCTTAAAGCTTGAGCGTATTATGATATTGGGTATCTTTCTATGTAGGCTTTGCTACTGTGTCACCGCGCCACCATAAGCACAGTACTGTAAGTTTTGTGACCCAACAGTGAATGGTGTACCGATCGAGAAATTATCTTTCCTAGTCCGGGATCAAACCCGGGACCACTCGATCACTAGCCGAACGCTTTAACCACTGAGCTACCGACACTATTGTTAACCCTATAACAAAATCATTCTTATTGAAGAAATTAAAGCTTCTTGCCTTTAAGTTTGCGAAATCTGCTATGAATGCTTGTACCTAATCTGTCTTGAATATCCTCATATCTCGAGAAATACTGTCACGTATCAAATGGACCCATAATCATGTATATTTTACTACGCAGAGGATAAGACGACTTCTACTCATGTTCCGGATCTTGAGGGGATTTTTTCTGCCCTTCAATTTAGTTGCGTTAATTTTTCCCTCATTTAGTCGGTCTTGTTAAACCTTCTGTATCATAGTGTGGGCTGGCTGGTACGAAAGCGCTGAAAGGACATGCGAACAAAAATATTATAACTTTAACTGGCAATTATGGGTAGTTGTCAGGTTGAATCGAACTTTGTCGGTTTGAACTGGCAATTTTGGCTAATTGTCTGTTTGAACTGGTAATTAAGGATAACTGACAGTATGAACTGGCAATTATATATGGATAATTGTCATTTTAAAGATGCAATTATGGATAATTGTGAATTAGAACTGGTAAATATCCATTATTGCCGGTTTGAACTGGCGGTAATTCAGTGGTAGTGACTCAGCATCATCATCGTGAGGTCTGGAGTTGAAGCTCTGGGCGGGGAAATAATTTTTTCGGTTTTCAGGGGACTGTCCAACCATTCGCTCTTGGGTAAACAATTAACAGTGCTGTTCCCGAAATGACGTGAGGAATCAGTAACAAAGCCTACACAGAACACAGCTGTTGTCCTAACTCGCACAAGCATCAGCTTCTGCGGGGTACCATATTGGAACCTAGGACAATCAGCAACAATATCTATCAATATCTAGTATCTATCAATTATGGATATTCGTCAGTTCAAACTGGAAATTTTGAATAATTGTCAGTTCATACTGACAATTATGGATAATTGTAGTTCAAACTGACAATTATGAATAATTGCCAGTTTGAACCGACAGTCATCCATAATTTCCAGTTTGAACTGACAATTATCCATAAATGTCAGTTTGAACTGACAATTATCCATAAATGTCAGTTTGAACTGACAATTATCCATAATTGCCAGTTTAAAGTGACAATTATCCAAAGTTGCCAGTTTAAACTGACAATTATCCATAATTGTCAGTTCAAACTGACAATTATCCATAATTGTAAGTTCGAACTGACAATTATCCATAAATTGTCAGTTTGAACTGACAAATATCCATCATTGCTAGTTTAAACTGGCAATTATAATATTGTATTCACATGTCCTTTCGCTTCCGTAGTCTGGTGAAAAAAACATTCACCTGAAAAAAAATTGAAGAAATGCAAGGAAGATTTCCTGAAATATTCTGCGAACTGAATTATACTCTCCCTCTAATGTGCTGCATGCTGAGGAGAATGATTTCGACCTAAGATAGCTACAGACCTGAAGAATTCTCTTGTAAACACTTTGAAAAGAAAATATTCTGGTGATTGCATGGTCATTTCACAAGACACAGCCTTTATAGCTTCATAGTACCCCACATGCATAACACATCGTTTTTTATGACCCCAGAGAGCTTAAATGTGCTCCCTTCAGCTCTAAGAACACAGAGACCTGTGGTAAGAAGTGCGATTAAATCGTTAAGCTTTGCTGCGAACACATTCGCGCTTTTTATTAATTTTGTTGAACACTGATCAAATCGCAGAATATAGAATATTTCAATAAAAATCACTATCTCCACGAAATTCTGCACAAAGTCTTGCTTCAGCATTTTCTAACTAGTTTCCAAGTTTCATCATGATTGAATCAGTATTTCCTGCGTTATTCTCGTGAAAACATCGATATCGAGGGAAAACCACGATATTTTTCATATTTTTTCTCATTATCTCCGAAAACTATAATCGGATCGAATTGAAATTCAGTACATTGTTGTGAAATATGAAATTTAACTTCTGTGCAGATTTTTAGTCGAATCTGATGTTTCTGTAAAAGTTTGGCCGATTTGGCTCATTAACGAACTTAACCGTCGTATTTTGAAATGCAACCTATCCTTAGAGTTTAAGTTGAAATGGGATTTCCGTTTTCATGTACCTAATCATGCCTACGGCAGACCGACGTACAAGACAGAATCGATTTCGACACCAGATTCGTTATCACTGAGTAATTAGTTTGAGATCATTTTCAGCTCAAAATTCGAACATTATGGGACATTCTGACAAAATGACGCCGATCATGTGCACAAATTTTTTTTTCTCGTGGAAAGGCGATTGATTCTTCTCAGCTTCGCTCATTTTTCATTGATTTGTAGTAGGTAGCGCTGGTATTTAGTGGATCAATGCATCATTATCATTATAATGTACCTATCATCTAAGTTATTGGCCGTGTCTACTCTTGAATGGAAAAAGCAACTAATTGGGAATCAAGCGTTCAAAACTTTCGAACTGTAAGAGTTCCATCCATATTATCGACAAATAGACAAATGGTGGATGCTCATACGTACTTGTTTCAAACTGGTGAATTAAGCCCGGTCAAGTACTGAAATTGTATGTTGATTTTGTCTTCCATCCTCTCTACGTAGTCCGATAAATATAGATTGGTGCAGGATCGAATATTTCGAGACACGTGGGAGGGAACTCAAATTTTTGTTTCCCTTTTTTTACGCGCTTGTTCTAGGAAAAGCTCGTTATCATTTCGTCACGATGTCTGTCATTTTCGAATTTTTAGCCAAAAATGGTCTTAAAGATCGTGTTGAACTCCCTGAAGAAAAATCCGTGGTCAGATTCAATTCTGTCCGTCCGGCTGTCGGTTCGAATATGCTCTAACTTTCGAAGGAGAAGACTTAGCGACTTGAAATTGTCAGATTAGGTTTGGAGTCCAAATATCCTGGTTAAGTTCTTTAATGGGTGGAATCGGTTGAATAGTTTCGGAGTTAGGCCCATTTGAAATTTTGAGGTTAATTCCTCGATATCTCATGAAGTATGACTCGATCAAATTGAAACTTCGTGGACAGTTTTGAAATACCAACGCACAACTTAGAGCAAAATGTCGTGTGGATCCAGTTGTTGGAAATTCAAAAAAAAAAATATTCGAAAATATTTAAAAAATTTTATGAACAGTTTTTTTTCTCTGAAAATATTCATTAGATTTCAATGGAATTTGGGACAAACCTTAGAATCAGTATTTAACAACAATATTCTCAATTTCAATTCGATCCGATATTCACTTTCGGATATGAAGGAAAAAAAGTGCCGAATTTCATAGTTATTTGGAATTTTAACGTTATTTACGCAATATCTCAAGAAGTGCGAATGCAATCAGATTGAAACTTTGTATTCAGGTGAAGATTACCAACACGCAACTAGGTGCAAAATTTCGTGTTGGTCTAATAGTTAGACTTTGGACAAGCGCGTAAAAGCTCCCGACCTCATGTCAGTGCTTTTCTAGATTTTTCTTTGAACGGACATATTCGCATCGAAAGGCCAATGAATTTGTAGGTAGAGGATAGAACAGCCTACTTACGAATTGAATAAGGCAACCTTACTGTAGGAGCCTTGGCTCAGTTGATCTATTGAAGAAGGCGAATCAATCGCTAACAATATTCGATGGCCTACACTTATCAACCAATAATCTATCTGATAAAAAGTCAAAAATAAGGGCTAAAAATGTTCTGCATCAACTAACTGATAATATTATAGACATTGATCAGATTTCATCATATAGAATTGAATAAGTGTTTGAAATGCATGTGTAACTTGATACATCCTCAAAGAATAGTTATAAAAAGTGGGATGTATTTTTGAAAAAATAGATAAGATTAAGATACTAATCGAGCTGTAGCATATTTCTAACAAAAAACTTTTCTTTGATTTACTGAATTTATTCCGAGTCGGATTCTCAGCTCCTATGTTCCTTTAAAAAACGATAAGTTCAAGCCTTTTTCAAGCAATTTTTCAGAGTAGATTCGAAAGCAAAAGCTCCTGGCTGCACGCCGGTGAATTTTTCTTTGCTTGTAAATTGAACTTTCCCTAGTTTTTTCGGAAACTAGATTGTATTCGCTTTCTTCCACTTTGTGGATAAATTCAAATTGCGAATACCTATTGGGTATTCAAAACTGTTTACAATAAGTATTTAAAATGTTCGATTTTACAGAAATTTCACTTGCTTTGCATTACAAAATGAGAACATCTCTGATCTTGTAATTTGTACCTTTCGAAGAAAATAAGTAAACTTGAAACTAACAATGTACATATATTAGATAATGTAATAAAAGTCTATTTTATCAATTTCACTCTTTTATTTTATTTATTACTATACGACCGGTTTCGGTAATTACACCATTATCAAGTACCAGAGACTGAGCAAGTATCAACTACAAAATTGTTTACAATATGGTATCATATGTTTAAAACAAATTTAATAAAGGAGATCTTGACAACTCTAATTGACTGTTTAGGAGGTTTAGTTCTGTGTTTTTATTGAGTTTATTAATTTTTCAAACATTCGAGTAGGTTCATTTTTCTTCCCTTGTCACAAATATGGAGAACTTCTAGGTTATCTGTGTCTATTGGGTGGGTCTGAGTGTTAATATGTTCGAGGATTGGAGAATTGCGATCGGTTGTTTAAATGTTCTTTCAATCTCGTTTGAAAATTTCTACCTGTTTGACCCAAGTAAGCTGATGAACATTCTTTGCAAATTATCTTGTAAATGCCCGATTTTTGTAGTTTATCCGACCTTGTTTTATGATTGAATAATAGCCTACTCAGATTGTTATTACTAGCAAAGGCCGTTTACAAATTGAATTCAGAAATAAATCTCTGAATCTTCAAAGATATCTCCCCAAAATATGTCAAACTGATATATCTATCCGACACTTTTTTCTCAACCGGGCATAAAAACCGGTCGTACAATAATAAATAAAATAGGAGAGTGAAATTGATAAAATAGACTTTTATTACATTATTCAATGAGATGGTTTTGCACAAAATAAAGTCAACAACAATTAACTTCTAATGTACATATACTTCCTCCTCTCCTTCTCCAGAAAAATTATTATTTCGAGCGTGATTAATGCCGAACTGTTTACTCAACTAGCAATGTTGGACTGTACAGGGGTGGGCCAAATTTGACACTTTTGAATGGGAAGTACTATTCGTGTCCTAGATACACGAAAACTGATGTCGGTGTCTGATGACCAATTTTCGTGAAAAACTCATTGGCGAAAACCGTAATTCCATATAGCTATCACCGTTGCATAGTTACCGGGTGTTTTCTGAGATTGTTCATTTTAGAAATATTGCTGTTACTGTTTTCTGTTGGAAATATTTCATTTTTGTAAAAATATTCTCGACGCAACTTTGCACCTATAATGCACTGACGTTGATTAAATTTTCTGCAACCGGATTGATAATTTATGAGACATTGCTGTGGAAATATTTTTTTCGAACGGGACCCCCAGTATATCTTTACCTATTTCGATAGAGCCTGAAATTACGATTTCAAAAATATAGCATACTCGATATTGTTCTGGAGTTATGTTCGAGATATATAATTTTCTCTTGCATAAATAGGCTTTGGCGGATGCGATGGGGATTGAAACCATGTAAATCTTAGTTTTTTAAACGTTTATTGAAACAATAAGAGTTCTTGAGTCCTATTTCATCGGTTGCCAGAGGTAAGGCAGTCTGATGATCGGTAAGGACCGTGAAACTGCAGTAAGTGTTCTCCTTAGGCTCACTTCTTCGATGTACATGTTTTGGTTGATTAAATGACTAGCTCAGATCAAGGTGGAATATTTGTTGAATCAGCGACAGATATTCGTCCTTGTGATATTTTTACACGAGTTCTGTTCAGTACGCAAATTCTGTTCAACTTTCAGCAATGAAAACGAAAGTTATGAGAAGTGGGATATGTAAGTCCGTTTTCTACAAAACGGCTATAATGCAGAACCATCAAGTGATTTGTATCCTGACATATATCCAGAAAGACGACAACCGTTATAGATATTTTTGCACGATTGCGTCACAACTTAATCAATGAGTGTCAATTTGAGTAAAAATAACGAGGAAATATCTGAAGTTTGATTGTATATTGTATATATTTTCTCTGGAGCTATCGAAATCAATCCTAGAATATAAACTCGTATTATAGAAGAATTCACAGGATTACCAAAAACCATAAATTGAAACTCCATAGAACCAAAAGAGTTCATCACCTCATGCCAAGACATTCGGAATGCCATATTGAGTTTGGTCAATAGTTCTTGAATAAATCAATCAAGGTTCAACCTTCTCATTGTTTTATTTTCACCGCCGCACAGTCTAAAGCCTACTATATCCAAGCGCTCAAATATGCCCCCAGAAAAAATCAAGTATGCTTTATTTTTGAAATGGTAATTTCAAGCTCTATCGAATGTGGAAAAATATACCTGGGGTCCCATTCGAAAAAGATATTTTCATCGCGATGCCTCATAAATTATCGGTTTGAAAAAATTCAATTAACGTCATTGAATTCTACGTAAGAAGTCACTGCAAAAATGTTTTTACAGAAATGAAAAACTTTCAACATAAATATAACATCAATATTTCTGGAATGAACATTTCCGCGATGAAACTGCCAGTAACTATGTAACGGTGATAGGTTTTCACCAATCAGTTTCTCATGAAAATTGGCCCCCAGGCACCGACATCAGTTTTCGTCTATCTAGTTCAGAAATAGGACTCTCCAATTTGGCGCACCCTGTACACTAATCGCTCTTTGTTTGTATTGCAAAACATTCGAGGGGCTTTCAATGTATTCTCGGTATCGGGGTGATTTGCTGATAATATAAGAAGTATAATTATCTCGTTTACTAAGAAAACTATCTGAGGGTACAAATATGAAATTTCATTAATTTATCATCATTAGTTTTCCGAGTACCTATCGTCAGTGAAAGACGAGCAGAATGACCGACTGCACAATGATGAATAAAATCGAGCATCTCGCTGTTATGAAGTTGCTCACTAAGGATCAGGGAAAAAGTCAAAATCATTCATGAAGGGATAGTTGCTGTTTACCAAGACGGTGCCCCGTTGTTATCCTCCGTTCAAAAGTGATCAAGTGAATTCCAAAGAGGCAGATATATCATTGAAGATCACCCTCGCTCGGACGGACCCGTTAGCGGCACCACTGAAAAAAATGTTGAAAAAGCGAAAAAGCTGGTACTTGAAGGTGCCCGAATAAGAATCAAAGTGTAAACAGACATGACACACCTTTTCGTGGGTACCATACATGCAATCCTTAGGGTATTTTATTGATAGTAGAATACACTATAAAAAGGGTGAAAGCATAACTGCAGCATCATACGCAACCACTTTACGTAATTTAAGAGAAGAATGAAAGGGAAAGGCGGGGACAACTCACAGCGGGGGTGTTGCTGCTTCACGACAATGTGCCGGTTCACAAAGCCCGCGTGGCGAAGGCTACTGTGCGGGAATGTGGCTTCGAAGAAATTACTCACCCTCCGTATAGTCCAGACTTGGCCCCCAGTGAATACTACACCTATTCCCAAATTTGAATAAACCATCTTCGTGGAAAGCGATTTTCCGACGATTGAGAACTGAAGGTAGCAATTGATACTATTTTGAGGAGAAGCCGGAAGAATGTTTTTTACAAGGTTAAGAGAAACTTATTTCTCGATCTAACCAATGTATTGAAGTTCTAGGGGACTACATTGAGAAATGGAAGTTTTCTTCCAAGCCTTCACGAGAAAACATTGAACACCTCTCGTAAGCATCTCTGATTTTGTTAATATGAAATGGCGTGTAGCATGCAAAGAGAATGAGCCTTGAGGGTATATTTAAAGTGTATACTGTATGAGCGGATGAACCAGCGCATAATAGCTTCTGGAGCTCCTCAAAGCTTTTCTAAATTTTTTCCACTTCAAATAAGAATGTTTTCTAGTTATTCCGAAAACAAGAATGTGCATACTTCCTCCCACTATCTGAAGAAATTATAATCATGGATAGGACTTATTTTCAAGACTATTCAGGACTCGCACTCGATTTGCATTACAAAACTAGAACATCTCTAATCTTGACTATTACAACTATTTACCTAACTTTCAGTAAGTATAACGAAACGGGAATGTATTTTATTTCTCCCCCCTTATCTAGAAGAATTTTGTGATAAGGACGTACTCAAGACGTTTAAATCCGGGTCCAGATGAGTGTGAAGCCGTGTCCAGATGACCGAACAGGCAATGCAATAAAACACAGGAAGTTTTATGGTTCGAGGCAGCGCTCTATCTGCTCAGTCGGATCTCGGTTTTCAACTCGAACGCTGCATTCGAATTTATTATTCGAGGCTGAGCTCGAGTGCCGTCCACGCTTTTCGCCGAATCGTTTATAAACTTTAATTGTTCGGATTTCACTCATTTGAACCCTGCTCTATGCGAACAGCGGATGCAATAAATCACAGGGGGTTTTATGTTTCGAGGCAGTGCTCTTTCTGCTCACTATTCGCCGAATCGTTTATCAAATTTTGTTGCATTCGATGTTCGAATTATACTCATCTGGACCCGGCTTAATGTGAACAGCGAATGCAATAAATTACAGGGAGTTTTATGGTTCGAAGCAGCGCTCTCTTTGCTACGTCGGGACTCAATTTTCAACTCGAACGCTGCATTGGAGTTTATTATTCGAAGCTGAGCTCGAGTGCCGACCGCACTATTCGCCGAATCGATTATCGAATTTTATTGCATTCGCTGTTCGGATTACACTCATCTGGAACCAGCTTAAGAATATTCGAAATGTTGGACTATATTCAGAAATCGCACTTGGTTTGCGTTCCAAAATAAGAACATTTTTTGTTCTGACCTGATATATAGCTTCGAAAGACAACAAGTTAGAAACTGACATTTTTCAGTGTAGATTCTTGGTGAAAATCGTCTGATGAACATGCGCGCAATAGTTCCTGGCTGCACGTGAGTGCATTTATTATTTTTCTCACCTGTGAAGTCGAAGTTATCCAGTTGTTTCGAAAATTAGAAAATGTAGTTCAATTGTAAAAAAGCTCATTAAACAAAATATATGAAATGAAAGACTATGCAGAAATGGCACGTGGCTTATATTACATAATAAGAATAACTCTGATCATGTTATTGTTACAACTTTATTTTTATATTCCAGTGAGAATGAGTTAACTTGAAACAATAATGTAATTACCTCTTTCTCTTGATCTAGACAATCAGTTATGATTATGAAATATGAGCATTTTCGATATTGTCAATATAAAATATGTAACAATCAAAGAGAATGAATTATAGATTCCGAGGTAGATTTCAAGTGCAAATCAGCGAACGAACGAGCGCATTGCTGCACGTTAAAGGATTTCTCGATTTTTTTCACTTGTAAACCAAGCTTTTTAAGTAATTGCGGAAACTGAAATATACATCCTTGATCCACCAACTACCTACCGAAATTATAATTGTCCACAGAACTTATTTTCGATTTCGTTTAAAATTATAACGATGTACTTACTATATGTAGGAATATTCAGAAATCGCAAAATAAGAACATCACTGATCTTGATATTACGAGCAGTTGAATTTATTGCGTGTAATCATTATTTGAATGCTCTACTCTCCCATATCAAGTGAAATTTACCAAAACTTCCATAACTCCTCGTGAATCAGCTGGAAAAATTATTTAACAGTTATTCTGTGGTTGATTAATATTCAGGATGATTTGCTAGAAGGTAAATTTAATTTAATTCTTTCTTAATTAACTAATGATCTGAATTTTCGTTTAAATTATCGGCATTCACAGTTTGTTTTCCTGTCTCCCAAGTGCGTTGAAAATAGTTTACTCTTTGCACCTCATCATTAGTCAAACAATCTACAATGTGTTGTTTGAAGAAGATTTTTGTTTACGTTTATTTCCCATTTATCTTTAATATCCTCTGGGCTCTAGTAAGCGTATAATAATCCTTTGTTAACCTTTCCCAACTGAACGAATCTTGGTGAAAAGTTGGGGCATAAAATACTAAGGCATCTAGATCTCGATTCTTGATGTTATTTATGAAAGTTGTAAATTTTTCTTTAATAACTAACCTGACAAATTCCGATGGCATCATTTCACGTCATACATTTCTGATCATCTGAATTAATCTCATAAAGAATCTATGAAAGCTCTCTTTCCAAACCGAAGCCAGAATCGTCACCTATCCGGAAGTGACTCCGCCCAATGCAACGTGACTTCCTGATAAATGGATTTTACGACCTTTCAATCAGACGATCCTCGTAAAATTTTGCATGAACTTTCACGCCAAACTGTTCTTTTGAAATTATAGAAAAATAAAATTTCTAATATATGGATCTATTACGGAATCATTAGGTGGATTTTTTCCATTCATTAATTCGATATTCGCGATTTTACTCCAAACCTTTTCTGCAAATATCTCAGTTGTTCCGAAAGAAACGACTCAGAGACTCGATATTTGTGAAGAAAGTTTGGGGTTTATACAAAAGGTCGAATATGCTAATTGGTGCAATCTGCCAATAATTCCGTAGATATATCCATTCGAAATTTTATTCCCCTAATATTTCCAAAAAACAGATCCCATCGAAATGAAATCTAGCACTTGGTTGGAAAATGACAGCGTGACGGTCCTGCAATATTTTGCGAGGAAATGGCTTCGAAATTGAACAAGCGCGTTAAAGTTCAGTGCATTTTTGAAATTGTTTATGGAAATATATACTGGGAATTCAAAAAAAAAACAATAACGACATACAGGTAGAATTGTATGTGACTGCTCGAATTCGGGAAATGTTTCAGAATGAATTCTTTCGCTTACCAGTGTGCTGCAGATTGCGAATGTTATTCTATGAAGAATTTCCACTCAAGCAATTATAAAAATTCAATGTGCTCATTCACCTGTAATAAGGTCGGTATTACAGAACCTACTTCGACAGCTCTCTAGAAATTTCCTACAAATTTGAACCTCATTCCAAAAATTATCTACTGGATGTCTGTCAAAATAGTTTTATATTACCCTCAGTTTCAGTGCTCCATTTGAATTTTTCATGACTATATGCCAAATATACCTTTTTAAAATAATAATCTTCCTTCTGTGGTGAGGAAGGCACTGAAGTTAAATAAACGAATGAATCAGTCATTAAGAAGAAAAAAGAAACGAGAATAGCAATTTTTTACGGAACTTTTTGATAGCAAAATTATTTATAATATCACCATTCATCATAGTTTATGGTGCTCATCATGTCTGCTTCTATGTAGAGAAAAGCTTCAGAAATCTGCCTCCCCTACAGGACTGTAGCTGGAGATGACTTTGAGGTAGGGCAATGGAGATTAAAGGTAGTGAAATTTTTTATCGATTGATTTTTTTGAATATTGACCTTCTGCTTTTTTTGAAGTACGACATTGCCACACCTAGGTACGGCACTGCGCTCCTAGGCGGTGGCCTATATACGGCCTATTTACAAATCCGGAACTGCTCAGTTTGCTTAGGTAGCTTGCAAAGATGTTGAATAAAAAACGATATCCCATAAAAAACAGGAATTCCAAAAAACTGAGGTTATTGGTTTTTACCAATGAACTCTATATATACCTGGAAGGGACCCGTTTTGAGCGAAAAGTGAAGCCAATTCGTTGCTTATGCAACCCGCGAAGTGGACGGGTATCTATCTCTTTCTTCCTCATTGCAGTAAAGGGAACTCTGTCGCATTTATTCTAAATCTTTTTAATTTTTCATTTCAAATTAGGAGAACCTGAATTTTTTTCTGACTAATTCGTGAAGAAGGCAGGATTGTAGAAGATCGCACATGTTCAAGTGAAATTTCAACTTAGTGAGCGGTTTTTCTGAGGAACAGCGCGTTATCATCCTCCGTAAATTTGCGTTTTTTTTTTTCCGAAAATGGTTCCAAGCGACCAGGTTGGACTCACTGATGAAGAGTTTAGTGTCAAATTGAATTCTATTCAGCCGCCAGTTGCCACCATAACTTACTACCGAGCGAAAAGCAATAGCGACTTAAAAAATTCGTTCGTTAATGGGCAAAATTTACCTTATAATTTCGAAGTTATATCCATTTCAAATATATTATTTTATTTCCTCTATATCTCAAGAAGTACTGATGCGATCAGATAGAAACTTGCTAACTGATTGCATGAAGAATCGTTAAAAAATAGTTTTTTCGGAAACTATCTATGAGATTTTGATGAAACTTGGCGCAGACCTTGAAGTCAAATCTGAACAGAAATGTTCGAAATTTCAGCTCGATTCGACACATATTTCCAAAAATATCGGAAAAAAGTATGTCAAATTTCGCATATTGGCAATGAATTTTAACCAGCGCTTAAATTTTCCTGTGCTTTTCGAGAAGTATTTTCCTATGTTCCTATCATTTAAATTTATTGTTATAATGATGAAACTATCGTCAATCGTCAATGCACAGCTCACACCAACATAATTCTTCACTTTTTGAACCATACGCGGTGAAGGAAGAGAAAGTAATAACAAATCAGAGAAAAATAGATATTCATTTTCCAAAATATTGCACTTTCTAAACGATGTAATACCCAAACTACCTGAATTTCCAAGTAAAACCAAATTTGAGCCGTTAAACACCATTTACTTCAATGGGTGTGACAAGGAGAGGTTACCGTAATTAGCGCTATCTTTGTTTCGTTGTTACGGTTTAAGCTTAGTTGAAGAAGGGTCGGGTCCTTTCCAGGTAGTAATATAGAGTTCTATAGTTTTTACTGGATCGTAATTAAGCTCACTTATAGGTTGAAAATATCATATTAAAGCCATGGAAATCATGAAGCAGATGAAAACAATAAAGCGTTAGCTTAAATCCAGTAATTCAATATTTTTCAATCGCAACTTCCGTGTTGGTTTGGTCACGCTGTTTCGAATTCCATAATTGTTTTGAATATGCATAGATTTAAGGGAAATTATCGTTCACATTCGAATTGTACGGAACACTTTCCATCGAACAATACAATAAAACTCAACGATTTTCTTTTTGGCAGACATCGTTAAATAAAATCCAACTCTCTCATAAACGTTGCAGATTTCCCTATGAGTAAGTATGTATTTTCAGTTTGTTTTGCGTATATAAACAGTGTGTCCGATCTATGAAACGGTTGGAGATGTGGGTTCAGATGAAATTGAGAAAAGTTTGCAAAATAAATTCATTCATTCCTGACTATATTGACAAACGAATCCCAAAAAAAGCTGTACACTTTATAGCCATTTTTTGCTCCCTTTACAATGACGTCAACGTTCACATAGTTATCATATCGGATAACCATATCATCTTGCCTCCGCACGTCACACATCCATCACATACAATTCAAAAATAAATTGTCATCATGATAAAACGGGCAAAATTTTGAAAGTCTTCACTAAAAGGGTAAAGGCTTTTTAATAGACGATAGACTTGGAATAATTACTAATTAAAAATATTTAGATATATTCAGATTGTTATTTCATTTTATGTCATTGTATAAATAAACACTTTCATATTTTTGCTTAATTATAATATTATTAGACAAATCCATTCCAAATTCATTTTCAAAAAATACAGATCCAGTAGAATTGATATCTGTTACTTGGTTGAAAAGCTACGACTGGAAGGTGAGTACACATCTTGTTTTTGTGGCCATTTTCGGCTCAATATTCAAAATTACAGTAATTCGAGCAGAATAATAACGCTTAATTTGTTACCAATAGCAGGGGGGCAAGTAAACTTAGTTCATGATGGGCCTTCGAAAACAGAAAAGTAGGAAAAATGTTGACGTCATTGAATTTGTATTGGAAATTGGTTTTGAAACGAAGGAATAATAAAAAAAAAATATTTTAGAAAATGTTGGTAACTTCAGTATTTTTTGATGATTTGTGAGGTACCATAAGAGTTTTTCATGGTCTTTTGGGGAATCATCTTGAGCGAATGCCTTTGCTACCATAACTATCGAAATAATAAGTTAGCGACTCGAAATATTCATGGCTTTTTGCAGGGATAGTTATCATATCGGAAACTTTCATCTTTCCACCGCATGTCACACATCCATCACATACAATTCAAAAATAAATTGTCATCATGATAAAATGGGCAAAATTTTGAAAGTCTTCAATAAGAGGGTAAAGGCTTTTTGATAGACGATAGACTTGGAATGATTACTAATTAAAAATATTTAGATATATTCAGATTGTTATTTCATTTTATGTCATTGTATAAATAAACACTCTCATATTTTTGCGAAATTAATATTATTAGACAAATCCATTCCAAATTCATTTTCCAAAAATACAGATCCAGTAGAATTGATATCTGCTACTTGGTTGAAAAGTTACGGCTGGAAGGTGAATACACATAATTTTCGAAGGGAATCGGCTAGCGATTTGAGTGTTCCAATGTAAGTTGCGTTTCAATGCGATAATTGAGTATATTAGAATGAACAGTCGACCTAACGGTTTCGAAGTTATGCCCATCTGAAATCTTGTTAGTTACTCGAATAATATTGATCCTTGCGAATTTTAATTTTTTTATTACGTTGTCAAAGTTTCAATGAAAAAATCTCATTATATAATTCAGAAAATATACGTTATAATGAGCTGAACAATAGTTGTCAGCTCGATCGGATATGTACTTTTTGGTTTTAAGGTTGTTTTCCCCATTATCGCATGTCAATTCCTTCACACGCGCTCCGAGAATTTCTTCATATTCAGGATGCTTTTCTGGATTCTTTCATACAAACGTGTACCTCAACTGTCTCCGTATTCGGAATGCAGGGTATCGAAGAGTGGTCATTGTTTTTTCTATAAATTACTTATACTAAATAATTTTCCGGCCTATATCGATAAATCAGCCGAAAGGTGCTTTAGTAATTGAACAAATACTGATTTTTTCTGGAAACTTTGACAACCTGTATGCTGAAAACGGATCAATATATTTCAAGAAAAAAATCAATTACTAGGCATTTAACCCTGCGTAAATTGGTTGACGTTGACGAACAATATAAGTTTTCGAATATCGATTGAAGTATATTTTGGGAGGCGTTCGCATTTTTCTTCGAAGTTTTCGGGTGTTCTCTTACAGAC
Organism: Myrrha octodecimguttata; assembly: GCA_958510865.1. Classification (NCBI taxonomy): domain Eukaryota; kingdom Metazoa; phylum Arthropoda; class Insecta; order Coleoptera; family Coccinellidae; genus Myrrha; species Myrrha octodecimguttata. The sequence continues at coordinate 17,484,953 of OY294065.1, read as the reverse complement.
AGAACTATCGAACGTACAATAAAAATTATTATTTATATAAATGGGCCCTACAGACTGTGGGATATGAACTATTTGTAAGAAGCAATGTTTAGATTCAATTTCGCCTAATGAAAAATGTTGGAAGTAGTTCGGCTATGAAACTTAGGTCGATCTATTCATTTATTTAACTCTATTTTGTCCGCCATCACACATATGGAAAACTACATTCCCTTCCCAAAATTTTATCGTTAATCTTGAATGGCAAATAAAAATAGCAAGTATGCAATAAAATACGAACTACCTACAATCCGAAATCGTAAATAAATAAAATCATTCAGCATTTATTGCAATAAGGTTGTGATATGTAGGTGGCTTTTTGCAGGGATATACCGAAATGGGAAACATTGGCAGCCACAATGGGCATCTCAAATACAAGCCTACAAATCCAGAAGATCTTCAGTGGGCCCATTCCTTTCCAAGGGCGCAATCAAGGTTACAACAAAATCAGTTGAAGGTGCTTCCTGACAAAACACCAAAGATCAGATTAAGGCACACGGAGAATGGAGAGCTTCTTCACAATAACGGTACTCTGACAGGCCGGCAAATCCAGAGCAGATTGGGAAAAACAAGAGAGGTAAGATTTGGAAATGAAATAAAACAATGTATGAGAACAAATATTTATATTTTTGCCGATTCTCCTAGGTTCCGCTATGGAACCTAATGCTTGTGCGAGGTATTAGACCGGGTGTGTTCTGTGAAGGATGAACATCACTGTATATTCCTATTTCACCTATTTTCCAGAAAATATTCCCTGACGTTTCCAAGATAGCATTTCGACTTCTTTTTTAAGTACCTACTCTGTGTTGTTCTAATGTGACTTATTTCATCGTCGCTTTCAATGGAGTAGGGTCCTGAAGAAGGCAGCTATAAGCTGGAATTCGCAGATTCGACTCCTGCCCCGGTTATGAGAGTTTAATAAAACTTCAAAAATTTAGTGATCTCTCAGCCATATTTCCAACTGAGTGCAGTGTTCATAAGACATGCTTGGGCTAGAACTGTTGGTTTTTCATTTCAATTAAACTTAAGGGTTTGAAGTCTTGTGGATGGCATATTGTGGCCTCAAATTGAAGACTATAAGACGTCACTCTGCTGCTTGGGATAAAAATATTTGATGAAGATTACAAGGCATAATTCGATTCTATCCGTCGTTAAAATCCTAAAAATGTTAAATCATCGAGGAAAGAAAGTTATATGGCGAACGTGTGGTGTGGCAAATCATTCTTTGGAAAGCATTAGGATGCAACAGGGCTCTGTCCCAGGACTCATATTGTTCTTGATACACCTCTATGTAGTAGAACCCCTCTAATCCGTCACGTTTGGGACGTTTGGAACGCAGGAAAGGTCGTATTATCCAAAATGCCAATATTTATCCAATCGAAACTAAAAAGTAGAATCATCGAAAAGATGGTCCCTGCTCGCGTTACTAATCCAGGTCGGATTAACCGGAGCGTCGGACCAGCCGAGGGCGGATTAGAGGGGTTCTACTATATATGACGTATATCAGCTAACATACAATCAGAACATAGCCTCTTCGCTGGTGACATCCTGCTCTCAAATGTTAGAATATACGATCAGGAACTGCAAAATCGAGGTACAGCTGCAACCAACAGAGTCGAGGAACGGTGTGGTGCAAATTAAATGATGACACACTCCGATTAAATGCAGTATCTTCGAATAGGTCTTGCTGACGTATTAATGACCTCTTGTAGATGAAACATTTCGACGTCTCTTGTAGATTAAACATTTCGACGTCATTCTAGGATAAGACGTCTACTTTAAGCAAAAAATTGACGTCATTTAGACGTTACTCTGTTGTCTGCGGACGGAAATAGGCGTATTGCCACGTTATAATTATCATACATTTTTTGAATCGCAGCCTTTTGACCTTGAATAAACTGAAGACCAAATTCATGACTTTCTCAGCTGTAATTGTTGATCAACCAAATCTCGATCTACTGAGGGTGCATGATTATGGCAGTTGTCGATTTGTACTATCGAAAATGTCAAGCTAATCAGATATCTTGCTGTTCAACTGGACCAGCATCTGAAGTGGGATGAGCATGTAAAAGTTTTGAAAAAAAAGTCAGAGCCTTGATTCACATGTTTTATTGTTTAAGGGAAACATTGAATAGAAGGGTATTGCTAGGGATTTTCAATTCACTCCGAGTCGATTATAAGATATTGATCGTATCATTATATCATCATCATATTATATGGGGGGGTTGTTATAACAATGCCTTTGATCCCTTGGAGGTGGCCCAGAACTCTATTCTGAAGGTGATTTTGAAGAAAACCCGTCTGCACTGTACTTTTTCACTCTATGAATAGGCGAATGTTGTAACTGTAAGGAAACTTTATACAGGGTCTTTCACGAGGAACCTCACCCATATTTATAGGGAAACTACTGAACTATTTTCATGAAATTCACCACTTATAAGTATTTCACGATGCTGATGAAATCTAAAATAATTTCAAGGCATGAGCACCTCCGGTTTTTCCGGAAATGACGTCAACTTCCGTTTTTCAAATTAGAACACCATTTTTTTATTGCAGAAATAGATTCCTTAGAAAATTTCAATTTATTTTGATGTAACATTTTTCAGTTTTGGTTGGAAAATTCTCTCTGAGCGGGAAAATTCGAAAAAAAAATCGAAAATAGAGCTCCGCTGAAACAAGAATAGCTTCGAGGTTTTTGGATGGAAAATTTTCATTTTTGGGATTTTTCAAGATGTAAGATTGATGTATCCACTTTAAAAATCGAAATCGCGATTCATGATACAGGGGTTGAAAAAATCGCTTTCAAAGTTAGGGATGACAAAATCGTGAAAAATCAATTTTTTCAAATTAGAACCCCATTTTTTTATGGCAGATATTGAATCTACGTTAAAAAATAATGTGAGTGTATGCATCACACCCTTGCCCTAAAATGGATATTTTCTGAGTTATTCACAAAAAACTGTTTTTCGTCTTGAATTTTCAGCTATTTCTTTTCCCTTCACGCCAAAAAGATGAAATTTTCAGGAACTGTTATTTGAACCATGCTGTAGATTTTTCACCCCTTCTTGAAACCGACTTCAAGTTACTATTAGGAGAACCATGGCAAACTCTCGCAGTTATAACTAGAGAAGATGCTCAAAGTTTTGACCGTTAATTTCTAGACATTTATTTATACGTCTCAGGAATGCTTCGTGCGTTGCTCTTCTTATTTCATCGGGAGGAAGAGATCTGCAAAAGTGTTTAAAAACCAAATTGAGTTTCAAAACTATGAATCTAAAAATCTAAACAAACCTGAACGCATTTCTGACTCGTTCTATGCAGTCCTCTTTATCAGTCAGGGGAGTTGAGTAGACAATATTTTTTATCCTACCCCAAACATAATAGTCTAAAGGAGTTAAATCGGGAGAACGTGGTGGCCAAAGATGTGGACCATTGTTCGCCAACCATCGATCTTCAAATAGCCTGTAGAGGATATTTGACACATTGAGTGAATTGTGTGGAGGCGCGCCATCTTGTTGATACCATAAGTCATTATGGTTCTGTACTAGCGGCTCAATTATTTGAGTCAATAAGGGAGAACATTCTTTAAATAATGCAAACATGTGTAGAGTTCTATCTTACCAGTTAAAGTCCCATCATAAATGTGAACATCGAGAATTGCATTATTTTTGATGGCGCAAAAAACATTGAAACTCCAGGTCTCTTGAAAGTTCCATTGTCTGAAGTGGTGGTTGTTCTCTTCGTCCCAATAATGACTGTTATGCCTATTGAAAGAACCATTCTTTGTGAATTTAGATTCATCTGTCCAAATTATACAGTCCAAAAAGTTTTCATTCTCTTGAAACCGAATCATCATAGCTTCGCAAAACTCTGTTCTCCTGACGAAATCAGTTTCCTTCAAATGCTGTACCCTATTGAATTTATATGGGTGCATTTTATGTTTTTTTAATATTCTCCAAACACTCGATTGAGATAATCCCAGATCAATCTCGGCATCTTTGAGAGAATTTTGAGGATTCACACGAAAATATGCAAGAACTGTAATTTCGTTGTTCTCATCTTCTACTACACTTTTTTCTCTGTGTGTAGTTTTCTTAACGAAAGATCCGACATTTCTCAAGTTCGTCATGGTTCTGTTAATGGTATCTCTCGTTGGTCTGGGTCGGTCAGGAAACCTCTCGATCAACAGTCGAATCGTTCTATCTACAACTTTATTACATTCTCCATGAAGTAGAATGAGATTTAAATAATCTTCATTGGTAAAATTAGGCATAGTGATCGATTTTATAACTTAATACGAATTATCACCAAATTAATAGTAAACACAAAATGCTACTGAATAAAGAGGAATTTGGCAGATGTAATTAATGATATCTATCATTAAAAAAAAATAATGTAAAACATGGTAAGTTTTTGCATATGGTTCATAAGGAATTATTTATTTATCACTGGAGAGAAAACCGATGGCCGATTAGTTGAAATAAACAGGTTTCCGATACAAATTCGAATCCAAATTCGCCATCTATTTAGGAACAACCTGTAACTTTTTTCTCTTGCATATTAGGGTAGTAAAATCTAAAACATGGTTTAAGTAACAGTTCCTGAAAATGTCATCTTTTTGGCGTGAAGGGAAAAGAAATAGCTGAAAATTCAAGACGAAAAACAGTTTTTTGTGAATAACTCCACTTTAGGGCAAGGGTGTGATGCATACACTCAAATTATTTTTTAACGTAGATTCAATATCTACCATAAAAAAATGGGGTTCTAATTTGAAAAAATTGATTTTTCACGATTTTGTCATCCCTAACTTTGAAAGCGATTTTTTCACCCCCTGTATCATGAATCGCGATTTCGATTTTTAAAGTGGATACATCAATCTTACATCTTGAAAAATCCCAAAAATGAAAATTTTCCATCCAAAAACCTCGAAGTTATTCTTGTTTCAGCGGAGCTCTATTTTCGATTTTTTTTTCGAATTTTCCCGCTCAGAGAGAATTTTCCAACCAAAACTGAAAAATGTTACATCAAAATAAATTGAAATTTTCTAAGGAATCTATTTCTGCAATAAAAAAATGGTGTTCTAATTTGAAAAACGGAAGTTGACGTCATTTCCGGAAAAACCGGAGGTGCTCATGCCTTGAAAATATTTTAGATTTCATCAGCATCGTGAAATACTTATAAGTGCTGAATTTCATGAAAATACGTTCAGTAGTTTCCCGTATAAATATGGGTGAGGTTCCTCGTGAAAGACCCTGTATATGTCCGTCAATATTATGGATTTTGAGAAGATATGCTCGCCGAATGTTTCATTACAAAACTACACAGGTTAGAATTTCACAAAAAAAGAGTATTCTCTATTATGTTCCAATGTTGTTTAATGTATTACCGAAAGAAATTATCCTACTGGCTCCTTCTTTATCTTTCAAAGTGAAAGTGAGAGCATATGTTAATTCAAATGGTGAGATATTCTTAAATATTGTTGAGTGAATTTTTCATCTGAACGCTTATGTTTCTTTTTTGTTTTTTTTGGTCTCGATTCTTCTGCGCAGTTTTTGATATAGACGAAGATACTTCTCTGTTAATAAGACTCTCATTTTATTTTTTGGTTGCTTGGTGATTTTGTATTTGGGATTCGTCTTTTTTTCCAGTTTGCTGTGACAACGATTTACATAACCCTATATTTAAATCTTGGAAGTATAGGATCTTAATTTGGTGAATCAAGACTTGCTGCTCTAAGATGCACCGAATTTATTATTTTCAACATCCTAGTATTAGTGAACGCAGTTTTGAAACCATTGTTGTTTTTGGATAGAGAAAAATGATCATCCAGCCATGAAGGTGGAACAAGCTCCTCACACTAAAATCCGAAAAGTATATATACTGTTCGAAACAGAATATCCCGAATTCCATATTGTTGAAGCATGTTTACCGAGACTTGTTTTTAAACTTGTATGTTTTTATTTTTCAGATTCAAAAATGCGAGTCAGAGCCTCATCTACATCGATTAGTTAGTCCACATCATATTGACACATTCGATTCTGACAAGGAGAAAAAATTCAAGAAGAAATATAAAGCACCACCTCCCCCCAATCACGGA